>RPOG01000049.1:706681-1323995 GCA_008086565.1 Thalassoma bifasciatum | reverse complement strand
ATGAAATGAGCCAACACAAAGGTACAGTGATTTTCCCTTACCCTGCTTTTTTCCTTATTTTTTGTGGGCTTGTTAAAGGGATCTGCTGCTCTCTGTGCTGTACACCCTCCTCCATAGCTCAGTTGGTAGAGTGGAGGACTGTAGATGATGGTTGTAGCAGTGATCCTTAGGTCGCTGGTTCAACTCCCGCTCGTGCATGTGCTTTCTCCAGCAGTTTGGTACTGTAACTCAGCCTACGTCAATGAGATCCAATGGCTCTATCTATGCAATGTTTATTTGTTGCTCTACCTAGAGAAAAATGACCTGTAGGCCACTGGTAAATTTAATTTTAAAGGTGTTTTTTTTTACTTTTGAGAAGACTTTTGGCATGTGAGATGAAGTGAGCCAACACAAAGGTACAGTGATTTTCCCTTACCCTGCTTGTTTCCTTATTTTTTGTGGGCTTGTTAAAGGGATCTCCTGCTCTATGTGCTGTACACCCTCCTCCATAGCTCAGTTGGTAGAGTGGAGGACTGTAGATGATGGTTGTAGCAGTGATCCTTAGGTCGCTGGTTCAACTCCCGTCGTAGCATGTGCTTTTTCTAGCATTTCTGTATTGTAGATCAGCCTACATCAATGAGATCCATTGGCCCTATTTATTTGTTGGTCTACCTAGAGAAAAATGACCTGTAGGCCACTGGTAAATTTAATTTTAAAGGTGTTTTTTTTTACTTTTGAGAAGACTTTTGGCATTTGAGATGAAGTGAGCCAACACAAAGGTACAGTGATTTTCCCTTACCCTGCTTGTTTCCCTATTTTTTGTGGGCTTGTTAAAGGGATCTGCTGCTCTCTGTGCTGTACACCCTCCCCCATAGCTCAGTTGGTAGAGTGGAGGACTGTTGATGATGGTTGTAGCAGTGATCCTTAGGTCGCTGGTTCAACTCCAGCTCGTGCATGTGCTTTCTCCAGCAGTTCGGTACTGTAACTCAGCCTACGTCAATGAGATCCAATGGCCCTATCTATGCAATGTTTATTTGTTGCTCTTCTTAGTTAAAAAAGACCTCTAGACCAGAGGTAAATTTTCATTTTGAAGTAGTGTTTTGTGACTTTTGAGAAGACTTTTGGCATGTGAGATGAAGTGAGCCAACACAAAGGTACAGTGATTTTCCCTTACCCTGCTTGTTTCCTTATTTTTTGTGGGCTTGTTAAAGGGATCTCCTGCTCTCTGTGCTGTACACCCTCCTCGATAGCTCAGTTGGTAGAGTGGAGGACTGTTGATGATGGTTGTAGCAGTGATCCTTAGGTCGCTGGTTCAACTCCAGCTCGTGCATGTGCTTTCTCCAGCAGTTCGGTACTGTAACTCAGCCTACGTCAATGAGATCCAATGGCCCTATCTATGCAATGTTTATTTGTTGCTCTTCTTAGTTAAAAAAGACCTCTAGACCAGAGGTAAATTTTCATTTTGAAGTAGTGTTTTGTGACTTTTGAGAAGACTTTTGGCATGTGAGATGAAGTGAGCCAACACAAAGGTACAGTGATTTTCCCTTACCCTGCTTGTTTCCTTATTTTTTGTGGGCTTGTTAAAGGGATCTCCTGCTCTCTGTGCTGTACACCCTCCTCGATAGCTCAGTTGGTAGAGTGGAGGACTGTAGATGATGGTTGTAGCAGTAATCCTTAGGTCGCCGGTTCTACTCCCGCTTGTGCATGTGCTTTTTCTAGCAGTTCTGTATTGTAGATCAGCCTACGTCAATGAGATCCAATGGCCCTATTTATTTGTTGGTCTACCTAGAGAAAAATGACCTGTAGGCCACTGGTAAATTTAATTTTAAAGGTGTTTTTTTTCCGTTGAGAAGACTTTTGGCATTTGAGATGAAGTGAGCCAACACAAAGGTACAGTGATTTTCCCTGACCCTGCTAGTTTCCTTTTTTTGTGGGCTTGATAAAGGGATCTGCTGCTCTCTGTGCTGTACACCCTCCTCGATAGCTCAGTTGGTAGAGTGGAGGACTGTAGATGATGGTTGTAGCAGTGATCCTTAGGTCGCTGGTTCAACTCCCGCTCGTGNTGATCCTTAGGTCGCCGGTTCTACTCCCGCTTGTGCATGTGCTTTTTCTAGCAGTTCTGTATTGTAGATCAGCCTACGTCAATGAGATCCAATGGCCCTATTTATTTGTTGGTCTACCTAGAGAAAAAAGACTTGTAGGCCACTGGTAAATTTAATTTTAAAGGTGTTTTTTTTCCGTTGAGAAGACTTTTGGCATTTGAGATGAAGTGAGCCAACACAAAGGTACAGTGATTTTCCCTGACCCTGCTAGTTTCCTTTTTTTGTGGGCTTGATAAAGGGATCTGCTGCTCTCTGTGCTGTACACCCTCCTCGATAGCTCAGTTGGTAGAGTGGAGGACTGTAGGTGATGGTTGTAGCAGTGATCCTTAGGTTGCTGGTTCAACTCCCGCTCGTGCATGTGCTTTCTCCAGCAGTTCGGTACTGTAACTCAGCCTACGTCAATGAGATCCAATGGCCCTATCTATGCACTGTTTATTTGTTGGTTTTCTTAGTCAAAAAAGACCTTTAGGCCACTGGTAAATTTAATTTTAAAGGTGTTTTTTTTTACTTTTGAGAAGACTTTTGGCATTTGAGATGAAATGAGCCACCACAAAGTTACAGTGATTTTCCCTTACCCTGCTTGTTTCCTTATTTTTTGTGGGCTTGTTAAAGGGATCTCCTGCTCTCTGTGCTGTACACCCTCCTCGATAGCTCAGTTGGTAGAGTGGAGGACTGTAGGTGATGGTT
The DNA here is from genome assembly GCA_008086565.1 of Thalassoma bifasciatum. Classification (NCBI taxonomy): domain Eukaryota; kingdom Metazoa; phylum Chordata; class Actinopteri; order Labriformes; family Labridae; genus Thalassoma; species Thalassoma bifasciatum. The sequence continues at coordinate 1,321,227 of RPOG01000049.1, read as the reverse complement.
GTAGCAGTGATCCTTAGGTCGCTGGTTCAACTCCCGTCGAAGCATGTGCTTTCTCCAGCAGTTCGGTACTGTAACTCAGCCTACGTCAATGAGATCCAATGGCCCTATCTATGCAATGTTTATTTGTTGCTCTTCTTAGTCAAAAAAGACCTCTAGACCAGAGGTAAATTTTCATTTTGAAGGTGTGTTTTGTGACTTTTGAGCAGACTTTTGGCATGTGAGATGAAGTGAGCCAACACAAAGGTACAGTGATTTTCCCTTACCCTGCTTGTTTCCTTATTTTTTGTGGGCTTGTTAAAGGGATCTCCTGCTCTCTGTGCTGTACACCCTCCTCGATAGCTCAGTTGGTAGAGTGGAGGACTGTAGATGATGGTTGTAGCAGTGATCCTTAGGTCGCTGGTTCAACTCCCGCTCGTACATGTGCTTTTTCTAGCAGTTCTGTACTGTAGATCAGCCTACGTCAATGAGATCCATTGGCCCTATTTATTTGTTGGTCTACCTAGAGAAAAAAGACCTGTAGGCCACTGGTAAATTTAATTTTAAAGGTTTTTTTTTTTTTCCGTTGAGAAGACTTTTGGCATTTGAGATGAAGTGAGCCAACACAAAGGTACAGTGATTTTCCCTTACCCTGCTTGTTTCCTTATTTTTTGTGGGCTTGTTAAAGGGATCTGCTGCTCTCTGTGCTGTACACCCTCCTCCATAGCTCAGTTGGTAGAGTGGAGGACTGTAGATGATGGTTGTAGCAGTAATCCTTAGGTCGCTGGTTCAACTCCCGTCGAAGCATGTGTTTTTTCTAGCAGTTCTGTATTGTAGATCAGCCTTCATCAATGAGATCCATTGGCCCTATTTTTTTGTTGGTCTACCTAGAGAAAAATGACCTGTAGGCCACTGGTAAATTTAATTTTAAAGGTGTTTTTTTTTACTTTTGAGAAGACTTTTGGCATTTGAGATGAAGTGAGCCAACACAAAGGTACAGTGATTTTCCCTTACCCTGCTTGTTTCCTTATTTTTTGTGGGCTTGTTAAAGGGATCTCCTGCTCTCTGTGCTGTACACCCTCCTCGATAGCTCAGTTGGTAGAGTGGAGGACTGTAGATGATGGTTGTAGCAGTGATCCTTAGGTCGCTGGTTCAATTCCCGCTCGTGCTTGTGCTTTCTCCAGTAGTTCGGTACTGTAACTCAGCCTACGTCAATGAGATCCAATGGCCGTATCTATGCAATGTTTATTTGTTGCTCTTCTTAGTCAAAAAGACCTCTAGACCAGAGGTAAATTTTCATTTTGAAGGTGTGTTTTGTGACTTTAGAGAAGACTTCTGGCATGTGAGATGAAGTGAGCCAACACAAAGGTACAGTGATTTTCCCTTACCCTGCTTGTTTCCTTATTTTTTGTGGGCTTGTTAAAGGGATCTCCTGCTCTCTGTGCTGTACACCCTCCTCGATAGCTCAGTTGGTAGAGTGGAGGACTGTAGATGATGGTTGTAGCAGTGATCCTTAGGTCGCTGGTTCAACTCCCGTCGAAGCATGTGCTTTTTCTAGCAGTTCTGTATTGTAGATCAGCCTACGTCAATGAGATCCATTGGCCCTATTTATTTGTTGGTCTACCTAGAGAAAAAAGACCTGTAGGCCACTGGTAAATTTAATTTTAAAGGTGTTTTTTTTTACTTTTGAGAAGACTTTTGGCATTTGAGATGAAGTGAGCCACCACAAAGTTACAGTGATTTTCCCTTACCCTGCTTGTTTCCTTATTTTTTGTGGGCTTGTTAAAGGGATCTCCTGCTCTCTGTGCTGTACACCCTCCTCGATAGCTCAGTTGGTAGAGTGGAGGACTGTAGATGATGGTTGTAGCAGTGATCCTTAGGTCGCTGGTCCAACTCCCGCTCGTGCATGTACTTTCTCCAGCAGTTCGGTACTGTAACTCAGCCTACGTCAATGAGATCCAATGGCCCTATCTATGCAATGTTTATTTGTTGCTCTTCTTAGTCAAAAAAGACCTCTAGACCAGAGGTAAATTTTCAATTTGAAGGTGTGTTTTGTGACTTTAGAGCAGACTTTTGGCATGTGAGATGAAGTGAGCCAACACAAAGGTACAGTGATTTTCCCTTACCCTGCTTGTTTCCTTATTTTTTGTGGGCTTGTTAAAGGGATCTCCTGCTCTCTGTGCTGTACACCCTCCTCGATAGCTCAGTTGGTAGAGTGGAGGACTGAAGATGATGGTTGTAGCAGTGATCCTTAGGCCACTGGTTCAACTCCTGCTCGTGCATGTGCTTTTTCTAGCTGTTCTGTACTGTAGATTCAGCTTAGGTCAATGAGATCCAATGGCCCTTTCTATGATATGTTTAATTGTTGGTCTACCTTGAAAAAAAAGACCTCTAGACCAGAGGTATTTTTTCATTTTGAAGGTGTGTTTTGTGACTTTTGAGAAGACTTTTGGCATGTGAGATGAAGTGAGCCAACACAAAGGTACAGTGATTTTCCCTGACCTTGTTTGTTGGCTTTTTTGTTGGCTTGTCAAATGGATCTCCTGCTCCCTGTGCTCTACACCCCCTTGGATAGCTCAGTTGGTGGAGTGGAGGACTGAAGACGGGGGTTATAGCAGTTATCCTGGGGTTGCTGGTTCAACTCCAGCTCGACGCATGATCTCTTTTCAGCAGTTCTGTACTGTAGCTCAGCTTAGGTCAATGGGATTAAATGCTTTTTTGTTGGTCTACCTTGGGAAATAAGACCCCTAGACCAGAGGTAATTTTTCATTTTGAAGGTATGTTTTGTGACTTTCGTCGATGGTTATAGCAGTTTCCTTAGGTCGCTGGTTCAACTCCCGCTGGAAGCATGTGCTTTTTCCTGCACTGTCGCACAGCTTTGGTCAATGAGATCCAATTGGCCTAAATGTGCACTGTTTCATTGTTGGTCTACCTAGACAAAAAAGACCTCCAGACCAAAGGCCTGCTCTATTATCATGTGTATTTTGAGACGTTTGAGGAGACCTTTGGCCATGGGCGTGGTTGTGCGGGGATAAGTGGACCTGACTACCCAGGGCCCGAGTAGTGAGAGGTGCCCATGAAAATCCTCATATTTTCTTTTTTTTTCCTTTTTCCAATGATGTGGGCCCTCCAACTAATTGGTGTCGTGCTTTGTTTCATAAAATAATAACATCAGCTGAGAGAATGAACTTTATGTCATAGTCCTCCCAACATCTTAGACATTTTGGAGGCCCCCTCTTGAAGGCGCAAAATGGTTTCGTCTGCCCGAGAGACTGGGCGACAAGTGTCACGTCATTGAACCCACATTGACTTGGCAACATGCTTCCCAAAAAGCAAAAACCGGGCTACTACAAGAAGAAGGAGAGAGAAGAAAAACAAAGAAGGCAGAATGAGGGGAGGCAGTTGTTGACTGCTTTTTTTCCCAAAGGTGAACCGAGTTTGCTTGTTATGCAAAGTCCAGTTAAAGTGAATGTAGTCCACTCCAGACACCTGGTGCTGATGTATATATGCTCACGTCAAGTCTTTAGCTTAGCTCGTTGGCAACCAGGCTGCTTGCGGCTGTAGTATAAAGACAGTTATGGGCCAGCTAACATTAGTTGTCAACATGAACCAGTTTCAGAAACAAACAGTGGGGCAGCTGCAGCAGCTGGAGCAGCTTGAGCAGCAGGAGCAGCAGTGGTCAGTCCTGGCGGCTCTTCCGAAGATGAGGCTGAGACAATAGATGAGCAAAGACATGGTGAGATCGTTGTTTAAAACCCTCCTCTTGTGTTAGCTTTCTGTTACCTTCCCCAGTTTGCGGGTCGGTTTCGACCCGCTTCTTAAATAAGCTTTAAAATACACTAAAAACAAAAACATACAATCCAGTGTTTTTGTTATCTCTTGGTTACCTTGTAAGGCTTCCTTATCCATGAAAATGTTGGGTTTCATATTTTTGGTGTGGGTCTCAGGGCCTTTTGTTCTCGCAGTATACCTCTTGATTTCAATAAAAAGCAGAAAAAATAACTTAAGAGAATCCTATAAATAAAGTGTTACCTGACTATTATTGAGGGGTATAGAACACATCTCTGAAATGAATTTGCTTTGTTTATTTTTTCATTTTAAAATTAGCAACTATAGTTACATCTATGGCGTTAGGGTCAGTTTTGACCCATACGGATCTTTTTTAAAAAAAAGCAAAAATATATATTTTGCCAGCAATAGAACTTTAATATAAACACATATAAACACAGAACAGGTCATAAAACAAAATATTGACATGTGAGCATGTATGTTTTTAGATGCATGTGTGGCAAAAAGTTACTCTTTTTGTGTTCTTTGCAGAGATACTTCTTGCATTGGAAACACAATACATTAGTCTTTCTGTCACTACTGCTTGGGCAGACCTGACACCTCTTTCTTTTATGGCGCTTTTCCACTATGCAATTCCAGCCCTACTCTACTCGGCTCGGCTCTACTCTACTCTACTCGGCTCTACTCGGTTTGGTTAGCTTTTCCACTAGCCCGTCTTCAGACTCACGGTGGGCGTGGATCTTATAACACAGCTGCGCGAAAGTGCTGCGCTGAAGTGCGTGCATGTCATCTATAACGCGACACAAACATAATTTTGTACTAACATATGTGCCACCGTGGTATTTAAAGGAAAAAACAAAGCTTTCAAAAGATTTCATTAAAGTAATACAGCGGCTCAATGTGGTGCGGCATGACAGGAGCAGAGGTAAACAACAGCCATGTGCTGCATGCGCGCAGAGGGAAACAAAGGAACTGCTTTCCGACATTAACTCTTCACTGCATCCTGCTGTGAGATCGCTTTAACTTTTGATTTTTGGGCCTGGTATACCAGAGATTTTTTGTTGAGCAATCATTCTTCTTTGAACTGGTTTTCCTTTTTGGTTCCCCGTGGATTAATGGACTGATTGGTGCTTAAAGACTCTCGTGGCAGACAGATCGCTCCTGTGCCGACGAACTTTGATTTAATCGAAAAGACTCTTTGAACCGAACAATCTTTGCTTTTAACTTCTTTTTCGTTTAAAAAGGACTTTAAACTTATTTAGGAATCATAAAGGTGCATTTTAGGGCTGTATTTTGTGTTCATTCAGTGTTGTTCTGTGCCGTCGGGTTTAAATGTCATTAAAAACCCGTCACTGACTTATTCGTTTTCCTCTTGTAAGTGATTCTACAGAGTCTTAAGCTTCCGTGAGGACATTCTCTGACCAATGTGTGACCGGCAGACCGTCGACGTCACCTTTTAGTATCGGCTTTACTCGCTTGGAACCCGGGTAGAGTAGGTACTAAAAACTGGCGTCTGCCGCGTAGTACCACGCTAGTGGAAACGCAACACAAACCGGGTAGAGTCGAGTAGAGCCGAGTAGAGTAGGGCCAAGGCGAGTCAGTGGAAAAGGGCCATTAGAGTCAGGTGGCCTGCATGGGGTTGAGGCAGGACTGGCTGAGGAGGATGCTGATGCAGATTCTCTCACTATACTGATCTGTGACTTCTCCCTCTTTTTCTCCAAAAATGTAATCAAGAGCTTGGCTCACTGTAAGTCTTCTCTTCATTTTTGCATTCTGCAAATTGGAAATGTGCCCTCTGGAAGTCAATTGAGTGAAGTAACCTTACATGTCTGGACATGCCCATCATTGTTTGTTTTGGTTTTTTTGCACACTACATTGGACAAATGAGTGTGCCCTGAAGCTCACATGATTGGGAGAGGAGGTGTCTGTCATTGTGCTGACTGACAGTGCACTTATGATTTCAATTTTGGCTCTAAATATTGGTTTATAATCTTATTTTTATAACCGGGTCAAAACCGACCCTAACACCACAAACGACAAAATTTCAACCAGGGCATTTTATAATGTTGAAATTTTTTTGTTTTAATAATAATTTTGTTGGAATCAACGTTCCTGACAAAGTCGAAAAGCCTTATTGCAGTAAACAAATTTAAAGTGATTCTTTTATGCATTTAAAAACTAAAACGGGTCAGTGGCGACCCTAACACAAGAAAGGGCGAGCTCCTCCCCTCCGACTGCCCCGTACGGTGGTATGATGGTTCATGCGCGCGCACACGCGAGAGAGAGAGAGAGGGGGAGAGAGAGAGAGAGAGAGCGAGCGAGCGAGCTGCTGACTGGTAGATCACTGCCTAAGTGCGAGTTAAGTGTAAAGTAAGTCATCCTTTTGGTTCAGTGCTATAGCCTATACTAACATAGCTGAAAGTGAAACTCTGTGCTGAGACTTAATAAATGATCCACCTAGCAATATTTCTGCTGCATATATCAACATGTAAATAGCCTACCAATATCACTGTAGGCTCAAGTGCACACTAGTAATATATTAATTGAGCAATAAAGCAATTTAGTATTTTTGTCTGGTAAAAAGCCTTAGCATTGCAGTGCAGTGCTTAAAAGCTATTGTCAATGCTCAATAAATTCATGATGTTACCAAAGCCAATGAGTAATCATGTTAAATAACTGTGATCTCAATATCAAGCAAAAATAATTGTGATTATGATTTTTGCCATACATTTTTGACATAGATAGATAGAGAGAGAGAGAGAGAGAGAGAGAGAGAGAGAGAAAGAGAGGGGGCTGGGGGGTGGGGGGGTGGTGAGAACATAGAAAAACAATTAGCTACTCCTCTCAATCTGGCTGAAAAATGACTTAAAACATTTTTACCTCTGCAACTTGCTGACCATGATGAATACTGTGTGTTGTTGCAAATAATTAGGCTAGTCTAAGTATCCATTGTAGGAAAGCATATCTGATGTTTTCTTCACGTTTGACTTTTAATGAACACATTTGCAACCTTTCACATTATCTTTTTACTTGTTTAAATGGTAGATGTCAAGCGCTGTCAAATGCCCTCTTGTGGATACTTACCAGTTATGACTGGTTGGTTGACAGCCTTAGAGCTCAACCCACGGCAACACAAATATGAGCCCCATTTAAAAGACAATCTGTCAACATGATAAGCAATGCTTGGCCATATGGTTCAGTATTTTTAACAGTTTATCTTGCACTGAAATGGCTCTAGAAATATAAAGTGAGCTTGCTTTAAAAAGTAGGTTGGGTTATTTGTATGTTAAGAGGCTAATACCAATTCTTTGTTCTTGTAGAAGTAGAGAGCTCTACATCAGATGCTGAAGGCAAGGAAGGGTGTGAGTCTGAGGGTGTGAGACAAGGTGAGCTCATAGAGGCAACTTGAAGTTATTACCAGCAATCATGTGTAGGATGCATCATTACATGTGAGACTATCAGTCAGGTTGAGGCTAACGTAAATCATGTGTGTTTCATTCTTGTAGATGTGTTTGAGAGTAGTGAGGAGGCTGGGGAGAGAGAAAAGGAAGTGGCACCCAAAGACAAGGAAGGCAAAGCATTCCCTAACTATCTTCAATATCTTAAGTCGGCCAATGGGCGTGAGAAGCTTAAGAGGGACTGGTTGATTCACAGTGACAGCGCAAAGGCTCTGTTCTGTATCCCATGCCTTCTATTCTCACATGAGCAGACAAGGCCATCTAAAAGTGCACTGAACAGCAAGGATGGACTTAAGTTATCAGACATCAAGTGGCAAAAAATGTATAGAAAGTTCCCAGAATATGAGACACACACTCCCCATAAGCAGTGCTATGTAAAATGGAAAAGCCTTCAGCACTCATTATTGGTAGCCACAGGAGTTGATGGGCACCTTCAAAAACAGTTCCAGACAGAAGCAGAGAAGCATACCAGGATCTTAGAGAGGCTTTTGGATGTAACTCTTCATTTGGCTTCAAGAAATCTTGCATTCAGAGGCAAAACCTCAAATCTGGATGATGTCCATAATGGCAATTTTCTTGCAACTCTTGAGTTGTTGTCCCATTATGATCCCCTCTTACATGAGCACTTAGAAAAAGTAAGACAAAAGAAGAAAGGGTCACGTTTAACTCACTACCTAAGTCCAGACACGCAGAACGAGTTCATTGAGCTCTGTGGCAAGAGAGTGCTCAACACTATCCTGAAAGAAAGAGAAGATGCAATATATTACTCTGTCATATGTGACTCAACACCAGACATATCTCATACAGAACAGAATGTGCTATTGGTAAGATAGGTACATCACAACAAAGAAGACAGTGGTGTTTGGAAGATAGTTGAGAGGTTTATCGAATTCAAAGATTTTCACAAAAAGACAGGCCAGGAAATTTCCGAAATGATTCTAGAAGCGTTGCAGTCCAATGGCATACCTTTACAAGACTGTAGAGGACAAGGATATGATAATGCAGTATGAGTTGTGGCAGCTCACTTGCCCTCCATCCTTGAGGCACTAGAATGTGTCTTAGCCACCTGCAGTCTGACAAGTGAGGCCAAGTCTGAGGCAAATGATTTGATTAGTTATTTCAAGACCTTTGATGCCATTGTCTTTCTTACTGTGTGGGTAAAGATTTTGCAGTGCATTGAAAACCGAAATGTGATTCTTCAGGCAGGAGATATTTCTCTGGATGTTGAGGCTGCAAACATCAAGGCACTACAAGAGGAAATGGAGGCTTTTCGTAACAGGTGGGACTCACTGCTTGCAGAGGCTTTCCTAGTAGCACAAGCAATGGACATCCCTGATCATTTTCGGAGTGAAGAGAGACGAAAGCGGAAAAGGAAACGCATGCCTGGTGAGATGACACAAGAAGATGCAACTACTGAAGACAATGCCGAAAATGCATTCAGGAACAACATATTTTTTGTTGCAATGGATAGCATCATCAGTGCCTTGAGTGCAAGGTTCCAGACCACAGCAAACATATGTGAAACATTTGCTGCTATTCTGAAGCTGACTGATATGACTGAAGCGCAGATAAAAACAACATGCACTGGCAAAAATATATCACACGGATCTCTCACAAGAATTTGAAGATGAAGTGCTACACTTCCGCACCATATACGATGCTACATTTCCAAAAAATCTGTCCTCTCTTGAGCTCCTTCATGCTATCTGGAAGATGCAGCTACAGAGCATTTTTGGAGAACTTTGTATTGCTTTGAGAATTTTCTGCACACTTTCTGTAACAGTTGCAGGGGGTGAACGAGCTTTCAGCAAGTTGAAGCTGGTTAAGAACTACCTGAGATCAACAATGGGCCAGGATAGACTGAACGGCCTCGCCATTCTGTCCATTGAAAGCCAATTTGCCAAACAATTGGACTTTACAGATCTAATTAGTGACTTTGCAAACAAAAAGACCCGTCGGTGGGCATTCACTGGGATGTAAATTACATCTTAAATAAATAAAATAAATGAATAAATACCCCTTTTTTTTTCTTTTTTTTTTTTTTGCTCATGGGCATCGTGCACTGGCATGGATAGGGGCCCTCTGACAGTCAGAGTGTACTGGGCCCAGAATCTGGTGCTACGCCCCTGGTGACAGATGAGCTCCATTGAATTTTGAACCAGCAGTAATCAGTTTTTCAAAGTCAAGGACTCTTCACTGAACCTTTAACTGTACTATACAGTTTCAACTTTTCTAAAGTTATCTTACCAAGAGCTAAAGCATAAATGACAGGAGTAGATGGCTGGTAATATAGACAGTTCAAATGGCAAAAACTCAGTTTATCCATATTGCTCAGCAGCAGCTCATGCTCACTGCTTCTGGTCCTAGCTCACATCCTTAGCTATGTGAACACACTCACCAGCTCAGTGAGCACCCGCTGCATCATGTTCCTACGTAGGAGAAACTCAAGAGCCGTACACCTGACTTTCTACAGGTAAATGAGGTGCCCTGCAAATATATACTGACACACACGTACAGAGGCCCATGGGTGATGATTGAGGGGGATTCATTACATAAAAGTTGACATTTTTTGAGAAAGTCCTGCAAACCCTATCTTTAACATAAAAACAATAAAGTTGATGAACAATGTCTTTTGAAACTACATTCAAATGTGGAAGTTAAATTTGGGTGTCCATAAAGTCTCTTTACAGCTCAAAAAAATATATAACAAAGTCACTTGATGAGATATCTTAATCAGATTTGTACCACGAACTCAATAGTTATCAAAGTTCTGAATCATATTGCATTTATGTGTTTCAGGTATCCTGGTGATAAGTGAGAAACTGTTAATTGTAGCCCTAAAAAAGGATATTCCTCAATAAAAGGCACAATGTGTGTTGTAGTTTTTTAAAATAAAATCAGAAACAGACCCAGAGAAACTGCAGAACTAAGTATGGAAGAGATCCATCTTCACATCTGTCACTTTGTGCATGGCACTGGAAATCCATGGAGACAGGGACAGGGAGGAGTGGACGACTAAGAACATAGAGGAAAACACTAATGGTGTGACACAAGCCTTTCAGTGTTCTCTTGCTAAATGGATTCTCCTCTTAAATTAGTGAAAACTTTTGATATCTACTCCTCAGTTCATAAAAAATTCCTTACATTTTTCCGTTCATTGCCTTTTGTAATATTTTTTTTGAATAGCAAAGAGTCTTTATGGACACCCTGTATAGAAAGGGGTCACTTTAAAGTCTCAAACGAGAAACTTCCTCCTCATTATTAATCCATCTCTGAGTTTCTCCCAAGCTGCTGAGCACAGTGGGTAGTGTGATAATGTCCTGCAGCAAGGACTCGTTCACTAACACTCAGTCCAGCTTTTTATTAATGTATGAGGCTAACTGCAAGGTCATAAATCTTCTCCATATTTGGATAGGCCATCTATCTTCATATAAAGCTACATACTAGTGATGGGAACTCACATAAAAAATGCAGTCTTTGTCGTCCTCTCAGTACAGAGTTACCAAGTGAGACCATGTTCCTGGAATAATTTATACGACAGCATCAAGTTTTTAGAGTGCATGTGTATGTATAGGCTTATTCAACGGTTTGTATGGAATATATTTTCTGTCTCTGCTGTCTCATACACACTTTCAACACTGTTAGGATCAGAATGACAGTGTAAACTCGATCTAGGTTACACTGTTAGTTCTGGCATGAATAATTCACTGTGTTCAGGGTTGTGTGCTCCTGCAAATGGTAGACCCACACCAGAACGGACTGCTGGGTTGTCCTTGATGTCTTGTTTCAGATTGTCACGAATAGTTTTGGTGCAGAAACATCCATCTCCACCTGCTCAAAATTTGCACAAACTCAATTCTTTTCAAAAGCAAATGGAGTTACTTCAGCGACTGCACAGCGCCATCTGTTAATGGAAAACAACCAGATCAATAATAAACTGCATTGGTGCATTTTTTCAGAGATGTATGGTCATCAGTGTTTTTAATGTTTTATACTCTGAGGTGAAAATGCTGCCGGCAGAGTTGACCTCCAACAAGTCGTAAAATACACGACGCATTTGCACATACTGCTGATGCAACTGATACCGTGGATATGCAGGCTAAGAGGAACAGAGGAACAACTCTTTAACTTTGCAGACAGTTGCAAGAGCATTTGCATAAGCATTTGTAAAGTAAAATGTTACTTATGTATAGCCCACTTGTTCTGTGTCAATAGGTCAGATGTAAAATAAATAACTCTTTGTTTAATACACCAAAGTACTTGGGAGCTTTTGACTAATATCATGAAACTTGTCAGTTTTGTGGAATCAACCACACACAATTTTTGGTGGTGAATGAAAAAGTTGACTATATGTTATCATGTATCTTGCAAAGATCCACTGTTTCACACTGACTCTAAATGGAACTTGAGGACAAATAAATTAGACACTTATGTGATGAAAGTAGAAGGAGAGGTACTGTGAGGGAAAAAGGACAGATTGCAGGCTTAAGCAATAAAAACCAAAGCAAGATGTGTGCAAACATGACTAAGGACTTTATTAACCAAATCATTTTCCCCATAATATCCACAAATAAAAGTGATCTCTTTATATATATTCACATTGTATAATTTCATAGAGTGACAAAAATTCTCTTTTTTTGGATTTCCAGCCATTCCTATTAATTGTCATTTGATCAGTCGCCATGCAGTCGTCGGAAAGGTTGAAAAACATTAAGATTGGTCAGCATTGGCGGTCGAGTCCAGTGGTACTCATCTCCTCCTCTATTGGCTCTTTGTGGTGCTAAACCTCCTTCAGATATCCAATCACAGATTTTATCACACTGCAACAATAAAATAGAAAATAAATTAAGAAAGCAACGTTCTCCTGCAGAATGCTCCAGTCTTCCTCCCTTTCCTTTCATGTTTTTAGATATTTTCTGTTTTTATATAATAATAATAGTAGTAGTAATAATAATAATGACAATAACTGTCCTTGATATAAATTCAATAGCTTTTTTCTCTTTCTCAAATTTTAAATAAATCATTTTGGCAATCCTCCTATGTTGTCACTTTAGAATAAAAGAATATTCAAGTAGAAAATAAAAACTGTGAGAGAAAATTCATTTGAACAGGAACGCGGTGAAAGAATGAAAACTGTGAAATCAAAACAGAAGAGTGAGAGAGGGTAAAAGAAAACGTGAAGAAAGAAAGACAGACTCAAAGAAAAGCATCCACTTCAGACGCATGTCAGAAATGGCTCTATATACAACAATGTCTGTTGTGAAAAACTGTCCATCTAGTGGCTGTCGTCTGTCTCTTGTCCTTCCTCCTTCAGTGTGTCTGTAGTAGTCCTCTTGTCTGAAGCAGTCTGCTGTGTGTCCCAGTGTTATACCAGAGTGTAAGACTTGGCATAGGGGTTGTTGCTCTGTTTCAGGTGTCCTCTGGAGTCCAGCAGTGACTCCTGGGAAGTGCTGAGCTTGGCAGCCTGTGCTTGGACTAGGTCTCCTGAGGAGGGAGCTTCTGCCCTGACCTCACCCCGGGCCTCCCCCCTCTCCCGGACATCCCTGTGGGGAAGGGTGGAGGCAGTTCCTGGCTGCCACTGCTGCACCTCCCTGGGTGACGGCACTTCCATTGGGGTGGGCTCCATAGGAGGTGGCCTCTTTAGGGTACGACTCCTCTGGGGCTCCAGACAGGTCTGGCCCATGGCTCCACCTCCTCTTGTTTCTCCTGTAGCACCAGCACCAACTCCGCTTGCTCCCGCTCCGACTCCTGCTCCTGCTCCTCCTACAGCAACAGCTACAGCTCCTCCTCCACCACCTCCTCCTCCTCCTCCTCCCACACTGCTGCTGCTGCTGCTGGCTCCTCCACTTCGGGCTGCTGGTGGCACTCCACGATTCAGCAGGAAGTCCATACGGAGGTAAGGGGGCAGGTGAACCAGCTCTCCTCCTGGAAGAGAACACAGAAGAGAGAAATATATTATTCATTATGTCAGTCTGCAGAGGCACAAACACTAGCACTATTCACAATGACCATGACCAAGATATTGTCTTCTCCAGTTTGCAAGTTGCACGTTAGTTTTCTAAACTTGTGTTTTGGGCTGTTCCACCAGTATAGCTTAGAGACCAGAAATAAGGGAAGTGGGGAGAGAGGTAAGGTATGACATGTAGCACATGGTCAAGGCCCAAAGTCAACACTTAAGCAAAAATGTATAAAAACCTGACAAGAAACCTTTAGCAGGGTGCATCGGGTCACTGAAGGAGTAGCAGAGATTCTTCCCCCACACTTAAGCTGATTTTAGAGATGGGATCAGCTTGGTACCATGACAAGACTCACCAAAAAGCTCCCACTCATCTGTAACTTGCATAGATCAATAGGAACCTATCTGTGCATTGTTTTTACATTAAATTAATTTATAGTTCTCCACAGTTACAGGTTTGACTAGTTCCTATCTCTCAGTTTGCATGGAGATCAAAAATCCATTCTGACTCACATTCACACTGGTTTGTTTTCTCACCTCAAACCCCTCTAGGATCATGACTCACATAACTGTTTTTTTAATGTAATACCAATGTTCACTGAGTGTGAAGCTAAACAAAAGTGTCAGACTAAACAGAAGCTATCGTGAAAAATGTGCAGAGCAGAGCATGGATAGGAGCCAAATGTTGCACTGTTGGCTTTGAAGTCAGTATCAGAAGCTGATGCAGTGACTAAGTTGTGGGGTTCTCTCTCACTGAATTGAAGATGAATTAAAGAATTTTTATTGGCATCTTGTTTCTTGAAACAATTTAACCATTTTCTGCTTTAAGTTCAGCAACAATATAAGAAGAACTTGGGTGCTAGGACGCAAAAAGTGATAACCTCCTGATTTCAGAAAGTCTCATAAAGATCTCTATTTATCAGAACCAGCATATTTTTGAAGAGAATGTGTTTAAAGTGGATTGCAGTGATCCCTTTGACCAGAAGACTCATACAAACTGTTGTGATGACATGGCTTGTGTATTTGTTTCGGGAGGTGAATGGAAACGAGATCAGATCTTTCTTTTAACGCTACTTTTCTTTGTTCAAGACAACTTTTTACCGAATGCAACACAACAAGGTCATGTGTTTATCAACAGTTCCAAAGGGCTGTTGATTAAAACATGTCAACAAACAAACTTTGTAAGTTTGTAGCGTAGTTTGGTAGCCGGCTATATTCAGCACTACTCGCAACCCTGTGCTCTGACTTAACAAAAACAGTTAACTTAAGTGAATCCTTGTTATTTCCAGTGTTGTCCTGTCCTGAGAGTTCATCTACTAGCAGAGCCAACGTAATCTGGCTCTTCATTTTGTTGGTAGACTCAGGTTTGAACAGACCACTGCAGTAAAACTGCTACATGTGGTTTGGAATGAAAATTATCACAATGAGCTTAACCTGTGTTTAAGCCTTAAGGCCGTGCTTTATCACTCTCCTGTTTAGCTTTCTTCTGCTCTATCCCTTTTTTATCAGGCAGTCAAGCTTCTGTGTCCACCAGTATCGAAAAATAAATAACATAAATTGTTTTTAGCAGAGAAAAACACAGATCTCTCCTCTCACTGCTAAACTTTGTCAGCTGATGTGGGGATGTTATAGAGACTTTGGTGCACCATAAATCAATCAGGTCCAGTGCGAACCAGTCAGAAAGAAAGGTATTAGTATATAGAAATAACCTATTTTGGGGCTGTTAACTTCATTTTAAGTTAGGTATTATGATCGAGCATATACCTCCATGTGAGACTTTTACAAGATCACTTAGAATGTCACACAATCCCTTTAACTAAGTGATAAACAATACTTAAAACAATATCTACACAAGCATATGTCTTGTACAGTTCAGTGAACTTTTGCAGCAGTTATATTGCCATGAGGCAAGTTGGTCCCATATAAAAAGGGCTGTAAGTTTTCAGCCTCTATTAGCAGCTCTGGAGATACAACACATGGACGTTGAGGGTCTGTCTGTATCTTTGCATTCTCACATGAAATATCTCACATCTAACTTTGAAAGGACCACAGATCAAACGGGCAGGTGCAGAATAAGTTACAAAAATATTTTTTCAGCACAGATTTTCTTGCCCACACATGCCTACACGCTCACATGTACAGAGCCCACACATGCATCATGAATGTCAGTGTAAATTGTAAATTGAACACACACACACACACACTCTCACACTCACAATCTCCAAGCTTCTCAGAGTTAATGGCTACACAGATTAGTCCATATCTGCAGACTCAGTCCAGCATGCAGCGTTTGAAAATGGATTTCTGTGTTCACAGGGAGAATGCATAATTTACTGTGTTAAATAATAAACCTATTGGCCAGTAAAGATGATAAATTGCAAGGAGTGTTAATTGAATAAAATGCAGATGAAAGTGTTCCTGTGGGAGCCTTTTGTTTTTGAGAATTCATCAGCCAGTAAATTGCAGATTGTACAGTAATGAAACTGAAAGTGTGACCACAATACAACAACTCTATGTGGTCTCATCAATCGCTGAAAGTGTCTAAACATCTGACGCATGATGCTTTGACATTTTCTGATCCTTATTTTGCTGAAGCGTGAGAATGCACAACATATTCTCAGACCTATTTCAAGCTAATGTTCCTTGTGGCTCTGAAGTTACCATCATTGTTGTAAAAATTCACGAGTCTTAAGCTAAATGGATTTCTTCAAACAAGTAAAACAGATACAAGACTATCAAAAATATATAAAGACAAACAAAACGCCAGTTAACCCATCATGAAACTTTAGAAGCCACACTTGATTCCCTTCAAGCACCTGACACCAGAGTCTCACTCTCGGCAGTGCTGCATCCTAAAAGGTTAACAGTCTGGTATTACAGTGAACATTCTTCACCATGGTGGTAAAGTGCTGTTTTGTACTAAGTGACAATAGTGTCAGATAAGGTTAACAGATAGCCTTCAGATGCCCTCTCTCCCTGTTGTTCTGCTGTAATGAGTCCCCCGTCAGGTGTACAAGCGTTCAAAACATAATGAAGTCTGAAACTCAAGAAGGAGATCTGATGGCCCAAACTCTTCCCTGGTCAAACTCAGGTTTAGCAACTTGTGTACCTTTGTGCATGAATGCACACACACACACACACAGAGCAACATTTCTGGTCCTCAGGAAAGGACACCGACCACACTAATTATCAGCTGCCCCAGACACCTCTAACAGCGCTGGAGATGAGATGATGGATGAGCAGTGAACATGTGTCAGGAAAGGGGAGGCCTGTCTGAGTGTGGGTGTGCTTCTGTGTGTGGTCCTCAGCATGTCACACACACTGCCAGTGCTGGTAATTGATCTGCAGAGCAAGGTGGAAGTTTAGAGGGTTATGTAAGGTAAGATACAATCTGAGAGTGGAGGACAGGGCAGGACGACAGGCTTTCTCAAATTGCTAATGTAATGAAAGTCCTTGGGGACAGAATCTTAATCCAGTTTAAAGAATGAAATTATTTTTTTCTTGTAAAAAGAAAAGTTTTACAATAGAGGCAGTCTGTGCTGCTATTTGAGAGTACCGCACTGAATTGTCTTCATTTATGATCCTGTTAGGATAACTGTGTCAAGGCTTTTCAAAATAAAAGACAACAAGCCGCTTCTCTTAAAGCAGGCTGGCGAAAAAATATCTTCTGCAGAATAACAAACTTAAAAGTTATGAGACATTTAATAACTGCATGAAAAAACAGTTTCTAGATTGACTGCTTGGCATTTAAGGCTGATCAAAGTCAAGATAGTGGTTTGTCTGCATGCAGGTGGCCTAGTGGTTCAGGTTGCGCTCCTTGAGATTCGCCCTCTTGCGGGTGACCCAGGGTCAAATTCAGCCTGTGGCTTCTTTCCTGCATGTCAATCCCCACTCTCACCCTGTTTTCTGCTCCATCTTCTGTCTTCTCCTACCACATTAAAGGCTTAAGAGCCCAAAAAAAAAAAACTGTCATGGGCTGAATCACGGTTTCGTCCAAAAACCCACAAATTGAAAAGATTTCCTTCCTGTCTCTTTGTTTGAATTGTGTTTAGTGACTATTAAGCTGCATGTTTTACAGTGGTCAGGACAATTAAACTTCTCCTTTTCTTTGGAATGTAAAGCGTTGTAGAAATTTGCCCATTTTAGATAAAGAGATCCACCAACTCAAAATGCAACCAAGTAGAGATAAATGATTGTTGTGTAGAATGAGAAAAGGAAAAGGGCCACTCAGGGACTATACAAGCAAAACAAGGTTGAGGGACTGATGGGCTAAACTTCCTCACCAGGTCTGTGCGCCTTGGGCACCGCCATGTTCATGACCCGACTGACATCCTGAGGTTTGGGCGGTGAAGCAGTAAAGCGGCAGATGCCTGACTCAGACGGTGTGCTGGAGGTCAGGCTGTCAGTATAGTCGTTGGTCCCTGCTGTCATCTGTTCAGATGAAGTGTCAGAGATGAAGCATTCAGTGATGGTGAACTTGGCGTGACGGAGCTGTTCTTCCATCTTTGCGTGCTCATAGGCTCTGGCCAGTTCCTCATAGGTGGAGGACGCACTTTCTGTTGATACCATGCTGCTCCGTGCACGATCTGGGGAAAACACACAAGCCATGTTTTATTGTTGTTACAGTCCTGACTGGAAACTTTTCTTATACACATATCACGTATGACTCCAAGACCCTCTACTCTACCTGTATCCTGTGAGGGGCTGACACTGTAGCTGTCACTCTCCTTGTCTACAGATCCAGTGGCGCGTGGTGTAGGGAGTCTCCAGTCAGTGGTCAGGGTGTGCGAGGAGCTGGTGGGGTGTGGCCGGTTTAGGGTCCACTGGCTGGCGTAGCGGCTCCGTGCTGAGGCAGGACCAGCTTTGGCAGTGCGTCTGGCAGTGGGATCTAGTGAGATAAAAACAGAACGAGGTGTTAAACTTAATTTTTTTTTGCGTAAACGTAGCAATGAATGTTACTAAACTGACTTGCTAATACTGTACTCTCTGACTCTCTTTCAAGAAACTTCATTTTCCAAATAAACAAACAACAGCTTAGTCCTTGTAGTGCCACAATACATGATAATTTAATTAATTTTCACTTTGTTATATATTACCGTAACATTTTGTAATAATCTGTTATAAATTTCATGAACGCAATATGAAACAAACTTCCGCTCACTATGTATTAAGTTCTATCATATTGCATTATTAACTACAAAATGCAGGTGCTACACTTTTTATCAGGAAAATGTAAGAATTTGGTGCGTTAAGATACAATATGTAAGAACTTATTAAATAATGTGGTAAAGTTTATTTCATATTGCGTTCAAGGCTTTTGTTACAAGATGTGGCAGATATTACAAAATACAGTGTTGTTGCATAATAAAGTAGAAATTGATTACATTATTACATAATGCTGTGTCATTACATAATGTGCACTACAGTCCTGAGCTGCCTGGAAATGGATTAGTTTTACAAGTGTCTTTGACATTTTTTTAATTTTTTTAAATCTCCTTTTGGATTAATGTAACAAAGACAAAGCAAACACTCAAATTGCCTTCAGTTCAGCTCATCAGAAAACAAAATGTTTTAGTTTTTTTGCAAAATCTGGAACAAGAGAGGTGAATTCACAGATTTAGACTTTTCTGCTGTGTGTTGGAGCAGTTTGCCCTTTCAGTGAACACTAAACAATACCACCCCACAGCTCAGTGGGAAGACATTATCATCCATCTTCCGCTTTGTCCCTGTCACCATACAGACGTACAAATAGTATCATATTCGGTCTGACCTGGACCGGCTACTGCACTGTGCAGCACTGTGCCAAATCAGAATGAGGCCCTTTAGAAAAGGCCAGGATTGGATCTGTGCAGAGAAGAATGGTGCTGGTAATTGTAGCGGGTCAGACAGTAATTCTATCTACAAAGATGGACGGCTGTAATGTTGCAGGTGTTTGGTCCACAAAAGGAAGGATGAGTCAGCAAATTGGGTTCATGCCCCACTGGTCAGATTAAACCAACCAGGCCAACAGTGGTCTCCATTTAGCTGCTGTGCTGCCAAGACAATCACAGCAGCCTGCGATCATTACAATAGTAACCATTCAGCTTAATCCAGGGACCACACGTGGATCTGTCTGCACTCAAAATCCCACAGTAGTGATATGTTACAACAATCAATGTTCACTGGCCAACTTAGGTGAGAATTCTCTACCTTTTTGAAGTTCACCACTAATCTGAATGTGTTTGCCCATGAATACATGTGTGCACGCAGGTTTAACCAGCCCTTTTGGTTGGAACAATCAGGTGAGGATGTGTCAAGAAGTGGCAGAAAGATTGCTGATCTTCATCAGTTCTGCTTCACTAAAACTTGAAGGCCACTCTGCAGACAAGCTGCTGAGTTGTCGTAAACTCACTGCTGACTTGCTTTATATCTAATAGCAGTTCACTGTTGAGCTGAAACAGTGTGCTTTGTGGGAAATTCAGAATAATGTAAAATCAAATTACCCAAGAAATTGTAATAATCTTTGTTTTTTTTATACAAAGTGAAGTCTTTCTTAGGTATAGATGAGAGATTTCTACAGTGTAACCAAACACAAGTAAACTCCTCAATTTTTAAACAATATGTTGTGGTTAGTAACAGAAGGCATGCAGTAAAAAAATGTTAGTAGTAAAAGGAAATAAATGTTGAGCACTGACGGTGGTGGGACTCACTGGTTCCAGGCCTGGCATCGGACACATCCACCAGTGGTCCAGTGGCCTGAGACAGGGACTGGTAATGGACTGTGTGGGTTACTGTTGATGATTTTTGCTTATTTGTTTCCCCAAAGTCATTGTCTGTCAACAGCACAGTGGATCTGTCATCTAAGGCGCACACAAAAAAGGACAGAGTTAAGACCAGGGTCAAGCTTGAATATCTGAAACAGATGGAAATGAGGTCTCTCCCAAAGTCTTACCAATTGTCTCCATGGTGTCCCTCTCCTCGATGAGGAGCTGAGCTCTGGGGATATCGATGTGCATTCTTAATGTCTGCTGCTGTTTGTTCACTGTGTCTGGCGTGCGAGTGTTTTTGCTAAGAAGGATAAGAAGAAAAATCCATTACTTGCTACCTAATTTCGCTCTGTGTTGCATACATGCTCACTGGTTCTGATCAAAGTTGATAAGTCACTGTAGAAAGGCAATTTTCACAATTTACAAACAGTAAACAATTTCTACAAACAGGAATTGTAACAGGTATACATTATGGTTTGTCTTGACAAAAGCAGCGTAAATGAAAACAAGGCACACGTACCTCATCAGCATCTCTGCCAGGCTTTTGGCATCTGTGAGGTCAGCAGAAAGATATCATGTGAGTTCACAGGCAACTTAGGTTCATTGAACGATTTTTCTTATGTGTTGAACATCTAAAAAAAATACTGAGTACATCCTACCTCTGAGTCTCTTGAGCCTTTGTTCCCTTCTTCTTCTCTTTAGCACCATAAGCATGATAAAGATCAGTACAGCTACCACAAGAATCGAGGTAATGGTCACCACCATCTTCAAACCTCCGCTGCCTGACATGTTGTCAGACACAGGATCTCCCGTCTTTAGCAAGGGAGGAATGGTACCTTGGAAACAAACAAAAAAGGAAATTCATTAAGCTTCAGGCCCAGGGATTAATCTGAAAATTCAGAAATCCCAATTTCCACAAGCATTTGAACATATGCTGAGCTGCTTGAAAACTTGAACATTTAGAATGAACCTCAAGAAGTGTTACAATGCATGAATTTTGAAGTATAGACGGCACAATACCTCCTTTTGAAGTCTTCTGCCATTAGTGAAATATGTATCATATAATTTATTATTGTCTTGTTTATTCTCGTTAATTAATTTTGTTTATATTTTATTAACACGCACACCAACACAGGAGGAACACAGCATCAGAAAACCAGCTGGCCTTTAGATTTAAGCATTTATTTACTTTGCTGGATATATCTAACCCAACCTTTCCATAAGCTGATCGAAAATTTTAAAAAACACCTTCTCTGACAGAATGAAAAAGAGCTGGCTGAATAAGCTGAAAACAATGTATGTTATTTGGGGGACTGATTGAGTGCTGTTAGTCTGTAAGAATGACGCTAGGCTGAGCTATAATCCCACTGTCAAAATGAACAATAGCATCCGCAAAAATGTGCCCACACACATGCAAACAAAATGTGATGACAGAAAGGTTACAGAACGCGAAACCTTGTTTGTTAATAGTCCTGAGTTCTTTCAAAGCCTCTAACACATCAGCTCTCCTTCCAGTTCATATATTTGAGTCTTGAACTGCAGATTGCATCAGAAGCTTCTCAGTTGTAAAAAACTATTTATTTACTCTAACCATTACTGAACTGTCTCTTCTATATACTCTTAAAGAACACTTAAGACAGAGAGACACTTCATGATGCTCTGCTGCTGAAGAAGGCCTTCCCTGACAGTATGTTCCTGTGATACAAAATAGGACCTGTTTTCAAGCTCATGAGGTCGGTGCTCTCTCGTTAAATAACACAACATGAGGAAAAAGATTGCCAAGTTCTTCGATCTGTTCAAATGACTTGTTTTTCTGTTCAACATATTTCATGTTATCTGTAAAGGTATGTCTGGCCCTGTTTGGTGGAAAGTTATTAGTGCCTTCATGACTTCATGACTCAATAACACTTGAGTGCAACTCTGACAATCTGTGAAATCCAAACTCACTTCCATCAGCATTGAGAGTAGCAAACATGACCCTTTTTTCTGCTGAGCCGGCGCTGTTGGTGACCTTCATCTGCAGTTCGTACCAGGTCGCCTCCTGCAAGTCGTACAGGATGTAGCTCTTGGTCAGCGATGTGCGCTGGGCAGTGGTCCAGGTGGCTGAGTCCACTGCTCTGTACTCAAGTATGAAAGAGGTGATTGGACAGCCACCGTTGTTCCAGCCGACAAGATTGAGCCTGGCCCTAGTGGAATTAATGCTGGTGAAGAGTTCGTGTTCTTTGGCAAACTGTGGCTCTGATGGAAAAAGAGAGAGCGAGAGAGAACTTAGGTAAAATAATGATTACAATGACATTGTGAATAAGTGCAATTAAGATTAACAGTATTAGTTTACAAAAGGTACACAATTAAAACTTCTGTGAATTTCAAGAAAGTCAATTACTATTTAGTGTAAGTAAACGCTGAGTGAGCATCAAAAAATATAAGTTGCCAGGGATTCTTACATTTTTGTCTGTCTGTAATTTGCCTCTTTTGTTGGTTTTACCAGAACTTTGACTCAAGCCTTTTCTTTTTTTTCAGTCAATTCTAACAAAATAAATTGTGTTGCCCAAACTTCAGTGGCTGAGGAAACAAAACCAATACTCCCTCAGGCCCTTTGAAGAAAACTGCAATAATGACAGGACAACACAACTCCCCAAAAAATGTCCCTGTGAATGATCTGGGACACCTCTGTTACTTTTTGTCACAGGGCTGTGATGCTGCATTTCATACCCTTTCCATGAGTCTTGGCTTCAATAATCTCACTGATGCGTCCTGGCCCCACTGCATTCTGGGCAGTTAAGGTGAATTTATACCAGGTGCCGCATTTCAGGTTCTCCAGGCGGTACGAACGTTCACTGGGGCTGATGGGAAAGCTGCCCCACTGCTCACTATTGTCCTCTGAGTACTGCAGGATGTAACCTGAGGGAGCAAACAAACAAAAATGATATAATTATATAATGCAAATAAATAACTTGCTGGAACTGACCGTACCTTAACAGGTCAGAACTTGTATGGAATCGAATAGAAAAATGTGCTTATACTTTCTCATACCTTATAACGGCAGCCACTTGTCCAAAAGCTTTTGTTTTTAATCTAACACTAAGCACAGCAAAAAAACCTAAGAGATCTACTGGTGATTTATGGATGCCACAGGTCCGGCGTAAACACAATGTTTTCAGCACAAGTATTGATAGCTTTTATAAGTTAATGCGAGGAACCTGTAAAGTGTTTGGAATTTGATTGGCAGCCAATTTCAAAAGAACAGGATGGGAGTGATGTGGGTCGTCTTATTGGATCTGGTTAACTGCCTTGCAGCAGTGTTTTGGATTATTAGTAGGCTGATAAAAATAATCTTTCTGGGAAGAAGTCAAAGTATGGACTAGCATTTCGAACTCTTGCCGTGAACCCATGGAGTGAACCCATGTTTTCATCCAACGATTAAGTCACAAGATTTGCTATGACAGTCTAAAGAGGAGCTAGTGGCACCAACATTGCCTTCCCTCCAACGAGCCTGGCAAGCAAGCCCGTCTAAAAATAGATGACTGTAACCCTGGATGTTTTATTTTAGTGATGGATGATGCTGTGAGCAGGGAAGTACAACAAATATTACAGGCAAGGTATCACAGACAGCTTTTATAGCAACAACAACTCCAAAGACAGGAGCCCTGTGATTAGTAGCAATGATGAATCACCACAAATAGTCTCACTCTGATTGCTCTTTCTTTGAGATGGAAGGCTTTAATCTTTCACTAAAACAGACCTAATCTTCCTTGCTGCCTTTTAATCGACCTTTTATGACTCTTGTACTCAGCCGGATAATGAGAAACAGGAGCAAAAAACAAGGGTGCTCTTCAGGTAAAGGAAGAGGTGACTTTGAAGGCAGGCATTTTTTCATTAGATGATGTATGTGGTGAAACCTTTTAGTGTTTGTCAACAGTACATTAAGTCATCATGAAAGTAGGTGCTGTGCTGACTCTGGTCATTTCTGTGCTATTCTCACCTCTGATAGAGCTCCCTCCATTGTCACCGGGTATCCATGACAGTGTGATTGATGTGGTGGTTGTCTTGGTAACTGTGAGGCGTGGCTGGTCTGGAGGGACTGTGGAGGAAAAAAAATCACTCCATGATTAGTGTTCATCTTAAAGTGCTTTTTGTCTTATTTCAGCAATTCAGGAACAGCACTGAGGTGGATCTATTAGATTCTCCTGGTCAAGATAAAGGAGGAGCAGGCACCTTTGTACTATCAGATCTAATGGGATGAGGAAGTTATATAACCTAGCAGCTGTTAAAGCCCTGAGCCATTGTGTGCTTCCATTTCCGTCAAACTGGCTAAAATTCATCCTGATTAAGAAACCTGTGGGTGAAATCAGTGAAACATTATGAAACATTTTCACTGTTTTCTGTGCTCAGCTTGCCTTGGACCTGCAGGTTAAGCGTGATCTCATCTGACCCCCAGTTGTTGCTGGCCACACAAGTGTAGTTCCCAGAATCCTCTGCTTTCACTGTCCTGATGATGAAACTGCCGTTGCCATGGACACTGCGGCGACCATCCACAAGAACGGGTGTAGGGGTCCCATTTGTGCTGGACGAAGACAGACCCAAAGAAAAGAAAATTATTTCTGTGGCCAATGATGAGCAGTCATTATTTTAACAGTTAGTTCAGATTTATAATCACCTCAGTGTAGTTTGAAAGGGTCTAATCAGGACTTACTTTCCCTTAAGCCACTTGATGGTAGGAGGAGGGTCTCCAACAGCCTTGCATGGTAAAACTATGTCTTTCATCCAGGGGGTGGTAACTGTCCCATTAAAAGTCAGAATCCTGGCTGGTGCTGAAAGAAACAGAAACAAAAAATACATCATATAATACTTGATATGAAACTGGTTAACTCTCTTGTCAGCATTTGCCCAGTTTTTAGATACCCTAAAATTTTTCATTGAAGAAAGTATCTGTTTTTTTATTTTGTGGCTGTGATCACAGATAAATTATTGGATGGGGGACTTTTGTCTTGACAAACTGTAGCTTTAATTCATGTAACAAACTGCAGCAATAATAGTCTAGTGCAAAAATGCCAACAAAGTTCTGCTGTTTTCTGTTGGCAGCTCCAATTTTGCTTTTTATTGTGGCTTAGATAAGCAGTTAGTCTCTCAGCTCTCATCTTCAGTTTTGGTTGCACTGATTCATCCTGGTTATTAATAAGGTCAGACAAGATAATGACAAAATAATTACTCTCTATGCACAGATGTGTCATTTTTCATCAATTTCTGAAAATTTTGAGTGACTGAAGAGCATTTAATTCTTTGTACATGCTTTGGGAAGTGACAATGTTTATGTCTTAATTGCATCAAAAGTATCTTAGTAGATGTAATATTCACTGACATTCATTGACAGGAGCAGGAAATGACTCATTTCAAGATATTATAAGACAAATATGCCTGAATTGTCAAAAGTAAAATAAATCTGCCAGTGGATCAAGAAAACTGTATTTGTTAAGTTTCAAGAAACTTATCAAGCTTTTTTGTCTTTCTGTTCTTGGAATAATGAATATTTCTTGACTTGTCAGGTTAATGTTGCTTGTATTTTTAATAGGATAATTTTCACTAAAAATAGGGAGAAACACTTTTTAGGTGTACTTTTTGCAGTATGAAAAATTATGCGTACTAGACAAAATGACTTTGCTATGAGGTGCTACCTCAAACACAAGCCTGCTTCATTTAAAGGGCAGGAACTTTTTGCAGTGATAGCAAATAAGTTATACCTGAGGTTTTATTGTTTTTTCTTGAAGAAACCCATTTACCACTGAGATAAAAAGCTCTCACAGCAGATGATGTCAAGTCCTGACAGTATCTGACAGTTCAACTCTTGAGCAGGATCAGTCTGTGTTGTTGTACCTTTAGCCAGAGGCTCGACTGTGATCTTCTCGCTGTTGTTGCCATGACCAGCAGCTGTCACAGCAACCACCCAGATACTGTACTGTCTATTTCTGGCCAGATTGGGGATTCTGTAGAAATAGGCGTCTGGAGATGCCTCAAATTCGCTCATCACCTGTAAAATGGAAAGAGAGGGGAAAAATAAATGTATCATTGGGTAGTAGCAGTGTCCAGAGAGCCAGAAAAGTATTTGTGTCACGTCATTTAGTCATATGTGAACAATAACCTTGCCCAGTTTTGGAGCCAATATACTTCAAGTAATTATGAACAATTTTCTGTTTGAGGTGCATTAGACCACACATTGCTGGATAGCAGATTTGTAAAGAAATTCCTTAGATCTTTTGGTAAATAGATGCTAATACCATGGGATGCAGGTTCGAGCAGAAGACGATGTATTTCCTGATGATGCCGTTAAGTTTGAGTGGAGGCAGCCAGGACACAAACACCACAGAGCTGCTGGAGGCAGCAGCCTTAACCCCTGCTGGAGGGCCAGGAACTGAGGAAGAAGAGCGCATTTCGGATTCAGAGGTGTTCACATAAAACAAAACATATCTGCATGTATATGACTTTTCATCCACTATTTGTTTGCAATCTTGTAAAGGTTATAAAACGTTTGGAAAAAAGCAAGCATTTGTGACAAAGTGTCGTACCATCCTCTTTGGTTCGGACGTAGATCTGTTCACTGCGGACGCCATCTCCAGCATTGGTGAAGGCCAACACCTGGATACTGTAGTTGGTGTACTTCTCCAAGCCATCCAGCTCCAGAGATGGCTGGCTGGTGGTCACATTTCTGATTTCCCCCAGTTCTGACAGAGAGAAGGATCAATGTTAGGATATCAGTCACGTGATACATGTGCTAAAAGCTGAAATATTGCCCCAGTCATCTGACAGAATCAACAGGGAATAGTTGGATTAGTATGAATCATTTGTTTGAAAAACTCCCTCTGACGTAGAGTTTTATCACTTAAGATTCAGCCCACAAAGGAAATGTACACTTGATCTATCTCTGGGTTTTCTCTTTTCTTCTCTCTCCTCTTGCTGTTCTGTCACTCAGAGCTGAATGGGCCAATAGGCCTCACTAAAGTATTGCACTGTGAACTTTTGATGGAGACCAGCCAGACTGCAGAAAGATACGACTGGTTTACATTCAGGGAAAATACACAGGAATAGCTCACATTTAGATAAAGACTGCGGATTTTACTCAATAAATTTGCTGATATACCTAAATTTCAGTGCTGAGGTGAATAACTCTTTCTAGTGTGCAGTTTTACCAACAACGTCTTGTTAATGTAACACTGTTCTTTCTTGTTGCTTTAGCTGATGTTGATAAAACACTTTTTTTTAAAATGAAAAGCTTAAACTTTATTAAAATGCAGGTTTAACTATTGATATAAACATAAAAGTTGCTTTGTCTCTACAACTCATACCAACATAATATGATGCCACAGCTTCCCCTAGTGGATGAACCACAGAGAGCAGAAACCATGGAATACAAACCCAGAATGATTGGACCATTTAATTGTCTTAAGGTGTGTTGATTAAAATACCTCCATCAGGAAGGTTGGCCCAGTAGATGACTCTGTATCCCTGTAAGTTTCCATTGAGAGACTCTCGGGGCAGAGGCATCCAAGACAGAGAGATGACCTCTGGGGACTTTGCCACAGCCAGAACGTTTTCAGGAGGACGGGATGGAACTGCCAGGGACACAAAGAGAGAAACATGTTCTAAGTGGAGTGGAAACAATGATCTGGATAATTTGTTTAAATACTTGAAACACTTATAACACATATTTTAACAGCGCAGCAAATGTATCAATTGCATTATATTTCACTGGCATAAAAAACTTAAAAGAAATACTTGAGCTTAATTATTGATTGGTTATATCTCTTTACTTATTTACAGTAAATGAAAACTCCCCAATGATAAAAGAAGTAAGAAAATTAAGTTTATCTAATAGAATACAAAATTAAAGGGCTGAATATCTTCCAGTAGAGGAGAGTGGGCTGGATGATGGGAAATAAAGGTAATTTGTGAAAAATTACACCTGGTATGCCACGGGATAAATAAGAATAATTCAGAACCCAAACTATTATTTTTCAACTCTGATAAATATCTGGTGAAATGACCTACCGAATAACTGATTTGAGTACTTTAGAGAGGCAGAACAGAGGATGGACCAAAAAATGGCTGTCTTGAGTGTCTAACTCATCCAAAAATTGAGTGAACAGTTCAACAGCTGGAATCTTGGCTACAAAGCAGAAGGAGCTCAAACTCATTAAATGATGGTTGATGGTTGTGATTCATAAAAGGAAGAACACCTGTGAATGGTTTCAAAATGCTACTGCCATTTTGAGAAAATGTGAAACAGCGGTGGTTGACTTAAGACAACATGACCCTGTAGAATTATAGGCACGACTGTTGTATGTACATGGTGTACACAGTGTTCTACATATAAATCTTCTGGCATAGGTATACAATTTGAGAAATTGCACAAGCTTTTTTGATGTAATTCAGTGTATGTCCACTAGAGGGCAGCCCTGTCATAAGAATTTGTTGGTGCTGGTTCGAAAGCTGTTGAATGTTGAGTAACTGTAGAAGGACTGTGTGTCAAGTGAAGTTTGTTAATTTAAAAGTAATATGTTATGAGTATAATTAGACAATCAGCAAGATGCTCAAATTTTTCTTAAGATGATATTAATGTGTGATAAAGCTCTTCAATCCTTTGCAAGACTTAAATTACTGAACATGCCATTTAAGATCCTTTTTAAACTATGCCTTACCATCCTCCAGAGTTTTGGTGACCACCTGCTGAGATGATGGCCCAGTTCCTGCTCTGTTTGCAGCTTGAACCACCACGCTGTACTGAGTGAACTTCTTCAGATTGTCCAGTGTGATGCTCTCTGTGGTGTCGCCTGTGGTGTCTACGCTGATGATTGTGAACTGGTGGCTCCCACCAGGGCTGTACTCCCTGAAGCCCACCTGGTAGCCACGGATCACACCGTTCTGCAAGTGCTTCTGGGGAGGCTGTGGGAAAAGACAGAAAGAGGAGGGAAATGTTATTTAGAAAACAGGTAAGCTTCACTCAAATTATTTAAAAATTGAATATTGTAGCAAAGATCACATGTAACCATTGGCAAGATGATGCATTCTAACCAAATAAGCCACTTTTAGAATATCACTAAACTCTCTCAATTTTATTTCTCATTTTCTGTTATTTTCAGTATAAATAAGTGACAGGTTTCAAGAATTATTTTCAACTTGCTACAACAGAGGCTATTAGGTCAGTCCAAACGAGTAACAAACTAGAAACACACTTTTTGAATTTATTCTTCCAAAGATGCGCTTCAATTTTCATCAACTTTGTTTCAAACCGTAAATTCAATCAAATCCAGCTTTATTGTTTAGTTTTAAAAAACACAGTTACTCAATTGTTGTACATGAGGAAATTAAAATATATAGCAGCTCACATGAAATAAAAGAACACTACCTGTAAAAAAATTACAGAATCAATTTAAAAGACATAAAACATAAGTAAAATGATAAGGCCTTTTATAAGCAACCAAATTGTTAAATGAATAATGAAAAAATTAAATCAAATTGAGAAAGTTAAATTGATTTTTAAAAAATGATTCCTTTGATTAAAAGGCCAGGGAAAAGAGATGGAATTTTAATTGCAAACACTTTTTCAGTCTTTAACCCTGACCTTTCCATTCAAATAACAGATACGAAATAAAGCTAGTATCCATTTAAATTTCATGGTAAAAAGCATAAATTTTGGTCTTTACCTTCCAGGAAACTTTGATGCTTTGTGGGGAAGTGGGGTCCAGAAGGACATCTTGTGGTGGGCCATCAGGAGCTGTGAGTAAATCACATCATTCATTAACTCTCCATAATGCTGTTGAAATGATCCACCACTGAGTAATGAAGTCATTTTCTCCCACTAGATGGAGTCATTGAGTTAAGAATCTGGCAATTTATCTTTCAGCCCTCTGCACTTACCTTTACTCGGTAATTACTCTGAATTAACTTGCAAAATGATCAACTTTAACCTTTGAAATAATGTTGAAATTGTTATAGATTTATTTTAAATCATGAAGTTTATGGCTTTATTTAAGCAATGAATCCAGAAAAATGGGACGTTTTAATGTGCTGCTGTGCCTTTAGGGGAACATTACAGGCAATAGACATAAGTGAATGCTGATAGAACCGACTAAAAGCAACAGTGAACTCATATGTTCCTCTGATATAAAAGATGATGACTTCCATTTAAAGCAACCATAAAGTAATAATGAGCTAGATGGCTTAACTGGTTTGAGGGCCAGAGGGAAATGTAAACTAAAGCACAAGATGTCTTTCCAAACCTTTACCAGACAGAGTGTTAATAAAAAAGCTAATAATAGCAAAATTAAAACCCTTAAAGAGCAATCTGGAGGAGATGAGGTTAGAGTGTTTTTAAATAATCACTCCAGGAGCCACAGCAGGGTTCCTGCTTTAATGTCTCAGACACTCTGATCCTTTTCAGTGATAATCACATGTGAAAGCAGGTAAACAAGTATGGAATGTGTGAATTATGAAAAGCTCAGGTACCTGCTTCATCTGTGGTGATGGTGAGCTCATTGCTGGGGTTGCTGTTGCCAATGATGTTCTTTGCAACCATGCGGATGTTGTAAGTGGAGGACGGGTGAAGATCTATTATAGTGGCCTGGTTGAGCTGTGGTGACACATCTTTGGTTACCTGGGCTGATAGCCATGACGCTGAAATAAAAAAATAAAAAAAACACACACACAGGGAGAGTTTAACAAGTTTCCTGTTTATGACGCATGTCTATATGGCTTTTAGCTTAGTCATTGTTACAGAAAGTTTGAACACTTATACACGGATGCATCTCAGTCTGCATCTACCTGATTTGTTCTTGCATTCAATATCATATCCTGTGATGGGGCTGTTTCCATCGAAGCCCATGGTCCAGCGGAGAGCTATCGTCCTATCTTTAACCTCCCGAATCTCCACCACTGGAGGGTCAGGTGGTTCTGGAGAGAAGTGTGAATAATAAAGACTTATGGCAGTGTTCCCAAGACAAGTAGAGTCTCTCGAGTTAATATGAGGCTTGCAGTGGCTTACCTTGCACTGTCAGCTGTATGATACCTCTGTCCTCACCAAATGAGTTGATGGCATGACAGGAGAAAAAACCTGAATCCTCACGAACAGTGGGCATGATCTACAGACACACACACACACACAATATGGAGATCAACCATGTGATTGAACTTAAAAGAGACATTTCACAGTTTCATACAATACAAATAAAGAAATTAAGATAGCATATATGTAGTTCTTCTGTCCCCACTTTTTAACCCCTGTTCATGATCTTTAAATTTTATCACAATACTTACCACCAGCGTGGAGATGACTTCGTCAGCCACTTCTTTGACAGTGACAATGTATCGGCTGGTTTCAGGGTTGATAATGCGTTCCTCTTTCTCCCAGCGCACCATGATGGGTTTCTCTCCGTGAGCAATGCAGCTCATCTTCTTCTCCTCGCCTTGGGTAGCCAGAGTGGTGTTGGGGTAGGACGTAATCATGGCTGGAACTAAATGAGGATGATAGAGGTTCAGATTTAGAGTGTAGAACAGGAATATGAGAGAGAAGAGACATTAAAAGAAGATGAAAATGAAAATGTCAACAAAGAAAAGAACATCATCCTTTCTCCACCATACATTTACCATCACTTTGATACTCTGCTACATCATCATTGCATCTTAGTCTTTATTATTTATCTATTTTTGCCAAGCAGCAACATAACTGTCCTATAGTATAAGAACCTGTTCCTTGTCTTAATAAGGAAAGTCCATCCCTCATTTTTTCTGAATTGTGACACTCATTCAAACACCTCAGAGCCCATCATGAACACATATTTTACTCTACCTGCTTCCCACAAAGAGAGAATAAAAATGAAAGCCTTCAGGTAAGCCAGTGCCTGCTTTGATAATGACAGCGAGTGATAACGTGCTGCTTTCTGAGGATGAGGCAGAGGAAAAGAAAAGAAAGTAGTGACTCCTGACTGAACTCCCATCGGTCTGAGTGTGGAGCCGGTCTGGCTCTACGCAGTAACCGCACACCAGGCTCATTAGAAGCACCAGCCTGTGTGAGTGTGTGTGTGTGAGAGTGTGTGTGGCACTCAGCAGCATGAGTATCTGTTGTGATGGTCTCACACCAAAACAACTGACAGTCTGGACTCACACAAACACTATTCCCAGTCTTGCAATTTCTTTCATTCCGCATTATATTTTCAAAAGCAATCCCTTGAGTTTAAAGCTCAGAGACTTTAAGGTATTATTCTCGGTTTAATGATCTCTGAAGTGCAAAACTTGTGAATTGGACCACAATAATATGTTGCTGTTTTTTCCAGGGTTTATCTTAATGAGATCGGTGATCTCTTTATATATAAGGTCAATATTATTATTTTTAAATTCATTATCATGAATGGAGCAACAGTGCATTACAAACAACTCAAATAATGGGATCTCTGGCAGTTGTTTGATGTTTTCACTGTAGAATGAATAAAAATTGGCCAAGCACTTGAAAATCCTGTACAAGACAACAATTGAGTGAATTCAACCAAAGCTCCAACCTGCTGTCCCCAAAGAGTACTCCAACTCAGTTCCCTTCTCATGGTTAGTTCATTAATGTCCAACAAACAAGCTTTAAATTGCACATGCAAAAAGCAAAAGACACTGAAAAGATTTAAAGGTAATGCATGTACTGAGCTGCACTAAGAGAAACACATTTTTTAAGAGATTGAATTAACATTATCAGTAAAGCTGAATTTATGTAAAATTACTATGCAGCAGTCCCTATGGTCTAAAAATATGGATCCCATGTGAAAGTGTTAAAAACTGCAGTTCTTTAAGAATCCACTTGTGGCTGAGTGTTAGAAACCATAAACACACCAAAACCAAAAAACCTGATTTTGGCAGCGAAAATAGCCTTTTTTACAGCCTGGTTCAAAACAGTGTCTAGGGCCTGAGTAGTTCATTTCTTTCAGCACACACTGTGCAGGCTAATTATTTTGCAACTCATGATATCTTAAGTTATTAAACAAAAAGTTGAGTGTGGAACACTGGACTCTTCTCACCCTCAGTGGTTGCCGTGTTGGCTACATAGAGGATGTAGCGGTGACGTATCAAACAATGGTTTGGTGGTAGCATTTAATGAATGGCAGACAGATACCCTTAAATGGTTGTGAAGTATGAGCATAATTCCCCATAAGTGCAAAGTGCAAGAGTTCAATTTGGGAAAAACTACTCTGTAAGATTATGTGCACATTCCCAGTAAGTGCATAGTGTACGTGGTGCACTTCATGTGTACTTACAGAGGTACCTGATTTTAGACAGTCTAGGTTTATTTCAGCATTTCCATTATGGCCTTCATCAATGATGGGCTTCAAAACTCAATACCAGAAACAAAGGGGTGATATCACAGACCATATGTTATACAGTCTGTGAAAATTAATTGACTAAATAAACCAGTTTCGCTTTGATATCTTAGATTCAGTGTTTTAAGTGTCTACAGAAGCAGCCATCTTGCACCAACCAGATTCTACAGCAGCACTGAATAGAAAAAATAGTTCAGGCCGGACATGTTTATTTATTTAGAGAATAGATGCTGGTTAGATGACAAAGAACAACGAGAAGAGAAGAGAACTCTGTTTGTGATTGTAATCAAAAACAGACTGTAAGGGTGAAACTTGACAAAAGGGGGTCATGAGTAGCGTGTACTCAGGAGCTTCCTGTCATCAAAAACCATCATTGCTTCTGAAATTTCAGTAATGAGCATGTCCAGCATGGGGGTGTTTCAAACTTGACCTTGATCGCTACACAACTCTAATTAATCCCATCCACATGCCTTTACTTTCAGATTGTCACACCAGACTTAATGTGACTTTAATTATACTTTTGCACTTTTATGAAACACCAAAATACAGTGAAAATATTTACAATTACGTAGAACACCATAAAAAAAAACTCTGAATCCTGAAAGATGATCTGATGAGAGTAGTCTAACTCATGCTAGAGAAAAAGTTGAGGGCCAGACAAATGAGCCGGAAACAACAGTGGCACACACTTAGATGTTGGAGGCCTGCTCTAGGAATGACTGCAGTGAGTGTGTGTGACTCAGTGTATAAATGTCTGCAAAGCCTGAATAATGTGTCTATGCATGGTTGTGAGTGTTAAACTGAGAGTGCATATGTATAAGTGTGTGTGGATGAGAGCGGCTGTGTCTGGGGGAGCTAAGTGGGCGAGCACAGAGAGCAGAAAAGCCTTGTGCTCATGACACATCTCAGCCACACTACACGACGGAAGAGAGAGGGAGAGCATGTACCCCTGCAGCGCTAACTATGATCTTTCTCCCTCCCTCTCACCCGCTATTCCCCACCCCCCACCCCCCAAGGCTCCCACCAGGACAGCCATGATTTAATGATGAGAGAGACCACTTTGATTATTCATATGCAGCAGACGAGTCAGCTGGACGAGCTGTTGTCCCACACGGATACACAACCATTGTACAGACAAGCAGATTCACAAACACACAAAGATAAATATGGAAGAAGTGATGTTGCACATGTGTACACTATGCAGGGGAGACTTCATAAAAATGAAAAGAAATAAAAGGAGTGCACGCTCATGATTAAATGCCAACCATAGAGGAGGCACTGCTGATGAAAACAGCAGAAAACACTAATTTAAAAAACCCATTAATTCCCTGGGTCAGATAATGTTTGTAGATTTCTTCGTAATCATTTGTTTTGGCTTCTCTCAGGCACCCATCTGCTACCATGAGTGCCAGGAAGGTTAGAAAATCACAAGTCAATTAAAGCACTTGAATTCATAATGGATCATATTACACTATAATTGTCTGAATGACGACGTGGCTAACAGTATTTGAATTGCCCTGGTGTGTTTCCCCTCATCCATTCTTTAACACAGCTGAGTTCATACTCTACAGAATGCCCCTGTTTTAATGACATCCATCATTACAGTATCCCATACCCTAAATGGATCAAGCTACCTTTTTTGGATCAGTGGGGATTACCTGGGAGCTTTTTGGTATAAACTTCTCTTCTGCAGTAACAGACACGCTGTTGTTTTGGTACTTTTTAATGTTTAAACTATTTCATTGAAACTCCTTTTTACTAATTACTAACGTGCTATTTCAAGTTTTATGAAGCAAGCTAAGGCGGCATGACGGTGCAGTGCTTAACGTTGTTGCCTCGCAGTGGGAAGGTTTCTGGTTCGATTTCACATAGTCCATAAAACCATACTTTTCAGCTCGTTTTGTCACTCTAAATTGTTCATAAGTGTGTGTATGTCTGGATGGTTGTCAGTCTCTATATCTGTAGTTTCCAACCTTTCCATTATGCTTTCACCGGGTTGGACTGGTGGACAGTCCAGCAGAGCCCGTTTATCAATATTGGGCTTATAATGTACTGACAAACTGGCCTCTGTAGGTGGCAGCAGTGCTCTCTCTGGATAAGAGATCGGCAAAGATTTAAAGATGAGATGACACAGAGACAATCGGTAGACGGTGCTAACCACTGCTTGTTGGAAAAGGTCAGGCAGCTCTCCCTTGATCGGGGTATGCGTCGTAATCATGAGAAAAGACAACAGGGATCATGGAGAGGATCAAAGGACAGAGCTGTAGAGACGAGTGCGAAGTGATTCAAGCTTGTTTTCTCAATTTTTTGGTCAAAAATAGCTGATTTCGGTGAAACAATACTGTATTCTACAACTGATTACCAAAGAATGAAAAAAATGAAGAAATAAACTTTTTTTTCCTGATCAAAGAAGAGAGTCTACTTTTGGTGTTCACATAGTCTTGGAACATAATATTCTGTGGGTATTGAAAAGTTGGGAATTACTGGTCTATATGTTAACTCTATAATACTCTGGCAACCTGTCCAGATCGTCCACTCTCAGCTGGGAAAGGCTCCAGGCCCCCATGACCACAAGAGTGAGAATCAGTCCAATAATGGATGAATGGGTGGATGTAGTGAACTATGCTTGAAAACATTATCAGCCATGCTGCTGCACCAGTAAGTCTGTTTTCCATAGGTGTATTCTGTGACATGAAATCAAGAGTTAACAATCACATACGCACACACACACACACACACACAGACGCAGGCACGCACGCACGCACGCACACACGCACGCACGCACGCACACACATGAACTACACTCTAACATGACTTCTCAAAGAGTAATTCCTTTTATCATGCTGTGAACAAAACTCCAAAGGGTTAAGACTATTATGTATGTGTGTGCGTGTGTGTGTGTGTGTGTGTGTGTATGTGTGTGTGTGTGTGTGTGTGTGTGTGTGTGTGCACTCTCAGCCCTCATCCACCCCCATCATGATGAAATGTGTCAAACTTGGGACTGCCGGCGTTTAAACCTCATTACTTATTCACTCTCAGCCCCTCCCTCTCCCTCGCTCCCCACACCATGATCCCCTCTCCCACTGCCCCCATGCAGGAAATCGCTGATTTATTTTGCATAGCAACGATGAATTTTAAGTGACTCCCATTAAAAGGGTCTTCTCAGACCTTTTTCTAAATGTTATTGCTCCTTAACAGTGGCTATTTTCTCCCATTCAAGTCTGAGGCCTTTGCAATGCAGGCTAACAACAACATGGTGAGTATTTGTATATTCAAAGAGAAGAGGAAAGGGCAGACAATGACAGCGCCTTAGGCTTTGTGTGAGGGTATGTGTGTCTTTGAATTAAGTCATAATTGTGTATTAAACTACCCCTGCTTGATTTTTATTGCCACACACAAGTTTGTGTTAATATGTGTGGAGAATATTCCAACACATAAAAATGCATGTAAAAAACTGTGACATTTTTAAAGTTTTCAATCCCTCATGACCTTGAGGGTGTATGGATGTGAGACTGAAACGTGCTTCATGTTCATGCATTCAAGACTGCTACCGTGTGTTGTAGACTGCAGTATCTGAAATGTTCTACAATCTGCACCCATCTTGGTCGTGCTTCAGTGGCCCGAGCTGAGGTGAGC
The DNA here is from genome assembly GCA_008086565.1 of Thalassoma bifasciatum. Lineage (NCBI taxonomy): Eukaryota > Metazoa > Chordata > Actinopteri > Labriformes > Labridae > Thalassoma > Thalassoma bifasciatum. Next base: position 1,284,320 of record RPOG01000049.1, on the reverse strand, counting down.
CAACTTGCTTCCTTCTCATCTCATCTCTATGCATCCACTGTGCAGCACTAGCAGGGCCCCGGGCAAAACGTAATCTTTTTGATAGCCCATAATTGCTCGGTTGATGTATATTTTTTAATATCCAGCAATATTGCTGGGGCATGGTAATAAAACACAGGCGGGTAGTGAGAGTAGGAAGAGGGGAGGCAAGGGAGAAAGAGAGCTGAGGGGGAAGAGGAAAAAAGGAGAGGGAGGGAACAAAGACAAAAAGGTGCTGACAGAAGATGAGGGAGGTATAGGAGGATAAGATGGAGTAGAAGTTATTCTTTTCTGATCTTCAGAGCAAAGTCGTGTTCTCCTTGAACTCTCTGCCACTGAACACTTCTGCAGCACAATCATGTGTATAATTGTAAAAACATGTTTTTAGAGAAGCTGGCACAGCTCAACTCAAAATTATCTTATTACCCTGATGGTGCAATTTACTCGGCAAATCCTAAATATGCAAACAGTCAGAAAAAAGGTGGATCCTTGATTTTAAGAAGCTTCTTATTATTTGCATAAAACCATTGATAATGCCAGTTATAGTGATAACATTAGCTTTGAGGTCTTAAAATTCAAGCTTACGATTTCATAAGCAAGCACTGACTCCATTACTGTCTATGGCTGACTTCAAATTGATACATTATGACTAATTCTGTAGTTACATTCATGCAAAACAAAGCATTAATATTCATTTATGTGCTTTAATTTGTACAGGATCTTGTGCTGGACATTGAGGTTAAACAGTACACAACTTCAACCTGTCACACCTTTGCAGCTTAATTTTCTTATAGCAAATAGAGTCATGTCAACATGTCATCTTTAAATCTCTTGTTCTGAGTTTTTTAACAGTCAAATTAAAAGTCAGTTCCTTTAACAGTGCTACTTCATGTACGTAAACCATTGCAGCATGTAAATGACGAAAGCTCATAATTAAGAATACAGAACCGCTTGTTAATCCTATAGAGCTATGAATTGTCTTTATTGAGGGAAAAATCCTGATGAAATGGTGGGCTACAGCTTAATATCAGGATTTGACTTGTGCACCATGTTTTCAATAAAACTTGGTGCTCAAGTTTTGAACAAATAGCCATGGCACTTGTTAATGCCACTTGACACTACAGCCTTCACATCAAAAATTAAAAATGTGAATGTAAAAACATGAGTAAAAAAGGAATTTGATTGTATCCCACTTGAGATATAAAATTAGATAAGTTTGCTTGATGACAAACAAACCATTTCAGCAATAGTTTTTGTCACTTTAGTGGTCTGAATTGATGTTATGATTTTGAAAAAAGGGCTCACTGTCAAACATGTAGCCAAAATGCACAAGATTTAGGAAAAATGATTGAGATGAAAAATGATCATGAGACATATAATGGCTAACAATTTAGCAAATCATGTTTTATTTATCTTTATTGAGCTTGTATCTGTGGATATTTAATAAACAAAGATAACAAAAGCATAAAAATTCAGACAAACATACAAACTACTTTGCCCTGAGTTCCTTTGCAAGCTTCTAATTGTAGTATTGACGGATTCAAATGAGGCTGAAACACACTTTAGAGTTCCAGCAGCTCTCTCTGACACACAGTCACATGCATTTACCTACCCCTGTGCAGACACAATGATGCTCAAATAATAACACATTCAGAAATTAATTTTCCTCCAGCAAAGTTTAACTGGCACAAATTTGGGTTTAAAGGTATAAAACATGATGGTTTAATAAGTGACAGTTGTGCAGCTGAGCCAGCTGACAGAGTAGTCTTCAGAGGCAGCACAGTTTTGTACCAGAGGCCAAAAAGACTATTCCTGGAATTTGATTCATTGCAGAAGTGGATATGACACATCAATTCTAACAGAATCATAAATGACTAAGCGGTTTTAGATGACTCTCAAGAGAAATGTAACTTTAGAGTAAATTGACTGAGTATGGATGGGAGTCGTACTCACGTGTGTTTAAGCCAAAAGCAGTGTCAGTGATGATGACATATTAAGATGATGCAATGACAAACATCGTTAGCATGGTTTGTTGATGTGCTCAATATTTGCAATAGTCTAGGTGTGATTTAGGGTTAAGCTGGTGATTGAAAAACCTGAAGCAGATTCTGAAGAATCAAATATTGGGAATAACCTGACGGTTGTAGCAGGACATGTTGACGTTATGTGGTGCTAAACATGTTTTGACAAGTCTACTGCATGTTTGAAGAATTGAAAAAGCCTGTAAATACCATTTTAGTAGCACCCCATGATTAAACACATTTTTAAAATATTTCAAATTGAAAAAAAACAAAAATGAATTCATCCGTCTGAAAAAGAATTCAAAATGAGGAGGAATTCAATATATTTTTTTCAACTGAAAATATTATATAAGTGCTTGAATTAAAAAGTTAGCTTCAGTATTTGGCTGTGAAACTGTGAAACTTCTCTGAAAGGAGAGAAGTGCAATAATGACAACTTAAATATTTGCAGTTGAAGTAATATGATATACATGTAATTCATGGTCTTAAATTGTTGTTCAATGTGATAGTTTCATAGAGGAAACTTTCGTTATCAAATGGTTTCTAAGAACAGGTTATGAAAGGGTCAAAAGTTCGTTGTATGTTAAAATGTTGTTTACTTTATTTAATAATCAAAACGATCAGTAATCCTTTTAGTTGGTTTGACCTGTTTTGATCTGGGATTGATTACTTTTTGCTCCAAACATTCTGAGGGGGGATTTATGCTTTTCATCATTTATCACCCTAAATATAGGAGTGTAACACAACCATGGCTATGAGCAGCAGCAGAGTGTTGGTTAACACCCCTCTTTTCTACCAGATACCACTGACTGAAAAGATCAATAAAAATAAATCCAAGGCTGCTAATATGAAAAGGAAAAAAAGCAGAACAGTCATAAAAAAGGTCACCTTCAAGTGTGTCCAGTTCAGGTATTTTGTTGTTTCTCTTCTCTAAACACAGCATATACTGTACATCGAACAGCAGAGGGCTCACAGCAGGGTGGAGCAGTGGGATTGGTGTCAAGGCGGCAGAGCAGAGTCTTTATATTTGTGTGTGTAGGTTGTGCACACATGCATATAGGCACACACTCACACACACTGGGGAGAAAGTAGGCCAAAACAGAAAGCTTGATTGTGCTCACCCTGCATGCCTCATATTACCACCACTGTTCCCCTGTGTGACACAAGTCCTTATTCACTTGTACAAATAATTAGTTCAAATAATTATAAAAAGTTTAGTGCCTGTATGTAGAAATGCTGCTGTGAGTTTAATAAAATGCATTTCAGCCACAGTTTTCTCTCCATCCTTGTTGGAAAATAGAGGAAGAAATGTTTGGACAGCCATAGGTCAACTTGCTGCATAGCAACTGGGTGCTACAGTCAGCAAACTGACCTATGAAAACACAGAGAGCATGCTCTTCTCTTAGCCTGCTGCTGCAGCCCTGACAGTTTCACACAGCAGCAGCTCCCAACCATGTACACTGCAAGGCCTAATTACAGTGACACATGAATATCCATGACATGTCAGCTGATATTAACAATAACAAGTGCTGATTTATCCAGGAGGAGAGTTCTGCACAAAATTATTTCACTGGCTTCTCTTTGAACAGAAAGGTCAGAGACCAGGGTCAGTTTCAACTCCCATCCCATCAGACTCAAATACTTATAACATATCTAGTTCTTTGTGTTTTTTATTTAGGATTTATTCCAGTGTTGAAAGAGAAGGGAGGAGAGAGGAAAGAAGGGCAGAGAGAGGCTTGCTTGTCAGAGGGGGGGTCTTCCAGTTAGACAACATTAGCACAGAGAAACCAAGCTCTATTCACATCTTATCACCATAAAATGAGAAACCCCTTCTAGCACTATAGAGAAGCTAAATGTTACTATATGCTAATGCCCATTGGGCAGGAAAGAGATCAGTAGACAGGGTCATTCAAATGCCAACTGTTTAAGAAAGCAGTGAAAACTCTCATACATCCGGACAAATAATAATAAACTCAGAGCATTGGCCTACACAATTTCAACAATACTGTATGACTTAAGCTTGTAAAGTGTTCATTTTAGCTCACCAATGGCAATTTAGACCAGCAAGATGAAGCTTTGAATGGATTATGTTCATCATTTGTAGTCTGCATATTGAATTACTTTTTTTGATCTCCCTTGGTGTACAACTTTAAGACAAGCTATTTGAGAATCCTTTCACAAGGATTCCTGACCCTTGCCCAGCTCAAACATTAAAATACAGAATCATTACTGCCTATCAGCTGTTATTGATCGTGCATCAGGCGCAGGCTCTTACTTTTGACAGTGAGGTACATGGACTTGCTGACATCAGCTCCCACGTCGTTGCTGACCTTACACAGGTAAAAGCCGCTGTCGTCCTCCAGCACATGTTTGATAAGGAGCGAGCCATTGCTCAGCAGCTGGACACGGGAGCCGCTGTTCAGTGGGATGGGCTGAAACTGAGGCACACCTGCACCTGGGCAATGAAGAGAAAAGGCAAAGGAAAAAAGAAAGAGTAAATCATTGATTTTAAATGTACATAGAGAATTCATAAATGCACTTACATGCCTGTATATCAATCTGTTATTCTTCTTGTGGATTAAATGTATCAAAGGAACACGTTTTGAACAGTAAGCTGAACTTGACTGTGTCAGTGTAGAACTGTGTGTGTAAGCGTGTGCATGTGTATGTGCACATTCATTTGACCATGCGTCTGTGTTTACAGATTTGATGACAAAGCCCATCAGATTTAGGGAGGATTGTAAACATGTTTCTTAACACTGGGCCTAAATCCTTAAATCGCCAAACAGCTGCTGAGCACAGTGAAGCAGGCCAAGCTGCTGATGTGATGCAATCACAACAGACATAATGCTCATGTTTAACAAGACAGCAGACTGGTGTAGACAAACAACAAGCAGAACAGAGGGAGAGTGGGGAGGCTTTGCATCGCTGTTGGCCTTCAGCTCTGGGACAGACCAGTGAGAATCAGGGATGTGAACTGCAGCTAGGCAAGAAATTTTCTTCACTATTTGTTCCTGAGTGTCAATTCTCTTGATTTATCTTAGCACTTCCTCTTGCTGAGTTGATAGATTCAGATGATGTAGTGATAACAATTACATAAATGTTCTCAGACACATTTTTAAGATACTTAAGACAATGAGAATCTAATTGAAAAGGCAAGGATCTGTCTGGTTTGAGGATAAGTACAGTAAAGCTTTTCTCACATCTTTTCTTTATTCTCTGAAGTTCAGTTAATCAGCATTTAATATCCATCACGGAACCATTGTTAAAATCAATGGCCCTGACATTTTGTACATAACTTGACCTTGTTCCTTTTTTTCAAAGGAGAAGTGATGTAATCATTCTTCCCTTATGGTCAAACAATGAAGTAGGTCGCAGTGACGGTGGTTAAAATCCAAAGGGCCTTTTAAGACTTTGCAATTGATTTATTTCTAACTAACCTTTATTGTAACAGATATATTGCCACTAAGATACAAAACCTCTTTTAAAATTGAGTCTTGGTCAAATCAGCTGCATAAAAAGATTTGAAAGGAGATCAAGACAAATAACAGAATATGAAAGTAACCATTACACCAGTAAATAAATAAGCAGCATGGGCTGTCTTGATGTGCTCTAGTTGTGTCTGTTCTGCTTTTGCCTGCTGTAATTATAACTGTAATGTACATATTTTACTGTATTTTAAATGTGAACAATTTTATTTCAGGTTGCTAACAGACAACTGGCTAGACAACACAGCTGGAAATTAGCTGAAAAAGCCCAAAGCTGTCTCTTTTACCATGAAGTAAATTAAAGGGGACTGTCCATGAAACTGAAAACAAAGATAAAACGGAAATTGTAGATACAAAAAAATAATAATAGAGGACCCAATGTGGACTCTTGCGGGACACCAGTTTGTGTATTCAAAAAGTACAAAGGTTATTGACGGAGCCAAAATCTTTTAACTGATTAGTCATTAGCCGTTCCAGTACCTTGACAACATCCCTGGCCACAAATCATCAGATTAACATCTTGCAAGTGGCCTGCCCTTATGTTACATTAAATGATGAAAGCACTGTATTCCACCTTGCTCATGTAGTATTAAACACATGTGTGAACTAAGCCAGACGTTGCATGAGCTCGTGTTAAAGTAAGCGTGTAGAGATTAGGCTATTTAGTGAGCTGTGGGTTTTTCTTTTTAATTAAAATGCAGTCAAGTGGCTGTGGTGAGTAAAGGGTCAAGTGGTGACTTTGTTCTTGCTCCCCTGGCTCTGAGAAAGACACAGAGCGAAAGAGAGAGAAAGAACAAGGGAGATGCATTCTTCCTTGAATTATGGATTTTACATACCCAAATGGTGCAAGTCATTATGCTAATAGTAGTTGACCTTTACTTACGATTCCATATCTCCCAGAGACACTCATCTGGCTCTTAGCTACATCTAGAGCAATAAAAGTATGCCAGACAGCTATTCTTTGAACAAACTACACTCCAGCCAACAACAAATTAGAAAATAGCATCCCAAGCCACACACACTGGAAACATGTTTTCTAGGGTAGGTGGTTTTCATTGCCTCTTGACTTTGACTGGAGACCTGGGGTAAGAATAACTGAGGAAGACCCTGAACCTGCAGGCTTCCTTATCCTTCCGCTGGATAAATAAAGCTTGATTTCAAAACAGTGACTGAGTCGACACAAAGGGATGCTGCTGAGCTTGATCTCAACACTGAGATGAGGATGGGTCAGACATTACAAGTCAGGCATGAGGCCTCGTTGTTTCCATATACAAACACCAACACAAACAGACCCGAGCATGCAGTCACACACAAATCCAATCAAAGGGTCAAAAAACAGATCCGATTCTGTCTCATGCCTTTGATCATGGAGCCTGGAAAACACACACACACACGCACACACATACACACACACACACACACACACACACACACACGCACACACACTAATACTCATCCTCATGCACCACTCTTCATTGGTTGTTGTCCCTCTGTTGGTGAAGCTTTCATCCCTAGTTATATGGATGATGGAACAAACACCTGGGGCCCCTCTTCATCTGCCCTGCTCAAGTGGCTGAACGCACCTGCTTCCTCCCTCCCTGTCCGTCTGCTTCCTGGCGTTCCACCTCTGCCTATGTGTATCTGTTCTCTGTCTGTTTTTATCTCTCTCTTCCTGATGACTCTCTAATGATGCAGGTGGAACCCCTGCAAGCCCCCAGCCCATGTTTATAGTACAGATGGCTCTGTGTGTGTGTTTGTATATCAAACACATATATTCTGACTTTGGGAAAAACAAATGGAACCCACTCATCTGTAAAAACACAATTACAGCCGTACCAGCTGCGTACAGCACTCACCTTCATCCACACCTGCTTTAAGTTACACAAGACTGAGGGATGGTCCAGTGTTAACTGTTATCATAACTGTTATCTAGTCAAAAAAAATCACCATTATCATCAACAATCACAATATCCTTTAAGAATACAACCATAAAATGGTCCTTTTCCACTTGATATATGTTTTTACTGCAGTCGAGCAGAAATCCTTCTTGTATGATTTTTAATTTTTCTTTCACATGTACACCTTTACTGCAAAATGTGAATGAAGAATGTTAAGAGGTGCTAACCAAAAACATCAGCCAGACAATATATGTTGATATCTTGAGATTTGGTGTTTTTTAGAAAGTAGCACACCAACTCCTAATCAATTCCAGAAAGACAATCTGAAAACCAGTCAGGAGAGTGACAGCAAAATATAGAAAAAGAAAAATTGCAATGATAGAGGATGAAACTAACGGGAGCATCTCTCAATCAGGTTGGTTAACCAGAAACAGTGATATGATTTGGTATTAAGAGCATTTCAGGGAGTGTTAAAATAACTCGAACTCCTCATGCTCTTTTCAGAGGTTTTGAAATGGTGAGCTAACTAGATGGCTTTCTTTCTCTGGAAAGATTAAAAACACTGCTAACAAAACAGCTAAATCTGTACTAGGATAATAATTTCTATGTTGCTTTCACTGAAGGCAAATTTTATTTTTATTATATAATTTTATCTGTCCATATTTTAAGCTGCTTATTTGTGTGCAGTTACAATAAAGCTAAAATTAGAAAGCTTCCGGCTGCAATTAATGATACATTCAGAGTCTTTCCCAAATTACCACAATGGATGAGTGCAAGTTATATGTAAGTGAGAAATTTTATTTAAAACGGTTATGCTGATGGATTGGTTTTTAAAATCAAATTATGGGGCAAGTGACTCAATGTGTATGTGTCACTAGGTAGATCTCTTGCTTTGGAAACACTGACTCTGACTCACAACTCTTTTTGTGTTTTAACCATTGTGAACTGCAGTTATTTTATCTTTTTGACGTGTTTCCTGCAAAAATAACCTGACATGACCTTTAAAATAAGAATAAGTACATGTAGGTGAAAAAAAGAACATCCTTGTTTTGTAAATATCCTGTAATTTATGTGAGCAATTTCAAGTTAGATTTTGTTACATTAGTAATAACTCTGTTGTAGTTCGCTCAGTCAGTCACAAAAGGTAACGTGTTTCTGTACCTTTGGAGTGTTCCCATACAATTGTGGGTGGTGGGTAACCTTCTGCTGAGCAGTTCAGGGTCACAGTTTTCCCATAGATCCCATCTTGATCTTCAGGCTGAACCACAAACTGAGGAGGAACTGTACAAACAGATAAATCAAGGTTCAGGTTGATGTCGATACACACCATGTCTTGAATAAACATTTCGTGAGCAAACAGTCAAACAGATTTTTTTTTTTTTATTGCAGTGATGACCCAGAATGAAAACTGCTGCAAATGCTTCAAATTACAAAAGTCCACTGGGCTCCATCAGTTACATAATCTGGTGCTCCCTTCCTCCTCACCTCTCACAATGAGCTGACTCTGGTGTTCGACAGCAGCAGCCTCATTGCGGGCGATGCAGGTGTAGTTGCCATTGTGGTCAGGTGTCAAGTTGGAGATGCGCAATGAGCTGGTAAAGTCGATGTTGTCCACAGTCACACCCAGGCTGGCGGGGATTGGCCTTCCATCTTTCTGCCAGGTGATATCCAGGGGTCGGTCACCGGACATGACCACGCAGGGGATGAAAACGCGCTGACCGATGGTGAAACGCTGAAACTCGAAGGGCTGAATGTAGGGAGGTACTGAAGGCAGAAAAGGAAAGAGACACAAAGATCTTTTTCAAACACTGTCTTAATTCCTTGGACTCTGTTACAGGTCCTGTATCATTTTCTCAGAGTACTGCTGCAATCTTTGAACTGTCTTGCTCTCAGAGGTCACCACGGGAGCATAATAGATGAGAATGTTAAAGCAATCTTCAAAAATTCAAAATCATTCTTAGACAGGAACATTTTGTCCTTTCAGCACAATGAGCTACAAAAGGACAAAAGAAGAAAAAAACAGAGCTGGAGAACCATGGATGAATTATTCAGACAACTGAAACTGATCATTTCCTCTCAAAGATAATTATCTATTAATCATCGTTCTACTATTATAACCACAGATCTAAAACACTGATTACACAAACGGCTCACATTATGGGAAAACAAGTGTTTAAAGCCCATTTGTCTGTGTAAAACAACAACACAGTTATAAATAAGATTTATCTAAATTGCCTCGGCTCTATTCACTGGAAAACCTTCAACCATCACACAAGTCATCTTTGTTTGAGTGTCCAGTGAGTTCAAATAACACTGAAATAAGCAGCACTTTAGCACCTTATTTAATTCACAACAAAGTGGAGATAATGGACTCTAGGGATCCCCAAAGACACTTCCGTATTTTAAGCATGAGCAGAGTAAATTAACAAATGCACTTGCTCACTATAGCACCTCTGGGAAGTGTTGCTTTATATCATCACTCTCTTTTTAGCTCTCACTCCCTCACTTGCTCCAATGGAAAGTGTAATATAGTGACAACAACCGAGCATCTTGTAAAGCAGGAAGGAAATGAGGCATAATGGGAAAGCCCTTTTTAGTATAACCCATTACAGTTGTAAAATCTCAGTGGAGCTCAGTCGCTTGGCTCAGCTGCACTGATACCATCTGCTTTGATACCCTAATGTCCTCAAGAATACAATACAGATTAATTTATAGAATACAGTGTCGTATTAAATATAGGCCCTTCTATAAGTTATGTACTTAGCTTTGGGTTTAAAAAAAATCAATTTCATTCACATTTAGACAAAAAGGAACAGCAAATGGGCCTTTCATTTCCACTTAACCTTGTTAAAACACCTGGAATTCTAAATCATAAAAAAACAGTATAGAGGAAAAGATTGACATTTTGATGAGTGCCACTTTATTTTGAATTAATTCCTTTGTTTTGTCTTGTTGTTTTTATCTTTTGCGAGGCTTGGTAAAAATAACTAATTCAGCATTCTAACATCTTATTTTGGTAACACTTTACTTGACCCCTATGTTTATACTGTATTATAAATACATCTATAATGTCTTATAATAACATTATTAGCACTGTTTAACTTAAGCAATAAACATTCATAAGTTACTATAATGCTTTAAAACAATAATCATAACATACTATAAAGCATTTACTTGTCACGTATCATGTCAGGTGTTATATGTTGTAACTGTTAGCAACTCACAGACAATGCCCACATAGATGATGCATTATACAGATATTTATCATATTCTTATAAATATGTATAACTATTATTATAAACCCTCATAAATTACCATAACTCTTTATAACAATGAGCAATGAGTTATGGTTTTTATAATTATGTATAATGATAGTTATACATATTTGTAAGAATATGATAAATATCTGTATAATGCATTATCTATGTGGGCATTGTCAGTGATTTGCTAACAGCTATAACATATTATAATACCTGACCTTATGAGTGATGAGTAAATGCTTTATAGTGTGTTATGATTGTTGTTATAAAGTATTATAATAACTTATGAATGTTTATAACTGTAGTTATACAGTACTATAATGTCATTAGAAAACATAATAAATGTATTTATAATATGGTATAAACATAGGCGTCTAGTAAAGTTTTACGCTTATTTTTTAAATATAAGCACAAATTATTGCATTACATACTGTTTATCAGAAGAAAAATAAAAACTGTCTCAAGTTAAAGCAGGGAGTTCTATGAAGAGGAGTCTGTTGCCTTTGAGAGATGCCAGGCCAGCTGCCTTAACCTCTCTATTCTTGACTCTAAGTTAAAAGGATCCTCGTTCTAAGTGTACTGAAAGTGAAAGTGGATATCTCATTGTCTTATTCTGAGCACTGAGTAAAGCTGTTGGAAGATAAATGACCCTCTATAAGTTTACACAACTACATGTGACGTACCTCTCACACGAAGATGCACGCTCTGAGAGTCCATCTTGTTGGGCTGCACCATCACCTTGCAGTTGTACTCGCCAGCATCAGCCTGCTGCACATTGGTCAACTTCAATGTGCCGTTGTTTTCGAATGCTCGTTGTCGGTGATTAAAGGGTAGCAGAGCCGAGTTTTTGTACCACTTTATAGAGTAATAAGGGTAGCCTATCACACGGCAGTGAATAAAGGCATCCCGTCCGGCAATGGCTGTGATGTTTTTCATTGGACGAATGCTGGCTCGGCCTAGAGAGGGACAGAGAATGAGAGGAAGACCCTCCATAAAGCAATTCAATGGTGAGGGGCATCAAGTGAATGGTGCTTTGTTTTCAGTGTTGTATGTACAGATCAGAATAATTACATATTTATAATTTGTAGCTGAAAAGATTAACTGTGGGTCAATCAAACAATATACAAGAGATACTTGGCACCTAACTCCTGATTCAGAAGACTGCCTGATCATGGATTTGCCCCTTTGTCCTACCTCTAGATTTTAGACTCAACTCAAAAGTAGAGGCAATAAAGAGATGAGCGTTAACCATCTGTAGAAACCTGATCATTAAATTAACTGTATTCCTGATTTGAACTCTGTAACTCTGCGCCCTACAAATATAACAGTAAAGCATTCTGTATCTCATAAAATGGAAACAGAGTAATTGCTTTATCATCAGATTGTAGGGAGTTGAATTGGCTGCTTCAGTAAACACACGCAGACACAGACATGAACCCTCGCACACACAGGTAATACAAGCAAACTATAAATAAATTCATTGATGTACACAGAAGAAATATCATTTCTCCTGGCAATTTACAAATCAGCCTGTTTTGGAACCCAATGTCTAGTTATGCTATGTGCAGCAACCCATGGTGGTTCCTTTTTATTTTAAAATGCAGCGGACTAGGAAAGCCAGAGTATTTGGAAAAATTACTAGAAAATTTGTCTGAAGTTGAAGTACCAGAACTAAAATGGCCTAAAAGAAAAAACTTGAAAAAGGGCCATAGAATGACGGAAATGAAGAGAGTGTGTCCCAACCGCGTATTCAACATTTCCTCAAACCTTCAAGCAGAACTTGTGTATCTAAACTTCAAAATATCAACTGAACAAACATTCAGAAAAAGACAGGTATGTGTATTGTTGTTCTTGGAGGATTTGATTTGACAAGCACCTCTTACGTTTATTCGAGCCTGGTGATACACGACCCCAGCCGAGTTGCTGCACGTGCACCTGTAGGAGCCGCCATCCTGCACCTGGGTGTGTGTGACATTTAGTTGGCTGACCACATGGCCCTCATGAGTCTCGTAGCGTCCCAGGTGGTGGTGGCTGTCTTTGATGACAGGGTCCTCGTCCAGAGACCAGGAACACCTGGGAGGGGGTGTGCCCTTGACGTTGCAGACCAGGAAAACGGGCTCATTTGGGTTTACCACCTTTTCGCTGAAGGACGACAGGATCTTTGGAGTACCATCTGTGGTGAAGGGGGAGGTGGAACAGGCAGGGAAAGAAACACGGGTTGAGAAAGAGTTATAAAACTGTGACCACATATTTGCTCACAAAGGTAGCATGCTTCATTTGACTGCACTAAACATAATTTTGCACAGCAAATTCTTAAACCTGTCATTAGATTTGTGAGAGTTACTTTGGTCTCAGAGCGGCATCTTCACTTAATGTCTGTATCATCTAACTTAGTTGTCATGGATAAGTGATCACAGGGTAATGTAAATTTCATCACTCAGGTAAAAACAAGACATACACAGACAGGAGCCAGGTAAAATAAATGGCTTCAAGTTAAAATATCTTTGAGTTTTATTCATAATTCAGCCATTTTCGTCCTCCTGACATTAAGTCCTGGTGATAAGAAGTAATTACATATTGGTAATTAACATCAGCCAAAATGCTTCCTCTGCGTAAATAAGCCTACCACAGGTTATCATCAAGGTTGTACCAAGTTTTTAAGTCTGTAAAGCCACATGTCGCTCTCTTGATGCTTTTACATGAGTAATACCCAGATTATTCACATTAGTCCCTTAATCTAGTCGAGACTCTTCCACTTCTCAAGCTTTCTTGCAAAGCCCTTTTGATAGATGGTGAATGAAAACACTCTCCAAAACCAGAGACATGTAACACTTAAAATTTATGGATTCATTTTTATTTACCTGCTTCATTGTTTACTTTTTGATGTAATGGTGTCTTGCAATAGCCTGTCAAAAATAATAAGGTCTCAAGCGTGTCTGTAAAGCAACATTCAACTTATGTCTGAACCACAGTAAGATGTTTTACCAGCTACAGTGTCTTTATATCTCAGTGTGTCAAAGCCTCTGAATTAACTAAAGCTGTGTGATCTAACTTTGCATTTTTCTCCTACTACCTGTGTATCATGGACATCTACTGGTACTTAAATTTACTTAACTGTTTGAGGGCCGTCCGGTTACTACAGCTGACATCATGTTATTTCATGAGATGACTACTTCAAAGCTCTGTTTTTGGGTGACGTGATAAAAAGGTGACTTTTATTGTAAAAAGTTTAACAAAAATATTATCATCTAATGTATTGGTTCTAAATTGATAGATGATTAGACACACAAAAGAGAAAAAGAGTGGATTTTGAAATTCAGACAGAGCACTAATATTTTAATTCTGTCTCCTCATTAGAAAAACAACAACATCATTTTACCAGAATTATTTCCTTTTATTTTCAATAATGTGCTTTTAAGTCCTAATCTTCTCGTCTTGATCATGGGAAAAAAGAAATAATAAAGACCAGTTATCACCAAAGCTATTACAAACTTAAACCCTTGAGAAGACTAAACCTGAAATCATCTCTTGACTTATTGGAAACAAAACAATATGTAAGAACAAATGTCTGTATAGTCCATCTGTCATTATGGAAAATATTTTTTTTCGACACAACAAGACTGTGGTACAGAATAGTAGCCAGGGTTAAAAATAAAAACAAAACAAAAACTTGACACAATACCAAAGAGAAGATATTTTAAAGAAATATTCTGTTTTTTCAAAGAAAAGGAAGAAAAAAAAATATGTCATGTCAGTGACTGAGGATTTTGATTTCATTGTGAGAAGACGTGTCATGCAGTGGGCTGCTTTTGTCCAGATCCCCATTCAGTAGCTTTCATTAAGAGCAGTAATCCAGGAGCCTTCCTCACACACGCACAGTAAGAGGTTAGCCTTTGAAATATCTATGTGCGCCTGCTGCAGCTCTCTGATAATGTAGATCTGTTCCACATGATTACAGATTATCAATATCTTCTTTTTACAGCTCCCTGGCCAGTGGAGACAGTTGCCTGAGCAACGCTGCCAATGTAAGCTGCTAGATTCAAAAGTGTGTGTGTGCATGAATTTTTGTATGTTTCTAGAGTCTGGGACAATCATTCTTAAGGCGGCCAATAGCAGAGTCACAACAGGCTGCCATAAACACGTAAGCCTGTATTGATCTTCAACATCTGAATCTGTTTCTGCTAACTCACTGATTGTGCAGAGGACAGCTGCTACAGTGGTCAGCATATGTTTATGTGCCTCGCCCTTCAAATCAGTGTGAACACATTTTACCTTCAAGGATGACCTGCACAAAGTCCTGCGCTGACATCTTGCCCTTCCTTGCGAAGCACTGGTAGGCCCCGCCATCACTCTTGGACATTCCCTCCATGATAAGGTTCTCTCGGTTAAGCCCAGTGAAACGAACATTGTTGCCGGGGTAGATGATCTCTCCGTTACGGTACCATGATAGCTCATACTCATCTGAGCCACTCACGCTACAGGACAGAGACACCTTGCTACCCACACTGCCTTTCACCTTTCGGGGGCTGACCACTGCTTTCAGGGGCTCTGAGCAAACAAATGGAGGAAAAAATGTTTTCAATATTAAGAAGAAGATGGTTATTTTGAAAGAGGTACAATAGCGGCGAAAGCTCAAGTGACTTTTAAGAAACAGAGACAAAGTGTAGATGCATTTTTCATGAGATAAGAACCAACTAAAGAAGTAGTTGATGTCAAAAAAATATTGAGCAGCAATCCATAATTATAATTACAGCTATCTTTGTAACTTGGGAATAAACTTAGAACTTAAATAAGAAAAAGCCGTTCCCATTTTCACATTATGTTGTATGAGCTTGTTCTTGTTGGGCTGAAAGTAATTTAATTGGTGAGTAATTTAACCAATGGTATCAACCACAAATACCACTTACACCCCCCAAAATATTTATATGTGTAAGAAAAAGGAATAAAAATTTCACACTTGAGTGAAAAAAAGGTATCTTCTTGGATTACTGTTTCCAATATAAATTCTTCTTATTGAACTGTGTTTTGTGTTATGTTATTTTTTTCTGGCACCTACTGTTAATTGAAATCAGATTATCGTTACAGATCATTTTCCTGTTAATTTACCTTTCAGGTCTGTCTAATCTTGGCTTTTGATATTAAGCAGCAATGATTTACTTTCTTTTGGATGTATGTATTATATACTAATAATAAAATATAATATAATAGCAAATTAGTTTTGCTTGATAAGAGTTTTGAACATTAATTTTGAAGTAACCACTTACAAGTTGATTACTCTGATATTACAGTGAAGTGTTATACTGGTTAAACTTAGAGGAGAGATGTCATCCTTCAAGGTATAACAGACAAAGAATATAGAAGTTCACCTACGTTTGACATACAGGCGCCCCATGACCTCAGCGTTGCCATAACTGTTCCACACCTCACAAACGTACGTCCCAGAATCGCTGGGCTGTGTGCTTTCAATCAGCAACCCTGTGATGGTCTGGCGGAAGCGACTGTCAGGCTCCAAAGGGCTGTTGTCCTTCAACCAGCGGTATTTGGGCGTTGGGTAGCCTGAGGCCTTACAGGACAGCTCCACCCGGTGATTGATCATCACCTCTAGGTGGTCAAAGCCGTCCAAGATGCTTGGCTCAGAATTGGTGGGGTCTGAGAGGAAGTGAAGAATTTAGCGTTCATTAGTGCTGAGCCTTTCCAAGCGCTCGACAGTACTCTTTCAGTATTGATTACAAGGGTCAGTTTCGGTTCTTATATCCAGAGTATTTCATTACATGAGAGAGAAGTGAGTGGACATATTATGTTCCTCAAATTTCACTATATGACTTGTTGTGTTCCAGTCAAGTCAGGAAATGTGCCATCCTGTTCTTTTTCATCATTTTAACCTACACTGCAGAGGTCCTTAAAATCTTTATTTCTGATTGAAACACAGTAAACAGGTTGCTAGTCAACTCATGCAACCCCGCAAATCAATCAAAATTCCAGGCATGGTCTCATGATTAATCTGTGATGTAAAATTCATGGTGGCAATCATTTTTGTTCTTATTCTTATTCCATCTGGGTCAGTAAATAGTCTCAACTCTCAGTGATGACTCAGACAAATCTAAGGTTTTCTATATGTGTTAATTCTTGTTTAAAGCAATGCTGACCTGACACAATGAGACGCGCGCTGTTGCTCTGTCGCGTCTCGCCAGTGTAGCGGTGACGTGTTGTGCAGCGATAGTTATTCAGCCCATCCTCAGGCAGGACATCCAGAATATACAAGGCTCCAGTGGATGTGATAAGATATCTTTGTCCTGAAGAGAAACAAGAGAGAAAATGTGAAAAGCTGAAGAATGGTAGAGGACAAATGCTAAAGCAGACAGAATTTACTCAGCTCTGAGAGTGTGGCTTGAATTTACAGCTTTACAAACAAATAAATAGAAAGAAATGATACATTATTACTATTTGAAGCTGCCTGTATCCCTGAAAAGATAAAATCAAATATGAATAACAGCATTTGTTGTCTGCCGCATGACATCTGCTGCTTCACTGACCCAACTGGCACCAATATCTAGAATATGAAATCAACCCCTTTATATCAATCAAGACAGGTTCAGGGTTTATTATACCCTGTCAATACACAAAACCCTCATTTGGAAGAAGGTGGGTAGAAACTGATGTGTGCCCACTACACAACATTAGAAACGCTAAGACAGAGATAACTTTAGCCTTTAAGGCAAAAGTAGGAACAACTGTGACAGCTACAAGGCCAACAGATGGAATCATGTGGAAACAAGGACATCAGTGGTTAAACAAAAGGCCCAAATTGGGACAACAAATACTGAAAATCATTGTCATCATTTCATGAAATCATGTTCCGCTTTGGATTATTGGCAAACATATTTGAGGAGTAAAATGTGACATTTTCTTCTAGACATGGCATACATCATGTTGGGCAATTTTTTCAGAGGAGGTTTCGGTTTCTTGTGTGACATTTGATTGTCAGTAAACAGAGAATCACATGATGTTCACAATAGCACAGGAACTTGACACAATGAAAAAAATATTTCAAAGGAAAACCCAAAAAACCACTGATTTTTTAATTATTTTGATCACTGTTCTTAGAGATTAAATATCCAGAAATTTGCTCTGTATTTTTGTATCATTCTGTCATAAAATGGTTATCAGCTTGTTAGCTGTCTCAAAAGAAATAAGTATGCATGAATACCTGCTTAGAACAGATCAAGAAAATTTGATAAATGGCACAAAAACTGAAACAAAATCTCTTTATTGGATTGTGATAGCGCCCCATTTCCAAATGCGGTCATGTCAGGAATTTCTCAATATAAAAAACAAACAAAGCAAAACAAAAAAAGATTTTAAAAAATTAGTGGGGCTGTGTGGGAGCAGCAAAAACAGATTAATAGCGTAAGATCTTTTGAAGTTTGGGTGAAGAAGTTTGTCCCTAAATCAGAGTGTTGGTAAGAATGACGGTTCTTTACATCTAACTTATATGATACAAAAGATTTGGAAAGGCTCTGCTGGTTTACAACACAGTGCTGTTCTTTCACATTCATTGTTGTTCCCTTCCTCAAACAGGGCTCTCAACTAGAAATCTCATGATCATATGAAAAATGCATGAACAAGCAGGTGCTGAGATTCTCTTTGCATGGGTTAATAAATTAGCAGCCACCAATGGAAGTCACAGGAATGATTCTGTAAAGATCAGAGAGAAGTATTTCCCATCACTACTACATTGTTTTTCTTGCACTTTGTGTTGAGTTAGTCTTTCTCTGAAGATTTGTTTGAATAATGAGACGGTCCAAAACAATTACGTGAACAAATATTAATGAGAAGTAACCTCAAAGTAATTTTCTTCAAACAGTAGACAGTACACTTGTGTTAACATCATACCACAGCATGTTTTAATATTCCTCTTAGGACTAATATGCATGAAAGAAGCAAAGCATGCTTAATATGCTTTAATTTACAGCATTTCTGATGTGTATATATGCAAAGGGAAGTCAACCTTGTGGGGTTAAGTAATCAGGGGAAGACAAAGAGGAAGGAGAAGAGGGAAAGTATTGCACAGCTATTGTAGGCATTGACCTAGATACAACAGACAACAGATTCTACAGATCTTGTGTCCTAAAGGGTTTCACTGGTTTATGTACAGGGCTGTTAGATGGGCAACCAGCAAGTGGAATATATAAAAAGAGAGAGGAGGGTGTGACTGCATGCGTGTGCAGATGCAGGGAGCCAGGGAGCAGGGAGCATGCTAGTGTGCAAGACAATTGGTGGGAGGAACTCTTCTCAGAGGTTCAGGAGGCCAGATACAAAAAAAAGCATTAGTGTTTATGATTATAGCCTTCGCTTTGAAGCTGCATCGCAACTGTTCAGTTGCAGACAGTCAAGACAGAGAGCATTTCTCTCCTCTTGAGGCTTTACATTTTACTATTTCTTTTGTAAAAGCCTCTTTTATTGTTAATATGTTACTTTAAATACTTTGTTATGATTCAAGAGAAGCTGAATATGAAAGGGTTGAATATTTGCATATCTAGATAGGTAAAACCCTGAAAATTGTATACAACCAAACAAAAGACAAAGCAGAATTCAGATATCTCCTTCGAAGCTGTCCACTCCAGACACTCTGCCTCTTTCCCTTTTTTGTCTCCTCCCCTCAGGCTTCTCCATTTTGATTCTGTACTGGTCCTCTGAAATCACACTGTGGAATCCATCTTGAGTGCGACAAAATGGTATTTCACTCCAGCCGCTATGAGCTGCTGCAATTTTCTCTTCAAGCACTTCTATGCTCCTGCAATGCCTTTTAAGACGTCAGAGCTCAGTTATTGTGTTATGACAGAATGAAGTGCAGGCAGAGGGGATGGTACAGTAGGGAGGGGATTCAAATTGAGAGCCATTGTATCTCCTTTCCACAAACCAAACCCTTTGTTTCTTCTGCTTTGTCTTTAACTCACTGCATCCTAATAAAGGAGTTGTGTCTGTCTCTACTGCCCGTTTGTCAAGGAGGAAACTCTGCACTCCTTGAAAAACTTGGGAGGAAGAGTTGTTAACCGGTAGTGTAGTTCTGCGATGCATATAAACTGTTATGGATTAATTAAGGCAGTAATTGAGCTTCAGTTCCCTGATGCATTTTAAAGCCCTGGACAGAGATTTCTGTGTTATTAACAGAGAGTTGAGCCCTTCCCTCCGTTCATTCACAGGCACAGCTGCTGTAAAGTGAAAAAGTGCTCCACTCCACCAGACACACTTTATCTAATCATCCCCACTTTGCCAGAGACAGAATCTAATACGAACAGCGGGCTCTCACTCTCAGCAGGCTAAATAAGCCTCGACGTACAGATGAGCTAGTGTCACATCATCTTCACTGCCAACAGACGCTCTGAAGTCACTGTGATTTAAATGAGAGCCAGGCTGGTCAGGTCGTAGCTGACAATCTGCAGAACAGTAACAAGAGCAAATTAGTTTTAAACTGCCAATGTGTTTATTTCAATTGCAAATGCGAATGTGGTTGACAGTGCTTCATATTTCTTGGAAGATTACCAATACTAAACCTATTTTAGGCATGCTGCCACCTGAATGAGAGGACCGCCTGACGCCTATGTTTAACAGGAATAAATGATGCAAGAAACTTTAGATTATTACACTTTCATTGTTACAGGCCAACAATGTTTAGTGCAGACAGCAGTGTCTTGTGTAACGGGTGAGCTGGTGAGTCAGAGTTGTTATTGTTTAAAGAGGAAGGTGGGACCAGCTCTCGGTGCACTGAGTCAGACACTGATGAGGGACCCAGTTCGGTCGGGTCAGCAAAGACAGAGAGATGATAAATGGGCTTATGAATGTTCCAGGTCTGTGTGGTAACTTCTTTGCTCCACTTTGACTCTCAAGTCAGTTCAGACATAGAACTAGTCAAAAACAGAAAGCTGTCTTTATGCTTTCTGTGCTCTGTGGTTAGAAAAAATACTTTTACAGGGTAGGTGACACAATCCTCGAGAACATTCAAAGCGTTCTTGCTGAATTGTCTCCTTTAGTTCTGCAGCCAGAAAAGATCATACTGTGTTTTCTCACTAATTCTTGCCTGCTCTGAGTTGAAGGAGTGTGATAGGTGGGTGAGGGACTGTATGTTTTAACATGAAACAGGGTGCACAGGGGCAGACATAGCTTTAATCCGAGTTGATTGGGGTCAGATCGTAGAACTGAACTCTTCAACTCTCAAACACGGATCTCCTCAGGGGTTCATGTCTACATGCAGAGAAACTGAAATAAGTACACTGGCTATTCTGCGGACCAAACTAAGACACAGCAGCTGTTAATCCTTCTGACTGTCTGGCTGATAAATTACTATATGTGATCAACAGCCACAAATGATGTTTTTTGCCAGTAATAAAGAAAGCCTTGACCTGACTGTGTCATATTTAGACACTGTGTACAACAGACAAACAAGAGACAGAGTTTGTTTGATGAGGTTTGCAGTCTGACACCCCTAAATCGAAACAAGAGACCACCTGAAAGCTTCAATAACAAAATTTTAGGGGGTTTCATGAGAGGTATTTATAACGTCATTTTTCACTTGGTATTGTCACTACAAATGCTATTTCTAGTGTGATATGTGTATGTGTGATTGCGACTCGGCACAAGTGTCCTATTTGGTTGCAGCTTTGTTCATGAAGATGGTTGACTGGGTGATATGTGTTCAAAGTGCATCTATGCCTTACTTGTAGTCTTCTGTAAAATATGTCGTGTAAGACCTCAGCCTCAAACTGGAACACTTACGGTAGACCCCTCAATTGTGGCCTGGTATTTGGCCCACTACTCTCAAATCAATAACAGACATTCTGACATCACACAACTGTAACACTTGTCAAATCAATATACTGAACCCTCTCCTCTGTCAAAGTACAGTAAGAGGTGACTGATATGATACCTAACACCTTAATGCGATCAACAATAACATAAGCAGCATTCAGTCTTCATTTGTTCAGAATTAAATATAAATGAAGATGATGATTCACAAACTTGCTATCAGGAAACAGGCCACAATGGGAGAGTCTCAACCTGATGCAGGTAGCATGAGACAAATCTGGCAGATTCGAATAACTTCAGAACATTTAGGTCAATGGAGTGTAGTAGACCAGTGGTTCAGATGATAATTTCAGTATTATATGTTGCGGGTGAGTATCAAAGGAGTTGCTAAGCATTATTTACTGGCCTGCCTGTCAATATATGTAAAGGTGCATTATGTCTTATTTTTTAGAAAAACTCTCTTCCTAAACTCAACAGGCCTCATCCACCAGCGTATGTATGCACAAATCTGTGCTTAAGAATGTCTGAAGCACAACTCAATAATAAAAACTGTGACTTGACTAAATGTACTAAATAACCATGTAATTGATGCCATTTTACCCTTATCATGCTTAAAATACTGCATCTTAAATAAAATACACAGTTTGCAATTGAAAATATGACAATGTCACATTTATTATACTAACTGAATCACTGACCTCTCTCACCAACTGATTCATTAATATACACAAGATGGTCAGAATAAAATTGACTAGTATGCACGTGTTATGGCTCCGGCAGTGATTTAGCTTGCAAATGTATTTCATGTGCAGAGTAAGAAAATTTCTGCACATTTTTTAATGAATGAGCCCTAGCATGTGCCACATTCACAAAAGTCCAGAAAAATGTCTAATTTCAAGCTATTGTAAGACAAAGATGACATCTGAATTGCTTGTTAACAAAAATGCCAATGAAGTAGGAAGAATTTATTCGTCTGTTTTCTTGCATTAAGATATTTTTCCATGAAAAGCAATTTGTTACTTCACCAGTGGTAATTTTTTTACCTTTACAAACAATTCAGGCTTCATTTTTGTTTATCACTTGAATACCTTTAAAAAATCACATTTTTTCTGTGCTTGTCAGGTTAGTGTGACTCGTATTAGGTCTAATAAGACTTTTTTTCCCCTAAAAATAAGACTTTAGCACTTGCCGAGAGCTACATTTGTTAGAGTGCAGCCATCTACAGAAGTTATCATGTAAAATGTAGAATGACGATATAGGTGGACGAAGAGTTCCTTATCTGGCAGAGCACAGACCTGTCAGTGAGGTTTGTTGTCTAATGCTTGTAGGGATTTTGGCCTTAATAAATCAAGATTAATTGACTAATTGATTCAAAAGATGATTGGCTTCTCATTTCTGATCTTGTGCGGAGCATCCTCATCTTAGCATCCTGACTGTGTAGACATGAGTTGTTTGTTTGGGATGTGTGTATAAAAATGGGTTCAGCATTCTACCAAATAACCGTAAATAACAGAATATGCACTTGATTCTCATACAACTTTAGATAAAGTCGGCCAAGAGTAAAGCATTTAAATATACAGTAATGCTTCACTGTTACACCACTTTAAAATGTAGAGGCCATCAGCACCTGTACGAGTCACCTATAAAAATCTCTTTCTCCCGCTGCACCTGCTGCATGAATAGATTTCAGGAATACACATAAATGACAGAGCTGCCATTGAAGAACCAGTGAAGAAGGAATCCTTGGTTCAAGTGAAAGTTTGGCATCAGAGCTGATATGCTCAGACACTCGCAGTCTCTTATTCAGCCTCAAAAACCCCTGTGTTCCTGTTTGGCTCATTCTACTTCCTCTCCTGCGTCTTCTCTCTTGGTCTCTCTTTTTCTCTCCCTCCCCAGCTCTTCCTTCTGTGTCCTGAATGCTTAAACAGTGCTTGGCTGTGTCAGAACACCGCAATGACATCCTGCAGTCTCAAACATCCTTATAGACAATACCTCCATTTCTTCCTATACATTTTGACCCACAAGCAATATTTCACCTATATAAATATATATATATAAACACATGTATATACATATATACATGAAAAGCTGTTTCCATCCTATTCTGTCACAAAATCATACAATTTGCTTGTAACAAGTATGATTGCACCCCACATGTAACCTTGATCAGACTTCAGTTTAAGTGTGGTGTAACAAAAACAAATTAGAGGGTAAACATAATGGCTTGTTTCATGGTACTTAAAATTACAGATTGTGTGATTACCTTTACTTGGCACTGCTTACTGTTTTAACATCAGTGTTTAAGGCACAGATTAATCTTAGCACATCACACTATTAAGGATTTAATTTTGACTTATTAAAGATATTTTCAACAGACAGAGGGAAAATAAAGTGATTTTAAGTGTTATACAACTGTTTTAAATAAGAAATGGGTTTTCATTTATCATGAATTATTTGTGCATTGTAATCCATGCAAAAAATGTCCAACTGCCATGAGATGAACAATTCATATTTAATAAACAACTGAACAAGCGAAGGATGTCATTTTAATAAATCATAGGACCTCTTCTCTGCCCCCGGCAGCTTTTCTTTTCTGCAAGTGCAGGTCAAACTGCTCTTACAGGGTAAAAACAGATTGCAGAATCATGTTTAATAAAGAATAATTAATCTTATTAAAGGCACTTTGAGATGTTTTAATGCTGATTCATTCTGGTGTGCTGTTTAATGCCTCCCCCCACCAACACTCTCTTTTTTTTGTCAGAATGGTGACTGTATTTCCCATGACCTCCTCATCACTTGCAGTCCTAAACCATTGCAATTTTGGTGGCTTAGCTATTAAAATGAATATGTAAAGTAGCTTCATCCACAAGACTCAGTATTTTCAACAAAATTGGGGCACAGTACAGTGCTCCGTCAGCCCTCAAAAAAATTGATTCAGGTTCAGTAGATGACTTTAGCCAAAACAAGGAAGTTTAATTGAAGCAGCGAAACAAATTATAAAAGGGATGTTAAGTAAAGGGCCACAAATTGATGACCGCTCTGCAGTGTGTTTACCTAAACTTTCAGCCTTGGGAATACGCCAAAAACTGCGAAAAACAAACAAAGACTAAATAAATGAACAAATAAATGAATGGATGAAAAAAGCCTAAAATACTTTAACTGATAGGTGGAAAATTAGACTACCTTTGTGCAAAAAAGTATTGTATTTCCTAAATCAATCTGCTGCAGTACCTGGCTTAGTCACCTCAGGAGTCTTGTGGCAAGAAAGAAAAGTGGAAACAGACCAAAAGTGTTCTGCTTTAATGATTTAATATTGAATTTAACCCTATTTTGTATATATTTTTAAAAAATAATCGATGAAATATGCAGTTATCAATAGTTTTGATTTAGCAAGGCTTTCCCTGACAACCCTATATGTGTTTCAAGACGCCCCCACTCCCCCCTTTGGGAACCACTGTTGTAGGGTGTAAAACAGCCTTCTACAATGATGGAGCCACAGGAGGAGCAGCAGTAGGTCTGTGTGAAGAGGGTTTGTGTTGCAACAGGAGGGTATCCTTGTACAAGAGCCCATGGAGAGAGGATTAATTTTACATTAATGTATAGTGGCTTGCTGAGGTTGGCTCCAGGCATGCTCACACCCACCAAACCACCTACTAAACACACACACACACACACCACAAAAAGTGCTGAAAAGTAGAGTCAGCTCTCCAAGGTTAAAGAGTCTGGGGGTTGTTGATGTCTTTGATGAGGTTTGCAGTCCGGTAATCTCTGCTGAAGGCCAGAGCCATTAAACAGCATGTTGCTAAGCAGCTCTGCATGCTGAAGAATGTCAGGACAGCAGCATTAAAGCAACAACACACTGTGTTTGTCAATAACCCTAGGTTCAGATCATGTTAGTACTTGTTTTCAAATACAACTAGCACATGTCATCTATTCATTGGTTTCTCTTCAAGGTGTAATGAAAATGCTGGACAAGTCACTACTGCAAAAGAAAAGTGTAAAAAATATATTTTAATTGAATAATTTTTTGGTTTGTTTTTTTAAATGCAGGCCTCTAGAATCTTAGAATCAACTCTTAATCCAAGGGAAAGTTTGAATGCCAAAAAATCATGCAGACACTAAGCATGTAGAAGCATGAAGGGACAAATATTATCAGGAAAAACCCTGCAACCTCCTGAACATATGCTCTCTCTTTCAATGCACATCAAATACCATTGTTTAACTTAATGTTACAGTAGGTTACAAACACATCTGATTCTGACATGTCCATACAACCATGTCTCTGCAAAGGTGGGTACCCACGACAGGATAATAGGGCTGATTTGTGTCCTTATCCTCCCCTTACAATCAAAGCCAGTTTGATGTTTGCAAATTGTGTTAAGAATGATTTTGGCTAGGTGTATCTGCTCAGAAGGCCTCGGTAGAAGACATCGTAGATAATGAACATGTTTAATATTTGAAATGATAACTACTGTAGTGTCTTGGATGCTCCAAGAGGAGCCAGGCACACAGTGTGTAAAATCATGTGTCTTGGAACAAGAGCCAATCAAGTGGCCAGCTGACCCAACTGACTGAATGAAACAGGAATTAAAAACAAATAAAATATGTGGCACCGGTGAAAATAAAAGTTTTGTGGACTCCCTAAATGGAAGACCAACTAGCTGATTATTGGTAACAGTGTGACTGTTCATGTAAGGTTCCATACAAAACTTACCATAACAGGACAGACTGCCACTACAATTGGATGTACCCAGTAAGTAATCACTAACAGCGACCAAGTTTAGTGATAGTTGTCATCTTTAACTGCTATCAAAATCTCAAAATCTGTCTTGTTCAGTTGCCTGCTTTTGTCACACACTTTTTGTCAGTGTTGTTTACACCAAAGTCACGTTTTACTACGCAAGATCTGATAATAGTACTCTGATAAATGCTTTTCAGCCCCCCAATACACACATCCATTATTATGAACTACAAAATGCTAAATGCTTGAATTTGATGTATTTCAGATGTTTGCAGTAACAACATAGATCTGCATCAATTTATCTGTTGAAAATAAAAAACAAGTCATGACCAGGAGGAAGATAGAGGGTTATAACACTAACATTTGCCCTCCTCCCTTTGTCTCTTTTATCTCACACATATTTCCAAAGCCACATGGCCAGCTCACTAATTCAACCATGTGATATTAAAGTCTATTGTAATTTAAAACATAACAAAACATCTCACTAACCCACAGCAGAAGAAAGTACTGTTAACTTTCACTGTCTGTGTTTGGCTCTATGACTGGAAAATTATACTCACAGATTAATAGTAAAATGAATAATTAAATTTGGCCTTTTATTTTAACTATAGTGGAGGAAGGATATTTGCTATAGCCGGCTTGGTTACATGTGCGTTTCTGCGAGTGTGTTTGTGAATCATGTGTAGTAGTCCGCCATCATAACCTAATTATTGCAGCAGCTTAACAACAGCAATTAGCACATTGCCATCAGATGACACTAATTTGTGAATTCCATTCCAGCACCAGTCAGGACCAACACACTGAGAATGTGAGGGGGACCGGAGGAGAGAGAGAGGGAGAGAGAGAGGATTTAATTCACTGTTGAGCTACTGGCAATACTAAATCCATATCTATAAAGCTGTGAAAATTGCTTATGGTAATTGCACTTATTGTAAAACTAGGTTGAAGTGTTAATGAAATTTCAAATTTTAATCATTTGTTTTCGTATAGTACACTCTTACCAACCTATCTTCCAGTGGGATCCTGTGTTTCCAATAAAATGTCTCTCCCTTCTGGGGAAATTATGTAAATGCTCCATTCGACAATGATTTCTGCTCACTCTGGGCGTATTTATACCACCAGGTTGAAGGCTTAGTAATGATCCAATCATAGATTTGATGAAATGACCATCACTGTTCTTAGGTTGATAACCTCCATTCACATTTCCAATCACAGTGCAAGTACCCGAATGATGATTAATACTTATGATAATTATACAGGTATGAATACATATTTAATCAACATTTAAAACTGATCTCAAATGATAACAAGACAATCTGTCTTTTCAGGGCTAATTTTTTGAAAAAAGACTTTTTTAGACAGTCTCTTACATGTATGAAATGTTTGAATAAATAAATTTTAAAAAATTGAAATAAAAATGATCAAGTATTCAGCTTAAATTTTTTAAATTACTTCTAAAATGCTCCGAATGGGATTGTATATAGCACATATATTATTTGATTTATTTACTTTTATTTATTTTTATCCATTTTTATATGATAACATAACTTGCGCTATTAAACACATACCTTTGATTAATTTTAAATAATACATTCATACTTTGACTATCTTCTCTTTTACATGCAGCCCAACATCCTGAGACATTGGACTCAGTGTTACCATATTTAATGGCTATTTCATATTTTTGCATCGTCCTTGGTGCATTGATAATCATTTTCTTTAAAAAAAAAAAGAGGTTCATAACTCTGCCTTAGTTTTGGTTTAATGTGTCTTATTTGTGATAAACTTTAGTCTCTATATCCCTCCCACTTCCACTTTTCCAGCACTGCAGCAGTGACAACTGACCTCAGTCAGGAAGTACACACTCTCCAAGAAATAATTGGTGCCCCTGTTGTGATTACTATTGATAATACATAAAGAGGTCTAGAGGTACAGGTTGCACTAAGGTAGACAGGGTTCAAATCCAAAATGCAGCCTCTTTTTTGCATGTCACTCCCCTCACTCACAATCTTTCTTTATCTTCTTTCCTGTCCTCTTAAATTCACCCCCCCCCCCCCAAAAAAAAAAAAAAAAAAATACAAAACAAACAAACAACCAAAACCTCAAAATTCAGAATAAAAAAGTTAAATGCATTAGATGATCCAACCTTTTTCAGGTATTGAGGAAACAATAGGAACCTACACAA
This sequence comes from Thalassoma bifasciatum, assembly GCA_008086565.1. Classification (NCBI taxonomy): domain Eukaryota; kingdom Metazoa; phylum Chordata; class Actinopteri; order Labriformes; family Labridae; genus Thalassoma; species Thalassoma bifasciatum. Next base: position 1,255,906 of record RPOG01000049.1, on the reverse strand, counting down.
CTCTGACACAATACAACTATATCCCATCTGCATTTCAATTCTATTGCATGTTTAACATAGTTTTAATGAATATTCTTCAACGACATTTTGGTTTCAGTGGATGTGGCAACAATGGATGAGTTGAATACTTAGGGTGGATGAATCCAGCAGTCTTTGTGCATGAAAGTGGCACAGCATAATGCACTCCCTCTTTCTTCACCCCCTTCATTTTCCCATCTCCCTGCCTTCCTGAACCCTCCACTCCCCCCTCCCCACTTCCTACGCGGAGATGCATGTTGAGTGATAGGCCTGTGGATGAGTCTGGACAGTGCGTCTGAGGCCCTGGTTTTTAATAGGGTTCTGTTCCCAGTAATTATGCTGACACAATTTGATCAGTGCGGGGCTAAGTATCTTCATCTGAGGGAGATCGGGGGGAATTAACGCTGATGTAATAAGTACAATTTGTCACTATTAAGACGGAGGTGTTGACAGGCACTGGTGTTGTCAGGGCAACTGAGGGTGCTCCCTTGCTACAGTATGTATTCTACTGCATCCAGTGAGCAGGGCTGACAGGCCCCCTCAATAATCGATTTCTTAGGTTGCTCTGCACAGACCAAAGCACAACTACTATGACATAGTGATACATAGAGTATAATAAAGAAGGACTGCACCTGTGTGTTATGATGGATTTCAGATAGTTGTACAAGAACACTTCAAACATTCAATATTCATGGAGGGCTTAGGACACACTTAGAGGCATTGGCAAGTTTTTGTAATGTCAGCAACTGTGGGTTCATATTATGACTTAAGCTGCAACAATGTGAATGCACCAGCCCAGACTGCTACTCTAATGTCCAATTACAGTGGATGATTATCTTCTCATGGATATAGAGATTTAAAGATAACAAAATTAGCAACAAACTCCCCTGTTTTTTTAACTTTATGAGTCAAGTTTCTGATGTGAAAAACACTGAAATTATATGAATTTTTTATTAAATCAAAATAAAGCATTGTTATATTAATAGTGACAAACTATTCGCGTATTCTGTATCATTCCCGTCACTACCCAGAAGTGTGGATCCCTCAATGCTTCAGTAATGACTTTAAAGCCTACCTGTCAGCAAATGCAGCACAGGCTGAGCATTCACTTAACAGAAACATACACATTTTTATGTGAACATTGATCTGTCCACACACTCTGCTCAAATGTCTTCAGTATGAAGCTCTGGGTCAGTCTGTTCTCCACGCAATCACAGACACAGCGTCTACCTATTTTCAAATGCTTATTAATTTTTCTTTTTGCTAAATAAATAAATAACACAATGATGGTTGTTTTGTGCCCTAGTCATAAGTTTTCAGAAGTCAAATAAAAATGCAATAGATTGCATTACGCCAATACACTGCAAAAAAAAAAAAAAGGAAAAATGTTTTTCATGTATGTAGATTTAATGAGTACCACTGAGATCTTAATTTAATAATATTAATTAAAGGCTATCGCCAAAAAGGGGGAAAAAATAATACCTTGTAAGTTTCTTCTTCTTTTCTGAATTAAGCCATAAGTCACGTGAAAACAAACATCTTGAGATTTTTGTCACCTCATTATTTGTTCCTTTGGATTTCAATTTTTGCTTATGTAATATTGAAATAAGACAATTTCCTGGACTTTTCAGGACATTGCAGCAAACACAAAGTCTAACAAGACACATTTAAACTGAATTTAAAAAAAAAAAAAAAAAACATCTTAAGTTTTGAGATTTTTTTGCAGTGTAATGCTGTTAAGCATATAAGAGGTTAAAAAGTAAGTTGGAAAAACCTCTATTAAAGCATTACCAGAGCAATGGTCAAGAACAGAAAATTACTCTTTCCATCAACCACTTCAGAATTATTACAAGCATTTGTCTTTAAATTACGTTGGAATCAGAGAATATAGGATTATTCATGCTGCTCTTTCAGCCAGATTTCAGGAAAGGCCAGTTTATGCTGTACTGTGAAGCAAAACTCTGCTATTTATCCACACTCATGTAGTGTTTTATTGCCATGGAAGCCACCACTCTCTGATTCAATATTCAGATTTCATGTATATGTAGCAAACATACACACACAAGAAACTCCTTGATGATTACATGAAGGAAAAGAGAAGAACAATGGCTGTATTCAGCAATAGAGGCAACAATAAAAACCCATTTTAATACACCCCTGCTGTTTTTTGTGGGAAATGACTCAATGAAGCACGTAAAAGGGTCAGAGAGTTATTCTGGATTACACACTTGCCTCAGGCCCCAATTACCTGTGAGCTGTTCACACAGATGTTGGAGAGAAAAGAAGGCATGACTGGTGTGAGCACTCGCTCTGTGTGTGTGTGTGTGTGTGTGTGTGTGTGTGTGTGTGTGTGTGTGTGTGTGTGTGTGTGTGTGTGTGTGTGTGTGTTTTCTTACATGCTGAATATATAGAGCAAGAGAAAGTGAAACTGTGATGCAAAGACAAGATGGCGCAGAAATGCAGGAGTACTAGATTTCCAAGAAACAGACTGCAAAGGATTTAAAGCTTACAACACAACCTGCAAGCATGTTGATTCATCCTTGTACTGCAGTTATGGCTTTCAAATGCTTTTCTTTCCCATACAAAAAAAAAAAGTCTTACTAAGGTTGTAGTTTTTCATTTAATCAACCTTACCTCGTTGCAAGTTTTCAATTCATTCAAATAATAATAATAATAATAATAATAATAATAATAATAATAAAGAATGCTCTGTTTTTTATATTACAATAATTGTCTACATTAAATTTTTGTGTGCATCTCCAACTCCAAATAAAACGTGCTTCATAAAACTTGCTATGCCTAAAACAAGATAATTTTGTTGCATGCAACAAAAGATTTTCCTACATTTACTCAATAGATGTATATGAAAAGAAAAACAGTAAAATCTCAGGGATACTCAAGTCACTACTTTTATTAACAAGCTTGATTTTTTTACTTTTGATTTGACCCTAAACTAGCTGGACTGGTCTTGAACACTACATATATGTGTGTTAGTGTGTCCATTTCACTTTGCAGTATTCAACCAAAACACTTGTGGGTTATCTCTGTGCTAGTCAAATCCTCTGTTTTTAATCCTGCTTTTTCACAGCATATATATATATATATATATATATATATCATAATTTGTTGAATTGGAGGAGGAGAAATACACATGCAACATACAGCAATACATTTGATGCTGGAAATCTGATGCCCCCAAGTGGACCAATCACAGGGCTTAAGATTCTTGGGGGCAGCTGCACATTCTTACATTCTCCAACTAGGAAAAGGTTTGTCTTGCATAAGTTGGTTTTGTGTAGATGTGTACATTGTATTATGTAAATAAAAATGAAGCAATGGGAAAAAAAAGAAACAAAACTTTGCAGACCTTCAGCAGGGTAATGGTGTTCATTCTCTACATAAATAGACCAGATATATCAGACTTAATTCATCCACATGAATTTCTACCCTGTGCTCTGCTGTATTCTACATATCCTGTGTTTAGAAAAGTAGGAAATAAAGTCACTGGAGATTTTTGTCTTGTCATGTTGTGTGTTTGTGACATCTGACATTAACCAAAGGCCACATAAAGACTCGTTCCACAGCAGCCAGGGCTCTAAGCCTCTAAGGAAAATATGTGCTATCATCCAATCAAGCCGTGTTCGAGGGGGAGGTGGGGTGAGCCTGACAGGAAGTGATACACTGAGCAGTGTGGATCTGTTCTGGATTGGACAGTCTTGTGACATAATCACCTCTGGCAGCTCAAATCCAGATTTGGAACCTGAGGACTCGTGGTGATGAAAAAATGTTGGGTTGTTTTATTCGATGAGGGGCTTGTTTACAGTCAGAAACATGCACTCATCTGGAAACGATGTTATAAACCACTGAAGATAAAGAGTGACTGCACAGACAGGAATTGTGCTATCTGAGTATGAGATCTGATGGGACATCTGTTATTTTGGAGCTCCTCCTCTATGACACACACAAACACACAGGCACACACATTTGCTTGATATGCTTTGATGTACAATTTTCAGGCCTCGTCTTGGCAGGCATTTTCTCTTGTGTGGTGTGTGTGTGTACAGCTCAGTCAGCACTTCCACAGTAAGCTGTCCAGCTGACGTCAGGGGGGCAAGATCTACTGTACCAACCAATCAGTAAACCGCCATCCCCAGCTCTGTGGAAGCTGGAACTGTGCACCCATATGGCTCCCTCTCTGCTCTTTGTCTTTTGTAAACCTTTCTTTTGACATACAATTAAGTGTCACCACCTTCCTTCTCATTCCACCGCCATTGTCCACTTCTTTCCTATTCCTCTGATTTCTTATGCGCGCTTTTCAAACCTCTTGTCATTCTGCGCTTACTCCTTCCTCGCTCTCCTTCTGCCTCCATCCCTTGCTCCTGTCTCCCTCTGTGTGGATCCCTTCTCCTCCTCTTCCTCTCTGTCTCAAAGCGAACACTGTCACTCCTTGTCCTAGGTAAAAGACTCTCCTCTGTCCTCTATCCACTGATTTGGAGAGCCTCTGCAGGCCTGCCGCTCAGTATGCACAGCAGCCACGTGGCCCGACAATGGCTCATTTCAACCTCAATTTCCCCCGAAATGAATGGGAGCCCACCCTAGTGCACGCGGCATGCTTTTTAATTGGCCCAAGTTAGATTCAAACCATTAAACCTCTGATGTCGACACATCTCTGCCGCCCATTGGCCTCCCTCCTCCCAAACCCAATTCAGATCCAAGCACACACGTACACACGCTGACACACATGCACATGCACACAAACACACACATGAATTTTTCTTCTTCAGCTGCCAGAACATAAATGTCTTATCTCTCAGCCTCAACCGAGAACAGATGCCATGAATATTCAGTAGTCTCCATCTCTGTTTAGGCAGACAACAGTAGGTGCAAGCATGCACACACAACTGCAAAGCAACACACGCACACACACACGCACACAGAAAAGGTCTTTCAACTTCACCCACTCTGTGAAATCAGGCATTGTTTACGTGTTGCAGAGTAATGCATATTTGTCTCATTCCTCTCTCTTTTTTACAGTATTAAAAATAAACGTTTGAGAAATAATGATCAAAAGCCAGGGGAGGACCACCAGAGCAGTCCTTAACACATGCACGTAATAGCTCATTCTGTTGACAAGGAATCAGGTTTTCCTCTTAAGAAAGTCAGAAAGACTTACCTGCATCCAAGGAAGACAAGGAAAGCATGAACAAGAGAGAGAGAAAAGAAGGGAATGGTTTTAATTAATGTCCCTGAAACCGTTTAACACAAAATGGCGTTGAATGTTGTGTGATTGTTTATGTATGTACAGTATTCCACACATTGTTAATGGATTTTTTTTTTTAAAATACAACACTATCAGGGCCTCAAAACAAATTTCAACAACACGAGATTCATTGAAAAATGTTTCTGGTTTCAAAGGCTTGAATGAATGTGAAAGGCCTTGCAGGCTGTGAAATGGTTAACTAAAATCAAAAGGTGTGCCGCTGCTGAATCGAAGAATAACTTGTGTTAATATCAGTTAGTCATTAAATTAAGACCAGAATAATCAGTGAGTGCCTGTGGCATTGGGTACAAAACCTCATCTAATCAGAGGGAAGGCTGGGAACCAGGTGTGTTTCATCTCTCTGAAACACAGCCTGAACCCAGCCAAGAAGCCTAGCCCCAGCTCTACTCCGGCAGCCCTTTGAAATATTTCACTCCAAATTCACAATAGCCCAATCCCCCTGTGGATGTTGTCAAAGATGAAAGAGGTAGCGTGCACTGGTGCTCTGTCCGCATTGCTCGCTCTTTCTCTCTCTGCTCATTCTCTCTCCGGAATAAAGAGAAAAAAGAAAGTGAATAATCAAGCAGCTCCTGCACTCTTCAACCATTTTACACTACCTGCTTTGATCTCCTTACAGCATGCCGCCGTCATAGCAACAGATCAAAATCTCATTGTCTTTGTATCAAAAGCTTTTCTCCCTCTTTTACCTTAGTTTGACTCAGATGCATTTATTTGCTTGTCTAAACCATCACTCGTTTCTCTCTTCTCCCTCGGTGTCTCTCTACCTCTCTCACCCTCCAGTTGCTAGGAGGGTTTTCCTCCTCGTTTAGCTTGTTAGTGTGTGGCGGTAGCCAGCAGGATCAATTACAGGGGAATGTGAGCCTGCGTCTCAGTATCATTACCCAGCAAAAACTATATTAGTTTAGTCTGGGGGGAACAAATGGGCAGAAGACTGTCTGATTATTAGAGCAGCCTGCCAGCAAGCTAGCTACTGTTCCTGTTCTTTGGCAGCATCTGCTTCTGATCTCCAGCCAGAATTGACCTTGCACACTGCTTTAATATGATCTGAGCGGGATAGGCTATGAAGTTCACGTCATATCTTAAATCACAACAAAATCACAGAAAATGTCCTGGTGGCATGGTGGAGAGTGATCATCAAAATCTAACTTCTTGTATCTGCAAATGCCTCAGCTGGTTGTCAACATCAAGCTGCAGACACGTGTCGAGATATACAGGAAAAAAGAAAAGTACAAGACTCTGTGAAGATTTTGTTTATATACATCAAGCAATCAGACACTAATGTGCTGCCCTTCTGCACACAAACTATCAATGATAACTGAGCAAGAAAAAAACTTAAAAAGTCAATATATTAATATATTGCAACACACTCCTCATTGATATGCACATCTATGGACATGTCAGAATCAGTACAGTAGCAGACAGTTTAGATAGATGTGTTGCCTCAATTGCGTTGCAAGATAAAGGCCATAGGTGGCAGTAGGAGCCATAACACAAGAGGTGTGACCATTTTAAACCAAATCTAAGGGGCCGTCTACACGAAAACGGTATTAAGGTGAAACACAAAGATTTTGTTGTGAATTGACCTCTTGTTTATACAGAAACTGCGTTTTAGCCAATCTAAAGCAAAAACTTTCACAAATGGCTTCCAGACTTTTTCTGAAACCCTGTTTCACGGTTGGCATGTAAACAGAAAACTGGAGTTTCTTGTGGAAATGCTGACATCACAAATTGTCCTGTGCATGTTAATTACACTTTCACAGTGTGGCACAGCATGGCCATGTGCAAACCTGGACAACAACAACAGTAACAATGTTGGACTGCTTTTCTGTGCTTTTGCTTCTCACTCTACTGGCTGCCTTTCAAGAAAATGTGCACCATTTCTACAATTAACAAAGAAGCACTTAATATATACACCAGATAATCAGCTCACCCCTACTTCTGCCGTTTCCAGGTCTTCAGCTCCTGCAGTTATGTCACCAACTACAGGCCTGGCATGCATACTACAGCATTTTTTGTCAATTAGATTTGGGCAGATTTTTTCACAGGGTTTTGTATTTTATGATGAAGTGTGTATTAGAGAATCATACAAATCCTGAGACCTGAATCTGTACTGTGTATCATGCCTGTTAAAAACTCCGGGTTGAACTTCATGGCTGCAATAGAAAGGGTGGTGAGAAAAAGGTGTTTTGGAAAGATCACAGTTAAAAGATAAGAAATCTTGTATCATAAATATTTGAAGTCAGAAGTATTCATTCATTTTTATCTTCAGGGTTCAGTGACTCATTTTGATCGCTCCTCTGATGGTTTTGTATTTCAGATGAGATTTCTCATAGGTCTCTCTCTCACCGTCTTCCTCTTTCTCAATAGCCCACATCTGTTTCTCTGTTGTTCTGTCCTGCCCCCCTTGTCTTCTCCTGCCCAAATCCCTTTTGTTTCACAGTCTTCATCCCTCTCGTCGTGTGTCCCTATTTCAGTTTCCATTTCTATTTATTTTCCTCCCTCGCTCTTTTCTTCTCCCTCTTGCGTCTTCCTCCAAGGGCAGGCTTTAGGGAGTAATCCAGCCTCCTAGACAGCTGCACATCACCAGCTGTCTGAGAAAGGTGCACTCTCTGTGTGTCCCTTTCTCTGTCACTCCCTCCCCCTCATACACACTCATTCACCACCACCCCCCAACACACACACACACACACACAGTGGTGTTTGCCTCCCTTCCTTGTCTCCCCTCCCTCATCATCTCTTGACTCCTCTGAATACACAAAGTGGGTGTAGCCAGATGTAGCCCATCACTGCTGTCAGAGAGTGACACAAATTACCTCTATTTGATCTTTCATGAAGCCATTTAGTGTCAACTAGTGCTGTAAAACAACATAAGGGGAAAGTCATTTTACTTCAGTGTAATCTCTGTACACCATACATGAAAGAAATTAGAATCAGTATATTCCATAGATCTGCAGGATGATGTTTTTTTGCAAGACTCAATTTGTTTCTTGGGCTTATGCTGTTTAAATAGCAAACCACACAGAGGCATCACTATGGCTTACTTTTTGCAATCCATCATTGAATAATCATTGTGTCAATGCATATATGGGTCAAAGACAAATAAGGATTTGAAATTTTGAAAAAAACCAAAATGGCTTTCTATCTTTATAAGAGTGCTCTGTATACAACTCATCAACAGGAAATTGTTTTTAAAAATTAATCAATATTTTTCAGTAAATCACATGATTTCTCACATGAAAAATGTCCTTCCTGGATAATGGAAAAAACTGTTTAGGAAACAATACTTTCATCACAATTTATGTAATTTATTTAGACATTTATACTGAAATGGCTTCACCAGTTCCTGTTCGTTACATTTGATTCAACGCTAAAAAGTGAAAAAAGATGGAAATGTTTTAAAATGTTTTACAGTAAAGGTGAAAGGGTGGTTATTATGTATTCAACTCAAAAAAGCATAATTGAGTGATATAATGTGAAAACCTGGGCTAAAGTACTTGACTATGTCATTGTTATTGTCATTTTCATTGACTCATGTTCTACCAGAATACTGCAATATAACCATGGATACTGAAAAAAGGCATTTAAGGAAGATAGAACATTTGTTATATGTCAATAGAAAATGTATATAGAAAAAATAGGATATGAATGACGAATGAAGAATGCTCATCATGTGTAGTAAAGTTTTTCTTTCAGTCAATGTTTTTGTAATTAGAATGTGAAAACTGAGTCTTTACCATCACATCTCTGTAAGTATCTGTCATCCACAGAACCCCCCACCCCCTCCATCAATGTCTGGATGGGGTCTCCAAATATGTAATTCAATGTTTTGGGATCATCCAGGTTACCAGTGAACAATGGCCAGCTGTTTCATGGAACAGGATTATCAAGAACCATGTGTCTACTTAAACATAAAACACCAGAATTTACAAATGAATATGCAACAAAAAGGAAATCCCTCTGTCAATGCAAATCATGTATGAAAGATTAAAGATGTGTAAATTTACAAATCTTTAATAGGGCAGGCTTTAGTCTCTTGTCAGCAAAGTATACAAAATGTAATCCAGGATAAAAAAACATGAAAGCTGTTTTGGTGTTTCCTTAAATTTGGGTTGTTTTGACCCGAATACTTCATGCTTAAGCCTATGCAAGTTAGACGCATTAAATAAAACAAAATGGGATATACTTTAATGAATATTTGGCTATAGTAGTAAGAAATGGTTATTATTTCGATGATAAAACCGTTATTACTTCACTCTGCATCTGTTATTTAACATTCTGTGATGCAGCTCAACTAAGTAGGAAGAGAGTAACCTACTCTCCCAAATTCCCTTTTATCCTCTCATAACTGTCAGATCGGGATAAACTGAATATGTGCTCTCTGCCGGTATCACACAATTATTGCATCTCTCATGTGTGTGATGAGAGGACAGTAGAATGAGAAAAGAGAGCAATGGAAGGGCAGGAGCTCATGAGGAAGAAAGGCGACCCGGGCTTGAATTTTAATGATGAAGTGGATCAGACTGGTGAGAGAAATCCACATGCCACAAGGTCACAGTTTCCATTCACCAAGGCATATTAATTAATGGCTGCTTTCTGGAATGAGGTACATGCAACAAAGGTCATGTTTCACTGGATTACTCCTGCCAGAATTTCATTCCTCAGAGAAAAAAACTTCTGTGTGTGATCTGTGACTTTGTTGGAGTTTCAGTAGCATCATGATAATTAAGACAGGGTAACTTGTAATAACTTGTAAGGGATTTTGCTTCAAGTGGATCTTTACCTGATTCCTCTCATGGTGTAAATTTTGACCAGACTGAGAAAAAAGCAAACAGTTGTTGATTTTGATCCCATGTGGCAAGTTTGACCACAGTCTGCTTTTAATTGCTGCCTGAGTGCCTGTAATTCCCTGTCTCTATGAAACTCCCTTTTCCTGTTTCAATATGTGTTTTGTTATCTTTGCATAGTTTGAAATTTCATTTATACTCTATATCTTGAATATATATCTACAATCCAACTAGCTGTAACATGCTTTCGAAAAAATGACTCAACTCTTATGAAAGTGGGGCCATTAACTTTGAGGAGATATTTTTGTCACATTTTTCATTAAGATGTCAGGAATGAGAAGATGTCTCTTAAATATGCATGTTCTATGCTTCTTTCTATCCATCTTTTCATCTCTTGAACACACGCAAATACAAACACACACACAAACACAAAGGGGATTAGTCACTTCTCATCGGGAACTCAAAGAGACAACCACTTAAGCGGCCTAATAGGGATGATTTTATGAGTAAGATTTCGTTTAGCAACTGATGACAAGTCTCGTGTCACTCTTGCCAACAAAAATAAGGCAGACAGCGACAATGTTGCCACAGAGACCAGGAACAGGAGCGAGACACTCCAACATTTGCATGGGGCTTAATTTGATCTACTTGAGATTGCAACTTCCTTCCACTTGATGTAATTAAACAGAGAGATGTGACTAATTAAGTTGACGGTGAGAACCGAGAGCACAGCAAAGGCAGCTGATGACATGGCGGAGGCAGACGACAGTAAATATTGACAAGAGAAGTTGATTGGAAGCCAACACTATCACAAGGTGAAGACTGGAAGGGGTTGATGCAATGTAATGGTATTCACAGTGTACATAATGTGTCTCACATTGGATGTGTGCTGATTGTCTTTGCATGTTTCTATATGAATGAGCAAATTAGTCACTTAGGATGTAAAGATAAACAAATTAAACTCAATATCATGCACATGTATGAATGATAAAAGAATATCTGATTTGAAAATTCTGAGTTGCAAAAAGCATTGTTTCCAATAATTTATGGTGAAGTAAGGCCCCCCCTGAAAACGATGTTGCAGTTTCTTTTAAACAAGAGTTAATTCATCCATCCATGTAGAAAAGCAAGAAGGCATCCGTTCATCTGTGCCGTCCATCATTGAACAATACAAACTATCACAAGATGCTAAAGCAGATAACATTTGGGCCAATATCAATTACTCAAATGAAACAGAAGTTGTCTGTATTAAGTCTTTCCTTCCTGGCTAGCTAAGCTCATCCTTAGTATAATAACAGTATCTACATGGAGCAAAATATATTTATAGAAGGAGAAGAGCAGAGCACAAACTGTATGTAATCAGTATCTTCCCGAGGCTTTTTGTAACATTTTACTTAAATATCTTGCACACTGCTTTTGTCTGCAATTTCAAAAGTCACTTTTCCCAGTCAACAATCATTGTAGTACAGTGTGGCACAAGTTTGACTCTATTCTAACTTTAAGCTTTATGTAGCATCATATGAGTTTCCCTCTCTGTCACATAATGGGAATTTTTGACATTGGGTCCAAGCAGCACTTTTGTCTGGAAAATATATATATATTTTTTTTTTTTTTGGGCTTTTTGTGCCTTTATTATATAGAGGAGGACAGTGGATAGTGTCGGAAAGGGGAGAGAGAGTGGGGAGTGACATGCGGGAAATTGGCCACAGGTCGGATTCGAACCTGGGCCGCCCGCTCGAGGACATAGCCTCATGGTGCGCAGCCATATCCACTCGGCCATCCGCGCCCCCTGGAAAATATTTTACTTTCTGGAGAGATGGGCTAGAAAGTCAGGACTTCAAAAAAATGGGCCATGGTGAATCTTTGCAACCAATAAAACACAACATATCTTATTCAAAAGACTATGCATGTAATGTGTACTTACTTACACACTAGGCACATACTATGTCTAAGAGCTTCATCACACATCCTCATCTTCCTGTATGCACGGTCTGCCTATACATGTTTGGCACATGTGCTCCAGAAACAAGGCTGCTGAATCACTAAAGGTCATCTGAGGTGTCCAACTGTCTCTCCTTGCTGAGCCTCCTTCACTTTTGGGGCCTTTTAAGGTGGTTCAGCAGAAAGAGGGAGTCTAAAGTGATTAAAATAACGCAGGCCAGCCACATAGACCTGCTATATCAAAGTAATCAGTGTGTGTATCAATTTTGATCGCCATCATATCATATCATGCAATAAATTGAGTTTTATTTAAATTTTCCTTTCATCAAATGAACATACATTTACAGTCTCATGACACACAAGAACATTAAATATAATCACTGAACTTGATTTATTGGGTTTAAATGGAGCCACTCAGCAGAGCAGAACAGGCAGCAGCCGCACACACATTTACCTTTAATTGAATTTTAATCTGTGTTTGCAGTCACAAATCATGCAGTGCGGGGCAATTATCTATTAACGATAATGTTATTGGATTTATATGGAAATGCCAAGGCAGCATTCTGAACTTGTGGTGTGGTCACAAGCTCTAAGTGTAATCCGCACATGTTGCTGGTGGGATAAAGAGTGTGTTTCTGGAAGGATCCTGGCTGGTTGACCGACGTCGCTTCTTGTGTGAAAAAAGAAGATAGAACACAGCATATTTACCTCGAAGCTTCCCATCTCCCCTATGATATATCTTTGCTTCTCTCTGTGTCTGCATCTCTTTTCTACTCCCTTGCTGCTCTCCCTCTCTCTCTCTTTCTCACACACACACTCTCTCTCCTTCTCTGTCCTCCAGTGGTCTCATTAGGGCGGGACTGCAAAAGGAAGGTGAGATGGTTACTGTGACAACAGCAGAGAATGACGGGAGCAGTGCATATGTGTGTGTGTGTGTGTGCAAGTGTCTTTGCGTGTGCAAGCGACTATTCCACTGCATCCATTGTCACAGGTATATGATTCAGAATATGCTCTGAAAGGTGATTATTTGATTCTGCTTTTCAGAATTAAATCTTGAAAGTCTGCTCCAACATCACCTATTCTGTCTAGAGAACACTCAGACAATTGACTTCATTTATTCATGAAATAAGATGGAGAAGATAAATGAGAACAAAACAAACAAAATACTTGGTCCCCGGTAACAAAACATCATTGCATAATTGAGGAGGCCGTCCATTACAACCTTATCTATTTCAGGTGTATTAAGAACCCAGAATCTGTTCTCTGCACCACGATGCCAGGAAATGGGCAGCACTGAGGGGCAGAGCTAAGATTAGACCAGAGTGATTGACAGGTTGATAGGGCCAACTGGAAGTCTGCCATTCTCTCCTTAAGATAGTCTTCTTACAGTAATGAAGCAGAGTGAGCCAGCTCTACACGGGGGCATTAGCAGCTGAGGAGATAATGAGGAAGTTGTGGGCATTCTGTGCAATCCCACCTCACTGTCTAACTTTCTCTCACTGTGTTTCTTTTCTTCCCACTCAGGGACTGATCAACCTCTGACATCTAATGACTTTCACACATGAAAAAAGTATCTTCAGAGGAGCAAACAGCACCATCGGGAATCTGTACTGTGAATGCATGCTGCCTCCTGTGGTGTGGATGACCTTTCTAACATCATATAGCTCTGCAGTACTTTGATAAGACCAAATAGAAGGTGACAAATGCCTCAGTGGACGCAATATCTACACTTAGGACACACAGGGGGAAACCAATTGCTCTGGGAATATAATTTAGGGAAAACAGATCATTTCTGATTATGACAACAAGGAAAAAGTGGCTGTAAGGAAATAGCGAGCACTAACTTACCCCAATAAAGGATGCATTGAGGACATTAACCAAGCCTCTGACTGTCAAAATGTGATGTTGATGGCAATTTTTGCAACCTCAATAAAATACTGTGTATTAGTAAACTCTATGATCAAACTTAATGTTGTTTTAGGGCAACCATAGTCCGACAACCTCAAAAGAGGTCAAGCTTTTTTTTTTATTTTAAGAGGAAGGTGCACAACTTTGGTACAGAATTCTGTTCTGATATTTTCATGATTGTACAATTGTTTGCTATAAGACAGAGGGAAAAACTATGACCATTACTATAAATTAATGTGGGATTTTCTGTTTGTTTGTTTGTTTGTTTGTTTGTTTTTTAGCCAGAGATGCAGTTGTTTACCTTTAGGGCAATATAAGCCCTCCAATGTATCCCTTTTTAAATATAGCTTGTGTCCACATAGATTCAAAAGTATGTCAGAGACACAGGGTGCACATTTCATCAGAAACACCTTCCAAATACCTTCCTGCATGTGTGTTAGCTTTGTACAACAAAATAACTGAAAGAAACATTTTTTTGAGTTCAAGACTGCGAATGCTACCAGATAGGAATCCAACTGCATGGGCATATAAAGTGTATATGCAGACACATTCACAACCTCAGCAGTATAAAAAGAAATGAAACCACATTACACAAAGTTTGAAAAATCAACATTCATGCATAAAAAATGAGAATCTAGAAGTGATAAAATGGCCCCAAGGGAGAGTAGAAAGCATTTGGAGGACTTCGCTAAAAAAAATTGTTCTTTTCAATTTTAATTAGCTTTAGAGCATTCGACATGAGTCGGGAAGTCTGAGGAGGAATGTAGGAAATGAAAGATAAAAGGAAAAGATGAGAAGGCTAGTGTGCCCGTATTAAATAGAGCAGAATATGTAAAAGGAAAGCTTGTGTGACACACTGACACGCTACGCTTCTTTTGGCTCTGCTGCTCTGGTTCAGATACCTTCTGTGAACCAACCTGCACATGAAAACATGAAGCGGAGCATATGTATGCCCCAGCTCTCTCTCTTTCTTTCTCTCTCTCTCACTCCCTTCCTCCCTCACACACACACACACACACACAAAACACACAGACAGAAATGCAGCAGCAGCATTAGTGACCCTGTTTTTAAAAAATCTAAAGGGATAATTAATCTACCTGATTCATTCAACTCAGCTCTATGCTTTTTTGTGTTAACGTTGACCATATAAACTTACTACATCGCCAGTGCATTGTTAGGTTTGTGCATTATGTTACCCTAAGAGCTAAAAAAGCATGGAGGAAGCAAGATTCAGAGGTTCGGGATAACATAAAACTTGTTATGCCAACTCCTGAAAACAACTTTGCTGAGGTGCAAGACAAATTTTTCTGTGAGTGGTGGTGTGGGAGCAAAATACAATTCAGAAACTTTAAACAAGCATCCGAAGAATTCCCATTCAAGTCAAGGAAAACGGGTTGAACCACACAAAAACAGTAGTTGGAACAAAACCCTTACGGCTAAATGGCAAAGACAAAAACAACTCCCTGATAATGTTGTCAGTGTGAGGAAAATACATAAGAAAGTTTTTATATGATTAGGGAAACATTTAGAACTTTTTAATAAAAGAAATTTAAGAATGATGTGCTTAAAATTAAAAGGGCTGCACAATATATCAATGCAGTATTGTCATAGCAGTATGTGCATGCGCAGTATTCATTTTGCAAGGTATATAATACAGTATATTGCGATATATTTAAGCCTTTCAATTAAATTTAAGTAGTCTTTCAACACCTATTCACATTACTGCCAGATCTAAATAAGCATATATATATATATATATATATATATATATATATATATATATATATATATATATATATATATATATATATATATATATACATATATATATATATTCTATCATAATTACATGCAACAACTCACACAGTTAGAGCACCTTCTCTGTGCACTGTCAGTTCATCTGTTGTCTTCCATGAAATCACCTTTGTGTTAAATACTGAAATATAATTCAGCATTCTGACAATTAAGTAGAAATTTGAAGAAAAAGTTATCTGATTTTATTTTTCTGGCTTAACAATTTTTTTTGAGTGGCCTGAACAGTATGAAAATCAAGGAAATGATGGCGTATTCTGTGCATATTGATTAATTTTTACGATTTTATGATATGATTGTGATTCAATTTTCTCTTACTGTACAGCTTATGCTTTTATTTGAAATACAGAAATGAACTCTTCACCAATTCAGTGTTGAATTCAGAGGTTCAGGGAATAATTATAATTTCTTTAGATTTTGAAGTTTTACTCTTTGAACTAAAGGTGACTTCAAACTCAATAAACAATGATGAAGATGTTGTTTGAGCGATATCAGCTGAGGTACTGGCTAGGATATAGGGATTTAAAAACTTGTATCAGTGCACCCCTGGTCCTGGTCACATGTGCGAATAGGTTCACCAATACAGAGCATAGAACAGTTTAATGATAATCACCATCCCACCCAAGACACACCACGCACAAAATGCACACCAAACACACACGCGCGCACGCACACACACACACACACACACACACACACACACACACACACGGTAATAAACAGATACACACACACAAACATGCTCAAATTGAAGCAGTAGTAATCTGATTATGTAGCAGCTGTCACAGATGGCTTTCATTGCTGCGGTTTATGAGTCACTACACACACAGACACATGGTCCTGTTCACAGACACACATATGCTCACACAAGCATATTTCCAAACACATTCTTTTCATATGCTACAAATTTACATCACCAATGAAAAGAAACAACCACCAGTAGCTATATCTGTGATCTGTTGAAGGTTTTAGCAGCTTAATCTTCTAAAAAGAATACACTAAGAAATACTTCAGTCTGTATAATAATAAGAAAAAAACTGTATGGATCCTGCCCAACAGATAAATCATGGAGTGGAATACACTTGAATGATCAACTTTGGCTGCTGAAAAAAAGATTGACCTTTGATTTCCGGTGAAAGCACGAAAAGTTATTTCACCCACAAAGTTTTGTTAAAGTTGAATGTGCAGGATCCAGATACGATTCAGAAAAAATGTTCAAAGCATTGATTCAAGTGAGAAGCAGAAGCTGCAGTATCTAGTTTTGAGTCCTTTCTACACTGATTGCACATTATGGACTGATGCAACAAGACAGGTAAACTGCATACATGGTTTGTCTCTTTAAATTCGACACACACACACACACACACACACACACACACACACACACACACAGAGCCCCCACTCTATTTCTTCCCAGACATTTTTTATATCTCTATATTCAACCCCATTTCTTTCCATTTTGGGCTAATGGGAAAAAATGTTAATGTGCCATCAGTCAGACAGTACAGAAGTTTTCCAAAGTGATGACATCTTATCTTGTGACAGTTGAGTCAGGGTGACTGTCAGTTGGTTCGTCTGCAGACAGCAAGTCAATCAGTCAGTCAGCTGAGAGTCAGGAATTTAGTGGGTCAGTCAGTTAATTAGTGAGTCAGTGAGCCGGCCATGTGGCTGTGTCGGTAAGCTAGTCAGCCAGCCAGTCTGCAACTCTGCGCTTAAATAAGTTATTCAGATGAGAAGCCAGGCAGTCAATTAGAATCAATATGTTAATCAGTGACGGCTGTCAGTCAGCCAGTCAGCGCTGTAATGATGAAACACCAGCTGATGATGGATAATGACAGACTGTCTGACACAGACAGAAGTTTCCTCATAGCTGTAACGTAAAAAGATTTATCCAAGTGAAACTATCAGCTGACATCAAATACATAGCAGAAGGAAATATAGGATAGAAAAAATACATTTTATCATTTCATGGAGTCAGTAAGTCACCACATTCACAGAAACCTGCCAGCTAGACTATCAGATCAGGAATTAGCAAGCAGCTGGAAACTGTTTGCTCTTATCTCTCTCATGTGAGGGTTTCCCACTAAAACAAGAAATAAACTAGGCTGTGTTATACGGAGAGAGAGAGCGAGAGAAAAGGAGAAAGAGTGGCACTGTGAGGCCTCTGATCACATCCATGCTGCACATCAAAACATCACAGGCATAAAAACCTTTACTTTCATCATTTGAGAGTCTTTTATCTGAGGGGATTTGCACTTTGTCATTGTCTTTAACTGCAACAGGGAAATTACGTCTGTGTTCACATGTGTTAGAGGGAGTGTGTGAAGGGGAGGGGGGGTTTCATTTAAGGTCAGCATGATCATGTGGTGCTTTGCATGTGTGTGTGTGTGAGTGTGCGTGCGTGTGTGTGTGTGTTTGTGTGAGTATTTAAGATGACACAAGGGGTGGTCCCACTTAAAAACAGAATGGTGCCTTGTTTTGTGCTAATCATTAGTGACAAATGAATATGGAAAAAGGAAAAGGATTGAGGGTCCCAATAGAAACACTTTGCTTAACGATCTTGTCTGTGTGTGTCTGTGTGTGTAAGAGAGAAAGCGAGAGCGTATGCTGAAGCCTGTTTAAGCATGTGTCTATGTGTGCATGTCTATTTCCACCCCAAGGCATTACAGTACAGCTTTATGTAGATGAATGTGGAACAGGTCCCGCTGTTGAGCAGCGTTATATAAATACATTATAGCAATGCTGAGCAGGAGCTCAGCACACAGTCGCTCTAAGGGCAACGTCAACAGTTGCCTAAGGGCCCGTTTTTCTTCCTAACTGAGTTCAGATTGAGAGATGAAAATGCTTCACACAGTCCTCCTCAATCGTTTATTTCCACCTCAACACAAAGACAGAGACTTTCCAAGGTGCTAATTGCAGGCCCCAGGAGACCATGAGATGGGCCCCAGGAGAAATATCTGACTAGAGCCTTCTGGATCAGAGAACAGTTCACTACCCAGATACTCCTCCTGCTAATGTGTGATTTTTTTTTTCTTTTTTGAAATACTGTCATCTCACATCTTTTAACTTGTTTCCTAGAGTTTTGTGGAATCACATTTTTATGGAAAATAAAGCAGTCTATCCTTGAGTTGAATACAAATAGATTGTCAGCTTCCTGTGTCTGATATTATATCACTCGACAAGTTGAATGTGTTTCTTATTTTCTTTTTATTGTTCTGCACAGGGCTAAACATATATAAATAAATGATCCTTTTTTTTTTTTTTTTTTTTAAATGAAATCATACAAATAGATTTTTTTCACTCTGTTCCCTGTTTCTTTGTTTCCAATTGACGTGACTTAGCCAGGATAACAATGGAAACACAGCAAAGTGCACATAGGTAACCTGATTTTCTACCAGTCAACCAAATAAAGTATCTTAAGTTTTTTGAATTGGGCTATTATTGTTGATGGCACTGCTATGTACTGGGCAAAAGGCTAAGTTAGCCCACCTGGTCCTCATCTGATATGCCAACCATTGTTATGTTCCACATCAAAGCTGTCATAACCTGACCAAAGAACCATATTAAAACAGGGCAGACACGGGAATAAAGTTTGCTGGAAGTAGAATAAAATAGAATAGAACAAATAGAATAAAAGCTGAGGAAAAATATCTAGAGTTTGAGTACGCTCATCAGAAAAGTTAGTGAAGTAAATGTAAACATGTAAGAGATTGGGGTGCTGCCAAGGTTAGTCAAGAGTGTATGAGGAGAGTTAGACAAAGATGTCACAAAGTCTGCTGGAATTCCAGCAACAACAACATAAAAAAGTTCTGCCGGTTGAATTAATAATAACACATTTTCAGAATATTCCATGTAAATACTCAGTAATTTGTCAGAGTATGTTGCACAAGGCAATCATGTCCAAAATAAATTTAGTGAACAGAAAAGTACATTGGTCAGACCCTGGCTTGACTTTGTGTGGTCAAGTGAGAAATTACTAAGTTACTCCTAAAGAGTGACATATTGTGTGAAATAGCTGATCCTAACCACATGTAGAGCCTTCATTATAGATTTTAGTAGCAGATGCCACTTAAAAACATGTTTTCATTCTCCAAACCTATGGAGCATATCTTCATTGAGTGTCTAGAAAAGAAAACAGCTGTGGGAGAGACAAAAAGTCTTTGCACCCCGAAAAAATGAAACAAAATAGGGTGTAAAATCCAGAGCCTCTTTCTTCTAAACACTCAACAGACTTTTTAAACTTTAGGGATTTTGCTACACTGTCAGAATATACTGTGGCCCTTTCATTCAGATTATCCTGGAAAACAACCCTCTGTTCAGTACAGTCGGACTCTGAGTAATGTAAAGAGAGTTATAGCTAGCGTTAGCACAATGACAGCTATTGTGAATCTTGATGTGCATGGCCGTCATGCTGATTGCTGCTTCACTGTACATGGCCTCGGCCTCCTTGATAATAGGAGACTATTTTTAGAACAGCAGAGACAGAGAGAAAGGGGGAAAGGGGGAGAGAGGGAGAGAGCTGAGGAGAATAAGGATGAACGAGGGAGGGAGGAAAAGAGGCTAAAGAAAAAGATTGCATTGATAAACCTGATACTCTAAAGTAGCTAAGGGAAGACTGGAAAATGTTATGGGCAACCAAGCAACTAATAAGCTTGAACCTCAGCACTCTGCATAATGCGACAGCTCATTACCACCTAATTAGGCATAACAATGCCTTGCTTACTGAGGTTTATTGATGCAAATCAACCAGGAAAAGATAACCTGGCACCAAAAGAAGGGGAGGTGATATTAGATGAGATTATGTCAAAAGTATGGGCTCTCTGACTGTTCAATCAATTTACAAAATTCTCAGTAGGGGTGCCTGTTGAGATCACTGTGTGATTCAACAATATGGAGCTGTTTTTTCATCCTTCTGTGATACTGTGGTGACCCTTTTTACAGCACGGAGCCTCATGCTCTGTTTCCAGCGATGACATTAATCACACCATCTGTCTAATACTCATTTACTCACTCAGCCCCCTCCACCTTATCTTCCATCCTCAGTGCAGACCACAAGAATGATCGTTTAGACAGGCGCACAGAAATTCCCCCATCACAGTTGCATAAACTCCTACTCCAAAATCACAAATACTTCCAAGAGGAAGACGCCAACAAACTTCAAACTGCATACCCCTTGTGGTGTGTCAGGTAGCAGACTAATGTTCCTTCCTGCCAACCTGCAGACAGCCAACAAGATACTTTAATTTTTTTATTTTCTTCTTGACTTTAATTCCTCTCCTCCCATAAGCTGGCTTCGTGGATTATCACATGCTACTAAAGTCAGTCTGGATCAGGCCTGAGGTAATTACTTTAAATACATAACACTGTGTTCAGTGTGTGTGTGTGTGTGTGTGTGTATGCATGTATATGTGGCTGATGGTCCATTAAGTTGTTTGTTTAGATGAATAAGGCCACACATTGAAGTTTCGTCCCACCCTGGGGATTCTACTAAGCATAACCACCAGTTAATACATAATGGTGTTTACTGCGAGTTCAATAAACAAAGAAATTAACAATACATACAATGAATTATAATTTTCAGATTCCAAAATATAGTGTTTCAATAGCCTTAATACACATATTATCTCATTCAAATGGTGAAACTTTTCACTTATTTTTAACCACTGTTTGTTGTCGAATGATAAATGCACAAAAGTTAAAACAAATGTGTTTGAGTGTCTACTAAAGGTAACCATCCTCACCTGTGATCTAATTGCTTGTAATCAGTGTGTCAGTTGTGTAAGGCACAACTGTAAGTATTTTTTTTTCCTCTTTGTTTTTTGACACACACACAGACACACATGCTAATGATGAAGCTCAGAAAAAAAGGAAGAGATATTTGTTTTGGGGTAGCTTTTGTTTTTTCATGTTTAGTGTGTACACTGACTGAATGGTTTGCTGTTGGAGAAGCCAAGAAGGTGTCAAAAATAACCAACATTGAAGCAAAGTATTTCAAACTTACAGTGCAATTTTTTGTCATTTTACAAAACAGTTTTATGAATCAAAATTGTCAAAAAATGAACTTAAAGTACAGAATTTTAAATAGGAATCTTAATTGTATTGTGAAGCTTTTCTGTTTACTCTAAGAGGCTGCATAATGTGTCTGAATGTGCTTAGACTGGGTTATATCATGTATTGACCCTGTGCTTGGACTCACTTAATGTTAATGTTATGGAAATATTATACACTTCTTTTTGCACAGATAGATGAAATTTAACAAAACAAAGCTGCCTATACAGGCATGTGTGTTTCCCTACACCATCGTGAGAGGAGTGAAACAAAGCAGAGAAAAGACCAGTCTCCATTTTGTTTCTCTCCCAAGGACACAGAGAGAAGAAAACACTTGCACAGAATTTCTACCCAAATGTGTCCAGTTCAATGAGAGATATTGCCAATCATAAACACACACACTGCACATGGGCTGTAATAAACACAGACAACCAATATTCAACATGAGAAAAAAATTTGAAAATACACACACACACACATACACACACACACACACACTTGCACACACAGACCCTCAGCCTGGGTCGAGCTAATATTCAAGCGTGTCAGGTGGAACACTCCATTCTGGGTGAGAACAGAGGGGTGCAAGTGTGCTCACAGGTCCAGTCTGGTTGCTCCTAATGGACCAGTGGTGTAGTCCGAAAAAGGGCAGCCATCTATCTGCATCCACCCAGTCAACTCTGACACTGTTTCCAAGGAAACACCACCCGTGGGAGCCAGAAAAGGGAGGTGGGACCTTGAGGGAGCATATTCTCCTATGCTGTCAGAGTGCCAGGAGGAAGGAGAACAGGAATGGAGTGATATAAGGGTGCAGGAGTGAACGAAGGGAGAGATGAGAGACAGGGGGATGGGGGACACACAAGGGGGGGTTGTACCAGCCGCTTCACAGGGGTTAACTTTAACCAGACATGACACACACACACACACACTCACAAACACAAACACCTAAACACACACAGACTGTTCATCATGTGCAAATGACAAACGGCAGACACACTGTGTGCTTCTGTGCATGCCTGTGAGTACAGGCGTAATTTTCCTGCAAACGGGCGTCATGGAACCCTCCACAAAATGTGCAGCAAATATAAAAATTGACATGTCATATTTCATTTTCCGATCATTTTCTTTCGCTTCCATCCAGATTTTCGAAGCGACAGAGAGTCACTGATGTAACAGCTGAGATAGAGATGCCCTCCTGCAGGAAGGCCCACTGCATCATCATCTCAAGACCAGATCACACTGTCACCTTCAATAATGTCACACATTAACAACTTCATCAGTCATCATGTGGGTTGTGTCAGCTATTTGTTCAGCTTGGTTCATTTACATGCAGAATAGACTACAGATAAAGCTTCAAAATTACACTACCGGCTGGTCACAAAAACATTCTTAGATGTTTTGTACACTGTCCGTGAGTTGGTCAAAGCTGAAACAACAGCGTCACATTATACAGAAAATAACAATCCCAAAAAAGCTACAACTTTGCATTGTAGGCTTTGATGTTCCACATCAATGCGTGGAAGGGCAGGGAACTTCCAGGACAGAACTAGAGCACCAAAACGTATTTATTGCATGAGGATAACTGTTTCATTTGAGAATGGTCCAAACATAATGATGTATATTGTACAGTTTCTTCTTACATGGCCATGATGGATGCATAGCAATTATGCAAACCTTGCAAACAAATACTTCAAATGTAATGCAAAAACAGTAGAACAAATGTGCACTTACTTTCTCTTCGAAATTACAAGTGTTTGTGAGGCACTTTCATAATTTTTCATTTCATTAGCACACTGGTTGGTAACTGTAATTCAATACAACCTTGGATTAGGACCAAGATAATGAAAAAAAAGGGTGAGACGTTCATATTTACAATTAACTTTTTGAAAATTAAAGAAAAAAGATAAGTTTAAAGCTAAGGTAAAAATCACACACACACACACACACACACACATACAAGACTGGGGATCTTATTTCATGTTCATGTGTTGCATCCTCGTGGTCTGACAGATTGATTGATTGCAATAAATAAAATTTGGTGATTTTGCTTCTTGTGATCGTAGGAAATACCTTTGATAATTTATACTTCATGCTACAAATGTAGCATTCTAAGGTCATTGTCACCTTCTTAACCGCTGCTGTCTACACAGCAGTTCTGACTACATGGCGCAACATCAGCCCACAGACACAGAATCAATTAGAAGGTGTAATCTTTGCACATCTATTAGCCATGAGGCCTGAGTACAAATGCCGTGAAGGGAGAGAGAGGAGGAGAAAATACAACATAATTATTAGCTGACAGAGCTACACAAGAGGTTCCATCATCTTCCTACACAAACTTAGAGTCTCCAGGCTTTTACCATCAGATGAAACACATTTCTTTTTGTGTTTACTAATTGTGGAAATATACAAAGACTAGGCAGCAGACCTGCTTTTGTTACACCGCCTATTGCCGTACTCCATCTGAGGAGTTGTAACGGCAAATGATTTTTTAGTCGTCTATCTAATGCCTCCGTCCTCTTTCTGCATGGCTGCTGATTACAATCTGTGTACTGTCTGGCTGTGCAACACTGACTTAATGTTGTTTTGCTTGAGCAGAGCTATTGCTGCGACCCAGATGTCCATATATTATAATCTAATCTAAGATGATTCTGGCTCTTCATTGGCTAATCCACTACCACTCTTCCTAATCTGACATCTAATAGGCAACATCTGGACAAGACAACATAAGAACAAGGGGTGAGAC
Organism: Thalassoma bifasciatum; assembly: GCA_008086565.1. NCBI lineage: Eukaryota > Metazoa > Chordata > Actinopteri > Labriformes > Labridae > Thalassoma > Thalassoma bifasciatum. Next base: position 1,231,368 of record RPOG01000049.1, on the reverse strand, counting down.
AGTCTGATTCAACAATAATCACGTCTGTACTGTAACTTAAGAAGTATACAATTTATTGTAGTGTTTGCAAGCAAAAAACACAGATACATGTTATTTTATTCTTGAGTACAGACAAAATCACATGCAGTGATGGTCTGGCAAAACTGAAGAAATTATTTCTTAAGGTTTGGAAATTTGGTCGTAAATACTAAATACTGAAAAGGTTCATGAATATTTAAAAAACACTTCATGTATGTACCTCCTTTCAAGCCACAAAGCAGGTGTCTCACTCCATTCACACCTCAAAAAGAAATGAATAAATACAGAGTCTATTTCTACTGGTGTCAACACCTTCCTTTGATTGTATAATGGATCGAATCATCAATAATCAATTAAATGTGTCACCTGTGAGAGCAAGGTTCCCTCATTCTACTCTTCTTTCTCTCTCTGTCCACTCTTTAAGTGTGATGCACCCCTGAGTGGTAGCTCTGTCTTTTCCAGACTGCAGGAGACCTTCTCACTGAGCATAGCAACAGACCTGTCTTTTCTGTAAAAATAGGATTGGCTTCTGTGATGCCGACCTGACGCCACAGATACAACACACACTTCACTTCATTTATTATGCGCCCAAGCCCCTAACTGCCCGGCTTTACAAGTGGTGTCTTCCCCTCATCACACTGCTAAATCTCTTCATGGCTCCCGACCTCTTGCACAGGCTTGAAGCCATTTACCTCCCAACCCCATCAATATTTTAAACTCTCTGGAAACTTCCCTTGTATTGCACATTTCTATTGTTTCCTCTGGATAATGAAATGTTAATGTTTTCTGGGCATGAGAGACATGCCGTTGACAACCAGCTGCTGCGTTGCAAAAATCAAGAAAACTAAGGCCATTTGCATGGGCGGATCCTCTTGTAAAAAAATCATGACTTCAAAGCTCCTTTGATTTCGGCATACTTTTATAGGCAGATAAACAACAGTTTTTCCCCTCAATATCTTCAATCTCTAAATAACAGAGCTATGTCTTCACTTCAAAACTATTTAAACCATGACAACTTCAATGCCTCACAGTCTGGCCTGCTATTGTTTTTGCTGAGTAGCACGATTATGAATTCACCTTAGCCTTAAGGACAAAAAGGATCAAATGAACACCTCCATGAGGACTGTCTGTCTGGTGTTGATTTTAGTGACACCTGTGGCTGAAATTGGCAGTGTTTTTCCAAGATTAAGACTCTTTCCCATGAACACAGTCATCTACTATCACAGGGATGTGACTGGTGTATTTGCCGATCTTCTGCTGTTATGTATTTATTTGTAGCTACATAGCTATTGGTTGGAACACGACCACAAGCAAACTTTGTAAACTCAATACCGTAGTACAGAAGGTAGGCAGACTATGTGTTAAGCACTTCTCACAGCCTAGTGTCCTAACACCTAAAACACACCAGATGTGTCTGTGGTCAAGCTCTGCTCTGTTGCATGTTGACTGTGTTCATCAACTCTCGATGGCTGAGTTCAGTCTGGCAAGCCGCATGACTGATGGAGAGCTAAAGTCTCTAGACTGTCAAGTTTCCACGATTCTCTCTCCATTAATTAGTCTCTCTTTCTGTTGGGCTGTGAAACCTTAAATCTGTTCACTCCTGGTCTGGCTCCACTCAACATGTTGGTATGTTATTACAGTCAAGCTAAAGATGATCCAATTTTGACACAGTTTGATTTAGTTTGATTCAAAGTCACAGGCTCCTTTTAAGTGGTTTTCTGGCACCACTTCCTGTCCTGCTCAATCTCCCCTCCACTGAATTGACACGTCACAGCTCTGGCATCCAGCAAAAAAAATGGATTGTCGCGTTGCGTATCAGTTTCAACCTGCCAGACCAAAAACGCAGCAGGACCATAATCAAACTGATAAAGTGTGAGTTGACATATTGACTTGAACAGAAACCTATCTGATTCGGGCCATGATGGCGGACAGCAGACGCGCCCAGTTTATCTTAGCTTTCTGACATTTCCTGAACATGTAATGCTAAGGGAATCTACATTACGTCCTACCAGTGCTGCTCTACCAACAGCAACTGCATATTATTCATGTTATCCCAAGAAAACCTAATACCAACGCAGACACTGAGAAGTAGCAATCCGAAATGACAATTTTTTGTTTTAATTATCTTGTTTGGATTATAAACAAACAAATATATAAAAGTGAGACTATTTCAAGATCACTTATCCTTTCAGGGTCATTAAAGAAAAGAAAATCCATCCATCCATATTAGTGTTTGTATGTAGATTCTTTATGAATCAACATCAACGAATTCTTCAAATCGTCACATGAAGTACGCAAAAATGCAAAAACACAACCACAGAAGCAAATATTTCAGCCTGCATTTCATTGTTATATTATAGTCTATGGACAGTCTTTGTGTAGAGCAAAGCTCTGTGCATTGCACCATATATCTTGACCAAACCAGATCTCAGTGGTATTTAAAGCAAGCTTTCAGCAGCTCTTACCATCCATTGACACATTCAGAGAGGTATTTCATGCAGGCGCCAGGGCAGAGCAGGCTGAGCAAACAAACCTCACCAAGACGTGAGGGGAGAAAAGGACAGATGTATTGAAAGCTGTTGAGTGATGTTTTTTTTCTTTATTGCTGTGCGCACTGTTGACTGAGCGAGAAGGAAAGATAACCAGCACATAGAGGCAGAGAGAGAGAGAAGAAAATAACCTTTCTTATAGGTTTGAGTAAGAATAGGCCAGACTCAAGATGAGGTGCATAAAGTACAGCCATTACAAATACTCTTACACCTTTTCACCCCCCTAATTAGAATTAACTACACAGTTTGTCATTTTGTAGCATATCTCAGGGTAAAAAGAAGTGATGTTAAAATAAAACAAGGCTGATCTCTGATTTCTAAACAGCTTAGATGCTGACGTTATTTTAAGCCTGAACAAATTTTAATAACATGCTCTCATTAATAGTTTCTCAACACATCTATTTGTGCATGATTTTAAAGTACTCAAATTATGGGTTATCCTAGCTTATGCAAAGGACCCTGTGCACCAAACACTTATCAGTTTCATTTCTTTGTCCTCCCAATGATATTCATGCCAAATCCCACAGCGCCGTATCTTTGCTCACAGCTGGCAAGTGTAACTAAAGGATTATGCAAGCAGCTTCTACAAGCAAATAGATTTCTCCCCACTTCAGAGAAAACTGCTAGTTATGCAGCGCCTATCTGTCCGCCAGGCATGCACAAAAACATGTCTCCCATTTTCATTTTTTCACTTCTTTTAGCAGTGCAATTCAGAGGCAGATGTGGAGGGAAGAGGAGAATGAGAAGCAGGAGCATAAACAAAACAAGCACAGAAACAGAAGGCTGCATAAACCTTTCCTTTAGTCTTTGTGTGGGCACAGCCCTGCTGAAACAATCATCTGATTGTTCAGTGTCCTCACCTCTGCATGTAGGTTTTATATGTTTGACTTTATGGAGAGGATAGATAAACATCTGGACTTGGTCTGGAGAACAAGCATTTAGGCAATCAGATCCCCAAATATGCCTCCAGACAAATGCTTTGCAGAAATGTAAAGCACAAACTCTACTGTAAATATGTGTAAATATGTCTCAAAGTTTCCACCCCAAACATAGCCCTGATCTCGTCTGTCCTATGATGGTCAGTTCCCATTCTTTCCACGGTCTCCCTGCTGTCCCTGAGGGAGATGAGTGTATTAATTAGCATTGATCTGGAGTAAGAAAACACAGAGTAGATTGGGACAGGTCCAAGGCTATCACACACAGAGGAGCTCACTTGAAATACAGCACAGAACATATTTACATTTTACATTTAAAACAGCAAAATGACAGGTGAAGGAGTAAATGCAGCATAAAGTGTTAGACAGTGGAACAATTCCCTAGTGTTAGTGTCCCCTCGGGTTGTAAAGTGACGCATTATCATTACTATGAGTTGCTGTATCTGTGTTCCCATAAATAGCTTAAAGTTATGAGGTTGTAGGCAATAGACCAAATTTGAAAGAACCACAATTTTTAAACTGACAGTTGATGTATGACTCAAAAAGCACTGGTCAAAAGCTTAACACACTTGAAATCAGCTGTGGTCATTCACTAGCCAGTCGATAGATACACCTCTAATTTTTCTGTCCCTCTTTTTCTCTCCCCCTCCTACTCCTGTCCTCATAATATCCCCCACATTAATTAGGTCGTAGTGCTAATCTAGGGACCCTCTCACTTGGATACTTTGAACCATTTTTCTTTCAATGACCAGAAGGCCACTATGTGAATGTAACTAAATCAGCGAACGTAATCACAGGCCCAAAATGCATTTCATCTCTTCCCGCTGAGCAGGCAAGGCCTCCATGAGCCATTAGGTTCCAAACAGCTGTGAATGTCTTGTTATATGCACAGCAGTGTATCATTGGAATCAGAGAGGGAGCTGGTAATATCTATTTGAGATAAGAAAGGGTCCACCTGACGTCTTAAGGTGTGCAGGAAACCCAAATTAGTAAAATAGTGACTCCCTCTTTTGTCGTTGTGGTGTCCTGGCCTGGAGACTTTATGTGAGATCACATCTTTCTGACAGATTGTGTGCTTTGGGGTCAAATCCCACTGTTGAGAATTAAAATGTTTAAGCCGAATCGTTTTCATCTGATCTTAAGTGATACATTTGTAAATTCTGAAATCATGAAATATAGTAGAATATAAAACATATCCTGAAAAAAATACAGTTGAATTCTGGTCTACGAAGTCCTGCTTTATATTAAACAAATACTTGTATAGCAGATAATTAGTTTCAAGAGATTCAGCAAATATTGCACCGTTAAAGTCAACTAAGGACACTGGTGGGGTCTGGGAAAGGGTTTAGATTGTAAAGGATCGAACACAGAGAGATTTCAGTATTGAAATTCCTGCACTGATACTAAACAAACATCAGGAGACTCCTGGGCATTATCAAACCATGAATGCTGAGAGAAAAAATAAAACTTTTTTGAGTTCTTAGTGTTTTCTGACAAGTAATGTATCTGTCCATGGCTACAGAGCAATAGAGCCCGTCTTTCACAGAGTCAGGTTACATATACAGGGTGCACTGCAAAGATGGTAAACCTCGAGGCAGTCTTGCTCCTTTTTCAATTCTTTAAAGTGTGTTTCAGACTGGGATAAATACTTCTGTCCGATTACTATTATCCCTCTAAAAAGCTTCTTCTAAGTATTCAGCCAAAGCCCTTAGCAAACCTTAAGACTGCTGAGAAATGAGGGGCTACGACATGCAGAGTCACATGCAAAACAAAATGGACTGAAGTTCTCCAGTTTTTTGGTTATTCAAGAACAACTAACTGAATTTTAAACATTCTTACTGCCTAATTCACAATCAATATTGCCAGTGATGAGAAAAGAAGAATTATCAACAGTCAAATTCAGTCACTTTGGTTATTTTGGTATTACAAAGGGCTTTTTGTTTTTTGGTAATTTCATAGACTATATGTTATTGCTATAACAGTAAAAAATAAAAGCGATTAAACACTGATGCAACTGAGATTTTTAAAACCACGCTGTTAATTGAAAACAGAAGACGATGAAAGTGTAGACTTTCTTTTTCGTTTAGAAAGGCTTCTTTACTATTGATGTAAATTGCTTTTTGACATGGCTTGTAAATGGTCATAAGTTTTATCTGAGAATAGTCAGAAAAAAAGTCTCATCTATACTGTGATGGTATTGTACAACAAAAATAAACAGAGGGTGCAAAAGGAGAGAAAGACAGAGAAATAGAGAGTTATGCTGGGAAGAACAGACAACAATTACACTTGCCCTAGGAGGCTGAGGGGAACCTGACCACGTTGCTATGGAAACTCAAGTACAGCAGAAAGTAACAGCAAAATCAATTCAGAATGAGCTTATCTCTTCCTCTCCCTCTCCCTCTCTCTCATTTCTCATTTCACAAGGGCTACAAAGCATGTTTCTATTCTAAATCCCAGTTTAACTATTGCTGGGCTGATGAAGCTCAGCACTAATCACAGCAAACACACTGTTTTTTCCCTTTCATCGCACCTAAATGACAAATGCGGGTTATAGTACCCAGAAAAATACATCTTCAAACATGCACACCTCTGAAACTGTGTGAACGAAAGATGCAAGCAAAGGCTCAACACAAATCACCCTCTGTCTCAAGCGGTCTGCTTCATTCTTGTTCTTTCTTTCTTTCTTTCCCTCCCCTCCCGCTCCCATGGAGGGGCAACAGCATCTGTGTGCAGGTGATAAGCGTGTGCAGCAATGGCTGCTCGCAGCTGATTGGCTGGCTCAACTCCTACGCTGATGTAAAGATTGCAGGCTGCGTCTGTCAAAAGGCCACTCTGCTCTTGGCTGTCACCACGTGACGTCAGTGCTGCAAATGACAGCAACACTGGCCCTACTCTGAGCACAGAACACAAGTTTACATTCTTTTGCTTTTAATGTTTTTGAAAGAGGTATCTGTCACATCAAATAAAAAATCAAATAGGGGCTGCTGGAAAAAATATATTTTGTCGATCAACAATCATTAAATAACAACCATATATTGAACAGAATACAGCCCTGACTGCTCTTGAACACCTCTAAGCATCTTTGAGACAGTCAGGTGATGACAGAAACTGGCTGCCCGTCTCCAGATCCAGCCCTCTTATTTTCACCACAGCCACTTAGCAGCAGCCTGCAGGGAGTTTGGGTTTTGTTTTGATCTTAGTTGTTGGCTGTGGAATGGCAAGGTGAGGTCAAAGACAGACTGGAATATACTCACTGTGTGTGTGTGTGTGTGTGTGTGTGTGTGTGTGTGTATGTGTGTGTGTGTGTGGTGTTCTCAAGGCTCAAGCTAAAGAGAAGGCAAGAGGAGAGAAAACAAGCCTTGAAGAAAAATAATGATGGTTGATGCCTCATACATCAAGAAAAAAAAGAGAGGGAGTCACCTTGAATTGATGTTGGCTGCTCATTTGTTACTGTGAGAGTCAATCTGGAGAAGAATTTGACTCAAATGACAGAAAAAGACCAAAGCTGCAATGATGCAGCAAATATGTGCTTTACTTTTGTGTTTCTTTAATATCTTGTGTTGGTCAATGAATCATGTCAGGTTTTATTCACACACTGAATATAGTTAAAAATCATGATGATGTTGTGATTATCTGATCACACCTCATGACTTTTATCAAACGATAAAGTCTTGTCAGTGCAGCAAATTTTATTTTATTTTTTAATCATAAGCTGCTTCTGCTGAAGCAGGTCTGCTGATGGCTACCTTATGATATGCCAGCTGGATCATGTCATGTTGTTGTTTATGTTGCACTGCTTATTTACAACAAATGGCTGAAATAACAATATTAGCCAAAATCCCATGGACAGTACAACCTAATGCACATGGTTGTCCTACTACCAAAGAAAATATTTTGAATGTGTTCAATTTATCCAAAATATATCAACATACATTGTGTTACACTATGGACTTTAAAACATGAATTGTATTTGTTTCAGACGCAACAAGAATTTATATCAAACAATATCAAGCAATTGTTTCAGATATGATACGCTGTTGTTTGGATGTAAACAAAGTGTTGTTATTCAGGATAATGTTTACATTGCTCAATAGCAGCCAAGCTAACAAACTGCCTGCAGTGTCTGCAGTCACTGCTGTTTTGTCTTTTCAGTCACAACCTGTGAGCACCAATACTGGCAGATCAAAAAATGCCAGTAACTAACCCCATTATTTTACTTATCTATCTAGAGATAACATTAAGCACTGCATAAAGATATAGCAGTACTTAATGTATGTATATTTTTGTTTGTATGCTATGTCTCTTTCCCTTCTGCTTAGACTTGCTGTAATTATAATTGCAATGTTTTTTTAATGTACCTTAATTCTGAATGAGTCTATTTGGGTGTATTTAGGTTGCCTAAATACACCTGTCCATGTAATTATAAACCAATAAACTGGACTGAACTAGAAAAACAATACAAATCAGTTGGAGGATCAGGGGTTCACTCCTAGGTTCAACTGTCCATACTCAGAAGCGTCCTCTTTGCCATGGGTGTTTGACAGATTGGTTGACTCTTATCTTCAGTCAAGTGTACAAATGTGGGTGTAAATGGGTGAATGTGACATGTAAAATAAAAGCACTTTGAGTGGTCTAAGGACTAGAGAAAGCACAGTCTGTTCACTATTCATGTTTGTCACGACCTGCAGTTGGAAAATCATATCTTATAAAAAAAGAAATAAAGTTACATGAAATTTGTGGCCCACGCTAAGAGTTTTTTTTAAATAATACTATCAGGGTTATCTTTTTACGATGAGCAGATTAAACATTACAACATGAAGTAATAAATCTTTGATTTTGAGATATAAAAATATCTGAGGCATATTTCATTGTATATTCCATGATATTTTTGTTTCACATTAAATCACCCACTGAGATTCTTCTGATTGGTGTCCTTCAAGTAAGAAAAAAAAAAAAGAATCACATCAGTTCAGAGCTACAGATGCCCAGCAGGAACGACTATAACCGTGGCTCTGTGTGAAAGTTGAAAGAGGCTAAATGTGATTTACAGTGTTTTTCCAGACTTGCCACCCCAGAGAGCTAAATACCACTGTGTAATAATCCTCTCTTCGATGGAGAACAGCAATGAAAAGTGGAGTGCAAATCCCGATTAGGTCAGCAGACTGATTTCAGTTATTAAATGCCTTTTTTAAATCTAATCAGTCATTTTAAGACTGCTGTACTATCGGGTGTAATTGAGCACAAAAGTTTGTCTCCAGTTCCCTATTGCTTCAGTTCGGAACATATGGAAAGGTTCTTCCATGAACCAGACCACCTGTCACCAACACACACAGGAACAAACTGTAACAGAGGGAGTTCACACCTACACAGCCACACTCACCCAGCAGACCACATCCAGGAGAGTTTATGAACAGAAATTAATTGCTTGTTACGGCTGTAATTAGCTCACACCATGCTTATTACTAATCTGTGTCTTGGCCTGATGCCAGGCTAGTTCTGGCCCTGATCCAGACCATTTTGAACACAGCAATGTCCTACAGTGATCCATACGCTTGAGCATGATGGATCAGCTACCCCCACTTTGTTTTATGTAACCAAACATTTTAATTTATATGCTTTGCTTTCTTTTGTGTGCAACTTTTCCCCGAATGCATTTCATATTATTAATAATTTGCTATTGTTTAATCCATAATCAAGTTTTATTTGACAAACTGCGTACATTTTGTTTTTCTGGATTCCATTTACACTTGTTATTCTCACTTACCACAAACAATAAAAAACATTTGGCCATTGCTGCACTTGATTCCAGCAAAATGACAGCACACTCCACCAGAACAGTGCTTATTTAATCCTCTGTTTTCATCCAAGATAAAAACGAAGGGGCATCCCCATCACGGTAAGCCAAATTGCCTATTAAAGATGAGAGCATGTTCTGTCTCCCAGTGCGCCCAGCCATCACTACTCTAATCATTCCCTGCCTAAACAGCCTAATGGCTGCCATATTGCTACTGTTTATTAGTAAACACTGATGGAAGAGTGCCCGCTTCAACAGTTGTTGATTTTGTCTATCCGTATGGAGTATCAGCTGGGAATCACAGCCACTGTGCCAGAACGTTGTCTGCTTAGTCTTCCATCCCTAAACAGATGCTTTATTGTTTTATGTGCATAGCGATTAGGATGTCAGTAGACAGCATAATATAATACATAAATGTTAGATTAAATGGTAAACAAATTTGATAGCTTACAACAAGCTTTCTGCCTCACTAGGTGACTCAACTGATTTATTATATAAGACAATATGAGAACAAGGAAGAATTAAAATCAGCATTGTCAAGCACAAATTACAATTCTGTTCCCTGTTGTTTAGCTGCAAGGACACTCAAAGGATGACCTTAGGTTTAAGATGCTTTTCGAAAGCCCTGTCCAGGATCGATTTCCTTCCATCCCTGTCTCAGTGACCCTTCTATCGATCCTTATCAAATATGTATCATGTCCTCAAGCCTTCACCACAGCCAAGACGGAGACTTCAAACAGCTCCAACTGAGAGTCAAAGAAGAGCTAGATTTCTTTGTTCCCTAATACAAATAAATAACAGAGGCAGGATATAGAACCCAAATAATGTTGTTGAAATGTGGTTGCTTCTTCATCATTCACAAACCGCAAGATACTGCTACAGGTTCAAGGTTATAATGATATTTTTCTTTCAAGCTATTTTCATAGTTTTAACATTAAAGCTTTCAAAGTAAATAAACCATTTTTTTCAGCATGATTTGCAAAATAAACTGTTTAGTTTTCAACAAAGAGACAAGGTGGAACCAGTACACCCCCAACTACGTTAGCTGGAACTTCACATCTAAAAGCCTCTTGTCTCGCCTTCTTTCAATTCCCCAAACTCCCCTTCACACAGCACTGTATGTTGCAAATGCACAAAATGCATCCTTCAGCTCATGTTGCCATAATTCTTTGTGGCAGCAGAATGATTAATGCACACAACTATTGATTTTTTTTTTCTTGTTTTTATATTTCTTCAGGAGAGCTCATTCCTACAACTGCAATCACATCCTTCTTGACACACTTTGCACACTGTCAGTCCCATATATAAAGGTGCTGAAAATATATATTTATGTATACATATATACTGAAAGGACCTTTACACTGACAGATGTGCACAAATACAGTGCAAATAATAGGCGCATCTCCCTAAGCTTTAAGGCAGCTGTGTGTGAGTGGACTGGGAAAAGGGGTGCAGTGAAAGACAAGGGTCAGCATTTCACTAACTGCTGATGTGTGTGGGAGGAGGGGGAGCAAAATGATAGGCTGTGTTGTTTTCAGAGGGGTTTCACTGCAGAATGGGTGGAGTGGAATGCAAAAGGAACCTGTCCGCACCGTACATAAACACACAAACACCATGTACAGATAATATATATTTACAGTAAGAAGGAGAAGAAGGAAGAAGAGAAGAAGAACAGATCAAGTGGCCTTATGTGACGCAGTCCCTTGTTTACCCTGTTCAGCCACTCTCCCTCTCACTGCTTTTAAATTCTCCTTTCTCCTGTTTTTCTCAATCTCTCCTCACATCCCTGTCTTCCAATCTGACCTCTCCTCCTCTTTATTTCTTTGCATCTTCTTTCCTTCCAAGCTCATTTCTAACACCGTGCCCTCTGTTCAAGGTTGGCCCGACTTTGGGCGTGTTGAATTTACAGCCCTGTCTCCATCTGCCTCTCAGTGCCCTCACTGTCAATCTTGGTGAAAAATGGAGGTGGTGGCACATCACTGGCATGATAAATTCTTGCTGAACAGTTATTCTGTAAACCAAGCCCCTACATTATCCCCTTTAAAGACATTCTTAACATTCCAGCGACTGAGCTGGTGGCTGGTTAAGTCTGTGGTTCTATTAGCAAGCAAACTGTTTAATTAGCCTCTATAAGCACTCACAAGAACCCATGAGAGACGAGTGAGCAGAATGCGAGTGTGGAAGCACTTTCATCGCTTAAATGCTAAATGTACTGCTGGGAAGTAGACGACTTGAATGGGACTGAAAAATGAAACTGGATATTTTTTTAAGGATGCTGTGAGTATTGGAGAGACTTATTTGCATAGAGCAAATAAAAAAACTGCAATTTCCAAGCAGGAGGCGATTGAATGTGGCGCTGTGCCAGGAAGGTTATGCAATGAGATAAGAAGAGTGAAGCTGATAGTCAAGGCCGGTGGAGTAGGGTGGAAAAGAGTGGAAAGTAGAGGAAAGAAAGGAGCATTACATATAAAGAAATTAAAGGAGAAGAACATCATAAAGAATAAAGGAAAAGGGTTAGTGGGAGAAAAGTTGAAACTGTATCATTTAAACCTTATAGATGACTGCAAAAAGTGTAGGTTACAAAAAGTTAGTATTTTAAGGGGCAGATGTTCCAAACTTCTAGTGATATATCTTTCCCCCCCAGAAAAAAAAATATACATACATTATGCCTGCAAATTTAGAGAATGTAAAATTACATTTTCAATCAAAGCATCTAATTTCTAAGAACACAAATCTGACTGCCTCACAATATACATGATAATATTGATGAACTTCAGGTCAAACATCAGGGGAACCAAAGGGAATAAAAGGTAATTTTCTGATGAGGTTGGTGAAGTAAGATGGTGGCATATACAGGAGGAAGGACGAGCTTACTGAGTAATTTTCTCCACTGGCATTGCACTCAGCCTGCATCTTGACACAGAGTGTTTCCTTTATTTCTATCCTATTTTTCAGCTCTGAAAAGATGAAAGCTCTGCATTTCTGTTCCTGTGAGGAAGCTTTATCTCTAGACACAAGGGGGAAACCTCTCTATGCCATCCCTCGTTTCTTCTCTGGACTCCCCTTTCTGGGGATGTGACTAGCTTCCCACTGGAGAAGGGAACTGGATAAATATAAAGCCTCAGTGTTTGCTAAGCTTGTGTGCTGGAAACAAAAAATACAGACAGAACCACGGTGTTTGCAGTCATTTAGTAAAATTATGTTTAATTGATTTATTAGTTTGATCCAGGGGCTGCATGGTGGCGCAGCGGGTAGCGCTCCAGCCTCACAGCAAGAAGGTCGCTGGTTCGAGTCCCCGTTCGGGCATGGTTGGCCTTTCTGTGTGGAGTTTGCATGTTCTCCCCCTGCATGTATGGGTTCTCTCCGGGTACTCTGACTTCCTCCCACAGTCCAAAAACTTACTATTCTAAATTGCCCATAGGTGTGAGTGTGTGCGTGAATGGTTGTTTGTCTCTATGTCAGCCCTGCGATTGACTGGCGACCAATCCAGGGTGTACCCGGCCTCTCGCCCAATGACAGCTGGGATAGGCTCCAGCCACCCGCGACCCTGATTAGCAGGATAGACGGTATAGAAAATGGATGGATGGATAGTTTGATCTATGATGTCATTTCTGAATCTCCAGTTTTGACTGCTCAACAGCCCTTAATTAAAACATATTGAGCTTCTAAAATATATATTGAAATGAAGGTTCACTGATGCTCTCATTTTACAGACAGTTGTGCTCACAAATATACATACTCTGGCAGAATTCATGATTTCTTGGCCTTTTTTCAGAGAATATGAATGAGTACGTAGAAACTTTTCTTTCACGTGTAGATAGTGGTTAGGTGAAGCCCAACAACTGTTTTCGTTTTTTCTTCTTTTGACAACAGAAACGTTCAAAATGACCCTGATCAAAAGTTCTCATACTTATTGTATCCCCTAATGTAAGCTGGCTACTTAGTGGCATTTGCGTAGAAATGGCTCTCTTCAAGGGGACTCGGGACTATGCAGCCCATTTTTCCTCGAGTGCCTCCTTATTGTGCATCTTGAAACAGCCAGACCACATTCTTTCAAGGAGTCCTATATATCAGCTGAAGTTACTTGTGGGTTTTTCTTTGCATTACGAACAATTTTCCTGGCAGTTGTGGCTGAAACTTTTGTTGGTCTACTGGTGATTTGGTTTCAGCAGAATTCCTAATTTTCCTTTTCTTAATTAGAATTTGAACACTACTTATTGACATCTTCAATTCCTCGGATATCTTTTTATATCTTTTGAAATCATAAATTCTACCAGGGTATGTAAACTTATGTTAACAACTGTACAAGGAGTTTTGGGAGCCTTAAAGAGACAGTAGCTGAAAAAAAGGGGTTTCTAAACACCTAACCTAAGTGGGAAAAAATTCAACTGTTAATGAAGCAAAGCTACCAAAGAGGTACCAGAGGGACAGTATGAAACATTGACAAAAAGACAAAATCCCTCCTTTTTAAAAGGGTCAATGTCTGGAGAAAATAGACTTATCATTAAAACAATTTTAATTTATAGGACTCCACCTCAGAATACCAACCAAAAAGAGCATTATTGCACTTTTAGCATATTTGAATTATTAAAAAGATACCAACATTAATCTACTATGAAATAGACCCTGGGAATAGTAGTCACTGTCAAAAATCTTGAGCAGGACCAGACTGAACCCTGACAAACATTTGCTATGACATGATGGCACAGAAAGGGTATTTTAAAGGAAGAAGCTGTAAAAAAGGATGAAAAGAGGGAAAAAAGACATGGACGAGAGGACATACACAGCCACAAAAATATAAAAGGATATCACAAACTTCTACTCAGATTGATGATTATTTAACACAAATGAAGTCAAACAGGTCTAGTTCATAACTTAAAACCATTTTGACTGTGTTGTAGTTATGATATGGAGATTATGCTGGCTTGATGTAAATCTGCTTCAGTAACAAAGGTGTGTAAACAAATCAGGGAGGGAGAGGCATTTTTCCTAAAGTAAACTTCTCAAGCTCCCCAAGACGAGTTTCACCATAGTCCATCCCATGGAGTCGGCAAGGAAAAAGAGAATAACAATGACGTTTTTGAAAGGCTATTAAAGGCAGAGGAGAGGTTTGGTTGGGGTCTGTCTATTGAGAGGTATCCAGAGCTGTGTTGTGCTGAATCTTCAATAAAACCCGCGAGAGGCTACAAGTTGATTCTGTCTCCGTGCTGTTCATTTCTCTGTGTTTGCATCTGAGAAATCCTCAATATTAGCTGAAAATGTTGACATGTCAAAGGACAGTGCAAGATCTCAGTAATGACAGGTACCGAAGCAACATGTGCACACTCATATAAAAAGACTGAAGTGACAATACTATCAAATATGCATTAAAATAAAAGTCCATCATTTATAACCTGGCAGACAAGTAGGATGAGGCTCCACTTCTCCCCTCCCTGCTTTCCCTCTATTCTTTCCATCTTTTTTCACCCCCTTCATCTCTCCATTAGCTCTGTCAATTGTTTATCAAAAGCAGCTAGGAGGCGATTGGAGCAGAGTGTTTGAAGGCTCGTGCTGCGAGATCCATTTTAAAATTCATGACAGGTTAATGGTATGTTAGTGGCAAGATTAGGACCCACTGAGCCTGCGTCATGCTCATTCACATTGAAAACAGGCTGCTTCAAATGACTACTAAGCAGTCCTCATTCTGAGAGGTAATTCATATTGTAATTAACTTTTCAATCACAGCTGATTAATTAAGCCAGGCCCTGGTCTGTAATTATGCATCTATTTTTGACCCTAATGTGGATTGTTGGATATTCCAAGATAGCAGTGGCCTTGATAATTTCAGCTTGCTTCCTGTATACATGATATTACTGATCTTCAAAAAATTCAGGTAGGTTAATCATTCATATTTGTCTGCAGAAATCACCATTGTCCACTGAATTTGTCAAAATGGTTATGTTGCATCTCTGAAAAGAGAAAAATCTCCAGCCTGATCTGCTCTTCCTCACATTCTGATAAACAATCAAAAGGTTGAGAAGTGGGCTCATGCTCAACTCTGAACAAAAACCTGAGATTAATAATTAATTATATGGGATTGCTTTATTTTATGACCATGGGGAGCAGGGTTTTTCATGGAGAATGAACAAAGAAAAAATAGAGAATGGGAAACAGGAAACTGGGCATGGTCATTCTGCAACCAGTTGCCGTGATCAAGCCCTGTTGGTGTGCTCATGGTCTCTCTCGCACATCTGCACAATAACTTGCACATATTCTGACTCTTAGAGCAAACATACCCTCTCCATAACAGTGTGAGGTGAATCCGCTCATGCATCAGAATCGACCATCAAATATTTATCACAGAGCAGCAGTGATTTTGACAGTGTGCTCATGCTTTTGACAGCACTCTCCTGCTGCAATACTTATTGGAGTAAACACGGACAATCCAATATCGCTGTTCTTTTGAGTGCTTGCAAAAGAAGTCAAAAGAAAACCGAGCATACAATATAATCTATCAAAACATCACTGCATATTCTATGGGTCGTCAGACAGTCTATAAAAGAGAAATGGTATAAAGACAGCAAACATTCAACAGTGTAATCACGATTCTTTTAAATTTTAAAAAAATGGTTTTG
This sequence comes from Thalassoma bifasciatum, assembly GCA_008086565.1. Lineage (NCBI taxonomy): Eukaryota > Metazoa > Chordata > Actinopteri > Labriformes > Labridae > Thalassoma > Thalassoma bifasciatum. Next base: position 1,215,458 of record RPOG01000049.1, on the reverse strand, counting down.
ACATAAATTACAGTCAAAATATTTCCAGATGTTTATTTTTTTAGTGTGTGTGTGTTTTGTCTTTTTAGGGAATGTGTTAAACCTTTGATCTTCATGAGGACTCTTCCCTTTAATCAAAGTTGATGTTCACATTATTTCTGTCTGTTGTTTGCATGCTTCATTTCATCTAAATAAAAACAACCAAATCTATACTCTGCACATTTCTCCGCTTCCCATGACATTTGGCAGTGTCTTCAACCAGCAGCTCGGGGCGAGTAACTAGAGTAACCTCAAGTAAATAAGTCGCCAGCATGGATCAGAAGACACATCTTCATGCTTGAACACACACATTTAAAATGCCACCAAAACACTGTCCCAGATTCTGCCCTCAGTCAAATGACATCAAGTGCTCACTTACAGGTCCCTGAACGTCCCAGTATGAAGCAAAATCAGCCAGCAGGCAGTACATGGAGCAATCAAGAGATAAGCATCCCATTTAAGATGAGTAAAAATCCAACCCGCAGAATGTTCGGGTGTCTTGTGTTATCTCGCTGTGCCAGTGGATTCAAACAAGTGGGGTAACTAGGTCAATGATGCTATGTAAACTGCTCACACCATGTTAGACCCAAAATGGAGTTGGCTTTGGATGAGTGCATGGAGGGGGGAGCAAACTGGTAGAGATTCAGTAATGCCAGTCTACAACATGAACAGGTAAGAAGATGACCTGGAGTGAAACAGAACTTAGTGTCTAAAGGGCAGGAAACTGCAGGAGCAATTAGGGGAGCTGCCACAAAAAGCAACACCCTTTATTCTGTCAAGGATATCATCTCATCATTATTTGTTAGACTCATAGTGAATATTTTAATCATTCTCTTAAGACTTCATTCAGTTTGAATCAGTGCCTTCATGAAACAGAGCGCTGAGATCTCTGTATGCTTTTCAAGCACACAGTGATAACAAACTGGAAAACACAGAAAGAATTGGAGGATTTTTTTTTTTGGTCTTACCTGAGCTGAGTGAAACTGTGTCTTTCTCCCATGATACAACAGTAACGTAGGCCTCCACAGAAGCAGGAATAATGCACTTGAAGACGGCTACACTGCCTCTCATAGCCTTTTGATCTGCCACTCTGACTGTGTAGGGTTCCCGGGAAACTGTACAAAAATTCAAGCATATAAAACATGACTGGCTTAAAAAAAATGTTGTTATTCTGTTTCACAGTTGTCTAAACATGTCACGTTATCTTTTAATTTTGCTTTAACTTTATTTCAACCCAAAGCTGCTACTTGCATATAAGCTATATGTAAGGCAAGAGTCTTGTCAAATTACCACCTCTATAGAATCAGTATTACAATAAGTAGGACTGTGCACAAATCTTTTTTTTTTCTCTGGACTCACCAGCTTTGATGTGGACATCCTGACTCCTAATCTTGCCAGAGAGATTCTCGGCAGTGCAGTAGTAAGTGTTATCATGGATCAGCTTGCTGAAACTAGATGGCAGGAAGTTGAAGATTTGGAGGGTTCCATTTTGGTGGACGTGGCGGATGCCAGGTACATCGTAGATCTCCTCGCCAGTCGCCAGATACCAGCGCAGAGAGGCAGGTGGCGCACCCCCAGCAGGACAGGGCACCGAGGTCCCTGTGGTGCTGGCAAATACTACCTCTTGCAGAGATGCATTGACAAAATATAAGCTGGAATGTAGATCCTCACTGAAAACTGAAAGAGAAAACAGATTTTTTTTCTGTTAGCACGCTGTATTGTCTTTGCACATTACAAAGAGAGTTTTCATACAGTCATGCATTTGTGTGAAGGATTCTTATTAGTTCCACGCAACCTAGAGATGATAAAATATATTTTGCCCTTCTTTATTTGGGGATTTCTAAATTTAATTTTGTTAATCAAGATGTCAAAAGTATTAAAAAAAAGCTTAAAATGAGTTCCCATCTCAAACCATTTGTTCTTAGAAGTACATTTAATGATCAGTAGTTTTAAATTCATCTATGTTCTCCCTTCCCTGGGCCTCAAGAACATTAAATTAGCATAAACTACCATCAATTATGAAATAAGGTCAGCAGCCTTGTTCATGTTTGGTCTTTAATTCAAACCATTATCACAGCAAAGAGAATGACATTAAATGCAGTGTGTGCAGAAGGGTTCTCTTGAGGAGAGGATTATAAATGTCACTGTTAGACCCATTAGCTTCACATTAATCAACAGCTGTTTGATTTAACAGAGATGAAGCCAGCAAGTCTGTAATCTAAGGTTTTGTGTAAGAGGGAGAAAACCTGTATATGCAGGATTTTTTTGTCTGTGTATGAATCTTGCTTGCCATCTCAGCCTAGTGACAAGCCCAGAGGCTCTGCACTAAGTGGCTTACAGTGGCACTGGCAGCTGGCTGGGACCCTCCCTGGGGAAAAAACATTTTAGCACTTCATAAATTCCTAACAAGGTTTCAAATTGCAGACGTTTCCTTTCTTTTCTACGCTCCAGCGGCTTTCAACCAGCAATGAGACTTCAATGATCTGCATCTGCACATGTGCACAACTACCCATTTATAGTAACAAAATTAAGATTATTAATCTTAAATCATTAGCCAATAAAAGATTAACACTACCTTCTAAAGTAATTTGTAGACAAATAGAATAAATTTCAACTTTTTCTTAAGGGCCATCAACTGTTAATTTTGCTCAGCAAAAAAAACAGCATATGCAATGATAACCTATATCCTGTGATGCATGCTATTGGGTGCAAGGGGATGCATAAAACAAGTCATGCATAGTCCAGAAGAAACAGCCACTAAAGCAGAAACACCTGTGCTGACAGCCTGTGCTGTGTAGCACTGTGAACACAAAAGGAAAACCTTTAACCCCTATAATGCTAATTTTGAAAAGGTAGCTTTAAAGGAAATTCTACACATACTTGAATAGAATAGAATAGAATAGAATAGAATAGATTAAAATAGAATAGAGAGGAAAATACTGATCCCTTGCAGAGGAAATTTTTGTCACAGCAGCTATAATGCAATAATAAGAATAGAGCAGCAGTACTAAGTACTAGAGAATGAGAAATTTGGTAAAACATAGATAGATAGATAGATAGATAGATAGATAGATAGATAGATAGATAGATAGATAGATAGATAGATAGATAAAAAACGTTTTTTTATGATCTAGACTTGAAAAAAATAATAAGTACAAGGATAGACAGTAAACATCTTTAAAGGTGCAAAAATCTTAGTGCTGAAAAGTGGCAAAAAAACAGCAAGAAGTAGCAATAAAAATAAGATTGATAGGGCAAAAATGGTCAAAAAGCAGAAGAAGTGGGTGAAAAGGGGTGAAATTGGGTGAAAACTCAGAAAATAGTCAGAAAGTAGGAAAAAAAAATGGTCCAAAAGCAGCAAAAAAAGAGTGAAGTGACTGACATGAAATTTGCTAAGACTTTCAATAATGAATGAAAGGGTCTTTCCATGCATTAAGAGACATATCACATTTGCCATATGAATACAGGATGTCTGTAAACAAGTTAAGCTTCATTAAAGAGGCTGTGAGTATAATCTTTTTGACTGCAGTGATGCTGGAGGACCAATGTAAACTGTTGTGGTGAAGAAATACATGTATTTGTTTTGAAAGTGACAGTAGATAAGATCTTACCTTTAACACTAGTTTTTCTTTATTCAAGACAACTTTTCACTTGATTCCACTTGTATAAAAGTGGGTAAAGGGGACTAAGAATTAAGAGGAACTGTTTTGCATGGCATCAGATAAAACTGGAACACATCAGAGTTTTTGGCATGCAGTATTTGGGTATTTTGTTACTTGATACTTTCGGAATCAAAGCCTAACAACTGAAAACGGCTGAAAAGTAGTAGATCAAAGAAGTGTGGGGTTGCTGTTACAGCTTCCATTCTGTGCAAGCATTGGAGAAATTGGATTAGGATTTATGTCATGGCTGTTTCGATATTCATCTATTTCACATATTAAAAGTATTTGAGAGAAACTCAATTTGAACTAGCTGAGTGATAGCCGGATTGATTTAATTAAAATAAAAAGAAATGACTCTGCTGGATGGATGCATATCACTGTGCTCTTAGTTTTTCTAATTGACTGAGCTCAGGAGCCAGATCACAAATGGCCCAGTGACGCAGGTACATCACCCTTTTAGACCTCACAAAGAGCACAGAGTCATGCCCCAACAAACGGCCTCAGGGCCCAACCACTTACTACATTGCCCGAGAGGAAATCAGTAATTGGCATAATTTTTCATGAGCTCAAGCATAAAGGTGAAATAAATGACACTGTTCAATAATGCATTATATGCATCTATAATTGACTATGTTTTTTTCTTTCCACTGGATACCTTCAGAGAGACAGGAGTAAGGAGTAAAATGTTAGATTTTAACCCCTTTTTCAGGGCCAATAGATGGGCCAGATTACCTCAAACTAATACAAGAATTTTCACTATAAACCTGAGTGATGAAAACACTTTATTGTGAATGTTTTCTCCTTGGGCCTTATTGGCATGTTTCTGTACATATGCTTGTAAAAATGCTGTGTGACAACACTCTTAGCCATCATCATAGTCACTGTCAAAGTTGGATATTCTCTTTTACAGCAAAAAATTTCAGCATTCACTGGTCAACTTTTTGGTACAGTGGTCAAATCCCTCCATGTCTGCAGGGGAACATTCAATTAATTGGCAAAAGGTTAGCAGTGACTATCGAATCACATTTTGCTTGAAGAGCCCATCCCTCACTAATAGAGCAGCTTTCTTATCTGTTTTTTAATACCAACAATCCAGTGTTGATGCTGTAACAAATCATCATTTAATATTTGATTTGTAAAGATGCTGCAGGTGTAAACCCACAGAGTAACTACAGTTTGACAAATAGCACGTATGGTTCAGTACCATCACAGGGCTGTGATCTTTTACACAAAAGAGCTGATCAGTTGACAGGGTTTAACCAACCATGACAGTGTGCTTTCAGAGCTGCTGGGGCGCTTCATTTAAGTAAATGTGCAATCAATGCCAATGAAGAAAACAGCAGGTAATGATGAATTCAATAACTGGCAGTTTGCTGAATTGGATGAACTAGAGGTTTCCCAATGATCACAGTGAAGATTTTGCAACCCCAGCTCAATTTAAGAAGAGACTTGGCACCAGGATGCATGAGCAATGACAGGTGGTCTCATTCCAACATTGGTTACCAGTGATATCCTAATAACTGAGGCTTCATAGTGATATATTCTTTCTTGCTGATACTGTCTCTTCTATGCAGACTCTCTTCTAACATGTTGGGAAAAGAAGACAAGAGGAGAAAAGAGAATCACACAGACAGCGGGATAGATTCAGCTTCCCATATTTCAGAGGGCACTCGTGTTGCATCTGTTAAGCAAGTAAAGCCATTGTCTGGGTTGTCATCGCCATCGCGGTAGGGGACTCAGCACTGCATGGTATCATGGCACCGGGTGCTTCACAGTGACAACCTGACAGCAGGAACCCTGGGTAATTAAAGCAGCTCTCTGCTTTGTACCCTCAGGGCAAGTATGCCTGGGACAGGAAGATCATACCTGGCCCTGGAACATTCAAGACTCACAGTAGCAAGCAGCAACCTCAAGTCCACTTCCTAATTTATGGATCTATAGATAGCATTGGACTAATCATGCAGTCAAATGACAATGTAAGATCAACAGAAGCTAAAAATCCGAGAGTGACATAGCCCCAGTTTGAAAAGGTGTAAGTCAATAGTTGATGATCCTCATCCAGAAAAGGTAATTCTGTAATTTCAAAGGCTAAGAACACAGACATAACATATAGCAGCCCTGAGACAGCAACAACAGCCATTCAGAGCCTGGCAGTCCATGAGTAAGCATTCCCACTGATCTGATCTGCCCAGAGGCAATACACCATGCACTGAAGTTAAATGAATGTCTTCCAATTTGCTCTCATGAATATTAAGCAGTACTGTGACAGTAGAAAGGGCTGGTTGTATGCAAGCTGCTGATCCACACCGACAGATCTGTCCTCTGATGTCAAGGAGGGGTGGGTAACGCTGAAACAAGGCCCCCACAGCGAATGAGTCTCCTCCTCCCCGGTCTATTTTCACATCTTAAATGGGCCAGGGAGGCTGCCTGTCTCATCAAGGGGGAAGCCAGAGATCCTGGACCATTTCACACTTTCATAAAACTGAGTGATAAAGACGCTGATGTCTAAATCATGCTGCAGCTGATGATGCTGAGTGCATGAGAGAGGATCTGATGAGGGATTATTTGGTAGCAAACTAAAGCAGCTCCCTCTGCTGCTGCTGATGATGAATGAAAAACTTCCACTGGTACAATTCAATATTGTTGTGCAGTGATGAAAATAGAGGAAAACAAGAATAAATACAACTAAATTTTGATGGAAAATGTCACATAGATGCATTGCCTGCCTCTGTGATCATCTGCACTTAACCCTCCTTTAGAATTAGATTGAAGTTATTACAGGTTATTTATACTTTCAACACCTTCAACCTCGCATATTAATTAAAATGGTCTCTAATTGCTTGAACTGAAGAGGGGAGCACTGTGAGAATGCCTCTCCTCAACCTAATTAAGGAGAATGAAAGAAAGTATTTTTAGAAAACTAATACTTATCCTTTAGACAAACATCATCAGACGAAAAGATTTATAAATACATTTTAGGGTTGATTTATTCTTGTGAGGCGAAACACATAGGCTGAACAGCACACAGCTGCAGAGGCATAATATCGCAGTCTTTTAAGTGTGTGATACATGTGAATACTGTTTTTAACATTTAAAACAAAAGGACAAAATGAATTTTTCTTCAAAGTTCAAAATAAAATTCAGGTTCAAGTACAGCAAGATTAGAAGCAGATTAGAGTGATGGCCAGGGGTGGCTGTGGCCCTATTGAAATCGGATTGGCTAATCCAAATCCCCAACTGTAATTAATAACTATAATTAATAACTATGATTATAATTTTGCCTGGTGAGAAGGAGGACTTTGATGATTAATATTTGGAGGTTGCTGTCTTTGTATTTTAACTAATGCTGTTTTTTTTTTTAAGTCCTGACCTTAAAACCCCCTTTTTTTAAAGGACCCATTGTTAAAAGACTTTAAAAAAATAACCCATGCTGTTTCTTTTTGTTGACCCCTTTGCCTCCCGTTCTTCTACCATGCTAGGGTTAGTGCCAAAACTTCATTGGCAGTAATCACACTCTTTCAAAGAATGGGTTCGGTTTCCCACCTACAAGGAGCCAAGTTCGAGTCACGTCATTGTGTCACCATAAAAGGTGATCCCCTTGGTTTGAACTTCATTTAGATGGCTCTATATGTAAATACCCCCCCCCTCCCAAAAAAAAAAGGCCAGAGCATTTAAGTAATTTTAAATCTAAAAATGAAATCAGACCATGAGCTCAGTCAGCACGAGATTGGACTATTAAAATACATAAGCAGCTTTGTCAGACCATCAGAAAAGACTGAGCAAGGCTCAATCAAGACATGCAGGAAATGTGCTATCAGACTGTGGTTGGATTCAGCACAATAACTAACACCACGAGAAATTTGAAATTGAGTTAATTACATAATACTTCAGAAACAAAAAGATTCACAGCTGCATCCATCTTGGCCATCATAGAATGTCGCTCTTTGGGTGAACCGGGACTAGATCTATATCCACTTCGCATCTTCGCTTGTCAAAAAGGACAGTGCTGCTGAAGTGGAGTAAGACGTCTAATTTTCTTTTCTACATGTAAAAGCAGACAAGACTAGAGCCCCTGCTGTGACTTCTCAATCGAGCTTTAACCAATCGGACCGCTGCTCGCGTGTAAACGTACTGACTATTTCATGACACACACCCCTAGTGGCACAGATGTGGATAGTTGTAGATGTGCTGTGTTGACTTTAAGCATCGTCCCACCTCTGCAAAAGTCAGTGTCCTAGTTTGGCCTCCACAATCAGAATAACCTGAATCCATGCTCTGATTTTAAATCCTCCATATGTTTGCGTTTCTTTTCTTTTTCATTTCCCAGTCAGCAGATGTCAGAATCGCCTTTCCTTTAACATTATTTCTGTAATTAACTATTATACTAAAACATGTCTGATTGAGATGTAATCAAATTTCTTCCAAACTAATCTAATATTCAGCATCTACAGCCTCTCGTGATGATATGATTACACAGCAGCATTCTTCTACAGATGCCTGTTGGCAAAAGCCATACTTCAGTTTAGCAGGCAGACATGGCACATACTGGACAACCAACCTGATTATGTCACCAAATATTAAGGTTAAGGACCGTCAAAAGAGTCTCAGCTGATGGTGTCCTGACATGACAGTTGTCCACCTGCATGCCAGAGAAGGTAACAAAATGTCCCTGGAGGTTTCAGTGTACGATGCTGACCTGATACTGACAGGGTTTAGCCTTCAAGGATCTAATTTCACTATTGTTTCTTGAATCTGCTCGCTAGCTATGGCCCTTGTTGTGAAATGCTAGGGGAAAGTAGCCTTTTAATTCTAATGCATCCAAATCACATGGAGAGGCGGCTAATTTCACTTGACTGAGTTTTATACACTTGAAGACCTCAATCAGCACATCAGCTTGTGACTTAAACTTACACTTAAAATGTAGTAAATCGTAACTGGGTTTGAAGAATTGGAAAATAAAAAGTCAAGACTTCAAAAATAAGATAGTAATGGTGGTTAGGAGCTGCAGGAGTGTTACCTCTTCAAAAAACAGGACTCAAACCAATGTTCAGAATTTTTGTCCTCGATGATCAGACTTCAAAAAGAGGTTTAGTAAAGGTCAGGGACAAATTGCAAGCTTCTGGCTTTGAGTTGCTTTGAAATGTCTCTAGTTTAACAGAAACCACAATCTCTTCTGTTGACCAAGTGCATCAACCCAAGCACTGAAGGTTTGCTCTGGTATTATTATGTGGTAAGATTGTACATTGTTAGAAAATAAATTAAGTATGTCATCTCTAAGCATTTACAGATTTGCTTGGAATAAAATTTGGGACCTTTTAGATGCATGCTCTTGAAATTGAAACAAAAAGAAAAAATTAAAAACTTTTATGAGGCAGGCATACAAATGCATCTTTTTGTCAATTCTTAGTTCTTCATTTGATCTGATTTAGTTGTCTACCTAGTACAAGTTATGTCCTCGTATTTTCTACCTGTATTCCAATTTTTCTGCCTCCCTCATGAGCTGAATTTTGTCATACAAGTGTTCAGCACTTACTACTAATGTTGTACAGGTAATAATGTCATTACAGGGCTATGGTTGCCCTTTGAAGATATACTGCTGCCTTGTTTTGTCCAGCAGATGTCTGTGACCAGCAGCTGGTGGAGTGTGTTAATGTTGATGTCACAGCAGCTGGTTGCTCTCATCCTGTTAGCTTTGCCTGCCATTATCAGCCTCCCCCAACCCCTCCCTCCCCCTCCTCCTCCTCCTCCTCCTCCTCCTACTCTTCCTTTAAGCTGCTGCTACTGCTGCTGCGTGCCATGCTCATTTTAATACTCCAGACTCATTTGACCGTCTTTATGGACTTATCATATTAAACATTTATCGCAGCCATTTCCCTAAACCAAGCATGTTTATTCAACACTTAAGGGACCACGGCGGGGCTCCTTTCGGCTACCCCCCCCAACACACACACACACACACACACACACACACACACACACACGCTTACTTTCTCCTTTTCCTTGTTTTTCTCCATCTCTCCTCCTCTCTCCCTCAGCCCCACAGCAATTTCTTCCTTCTCCCCTCTTCTCTCGTTTTTCTCTCCTCTCCGGTCATTCTTACCTCCAGTGGATGAGACACTGAGGGACTCGTGTTGTGTGAAGCCAGGCAGCCAAGCAGACACAAATGTATTCTGAGCATTTAGTACTTTGGATGAATCGAGTTTTAATTTAATCATCTGATCAAACACTAATTAGCATAATCACTTGTGGGGATGGATGGTCTAGATAGAGAGACACAGAGCTACACATAATAGAGCTCATCCTGGCAACAGTCTATGGGGACACTTAGCAACATGTAAACAGTTTTATGCTTCTGGGGAGCCATGCAGGGCTCTGTCCAAATTACCTCCCTTTGTACATACAATACATACAATTCTCTATTTCCTTTAACAGCACAGCCACTGCAGAATGATCTATTCACTGCCAGACTACCCTACAGTCAAATGCACTGCTGTCAGGCCCTGTGCCCTTTTATTTGATCTTGGACAAGATGGCGTACTGCAGCATCACACAGCAGTCTGGGCAGAGGAGGTCTGGGAATTCTAGGAATACCACAAAGTGCTAAGATTATTGACAATGCACTCAGTCTCACACCAGGACTGGGGATCGATGGGTGGCTGGAAGGACATAAATCAGACTCCTGTGGCTCCACTCCATGTCACACCCTACCCCACCCACCCAGCTCCCCAATTAAACTCACATGCACAAACACACTCACACACACACACACACACACACACACACACACACACACATGCATGCAAAAAACTGTAAACCCATTTGCCTCCCAAGATATGTCGGTGTTTGCACGTAAAAAAAGTCAGCAAATACACTATAAAGCACCCACTTTACTCAGCTTTCACACACCTTAGCTCAACTCCTACAAGATGACAGCGCTTTAAAAATGACCTGCTAAAAATAACCGCCACTTACTTGGTCTTAAATCTTAGCATCTGTGCCAGGTTTAAAAATAAAGAGCAGTGTCAAGAAACCAAGCTGGACCCATTTGTCTTTCTGTCACCCTGTCTATCCTGATTCACCTTCTCCGTTATCCTATTGCCTGCTTTAATATTTGGCTAAGGAGCATCAGAAATGTGGGAAGCTTTCAAAAAGAAATAAAACCTGCAAAATGTGCCTCCCTTTATCCGAATAAAGGTACGGATGTGAGAAGTACTGCAATGATATGAGGGGGGTTGAAAACATCAGTAAGGTTTATGAAATATAACGGAAAACAGCAGATAACAAATGCAGCCTGGAAGAAACAGATAGAGACATGTTAGTGAGCCACAAAACATCATTTCCAAGCCAAAGTCTCTGAGATCAATTCAGCCTTGGGCCTCAGAGTGTGCAGAGTTCAAAGCCTAGCCCTGGTATGTGGAGGACTGGATTAAGAGGCAGTATTTATGAGGTCTAGCCTGAATGTTTGTCTTGGTGGGTGATGGATAGCAAACTCATCACACCTCTGCCACCTGTCTCCTAGAAGGAACAAAAGCTCTAGTGGGGAGCTGACTGCAAGGAGTGTGTAGGCCAAAATGTTCAGAATAAAACACACACACACACACACACATCCAGTGGAGAATACACTGCAGGGACTTAACTTTATATATTCATGTTTCAGTGTAATCCTCAAAAAAGTTGATATTAATTTGTTCAACTAATTTTCACAGTTTTATTGAGAGGAATTTTCTTTGTTTGTTACATTTATGTTTTTATGTTTCCCAAAAGTTTCTATTGTGTCACATTTATGTGTCATGGGTGTTTTCTTGATTGGGGGAGATGACAGTTATGCACCTTTGGTCAGAGTGTGTTTAGACAAAGAAAGAGAATATAGCCAATCATGCAATTTAATTTAAAGCTTATTATGTCATAAAGTTTGTTAAGAATGTACATCCTCTCATGGCTTATGTCTCTGTTTGCTTGACACCAGGGCTCTTCTGCCTTAAGATCTTTGAAAGATTAAAACACTCCTGCAAAGAAGAGCAGAAGCACCTTTTCCTTGATGGAGTCTGATTTAAACGGTCAAATAAAGCATTTAAACAAGCACCTCCACTACAGTACCTGTGCAGTGCAGCACAGTAATATAACATGTCACTTTGACAGGTGCTGAGTGAATTAAAAACATCCTCTCTACTCAGAACCTCGTCTGAGAGGGAAACCCCCGCCAGATGTACTACAACCTCACTTTGCACGCATGATCAAACACCTACATCTGGGTGCTGAGGGCTTTTCTGCTCATCCCTGCAGATGCTAAATGATATCGTTAACATTTTAATGCAGGAGACATTTACACACTGGCTTGCGCAATTACACCTCTGATTCAGTGGAATCCAGACAGACACAGTGTGATCGGTAATTAGATTTTACATTGGGTGAAACACAGTGCGTGCACACGCGCGCGCACACACACACACACACACACACACACACGCACACACACACACACACACACATATACACACCAGTCGCCAAATGCTGCTCCTAATTAGGAGCTAGACATGCTTGAGGAGTTGGGTACCGTACAGTAGCCCTCATTACGGGTGAGGGTGTATGAACTAGGGGATATCTATTATGATCACACATCAGGGCATCCATTACCCAACATTAGCAGCCCTTTCAACTGGAATCACGCACAGAGTTCAGAATATAACCCAACAAACCCTCTCATAACACCCACAAGTGAACAAGAGTTAAGTGGGTTTAGCCCATTAGATATTCATATCAGAGCAAGACGGCACAAGATGACCACTTGACTGTACCATGTGTTTTCATGGGGTTCTTTAATTAGGCTTTCTAATGCTCAATTTGATATCAGTAAACACAGTAATGGGTGTGAGTGCAGTGTACAACTGGTCAGGTGTCAGTTCAGAAGCTGCTTCTGATCTGCTGATCTTTGGACATCCTAACTTGTACTTTGGAATCACCTCACAGCTCCAACAAATGGGGAACTCATTAGTGCACCACCCTCCTTTTGGATTTATTACTATGCAAAAATTGGGATCCCCAGTTCTACTCACAGCCAAGTTCAATTTATCTATCCAGCCTGATCCCTGTAGCATTTCCATCTAGTGTTTCAGGTTTCTTATAATGTGGGGTCATGTAAAATTGGCAGGCTAACTGATGTTGGCAGCTATTTACTGTACTGAAAGCTACACTGGGCTAGATGCTCTGAAAGAGCTTCCTTATTTCAAAGTGGATCTGCCTTTGGCCCGAGAAATGTCACAGATAATTGAGATCAAAATCTGATTATGTGATCTGCTGACCTTTGCATAAAATGTTCATTTATTAAAAAGTTGGTGACAAGTCCTTTTGAGTCACAAGGAGTAGGTAAAGCTGTGCTTTTGTATCAACTAATCATCTCACTGCTCATGGAGACAGAGTGAGGAGATTTGCCTCGTTATAGCTTTTGAATGAGATTTTGAATGGGCCAGTTTAGCTGGCTGTGGTTTTGCCTAGAGAAGGCCTAGAGGGGGCTTTATTTGTTTTGTTTCCTCTCCAAATTTATGAATTCTATTTTGATAGGGCAATCCAAATAGCAAATTTATAAAGACTTAAGTAGAAAACATTTGGGAGTGGTACTCTTATTTGACCAGAGTTACCTTTTCTCTATTATTATTCATCTAGCTCATTTAAAGTAACATTGTAGAAATCCCAAGCGTGAACTTGTCCTTTATTCTCTTTTGATATTGCCAGAAATGGTGAATCAATTGAAACCGTTCCATAAAACTGAATTAAGATGTGAAATTATTTACTCTTCTTATGAAAATGAATTGGATGATGCATTTTGGATTTCATTAGCACAGTGAAATAGCCAAAAGACTGAATGGAAAAGAAACTAACAATGAGTTCAGTAACCATAGGCATAATGATGTAACAAGATGTGATGAGGTTCAGATTAAGAAGGTCTCGTCAGTGGCCTTAGCAAAGATAGCCTCAATAACAACTCAATATCCTGAATCATCCACCCTGTAATCCACTGGTTCCTTGGTCTGCCATTTTGTAGTGTCTGACTCTTTTGGAAGCTTTTTATACCCAGAATACAAAAACAATCCCACCATGCACTGCGGACAAAGAGTAAACAAGTTCTCACCCACAATAACCCCAAATCTGAAGTATCTGATATTGTCAGACACCATATAGTTTTCTACCCCATATAGTGAGAAGTGAATGAGTGAATGTTTTCGGACGCAGCCCCAGACACCCATTAAGGAGGTTACCATAGAGACAGGCCAGTGAGCATGTGATAGGCCTAACTCTGAAACAGCAAGAATTGTCTACAATCCAATCGCTGCTCCGGCTTCTATCTACAAGGTCATTCATTCATTCTGACAACGCCTGCTCAGCCGATGAACACCTCATTTTCATGATAATCAACAAAACATCCAACCACGGAGGACAAAGTCTTGTAGCAGGGCTCCTGTACACACAGTGATGGAGAAATCAAATAAAACGGCAACAGTAACAGCAAGTGATAAAGCACCATGATTGCAGTGAAAATGACGAACAAAATGTGTTATGTCTGCACTCAGCACCATCGACACCTTAATCCCTATCAGTTGTTGGTCAGAGGCCTCTTCAATAATCCCTTATGCAATGATCGGACACAATCTTGCATGGCAGTTGATCTAACGTCAGAGTCAGATGATTGTGATTAATGAGGATTCCTTATTGTTTCTTTATGAGTTTCAGCGCAAGCTGGGCTGTGGAAGATACCATTTTATATGGAGTCAATGTCAATAAACGGCACGTACTGAGGGTTGCCTTCGTGCTGAAAAAGCGACGACACAATAACAAAATCCATTTTGAAGCCTTATTTTATCACCCTAGCCAGAGGGGGAAATCCATTTTGGGGACGCACAATCAAATCATCGCCATTCCATGTGATTAAATGTATTCATACCTGTAAATTCGCCTCTTTTCAAATTTTGTGCTTCGTGAATTTATTTTTTCCTGACCCTTCTTTTTAAATGCAGCCAACAGCGAGCTTGATTCTGTTTCACTTTATGAACAATTCCTGTCTTATCCCTCATATTTGTTTTCTCACAAACATGTTTCCATTTTCTTTCCTTTCTCTCCCCCGTCTTCGATTCTTCCCTTTTCTTCCCCTGTTTTTTGCACACACCCAGTCAGCCATAATCCCTCCCTGTAGAAGGGACTCTAGCCAATAAGTGAATGCAATAAACAGTATCAATTTTCTGCTATTGATTATTGATACACTATACGAGCAAATATGCATGCTGCATGCGTATTTGCAATGCTGCACATGTACCAAGGCAAATACAAGTGTGAATGAAGAAGAAAAATCCCAGACAAGATGCACAACCAAATCTATGTGCCTGAACACAGCATTCGAATGGTGGACGAGACTTGGGTTGATTTGAATGGAAAATTTAGTTCAAATTTATCATGTTAGTGAACTACTATTGGATTTCCAGGGAGATTTGACCTCTTTAAATTTGCCTCATCAATAAATGAAAGTTAAAGTAATATTGTATGAACCAAGTGTGCTTATCTTTTCTCGACAAACTGCATTTGAAGATAATCACTGTAAAACTAAATTGAAATTCCTGCCAAAAGCGGTGGAGAGATGTTGGTATATTTCTTGCGGGGCCACGAAAACAATTTCACATTCAGCATTAAATTTGTTTGAATCCGAACGTGAAGAAGTGGTTCTATAAATGTGTAAACTACACAATTATATGCATGGTATATATTTATAAAAAAAAACAGCCTTACTGTTGGGGAGGGGGGAAGGGGTTAAACCAAATGTCCATTATATCAAATACGTCACTTATTACTAAGGGCCACAGTGGAACATGGCTGTGACAGAAAAAGTGTCATAAGCCAGCACATAAAACATAAATGGACAAAATAAACTGGATGTAAAATGAAATAATTTAAACTTTAGAAACCTATGCAATGAGCAGGATCAATAAATTAATTAAACAGAGGCCAAAACATTATTTATCCTCTATTTCTATCCAGCTAACTGTGTATGTGAAGGCCAGAATTGTGTACAATGGTTGGCAGGAGAGCCTGAAGGATTTAAAACGCAATTCATGCCTCTCCCGCCTCTCCCTCTATCAAGGGTGTCAGCCTTTTGACAAGCATATAAAATCCATTTCATGTGGGTCACAGGTGACCCCCATCCTCTCTCTCTAGTCACTTGGCTGTACTCATTTGCCTTTTGCAATATGTAATGAGCACTAATAAAAAAATAATAATTTAAATATAAAAGTGTCAAAATTGGAGTCAGTGAAACTTACCATTCAAGATGCACTGGAAAAAGATAAAAGCCAATATCCACATGCCCTGCTCCGTTCAATCCCCCCAAGCTATGCTTTCTCTTCTTCCTCCGACCGGTGCCTCCCTGGGTCTCTCTTCTGTGTGCTTGGGGTAAGGTTAAACATTTGCCACTGTCTTTAAGCAAACCGGTCCGAGTCTCTACTTTTAATATATCCTTGATACTTTTTCGTTTCGCTCTTATTTTTCCCCGAGCCCTGTCTTAGCGCTGGGATCATAAATGAGCCTCTGTGATTGTCTTGGGGAGAGCTGTGCTCAGACTCTCTTCCTCTCCTTCGCGTCTTGCTGCTTCTCCCTGTTATTCAAAAGGATGCTGAAGGGGTAAAGCCAGACCAGGTGTGTGTGATGCTGAGTCAGAGCCGGGTAAGAGCGGATCTTCAAACAAAAATGAACGCAAAAAATAATTGGCTGAACTTAATCTTAAATGTCAGAAGCTCCGATTTTGTAAAGAAAATAGTGAATGACGGATCATCCTTAAAGAGGGGGAAAAAAAGAAAAATTAGAAATTAAAAACAACTAAAGAGCAAAGAAGCCAAAAGGGAGGAGAGAGTGACAGAATAAGAATGAAAAACAGTTTTTTCCAGAGACTCCAAAGTCAGATCATCTTCATCGCCTCTGTGCGTCCAGCAAGAGGCGAGCAAGCGCATCTTCCCTGCTGCCGCTCTCTAATCGCACCACACTGACTCTCTGAGCATTACACAGAGTAACCCTCTCCCTGCCCCTGCAGACGCTTTAATTCCTCTTGCCTTAAAGGAGCAGAGGCGGCTACCGGTCTGTCCTGAGGGCAAAATACTACTGGAGGTGCGAGTGTGAAAGCACACTGTGAGCAAGGCAATTTGCATTAAGGAAATGAGCTGCACCTGACGCACCGAAGCACCTAGGATAACAATTTTACGCACGGAGATGTGCCGGCTCAGACAGAAAGCGCTGTCTGTTGTTGTGCAGGTGCACTCAGTGTTCAGCATTGTGGACCGGATCTAGCTTGAAGTGAGTCAGTGTGGTATTTTTCCTATTAAAAAGGAGCAGAGCAGAGTTCCTTGCAGGGGTGGGTGTACAAGGACATCCAATGACGCACATTATTTATTTATTAAATTAAGTGTAAGAAGAGTGACTGAATAAATCACACTTTGAAAAAGCTTGTAATTATTTGACAACAATGCGAAAAAGGAATAGAAAGACAGAGAAGCATGGTGTCAGTGGTTCCAGAAAAAAATGGGTTTTGCCAAAGCATCCCCCTCCCCAACAGTGCACAGACACACCCACACCCACACCAACACACACACATTGATTAGTCTAATCTCTGAATCCAGATAGATGGAGGCATGACTCGAGCTTTCCTGCATCTGAGAGCGAGTGTTTTGATCAGCCTGTACTTTCCTGTTGGCTAGTCTTTATATGTTTGTCTACAGTGCCTGTCCACTTGTCTGCTTGTGTTCATCCCTGTGCAGCAGACAAACACGAACGCTGCTCAGCCTCAACTTAAGTCTGAACCAGAACAAACTGTACCAGCTCACCTTAGAGTGACTTCAGATGCCCTTTCTTTTTCACTTCTGTGCATCCTATTCAGCAGGTTTGGATTACTTTCTTCACTGTTGTCTCTGTTTTGAACACAGTTATACCCAACTTAATCTGTAACCGCCAAAGGATCGTTTTGTCTTTTTTCCTAATAGGTCACGAGATAAACCAAACAAGTTTGAGTCCAGTGCAGTGGAGAAAACATGGGTGAATCAGGGCAGTGGGTCAGAGATCCTGCCTGTCATTTAAAGTGGATTAGGAATGTCATCTGTACGCTTGTGTTTAGGCTTTATTTTGCTTGGATTTTTGGCATGGATTGGCAAGTACGACAATAAAAAAGTGAGTGGAATAGGATAATTAAAGAAAAGAGGTTCAAATGTATCAGACATTATCTTCTCCTCTTCGAATATTCATTCTTCCCCTGTTGTCATTTGTAAAATGTCGTAGTTTTATGATGAATGCCATAAATTTTCTGCCACAGCAATTACAGAGGGGGAAGTACAGGGCATTTTGGAATTTTTACTCTATTTTACCTCCTCTGTAAAGTTCAAGGACTGTTTGTGTTTGTGCATGATCCCAAAGGCAAATCATGCCCAACAGGTAATCAGCCATACCAGAGCTAGATGTTGTTTCCCTTTGGTTCTGCCTTCAGCAATGAGTGAATGCTAGAATATATTTTCTGCCACTGAAGGTGACATTAACCATCGGCAAAGACAAACAAAAACTAAAGAGAGAAGAAAAACAGGATCCTACTTGGGCTCAAGGGATTGAGACATGGGATCTTTGGAATTAGAGGGTGCCATCTGACATTTAGGGGGAGATGACGCATTGCTGTAATCTAGCTGAGCAAACAGGATTTTATGAAAAACCAAAACTAGAAAACTTGAGGGAGCAATGGCAATATATAAAGACATTTGAGCAAAAAGATTATTTAAGTTTGTTTATTTTTTTTTGGTTATTCAATCTCAAAAGGGTACCATTAAGATCAGAATCAGCTGGGTAGAAAAAAGAATTTTTTTTTATCCAAGCATGGTAGGATGCATTGGCAGAATGGGGCAATATATCGTGTTTACTATAAACACTGTACTAACGCACCACGTATGTGGGAGCTTCCTGGTGTAAGGACACTTTCCTGATGTGTGTTTGAACAGCAAACAAACTTAAAGATAAGATCAACACTGACCAAAGGACTCAACAACAACCTACACACAGCAGGTGTCAGTGACATCCAAATTTGTGCCGCCTCAGTCATTTGAAATGAATTTGGATTGACAATTTTTATACATGTTTAGCGAGTGAAAGCAAATGGCCTTTTCACCTTTGAAACTTACATCAAAAAAGATAATCACCTCTTCATCTTAAGGGGCTTTAAAGAAACACAAACCTCACAGTACGGTACACACTGAGTAATAACATCACCAAGAGCCCCTCCAGCTTCAGAGCAGTATATAATGTGCCTCTGCTGTTATTTAGGTGGAACTAAAACCGCACTGAGCTAACTATACTGATACAAAGAGATCAAATGTTGGCATTAGTGACACACAGGGACCTCTATTCGTATGACAACAGGTGCTCATGTTTATCACTCACACCAAGCGGACAGCTGTACAACTGAGCCCACTACTCATAATGTGAAAGACAATACCATGATTTTCACTCTCAAGGCAAGAGCCTTGACCTTGTGACCAGTGCAGAAGTATTCAGGGATTACCACCAACAGATTATACTCAGGCCTGTACAGGAAAACAGCAAAACCTCACATCCTTACCTGACTGATAGTACTAATTCTAAATCATAAAGTTGGAGCAAACTTCTCGAAGGCTTTAACTCATCTGCTGTTATGAAATTCATCCATCTGCTGAATTGGAGGAGCACTAACAGTAAAACTGCCTTATTATAGACATTGATCAGATCTGTGAGGTAACAATTCAAAGTCATATATTACTTGTTAATAATTCAAACACCATGAAATCCCAGGAAACATTAAAAAGAATATATAACAAATTCTTGAGGTTGTTACAATCAGCTGCACACATGAGTTAGCCATAATACTTAAGTTAAAACAACAGGTGATATCTTTGCAGTGTAAATATTTATATATTGTGAATCATGCATAGCATAGTTAGTCCACAGTCAGGTTTTGAATGTAAGTGGAGTGGATATTTGGAGGGGTTTACTGTGTGGGAAGGGGGAGGAAGCGGGTGTAGTTCATTTTAGCCCCCCGGCATGATGCCTAAACAGTGGTAAGTGAATGTGACAATGAGGCCCGTGGGCTGCTGCACTGCAGACAGTCTTGGCCATGCATGCGTGCATGTCTGTGGGTGTGTTTGCATGTGCCACCCTGACTGTGTGTGTGGATGCAAGCAAGGAAGTAGAGCACATATGAGACAATTCATGAGTGAAGCTCAACCCAAGGTCGTGACTCCTACGACTCTTACACTCACACTGGCAGGGAATCTGTGCATGGTGTTCTTTGTTTTGCCGCCAACTTCAGCATGGATGACGAATATAAGATGATGTTTATTTATAAGGGGAGCAGCACCATAATCTGAGTATTTAAATCATTGTTTGCATGTTTATGTCTATTTCTGGTTAAATCTATTGTGAAACAAAGAAGATGTAAATCAATGGAAGTAGGCTAGTTAAATGAGGGTTTTAGATCAGGGGGGTTGGGTAAATTTTACTGGGAATTGTTGTAAGAAGGTTCCCTTAGTCTGTATGATATTCTTTCCTTTAGATTTGCAATTAAAGGAAAGAATATAATCATTTCCTAATTCCTTTTGAAATGTTTTAAAAAATGACAACATACATAAACTGATGATTTATGGTTTGGTCTGTTTATCTGTTTTGGTGTATCCATTTAGATTTTTCACCATTTTACTTAGACCATTTGATAATCTAACCAGCCTAAAAACCCTTACAATTGGGTATTCAATCGCTTCCACCAGGCAGTGAAAACTCTATTATCTGCTGTCATCTACCTTGTTAATGAATGGAGATTAGGCAGTTTACAACACACAGTGTGTTTCACTAGTGAAATAAATTATATTGTAGGCTGACTCAAATCAAGTGCTCCTTGTAATTTGCTTTAACATATTCCAACACAGTATCAGTCAACTCTGAATGTGATTCTATTTACAGTGTTGGGAATATAGAATATATCTATTTCACCACATTAGCTTTTCTTCTATTTGACATCTTCTGCAGGGCACCACACATGTTAGTAATACACACACACACATACACTCTACCCCCCTCTGTCTCTCCCTGTCCCTCTGGCTGACCGCGTCCCTGGCGTGTGGGTAGACAGTCTGTGTAATCCCTCAGGATGGGGCCTCTTGTTTTGACAACTCCTGTGAAGCCCAGTGTCTCTTAAAACAAAACACAGACTGGCCTATCATCAGCAAAATGTCAGCCTGACTCGCTCCTTGGTGACCCAAAGGAGGATCAGGTTGCCTTTACACTATGTGACCCATTAACTCAGAATAGAAACATTCTCAGCACTGTAATAATGATCCCTTTTGTTTGCTAAGACAATGACAGTGATAAGAGATGAGCCACTTGTAGCTCCAGATAGAAGTGTGTATTAAGTTACCAGTCTTCAGGACAGAAGTGATGTACCTCCTAAACACAGTCTACTCTTACATGCAACTGGTCCCGCTGGGATGTGGACTGCTGTAGGTCAGTCAGCATCAGGGCATATGCACACGCTTTGAATTAGGGCTGCTATAAAAAGGTTGAAGAATTTCATGTTACGACAAAACAAATTAAAAGAGGATAACTTCTTTGGATGGCTACCCAATTAAACAAGCTGTGCGAAGTGACTTTGTCAAAAAAAAAAAGAAGGTAATACTTTATTTATGATTTGATATTAGAAAATTAAGATCTCAAGTTTGAAAGGGGCTGGGGGACTTTCTAAGTGACCTTGAAAAAGTCTCATATAGGCCTAATCATAATCCCTAATTTAAAATGAGGTTATCAGCACAAAAACAGGTTATCTCTAAATGCTCATTTTTAGCTCTCAGGTTGGGACTGGACAGGATTGGATCAGATTGATTCACTCTGCGCCAGAGTCTCGAATGAAAACACCACGCCTGCTAACAAAGTCTAGCAGTGAGGAGAGAGAACTGTGTTTTTTCGGTGCTTAAAATGATTCCCATGATTTTTCGTGATAACAGTGGAAACAGGAGCTGGACTGTCTGACACATAAAGGACAAAAGGGTAGAAGAAAGCTAAACAGGAGAGTGATAGAGCACGAGCTAGTGGTTAAAACACAGGCTCAGCTGTTTGTGGTAATGCCCACAAACCCAACATGCAGCAGTTATACTGCATTGATTGATAAAATGAAGAGTGATGTTACGTTTGCTCTGCTCGATAGATGAGCACTGGTAGGACATAATCAGGATTCACTAACATTACATGGTACTTATACAGAGCACTGGGCTGTGATTAGTGCTATATGTAGCCAGATACTAAACTACTGTACTAACTCACAAGGTTTGCTTTGTGTCACATTTCAAACAACAGCATGATGTTGATAAATACATTACTTTGTTGCATTGTTTTTGGTAAAAATGTATCTTGAACAAAGAGAAGTAATGTTAAAAAGAAGATCCAACTTACTTTCACTTTTCAAACAAACACATCAAGATAGTTGGCGTGAGTCCTCTGACTGAAGGGAGTCGCTCCAATCCATTTCACTCAGATTCCCTTCATGGCCACTTTAAAAGAAAGAAATTGTCAATCTTTGGTCAAAAGGTTTGTTATTATGTCATGCCAATTCTTGCCGGCTGGGCTTTATTATTCTTGCTAATGCTGTCAGTCAATAGTGGACACTGTAGACCAGTCTTCTACAACATACAGCAAGACAGCCAATAAAGGCAAAGGCCAAGTGCACAGATTCTTAACCAGACCTTTTATTTATAATGTTATTGATTGGTTTTTGTTCCATTAATACTTAAGTTTTTAAATAATTTTTGATTGATGTATCTTAATGTCCAACTTGTTGTAGGACAGCACACCTGAATGCAGGTTACCCACAGTTTTAGGAATGCACTCCTAAACTTAAGTTCTTTTCAAAAATTCTGTTGATTGTAATTAAGGTAGGGGCCCCAATTTCTGATCCTAGGCCTCAAGACATTTCTTCATGTTTCCTGAATACCTCACCTCTCCAGTTCCACTGTGCAGAATGGACCACAGCACATGCACTACAGTAACCTCTCCCTGTCTCCCTCTCAATTCACGATACCAACACCCCAGCCTGCTACAGCAACCCCAGCCGGTTTCCCATTGGTTAGCCCCAAGGCACAGAGGAGCATATCTGTAGCCAACCTTGACGTGCTAAACTAGGACGCTGAAGGGGACAGAAATGGGAGGAGAGAAGAGGAGAGGCAGGAGAGCGAGAAAAGGGAGGGGTGGGGGGGGTAATGAAAGGCTGCTGGAGGAGTGGCAGAAATACGGAAGTGAGGAAGGAGAGCTGCGAGGTTGATGGAAAAAGAGGGTACAGAGAAAGGAGTGATGGAGTAGGGAGTGAAGGTGAAGAGTGTGAGTAAAAAAAGAGAGAGAGAGAGGGGAAAGAATGGGGTGGGTTTTGGTGATTTGTACTCCGGCTGCATATACGCCTGGTCTTCATCTCCTCCATTCTCTGCTTGAAAACTGGAAAAATCAATACACCCACAGCCGAGTGTATCCCCACATGAACTGGATCATTAAAAATATATAATCTAACACCCCAACATCATTTTTCATCACTGTTACTATCATATTGTATTTGAACAGGTGAGACTATCTGTACGGTTATAACAATGTAATAACCTAATCAATGGCTCAGAGCCTCCGTTAATCTGCTCACAGAGACAGACTTGTTAACAAACACACACAGTGGAAGTGAAGTACGGCTGTTGTAATAAGAATATCTGACTTCTCAGCTTCACAACTCAATCCAACTCAGGGTCGCAGTGTTGCCTAGTAACGATGGCACACTACTGACCTTATCTATGTGGTCATAAAAATGTATGAAGAAGCCCCCCCCCTCCACCTTCCATCCTTCTCCCTTCAGTCTTTCCTACTACCACACAGCCACCCTCACAGCCCCTTATCTCCCCTCTCAGAGTAGCATCCTGCCAAGGGGCAAGCACCCTCCGCACTCTTCTACCCCTGCCAGGGCAGCTCTGCGGTGGGTGTTATCTTGCGGGAGCTCCCCACTCTTTTCTTACAGGGAGGGCTAGGAAACATACACATTTGCCCCTCACACACACACACACACACACACACACACACACACACAAACACATTGTGCTTGTGTACACTACATGTGCATCGTACATCCAGGCATAACGCAACAGATACAGCACTGGTGGGTGGGTAGTGGGAGGCTGCAAGGATGCAGATTGCATGCAATGAAACTGATAGATAGCTGTTAGAACAGAAGGACACACTCAAGCGCAAAGGAGACTCAATATCATCCGCAAGGTGATACAGTGCACCAGTCTTCATGAGAATATTGCTTAAGAGAGGAAAAAAATGGCAGTCTGAGGAAATGTGCTGAACTGCACTAACATCATCTCTGTAATGACTATTTAAGATGCTCCATTAATATATTTGGGGAAGCAATTTTCAAGTGAGATGTAAAATGTGATCTCTATCCACTCATGAGTCCTTTAAGAGTCAGGTTTTACTTTCTCTAATTGGCCATCACCTTGGAGATGCTAGCCTGAAATGAAGAAATAGACTCCTGGTGTTGCACCTGAGATAACTCCTCTGGGTCACAAGAGGAGTGTGACACATACTGTTTACACAACTACACCTGCTCCACCTGTCTGCCCTACAATTAGCACCATCTGGTCAACGAGGATATTTAGTGAGAACAAAACTAAAGTGCTGCTATAATATTAAATCAACCATGGAGTTTACATTATAGAAATGTTTCACTTCAAACACAAAAGGAGTGTTTTAAATAAATGTATGGGTTATGAAGCTACTTTGAGTCTTTGAGTATCACTGGGTATTTTTTCGGCATCTCCAAGAGGCAGGGGTAGGGGGTCCTCTCTTTGGGTATTCAGATTATTGTCACCCTAACCATTTATGCCTATACAATACAAATTCCTCACTTTTAAGAAAACTTAGAAAATGTATCACAAAATCAGAGGCCATCTCACTCACTACAGCCCATATCTTACTTTGACCTCACATGTGACCTCACAGCACAAAATAAACATCAAAGTTGAATTTTATTGGTCTCAGCAGAGCAATTACAACAATCAGCATTGCAATAATTAGCACGGCTCCATGGCTCCAGGCTGCCACTACTCCCTTTTCCCACTGCTACTGCAACATCTGCTCTGTGGCACCAAGCCCATCAGGTGGGATCCCTGGTATTTGAACAAACACAGGTGGCATATGTGTGTGTAGGTAAGCGTTAGAGTAACCAGGGAGACAGGGAGGGTATGAGTAGTGGTGCCTTGAGGCGAGGAGCAGAAGGGTGGCATGGTTCCTGACTCCTACCGTGGCCTGCTTAGACACTAGCCACTGTGACTCATCTACGTGTCACTGATGCTTTTCCTATGCATGAACAAACAGATACAGATACACTGCAGAGAGGCAACTTTATCACCACGGGGGGAGTATATGTGTGAATAGCCCGTGAGACTAGCATGAGCCATCCTTAGTCATACTCCAGCCTGTCTAAGCAGTGAGAGTTGCTAGAAACTACAAGTAATTGATGCAAAAAAAGCTAAATAAATCAAAAGCAGCTGTCTTTCATATGGCTGGGAACATGCAGCGTGGTACCAGTGCAAAAGCAGTGATGTATCCATGCACTTGTTGTCTGGCTCTTCCCTCTTATCTTACTCAGGCTCTCCTCATTTGAGCTGCTCCCCGGCAGCAGCAGCTGTGAATATGTACACCTTGTTAGAGAGTTGACAGTTCTGGCAGACAGAGACAGGGAAGTACTTTGTTACCAAGAACAGGCTAACTATGTGTCAATCCCAGCTATGCATACAGAAGAAACAAATGAAATAAGAAAGAGAGATCTGAAAATCCTCAGAAGATTAACACCATGTTTTGATGAGAGCAAGTGAATTAACAAAGCAACGCATTTATCAATTTAAATATTTTAATGGACCAAACTAAAAGCTAATTGAGCCCAACCACTCCACTAATATCCAGTCTACAGTACTGTAAACTGGATATTAAATGAGATTTGTCTCAGTACCATGCAGCCAGACTGATCATAATGACCTGGCCCTATGTAATCCCCATTTGCTGCTCATCCAGCTCCGTCATGCCTGTGCTATAATTACACTGCATTGGACATCACGGAGAAATGCTAACAGATTCAGCACATCTGCGATCAGCATTATAGACTTAGAGATTGGGGTGTCTGTGGGGCTGATCATCAGACCTTTGTGTGACACTGTTAGTGGCTGGAGTCACTGTCCAGACAATTTTATTAATTTACAACTTCCTTCAACATAATTTCTATGCCTAAATGAGCAAATGTGATGAAATAAATTTTAGTATGTTTGAGTACAACACAAGTCCATCAGCATCGCTGAGCACATTCGGTGTAAATAGGGAACCAGTGAGACTAGATAAGATCAGACAGACTTACAATTTAACTTAACACAACTTAAACAAGATGCACATGCACTTATGTACATCCTAGCTCAAATATCAAAGTTAACTAGTTTGATGTATGTTTTCTCATCCTACACCCTACAAAGACAATTAACTCATTTTCTATGTCAAAATATTGTTTAATTTGGTTCAAGGAGCTGCCACTATAATAAGCAAGTTTTATGCTTTGATTAAGTCAGTGGTTTTCAAAGTGGGAGTCCGGACAATTACAATTGCATATAACTTATTGTAAGAATATAAACAAAAATAGGAGATAATTTCATTGAATCCGTGTAGGAAAATGTTTCATCTGTTTTCTATGCTTTGGCGTATTAATTGAAGAAACATAGCAGATTGTCAAACTTTCTTCTGATTAACTCAGTTTCTTAGGGTTTTCTTTATTCTCTGTGTAGTCTGTTTTTGGAACTGGCCTAATACTGTAATTCCATCAGTCTGTACCTCCACTTTTCCTGGGATATGGGGTTGAATAGTTTGGGAATTCTTACATATCATAAATGTCTGTCTATGGGTGAGGTGCATCTGTTTCTTGAATGTTTAATTTATGCTTTTGAAATACTTTTTATTTCATTGTACCTTTTCATTTGTTTGTTGAGATGAGCCCGCAGTGAGCAGGAACCATGGCTTCTTTCAATCTACTTCAGAATGAATAAGCAGTCTGTGACTTACTTCAATCATAAAAAAGTAAGAAATAGATTCTCACCACGGCTTCATATTTGAATATTTGGGTCTCTTCTGTGATCAATATCAAGTGCATTGGTTTGAAGTAGGTCAAAAAAATCAAGGCAATTCAGGATGCAGACTGAAAGTCCAATAAAAGCAAGGGAGAGATTAATTGATATAAAATAATAATTAGTTTCTGCCAGTGATAATAATTTACTCAAGTTGTGTACCGCACTGTTCAAAAGTAATTGTGTCTCTTCTACAGAGATGCTGAACTCTTCTGGTTGTTTGTTGAGTGCTTAATACTTTGTGAAGGAGTTGATGTAAATTCTGATGTTAAAAAAGAACACAAGCAGCAATTGCATCAGCAAGTCGTCTATAATCTCATTTAGTAGCAGCTTCACAATCAGCAGGCACTGCTTTTTCTTAACACAAATCTGTTCTCCCACAAAGCTGTGAAAATACGTGACCTGGAAAAAAAGACAAAGCTGTTAAGGTCCAGGGCCACTGGACATCTGTAATTAGGTGGAGATGAGTGTCCGTTGTTATAAGGCAAAAGTGGGTGCATATGGGATTATGTAAAGCTCTCTTATTTTTTCATCATCAGCTGTAATGATCAGAGATGTCAGGATTAAGTACCAATGTCCCAGCAAAGGAGCTTTACGCTGCCAAATGTAGGACCATTGGCTCTCCCAAGCTGCCTAATTTGTTTTGAGACGGGCAGACAATCTGAAAGCTACAGTGCCTGCAGATTGGATTACAGGCACAGGGGTGGTGTAGAGCGCCTTGTTGTGGACAAGAGTGGAAGTGCAGGAAGAATGTGGATAAGCACATGAAGTGTTCTAAATCAACAATAACACTATTAAAATTGCTGCTATGGAAACAAAATAAGGGATGGATATTTAAGACACTTAGGATAACTCTTTCAAAAATCCCTGGAGATGGTCAACAAAAAGTTTTTGTTTCATGAGAACTGTGTGTTACAAATGAGTTGTTGTCACTTCTACATTGATGTGACATCAACATTTTTAATATGTATTTAATTATCATTTGCTGAGTAAAAGAATGCTATAAATCAATATTAAATTTAAGGTTTGTATGTGAGTGATTTCACAGGCTTCTGCAAGTGGAATTTTATTTACACCCATGAATTCAACCATTAAAAAAATACCCTCGATGCCCTTATGGCTAAAACACAACAACCACTGTTTCAACAATATCTCACTGGTAGGGGTGGACAAACTGATAATAGATCCTTGCTTTTGCCCTTGCTTTATACTCTGAGGCTAAGGAAGTATCTCGAAGTAACAAGAAAAACAAGAATTGTGTCTAAATGGGTCATTCACAAGACCAAGTGCATGACAAGAAATACACCGGAAAGAAGATTTTTTGTGGTCACAGTCTTTCTTCACATTATTCAAGTTATTGTAACTACAGTGATTAACTTCAATGAGATAGTGAGACAGTGAGAGAGAGGGAGATAGGGTGAACATGTGACACTGTAACTGTGGACTCATGAGGATTCCAGAGCAAGACAGTGGCAGCCTCTGTGTAGAGCAGGCAGCATGGAGAAGGCCTGTGACATTGATCTCGCCTTACCACTTGGATCGTCTTCCTTTCTCTGTGTCCTCTCAATGCAGCAAAAGGGACTGACCTGGCTGAAAAACACACAAAAAAATATTTTCAGATACTAAATAAATAACTTTTTACTATTTTATTCCAGCTCAGTACAGGAGCTGGAATTATTCCTCACATTGTGCAGCACAATCTCTGGCCAGCAGCTGAGGCTTGAATAAAGAATGAGCTACAGAGGCATGTGATTGCTATGTGCATTAATGCTGATTTGGATTATTTGTTGATGGCTCGATCAGTAAAGACTTATTTTTCTGAGTTAGTTTAGGATTAAAGGAACTATAAAAACACACGAGTTGTATTTAAAAAAAAAAAAAAAGATGAGCATATAACTGGGAATACCATCTCAATGAGCTTACATAGCCTTCTATCTTGCAGTGGGCAACACGAAATAATTAGAGATATGAAAAGCCTTTTAACGAACAGGTGATGGTTTTTTATTCTACCAAACTGGATTTTATAAGTCGATTGACTTTTAATGCAACTGTACAAGAACATCATGTCCATTATTTATTTTTTTTAATTGGAAGCATTTTGTTAAATCCTGTAGGCTTGGCATTTAATCCATGCCAAATAAATATCATATTTGATTTTTATCAGGATATTCACCAAAGTAGTACAAAATTGCTGTGTAACAATTATGAAGAAGACAAAAACCTACCATTCATTTGAAAAGAAGCAGGCGCTTTTGTTTGAGAAGTACGTCAAAACTTAAATTAAAGTACATGTTAAATTAAATATTACGCAGCTTATCAATTTGTGGCACAACAAAATGATGATTCAAGACATGGTTAAGTTCCCCATCATAAAGTCTGCTATCTATCCAACTGTATTATATAAAAAATATACTGTATATCATATTGATGTATAAAACCAACTTGCATCACAGCGGCTCCATTTCAAACTCACAAGACAAGATCTAAAAAGACACACATGAAACAAACAAGTTTTTAGACAACAGGCTGCACATCCAGAGGCCTTCAACATACCTTTAATTTTGAATTCAGCTCCTTAATTAGTTTCTAATTAAGTGGTTTACAAAGAGAACCCTGTCTGTCGGACCCTGTATCTAAAAACATTACAATGGCAAAAGTTGATATTAACTATTTGGAGCATGGTTAAGGTAAGATATAATGGTGTTAGTAAGTCTTAAAATGATGTATTGTAGGCTGGTTCAAAGAAAAAGAAGGAAAAAAAATGGTCACAACATCTCAGAGAAAATCCATTCTTTGTTAAATTACTCCACAACAATGAACCAATGGGGGATTTCTAGGACAACAAATGGTCAATAGTTTCACCAAAGTACTCAAACTAAGACACTTTCACATTATTTTTCATCATACAATTGGAGATGAGGAGAGTCAGAGATAAGCAGGCGTTATTCACCTTAATAAACTGGAACTGTGCAAAAAATGAAGACAATATGAAACAAATACAGTTTCAGTTCCAGTGAAACAGACAATAAAATGTCTTTCTCATGAATGAATGCTGATGAAAAATCTAGATAGTGCCCTTGTGTGGGCCTATGTGTTTGGCTATTCAAAATGTTTGTTTAAATCAGTGATGCCCAGCCTTATTTGGGCCTTGACCTTTTTATACATCACCATTTTCCAGCGACCCCAAAGATGTTTTCCTTCCAGAATTCATTTCAGCAATGGTATGCAGCTTCATTTTCCAAACAATGACATATCTCTCTTCAAAAGACACTTTCAGTACCGGCTTACTAACTGTCATTACCTGTGGAGTGCACAAACATGCTGAAGCGTGGGGATGAAAGAAAAAACAAAAGGCAAATACAGTACATATTTTGGCTCCCAATAAGGCACTCAAGTGCACATTTTGTACACTACTGCATTCAAACTTGATTTTTATGTTATCAGCGGAGTAAAAATACAAATCTTTTGTTGTTTGAGCTCAAAAATACAGTTTTCTTTCTTGAAAATCTATTTATTTTTGTTCCTCCATGTGGCCCAGAGATGTGTGGGTTCCTCCTATAACTGTCTTTACAAGGCCAGGTGGGCAAAGAAATTTTTCTTTTTTTCAATTCTTTTCTGTTTTTCCTACTGACTGCAAATTATGTTTACACAGGTTGAAGTGACAGCTGACCCCACATAGGGTAGGTTGAAAACCACTGGATTAAACCTTTTTAGTGACTTAAACACTAGGCTATTTCTTTTACTGTGTGACTTAGAATACTACACTGCCATAACAAGAAAACCAAAGGCCAAGGCAAAGTACAAAATTGAAATTTCATTAAAAATGCAGATACATAAAGTGAATCAAAAAAAGCGGTCACACTTTTAAAAATGCAGATGTACAGCCACAGTTGTTGCTACTGTAGTCTGTATACATAGACATCTGCATTCAAGCTGCTGGGTCCAAGTCTTCAGCCATGGACAATAGTAAGTCTTCAAAAGCAGGATTACTTTCAAAATAAGGAGGAAAACTTACATTATTATTATTTTCTTGTATTTTTCATTTTTTCTATTAATTATTATTATTATTATTATTATTATTATTATTATTATTATTATTATTATTATTATTATTATTATTATTTGTTACTTTGCTTTTATAATCATCATTATTTGCTTATTATAATTTTTGTAAAAGGCACAGTCCTATTGTTTAGTTGTTGGTTTGGAGACTTAAATAGCTCACTTTCCACTTTAGTGTAAAATATAAATCAAGCGCCATAGGTTGTAGCAGGAAGTAATAAGCAGGATGACGTTCGTAATTCGCTTTCTCCTATTGGCTATGTACAATTTCATTTCATTTCTTATTATTTATTTTGAATTTAATTTTTGAAAGTAAATATGTAGCTCATTCTACTCTTTTCAAATCACAGCTCCATTTTTACGTAACCAAACAATAACTCTTGCGCCTTTATTTTGAAAGTGAAAATAACCGGAAGTGTTAAATGCTGTGGGCTTGACTTCATGGTGGGACTGTGGATGGAGGCGAAACATTCCGTGAAGTTCGTCGACTGCAGGCGAGCTATTGTAGTCAGTGACATCGCGTGTTACCATGTCAGTATGATAAGCTACTCACTGACGGTGAAAAGACGTCGTTTCCATGATGACGGTCACAGCGGCAGTGGCGTTTTTATGATGATGGCTGAACTCAAAACTTAATCTCAGAAGAAAACTTTGATCAAGGAGTTGGAGCTGGAGACTTTCCCCGTTATTGTTATTGCTATAGAAACAACAACATGGCAAACACTTTCTCATTTCT
Organism: Thalassoma bifasciatum; assembly: GCA_008086565.1. Taxonomy (NCBI): domain Eukaryota; kingdom Metazoa; phylum Chordata; class Actinopteri; order Labriformes; family Labridae; genus Thalassoma; species Thalassoma bifasciatum. The sequence continues at coordinate 1,183,761 of RPOG01000049.1, read as the reverse complement.
GATAAGGGCATTTTCTTTGAGCTTGTACTTCGTAGCGTCCAAGTGTTTCTTTTCCATCCCGCTGAAAATATACACAGGGAAGTATAATTTATCCTCGGCTGTGGATCTGGCTCCTTTGCAGCAGGTCTTGTTAAAGTCTGATGGAAACGGCCTCTCTTTGGCCTCTGATCCAACCGGGACTGTGAACTTTCTGGACATGGTCAATAACTTACAAGGGGACTCAGGAAGAGGCTACTACATAGAAATGTCGCTTGGTACTCCAGGTCAAAAGGTAAATGAGTGTTTATGTAACACACACTATTATTGTGTGCATATCTAATGTATTTTTTGTTATCTTTGTTATTTTGGTGCTGTTTTCATATAGTTTAAACCATTTTTTGAAAAAAGTATTTCAGCAACTGTAATAATTCCTTTGTTTCTTGACTTTTTTCATGCTTTCTCTTTAACTCATAGTATTCATAAAGGGCCATGTGTGCTCATCAGTCATTGATGTGTCTCCTGCTGTGTGTGAACAGGGTCCACCATGTGATCCAATGAAGGGGGCTAAGTGTGTGAGTGGACTGGGTGTGTTTGTTCCACCCTGGGGCACCAAATAAGATGCAATATCAGTGGTTTATATGTATTTTTGAGTGTTTTGTTTTAACAAGCTGTAAGAGATACAACAAAACGTGGGTCATGAGAAGCAGAGTCTTGAATCTATCAATCTGGGGGTTTTTTTTTACAAAAAAATCAACTGTTTATTTCCTCTCTGGGGGACAGTCAGAGCAGGGGAGTGTCATGGGTTTGAGGTGCAAGCAGCTGGCTCAAGTCTTAAGGACCGTGGGGTATGTAGGTGGACTAAACCCCCCTCACATGCACTCACATGATGCTGCCTGGGAGGACTGCTGTTTCTTACCAGGCAGCTGACGGGGATTATGAGGCTCCCCGGGAGCAAAGAGCAGCCCCAGCAGTCCCAGAGTTGGGGGAAGAAAACTTATTCCCTCCAAGAGTTTTCCCTTTTTTTTCTGATTGAATGAACATGTGCCTTTATATTTTGTTTATCATGTAAAGTGCCAAACAAGATCACATTTGTGATGAATGGAGAATAAACATATGCTCCTGGCAGAGTTGGAAGAGGGATCCTTTTGTCACAACTGAAAGCAAATTATGCCTGGGGGTTTTAGAGCTTTGAGGTTTCACTTAACTGTTGTGTTGCTCATGACTGAAATTACCAAAGAGGAATCCTCTCAATAGTCTCCCCCATTGTTGGGGAAATCAAACAGATCAGAGCTTATGAGACTCTTTGCTGGCACAGTTCACAGATATGGCAAACAGAATTTAAGGTTGTTGAAAGCTTCATACTTGAGCAGACAATCTAAAGCTACATCTAAGATTGATATAGCCATATTATGCTTGAAAAAATAAAGGAAAGGTTGAATACTTAACTGCACATACCTGATTGCCAGGATTGTGGTTGGTTGCGATTTGACATTAACATTTTGCAGGTAGGCTCACAAAAGTTCTATATCCAAGTATTAACTCAAATGTTTAGTGATGATATGGGGTATTTTGCTGCCAGAGACATCCGATTAACATGTGATGCACCTGTTGAGTTTCAGCAGACCTTTTTTTCCATGACCACCTCCTCGGCACTAAAGCCAGGTTTGAATATAAAGGGCATTCATTTTTCATCTTCTTTATCTCAGCATTGTTTCTAATTATGACAAGTCATTGACAGTTGTGAAAAATGTCTGTGTCATTATCAGGTGACTTGTTTTTCACACAGCCTGAGGAAGCTGAAGAGGAAGTAAACACTGATGTTTTTCCAACAAACATTTCTTTGAAACATTGTGCCCAGGACGATGCATTTTTAGAAAGTGTGCTGACTTTACTTGAAAAATCTGTGTCAGTTTTTCCTGTGATGGTTCGTAACACAAGTTTCCATAGATGTAAGAAGTAGAGTCACCACAGAGAAGACTTCAGAGAAACCTGTACATCATTTATCTGTGAGAGCAGAGCTTAATCCACTGTGATCAGATGGTTTTAACGCCTTGTAACTCAGTTGTATTGAGGAATATACTTTATATTATTCCAGCTAAATGATGATGTGATTACAGGGCCGGGGTGTTAAATGAGGCACTATTCAAATGAGCCACTAATTGCAGCATCTGTTAGCATATGGCACAGCCAGGCTGAGGTGTCGGCTGGAGAGCCTCACATCTGCTAATTGGTACAAACAGGTAGCAGATGCACATTGCCGCCATGGAGCCAGTGCCAATTAGGCATTGAATGCTCAACTGCAAGGCAACTGCAGGCTGCCGCAGCAGTGGGAGGAGGAAGAGATTTTGCCTGAGGCTCAGCAGCTGAGCTAGGAGAGGAAAGTGTGAGAGAAAAGGGAGCTGGTGTGGCGATAAAGAAATGCCCCTGCTCCACCTCATTCCCCTTAGGATTCTAGTGTTTTCCCAAAAGGCCTGTTTGGCCAGATCAAGCCTTTTCTGAATGGACTGATGCCATCTGTAAGGCAGGAGGGAGGTTTTAGATGTTGCAAGTGGGTTTTTTTCTAGTCGTTTCATAATGACATGACTTTGCATGACAGTAAGATAAAATATGGCACTTGTGGTTCCCAGGATGGGTTAATGTACAGAGATGGAAGAGGTTGTAGTTATGTGCGGTTTCTGTGTGTTATAGGCTTAAAGAACCACACTTTTTTAAACTGTAATGTAAATAAACAGTACTGCACCGGTTTGCCTAAAACAATAGACGCCACAGTGAAGTATTGATGTGGATTGCACTTACGTATTGCCCATGCCTCTGAGCATGCTCACTGGACACTTATGGTTTTATAAACCATCATGTGATACGACAGGAGACACAGTATAGATGTCTTTGTTGTTGAGTCATCGAATGGCTGTGGGGCATTAGGTTTATGACCCCATCATGGTGAGGAATGCTCACTACTTAAGTGTTAATGTGGCCAGCAATCAGTAGTCGGAGTTGACTGTAGTCTCCCATCTAATTAGTTCCTGCTCGTTGACTTGATGCCTGGAAGACAACATTATCTCAAGAGCTGTTAGCTGGTCCCAACTGTGTGCACATGACACATACCATGATGGGTCATACAGCCATGTTAGTACCCAGAGGCTATGTTGTTTGACTCATAGATCACACTTGAGAGAGCATTTATATGTGTGATGGTGGTATTTTTAGCTTTCTTGAAAATTTCATGCAAATTGGGATACCGGGATTTTGAAAATTACTCAGATCCGTCCTTTTTCTTTACTTTTATTAAGAATATGTTCTGTGAATCCCAGAAAGTTTTACAATCATGTTTGGAAATAGCTCTTAGCTGAACTTTTACTAAGAAGTAAGAAATAGGAAGTCCGCATTAAAACAGTAAGCAACAATTTGCAAGACATTTGTCACTCTTATTACCCAGTCAAATTTTCCACCCAGAAAAAATAACTGAAAATATTTTGTGTTTAGTTTTCATAACAAAAAGATCAGTGTGTGCCTTCAATTTATGATCCAGTTATATAAAAAAAGGAACAAACTGTTGACTATTGAGTATATGTTGATATCTCCCTAAATCTGACAGATATAAACACTGAACCACTATTACAGAATAAGTCTGTTCACTTAAGTCTATCAATAATACGCACATTTAATTTCAGGATGCAGGAAGATAATTCACGAGAGCATCACATCCTTTGTCACACAGCATTCAGCAGCTGAACAAGCTTTGATAGGCAGCCTGGACTTTGCCCACTGGCCTCGGGGAAGTCCTCATAAGTAACCATGCAGTTTTCCAACAATGTTCTCTTTAATGACTTTGTTTGATTTTGGCTGCTGTCTTGTATGGCTGTTAAACTATTTGTCTTTCACAGGATTTTTATGAAGTTGGTGTAACAGAAAGTCCTCTAAGAGTATAAAGGCTTTATACATTCATTCACCTGTCTGAACGTCCATCCAACCATTCATTCATGTATTCTATTTTCCTTTCTATTTTGTGTTGAGACGTTCTCACAAAAAACAGAATAACACCATCAAATATTCTGTTATGTAAGATGGGTACACAGAATTTGACAATGAGTGACATGCTGTGTTGAAGGTCAAAGTCCTGGATTGACTAGCTTTTGACACTGAGTATGGGAGCTTTTAAGGTGAGGGTGGAGTTGTTTTAAGGAGATTATGTGTGATGTTTTCTAAAAGCTGTTCTGCTTTGTGTCTTTCAGCTCAACATCCTGGTTGATACCGGGAGTAGTAACTTTGCCGTGGCAGCGTCAGCACACCCGTTCATTACGCACTACTTCAACGCTGCACTGTGAGTGGTTGGAGTTTTACATTGTCTGCTAGTTTCCATTCATTCCTTTGATGAAATGTATTCAATTCATATATGTTCCTTAAACGTTGAGTGTGTGTCTCTCTCTGATTAAGTCTTTCTAGTAAGAGTTATCTTTTAAGGTCACCATAGTTCTCTTGATCTGTAACCTTGATGTCTTCATGTCTGGGCCGTTTTCTCTGTGTTCAGCTCCAGTACATATGAGTCAACTGGGCGGACTGTCGCTGTTCGTTACACCCAGGGTAACTGGGAAGGTGAACTCGGCATCGACGTGGTCTCCATTCCTAAAGGGCCTAATGGAACCATCGTCATCAACATAGCTGCCATCCTCACTTCTGACGGCTTTTTCCTCCCTGATGTTAACTGGCAGGGTATCCTTGGACTGGCCTATCCAATGCTGGCACGGGTGAGACGCGCACAGTAATTTAAAGGCAAACATCAACATTTTGAACTCACTGAACAAAGGATCATTTTTATGTCTAATCTGTTACATCAGTTTTACTTCAAGATTAAGAAACATGCCCTTTTAACAACAAACCAATGGAAAGATCTTATAGGGCTGAGTTTTATCAAGCTTATCTAGCAGTTCCACATAAATCCCAACCCTGCCACATGTCTTTCAAATTAGTGAATGACTTTTAGAACTAGAATCTTGTCCGGATGTGGTCATGGACATTTCACATGACCACAGAAGGGTTTTATGTACACAGACTCTTTTCGTTAACCAATGAAATAGAGTTTTTATTAACTTCCCTTAAATGATTCTTAAAGTGTATAAAAATGTTAATGTCAGCATCATAGGGGAGAATGGGGTGATTTGTGCTCCTCTTATCCAGAAAATTATATCATGTGACCACGTATTATTGAAGAGGCATTTCACTCATCTTGCAAATAAGGGAGATGCATGACTTGAGAGGAAAACACGTTTGAGTTCAAAAAATTATTATTTTTGCCTTCCAAAGGGAAATCTTTGGTCTTGGTATTTCTGATTTCTGTGTTTGAACCATTACCAACAAGTCTGAAAACAATTCATGCATGTTTTCGTGCTTTAGTCAGCTACACTATGAGTCTCTGCAAATGGCATGATGAAAGCTCTGAACAGCAGAATGATAGATTTCTTTTTCAAAATGGTGGGCTTGGTGTGATTTGTGCCAAAGTATCTGGGTTCAGTTGTGCCAGTACCAAGTTTCTAATGTAAAGTTGTAAGAGGGGGGTGGAAAGCCCACCTTCACATTTAAAGAATATGATAAAGGAAGTCATCCCGAGAGGCAGGTGGGGTTTACTCCCCCTTGTGGCCCAATTGTTGAAAAACATGCCCAAAAGTGCCTGCATGAGAGTCAAAATGCACGGTTAATTGCCATCTTGGGGGTTAAAACTCGTCATCGGGTACCCCCCACCCCTCCACTGGCAGAATACACAAAACCACAGCACCCCTTTTGATGGCAATAATGTCAACTGTATGAGCTTTTTGTCTTTAGGCCCCTGCCCTTGAAAAAGGTGCTCATTTTGAAATTAAACAAGAAAGATAAATAAGTCTTGGTGAAGAAGATAGACTGTTATTTCGTAGCCTGAATTTGAGAAGTGCAGCCCATTTGGTTTTAAACTTCCTCATGTGGCTCTCTCGGCCTTGTAAAAGAAATGTGGTCTTTGATGCTGTGAAATCTTAAAAGAAACATTAGATAAGTAAGTTGTATTAAAATCTGTCTTACTTTCATAAAGCATTACCATTTGTGAGATAGAAATGATCTGTTTTACTTCAGTTATGGGAACTTTTACCCCAGTACATTCTGTCCAAAGGCAAGTTATGCCACAAGACCATTTTTTTTTTCAAAGCTACATTCCTCAAGGAGTTTATTTAAACTCTTTAGTGATTGTTTCCAGGGATGCACCACATCCTAAAATTTATGTACACATGTTAGTTGGAGGCATTACTACTATTCTCTTGCTTTAAAGACACTTGAAGTAAAAACTGGCTCATCTTGTCCCACTCTCCCCTATTACCTAGATGTAGTTTTTCTTCAATAAATTTTTGAAGGCCTAAATAATCTCAGGTGAAGCATATATAGCAACTTTTTACCCATTCAGTTTGTAAGTGATGTCTATAGATAGTAACTTAACTTTTTTTTTTTTGAAAGATCCATATAATCTGGTCACCCGTCTGGTTTCACTCCGTAGTAGGTTTTTTCTTTATCGTGTTTCTGTTTCTCCGATAGACACACTGAGTGCTCAATATCAGCTTTCTTTATCTTGCTGTTGATAAGAAAAAAGTGACGTCAGCTTACACCGGCAGAATCCATTCCTCCATCCACTGCTGACTAAAGCAACCTTTAAGATCAATTACTTGTGATGGAGCAGCAGATTTGCCCACACAGGCCACTTTGTGCTGCCGATGTCTCCTGAGAGTTCAGGTTCAAGTTGCCTGAGGGCTGTTTGTCATCCATGGCATGGTACCACTACACTGACATTAAAACCTATCTGAGGAGGAGAGGAGAAGCACTGTGCTATCTGTGTGGAGATTTACCTGACAAGCATTGGTACAAATACACAGGGGTCAGAGTGTTGCCTCTATTCATGAAACATTTCATCATTAAAACTGTGTTTCTTTTTATTGCAGCTGCAATTTTGGAATAAAAAATAAGTTAACGTGATATGGGCATCGTATATCAGCCGCTGGCTAACCTGCCCTCTTAATATCAGCATCATCTGTTAAAAACTTACATCGCTCCACCACATAGTTAAGAAGAGAATCATTCACTCAAACACTTATGGAGTGGGTTTTACACTGTCATTGTGGATACAGAGATCAAAGTAAAAGTGCTGGTTGTTCACAGTAAATGTCTGCAGATCTTCAGCCTAATACTTATTCATATGTTGTAAAAATTACTGAATTTGTCCGTAAACGTCTCAAAAGTACTGTGTTCTCAAAATTGCACAAGGGATTCAAGAGATCTTGGTAAAACTTACTGAAATTGTGACATCATCACATAGGGATCTCATAACTAGTTTTGACCAGCCTTCTGGAGGCCTTTTGATTTTGCAACCAAAAGGCCTCCAGAAGGCTGGTGAGTCAAGGACAATACTTTGTTTATATAGTACCTTTAAAAAAAATGTTTACAAAGTGCTTCGGCAGTTAAAACAATTCCAGAGAATCTAGGAACAGACAATAAATATTTAACAAAGGGAGGCAAACAGTGAAATGAGTTCAGTGTTATACAGACAGAGATAAAAAAAATGGAGTGATAAAATAAGATAAAATGATGACAAATTTTACACAGGAATTAAATGTGTTTCAGATGGAAAGAAGCTGGAATGTGGGGGTTTTTTTTAGTTGTTAATCTGCTGAGTTACTAAACAAAAGTATGCAGTTTTTCAACCTTTACATTTTGGCATGTGTTGATTTTTTCAAAACCTAGTCACTCTCAATAGCCACACACTTCAAGCTCTAAACACAAATGAACAAGCTCGAAGTTTAAATTTAAATGAAAGTTTTTGGGGTAAATGGTTACACTTCTCCTTTTGCTCAACAGCCCGACTCATCCGTGGAACCATTTTTCAACTCCATGGTGAAACAGCTGGGAATTCCTGATATCTTTTCCCTCCAGATGTGTGGGGCTGGACTGTCAGCCAGCATCACTGGGGACCTGGCAGGGGGCAGTCTTGTGAGTGTTTGTGAGAGATATACAGGGGAGGGTTTTATGTATTGCCACATGATCTGTAGGTAATGTTACATGATTTCATTAATATACTTAATCAATAAAGTCTGGAAGCTACTTTAAGTATAAGTGTATTATTAATTCATGGGGTTTAATACGTCAATTTGAAAATAGTCTTATCCTTTATTGATCAAACTGCAGCTGAGCACATTTAAAAACAGTAGCTTCTATTTTATTTGTCAATGCTGGTTCTGCATTGGCAGCCAAGTCTGGTTAGAGTGGAGATAATTAAGCTAAGATAGCATCCTGCTGAGAGCAGGTCTGTCACTGTGATACTAACAGCTTAGGTGTCTCACTCACTGAGTCTCCATCATGTGACCCACTGATCCAGACAGATGGATAAAATAGTAGGGTGCTTCTTTGTGTGTGTTCCGTGTGCTATTGTATTTGTTAAAGCAGAATAATTAAAAAGACATGTCCCATTCTTCACTCGTGTTTAAATTATACATTCTGCGTGTATTTGTATTCACATTTAGATTATGGGAGGTGCTGAACCAGCTCTTTACCGGGGGTCAGTGTGGTACACCCCTATTGTAGAGGAATGGTACTACCAAGTGGAAGTTTTGAAGCTGGAAGTTGGTGACCAGAATCTAGACTTGGACTGCAGAGAGGTAAATCTACTAAATTTGATCTCACATTTTTCAAACACTATCAAGTTTTTCAACATTTGTTCCAGGTAAGATGATCTTATCAAGGTTACAACAAGGAAATGATACTGAATCTGAATAGCAAATCTGTGAGGGCATGCAGCCTTTTGTTTGAGGTGTAAAGGAACTTCCTCGTTTATTCTTTTTTATTTCTTCACTCAAGGTCTTCTATAGGAGCCTGTTGAACTGAGAGAACCCTTACTCCACTTCACTCTTTCCCTCCTGTCTTTCAGTATAACATGGATAAAGCTATAGTTGACAGTGGGACGACACTGCTGCGTCTTCCTGTCAACGTTTTCAATGCCGTGGTAACAGCCATCACACGCAGCTCTCTGGTACGCCACTGTCTCGCTACTGACAATGATGAAACATGTCAAAGCAAAAGAGATGCAGGGGAGGATAACACACTCACTGTTCAAGGACATGGTAGCTTTTAGAGGAAGGATGAGGAGTTTCTTTGATATAAAAATATGCGTGTGTATGCATGTGTGCAAATGCTTTTATGTGTTTATCCTCATTCTGTTTGTATTTTTTTCATGTTTTGTTGGTGCACACAAATAATGCTCAAGGTTAATTTGAACCTGGAAGCAGTGTTCTCAGCCAATGTACCCACATCCCTGCAGATTTATCACAAGTGGGAAAATGAAAGAGAATAGCAAAACCTGTTTTGGTGCTGTGCTGACCTTTTTTTTCCCCTCTGTTTGTCTTAAACCCTGTGTTTCTTCCTCTGTCTCTCTTTGTTTTTTATTCTCTTTGGTTCAGATCCAGGAGTTTTCTTCAGGGTTCTGGGAGGGCACAAAGCTTGCATGCTGGATGAAGGGAGAGACGCCCTGGAGATTTTTCCCTAAGCTGTCCATCTATCTTAGGGCAACAAACACCAGCCAGTCCTTTCGTATCACCATCCTGCCTCAGGTGCCTGTATAAACATTAACACGAAGATAAAGTTAATCCTCCACCAGAAGTTTCCCATCGGCCTAAAACACATAAGCATTTATTGCTGCCTGCTTCCTCTTTGTTTGTCGTCTTACAGCTGTACATTCAGCCAATCACGGTGGATGGCACTTTGGATTGCTTCCGTTTTGGTGTGTCCTCCTCATCCAATGGCTTGGTAATAGGCGCTACTGTTATGGAAGGTTTCTACGTGGTGTTTGACCGCGCCCAGCGGAGACTGGGCTTTGCACTAAGCAACTGTGCAGGTAAGAGTGCACGTGATGCAAATAGTATGACAGAAAAGAATGAAAAAATATGCATAACACGTTCAAACATTGTTTGCTTTTGATCATACATATCAAAAACAAACAATGTTAGAGCTCTCTATCAATATTTGAAGTTTGTATGTGTGTGTCTGTTAATAGTTTTGAGCATTATAAATCATAGCAGACTGTTTGTGTAGTATAAATTCTACTCTAAATCCATCACTAGCACATTTACTTAAAGAAATGTTAACCTAATGCTGAGTGTATACAGCACAATACAGTTAAAACATTCAACAGATGCAGAAAAGATGATTCTTCAGAGTTGCTCAGGGCAGCAGCTATTAAGGATTTCACTGAAAAACTTCTCTGTTTTTCTTTTCTTTTCAACCATGCACAATTTTTCTGTTGTTTGTTGACTTCATGATGATATTGCAAGGCTTCAAGAGGTTTAACTCTAAGCAGCAAAACAACATCCAGAATTCTGTAAAGTAGTTTGACTAATTGATAACTCATGGAAAGGAAAACTTTGCCTTTTACAGAAACACTATGTCTTATTAATTCAAGCGTTCACGTTCACTAAGTACTACTTTACAAAAAAGGCCCGTTCATTACTTCCTGAAACATCCAGTCCAACAACAACAACAAAATTACTTCCTTGTAGTGCTGTGCAAATATGAGCTCTGACAAGGCCTCCCACCCTGCTCTTGAAGTACAAAGATCACTTTTGTTTAGTATTTAGCAAACTTACTTGGAGCAGATGTAGGCTGAAGGTTAGGGATACAGGCTTGTGACTGTAATTCCTAGGGATGGGTAGTTAAATCTAAAAAGAGGAAAACAACAGTCAAGTAATAAGTTGCTGTTAGGAAAAGTAAACACACTAAAATTTCTTGCTGTCAAAAGTAACTCTAGTACTTATGTGATATCTAATCTGAAAGTCTTGCTTCAGTGTTTGCTTTACAATTACCAAAGTGATCAAACTTTTATCTAAAGTATGATCCAAAATTGACATTTTTTTTCAGTTCTAATTTTTGTTTTTCTTTAGTGAACAGCGGACTGGCTCTTTCAGAGATCGCAGGGCCCTTCTCTGCAGCCGACGTGTCAGGCAACTGCTCAGGCGGCCCACTAAAGGAGCCTCTTCTCTGGGTGATCTCCTACGCCCTGATGGCCGTTTGCGCCTTCGTCCTCATCATCCTGTTGCTTCTATTAGTCCTGCCCTGTCGGCGCAGACAACACTCAGGAGAAATAACTGATGAGTCTTCGCTAGTACGCCATCGCATCAAGTGACTGAGAGGAAAGGAACAGGAGGACAGGATAAACAGACAGGGGGGCAACTTGCAGGGACCATCCACAGCAGAGGGGATGAGACTTACACTTGACTCGCACCAAACAGGGACACTCAGCTCTGAATGCCTGACAGACTCAAGACTGAACTCATCACTTTTCCCTGTGGAAGTTGAAACGGACAAATCAGTGACTTCTGAAGGGAATATTTACCCTTAAAACACCTCTAAAGGATAGTTATTGATGTTTGAACTGTTAAATTGTTATGTTTTGTGGCACATATTAATTGCTCTGACTGGTTACTCGTCACATCATGTCACAGGAAAACACTCATCGGTGGGTTTTGGAACAGTTAAAGGCATACAGTCTTTCAGCCTCTTCAGCTGATATTGTGCCACCAGCATGTGTTCGAATCATCCCTCTAATCAGTGAAGTCGTGCTTGATGTGCCATTCTGTGCTTCAGGATTTACTTTCATGTCTTCTAAAGAGTTGAGTTTACCCCTGTGTGAGTTGAAGTTAAAAGCTGCTTAAACAATCACTCTAAATAGAAAGACTTCACTGAAAGTGAAAAACAGGTTTACAGACCTGTTTGTGCCTTGAAGTCTCCGCTGACTGGTTATACAAAATCATACATAGACACCAGTCGTACGAGATGTACTCTGCTGAACTGCACTTTGTTTCTGAAGCCAATCAGAGGTGTATTATAAATCTAAAGACCTTTTATTCCAATCTGTTCTAAAACTTTTGTTAATTTCATTTTGATTGTCCTACATACACTAACTATTTAATTCTTTCTGAATGTGGTTGTAATAGTTTTCCAAATTTGTGTTGTATACCTGCAAGATGTTGATACAAACTTAGACAGCTCACTGTGTACAAAAACCTCCTAAAGAGCCAAAGGACTTTTTTTTAAAAAACACTCCTTCCAGTTCCCTGTTGACTTTGTATATCTTTTTAACAAAGCTGAAACATCCATTAGCAATATTGAGTGAGTTTCACTACACTCACTGACAACTGTTTTTATAAAGCCAATGATACAAAAACCTGTTCTACCTTTGAGACTGTTGTACAAACCTGGAATTTATCAGACCAATGAGTCAATATTTGCCATTTTTTTAAATGTAAAATTGAAGGCACACTTGAATCTTTGAATGTTCACTAATTCATATGTGTAGTTTTTTTGTGCCCAAAACTACTTTGTAAACTAAAGAACTTGTGACCAAATCAAAGATGTAAATCATTTTAAATTAATAAATATTTTTTTGGAAGTTACCCAGGAACAAATATTGTTTTGGAGTTAGAGAGAGTTCTGTTAGAGCAACATCCTGTGTTAGTTTTATTATCACATTTTAATTTCTGTACAGACAAGGATGGAGCAGATGTAATATAAATCACATCGATAAAACAAACAAAATGTGTTACAGAATCATAACAATGCATTTTCTTAGCTTTTTTACATGGGCAGGACTAACACCTGTAAGAGCAGAGACATGAATTATAAAGACAGAAGCTTACATCAATCTATCATGCAGGAAATAAATTATGTAACAGTTAAAGATTTTATTGAAGCATGGATATAACTTTTTGTTACAAATATTCAGAAATAACATCCCAGAGTTCCCCTGAAGGTCATCAGTCATCTTGATGCTTCTGTAAACAGAAAAACAAAACATGATATAGTGAGTTTTTATTGTCATGTTATTTTCATTATGGATTACTCCATCTTACAAATGCTTTAATGTAAAGAAAATTTCCGTATCATAAATATAGTTAATGCTGCTGTCAGCTGCCTTGGAAATGTTGCTTTTTGTATAACCATGAGGCACTTTCACAATTCCTTTATAGAATTTATAACAAAGCGCAGACTTAAATTCTCAAATCCTGGAGTTATTTGTGTTTGAGTTAAAAATAGATTCATTTTTCTGTTTGTTTGCAATCAACAAACTCGGGCCAAAAGTACGAAGCCAAATAGGAGAGTACTGAAATCTGCAGTACTAGAGTCTCACATAAGATCTCAAATGGTTGACAGACACTACAAACATATATTTTATAGTCAGTGGTATTGAGTTAAAATTCATTATGGATGACACAGACCACTTACTCTTTGAGTACCACATGAAAATACTTGAAATAAAATGGAATCAGAATTTTTTTTTGACTGCCTTAACCACAACTAGTTCATTTATGCATATATAGCTCCAAGTCATGGCAAAAGTTACCACATTTTTTAACACAGATTTTTTTGGGGGGGGGGGGTTTCTGCCTTGTGAGAGCCTGATTTGTAACTATTACTTGAAATGTGACAACAACCAAAATGTAATTTAAAAACTGTAATTATAACTAAAATGTGATGACCTGTTGATAATATAACAGATGATGAGTCCAAAACTTGATAACTTATAGCCAAAATGTAACATCTTGGGTTTTTTTTTTTAATGCATTTCAGGCTCGGCACTTTTGTTACATTATTTATCAATTACATTTAGGGTTTTATCAAAATATTTAATTATATTTCAGGTTGTTTCTACATTCCAAGTCATTGTTGCATATTAAGCTCTAACGTGCCTAAATCAACTCTTAATGACATATGGGTCTGTTTTTGTATTTTCTGAAAAACTTGGAAAAATGACTAAGGAAATTCTTCAAGAAAGCTTTGATATGGAACAAAGAGCCAGACTTTACCCTATTTTACGTTTAACAAGGGTCACATATTCATCCAGCACAAGTATGTACTTAGCTTCACAGAAAATGCATTTAAACAGTAGCATTAGGCTCGTGATAAACTAACACTGAGAGAGTATATTTGAGGGAGAGACAATAGTATTTACCCTCATCTGTTGAAAGATCCATTCTACATAAAAGGTGACGTCGCAATAAACACCAGGTCTGTTCTGCTCGGTGCAGCCCTGCCCCCAGATGTTTTCCCCTTTGAGCCACCATACTCCATCCTTCAGGGACACCAGAGGGCCACCACTGTCGGTCTGTCGAGACATTCAGCACAAACTTTACCCATAAACTCTGTGACAGTGAAAAGAGTCCCACATTCAAAAGATTTTATGGGGACTTTTCAGAAATCTTGACTCTAAATATAGGTCAGTCAGGTTGAGAAACATATGAGGCCCCTCCAGGACTCTGAGTTCAATGAAAAGCAGTTATAGCTAAGCTCCAATGTGCAACTATTTGTTTTATGTTGTTACCGTTTACATAGCACAGTGCTTATCTTTCTTGAGTCCTCAAAGCAGGTTACTCAAGGGCATGAAAATACTTTAAATTCTTCAAGAACAGAAGACACTTCTATGAAAAGCTGATATTATGCAAGTGTAACCACAATATTAGGTGAAAGAGTTCGTCTTTAAATGATCACTTGATTCTATTTAAGAGAAAGGACTTTACCATAAATGACGAGAACAATCTGACATATCTTTACATTAAACAAATTACACTGTGACATGCTTTAATGAATGGGTGTGTCATGTTTGTATCTGTTCATACAGTCTTTTTATTTGTGCTAGTTTTAGCATTTACATTTGTCTTTCACACCTCTTACAAACAAAAGTTTGTTTGCCTGAGTGAGTGTCATTTGTTTGCCTTACACCGCACACACTGCTTGATGTCTCCACCCCTTTGGTACACAACATGTCCTGGGATATTCTGCCGTTGTAAAGCATGGAGCTGTTGCAATCTGCCGTATGTATGAGTTGAACCTGAGTCTCCGTGAGGAAAGGAGTCCCAGAGTCTGTCAAGGAGCAAGAAAAATATGAAAACTATACAATACATCTATAGCTTGAATTGTCTAGAGTTTCCAGTTTATCTTTACTTCATATCCTTTGTATGCCAACAGAGGGAAATCACCAGCAATAAAAGTCCATGAGCTCCATCTAGTGGAAGTACTGACAAAGAGCTAAACAAAATCCCTGAACTTTCTAATCACTCCAAAGCAAACTAGTGAAATCCTAATATTTATTTTTGGGAATGTTGTACTCATAGTTTTCAAAACATTTAAAACCACAAGAAGCATCTCTTACCTTTATTCACAGCGCCAGAGAATTGTGTTATCCAGGCTTTCTGATCATTTGTTAAGTCCACACCAACATTTGGTAGGCATACGGGACCAATATGTGCAGAAACTAGCAAAGAAAAGAAAATCATGTTGTTATATGTCTAAGGAAAAAACGGGGGGTCTTCTCACTGCTTCTGTGCTCTCTGGATACAGGTTTTATACCAAATGCAAGCTTTAACAGGAATTATTCAAGCACTGAGTGAGTGCAAGTTTTTACTTTTGTAGGAAAAACATTAGACCTATTTTAGTCTGACTTGTGGTTTTTAATTTTTCCTATGGCTGCATTTTTATGTATTCATGTATTTGTGTTCTGACCGTTTTGTGGCTCAGTGTCAAAGTGAATGTCATCATCATCATCTTGCTGCAAAACAAAATCTACTTACAGGCACAAATAAAGGGAGCTAACTAAACCTAAGACTAGCTGTAGTTAAGCTCATTTCAG
Source organism: Thalassoma bifasciatum (assembly GCA_008086565.1). Taxonomy (NCBI): domain Eukaryota; kingdom Metazoa; phylum Chordata; class Actinopteri; order Labriformes; family Labridae; genus Thalassoma; species Thalassoma bifasciatum. The sequence goes on along the minus strand of RPOG01000049.1, from coordinate 1,168,103 downwards.
AGACACAAGTCTTATAAAAAGTTCTCTCCATTGTTCTAGATTCTGTCTAATTAATGCTAGTGATTAAATTCAACAAAACAACAATCCTCCTTGTGCAGCATGTGTAAAAAAGTGGGTTAAGCGTCAGGAAGATGTAAAAAATATTTTCAGGCACCTGTGTAGTCCAGAGGTTTAGACATCCTAATCAGAGCGATGTCACTCTTTCGAGTTTTTCTGTTGAATCCTTCATGAGGTATAATGCTTCTCACAGAGTATGAAGGGTTGAACAGGGTTCCCAAAGGCTCCACCACCCCAGCATACACTGCCCAGTCTCCTGGGCTGGAGGCACTGCGAGCAGTCAAAATTCAGGAGACGGGATTAATTCAAGTAGATCTAGATACCACTACTGGGTTATGACGTGTGCTAAAAACCACAGCCCTACCTGGCCACACAGTGAGCTGCAGTCACTATCCAGTAGGGGGAGATAACAGCCCCTCCACAGCGATGGGAGCCTGCGACCTGCAGGCTGACCTGCCAAGGCCAGGACCCCAGAGAGGCAGGTTTGCCTCCAGTGGCTCGAGTCGAATTCACTCCTTTCCCACAATCTGAGGACAAAAGTGCTGTTAGAGGAGAAATGTGTGGCAGGACTTTCACATGAGACGAGACAGTTCACATCAAGGAACAGTTCCTTGCCACCACAGTTAAAGTGTAAAGCAGGAATTAGACAGATGGTAAAGAGAGGAGCGACAATTAGTAATACAAAGAATTTTAAAAAAAGAAGGCCAAAAGTATTTTCCTTTTCTTTTTTTTTCTTGTTAACTATTTTAAAATTATCCTATTGTTTCCAGTAAAATAGAGGCAAATTCAAAAAGAAGAATATGAACCTGGAAACACCTGAAGGACACAAAATGTAATGAAGATTTTGAATTGCATAATCAATTTATTTGCTCAGGGAAAAAAGAAACAAACAAAACAGAAAAGGAGAAGACTGGAGTGTTTCAACATGTTATTCTTCGACCACCTGTGCACCAAAAGAAAAGAATCTTGGGGATGACTGTGGAAAAGAAATTATGCAAATAGGGAATGGAAGTCTAAAAGTAATGTCATACAGCCCTTTAGCTTTGATACAGGGACTAACTTGACTAAGATTGATTTTCTGTGTCCCTGAATTGTGTGGTTAAATTACATACCTGTGCAAAGCAGTGTTACCGCGCTGTTGTTTGGACAGCTATTGCTGCAGGGAAAAAAAAAACTGAAGTGTAACACAGCCCACATTTAATCAGCATTTGCTCATTTATGCTCTTTATTATCACTTTTTCACTAACCTGAGAACCAGCTGTTGCAGTAAAGATGCATCTGCTTTGAAATTTGACTTCACAGTCACAAATCCATCAGTGGAGTCAGTCTGTTGGTGACCTGATTTAAAATATGTGCCTCTTCCAAATCGGACAACGAAAGAAAACTTTATTTAAAAATGTGCAAACCCTACACCTTGTAACAGGGGGAAAAAAAACTTCTGTGAGTAACTCACCTGCTGTACCCGATTTCCTGGCAGCTTGCCCTCCCCTGTATGTCGCTCCAGTCCTGAGAGCAAACCGTCCTCCAACTTTTACTCTTGGTAGAGTAAATCTGGAGTAGGAAACTTGAACCATATACCCTCACTGAGCACAAAGAAGAAGAAAACTGGCTTAACATTTTGCCAAAAGCAGTACAGTAGATGAAGAGGACAGAAAAATGAAACAATACTGATCAACAAGATAATCATAAAATTAAGTTCTTGTTTTTGATGCAAGTTTGAGTTGTTGCAAAGCCAAAGCTAATTTTGAAGATCAACAGGTTTTTATAAACTTTTAGGAAAGTAAAACTAAGGAGAGGATTAGGCCATTAGCCAGAAAAAAATCTAAGATAAAAGAAAATCTGACTTTTTAAAAATAAGACTTATCTGACTTGAGTCAAAATCACACACACAAAAAAAATCGAAATTTGAGTCAAAACTCAAAGAAAAAGGCCAGAATATTGATCATTTTCTTGGAATCCTGACAATAATTTTGAGGTTGAACTTATTATTGACCATTTTTGACCATTGACCATCATTGCAAATTTTGACTTTATGGTCAAAAGTAGAACAAAAATAAATTTATAAAGAGTACAAATGGAAAAAAAAATTAAACAGACTGGATCTCCAAAACACTGTTTGGTCCTTATATGGAAGTCAATTAACAGCAGCTCAAAAAAAATTGACTTGAATTGAAAACGTGGCTTTGTTGTAATTTTTTGGCCCATATTCAGTCAAAACTTTGAGGTTAAAATTTCAAATTCTGAGATAAAAAGTCAAAATTTTGAGTTAAAAGCCAATTTTTTTAGATAAATAGAAAAAATTCTTAAATGAGAAAAGTTAGAATTTAAAGATGATATACAGTAAAAGTTTTGAGGAAAAAAAATCCAAATTTAAATATGATACATACAAAATTTTGTGATAATATGATTTAAAATTATTAGGAAAAAAGTCAAAATTTCAAGAGAATAAGTCAAATTTTTGTCTCTAAAATTCTGCTTTATATAGGAAAAAAAAATCACAACAAAGCCAGTGTTCTTTTTTTTTTTTTTTTCAACTGCAGGAAATGGGCTTCTTCACCATATCTCTACAGAACAGAATATTTCCGAAAAAAGTTACAGATTTGTGCTAGAATCTTGGGTGAGCAAACACAAGATACCCTCAACTGTAAAACTGTAAAATATGTGTTGGAATCGTTTAATAACCCTAAATGTGAGTGAATCTCCTTTGCAATAAGTTGTTTACCACAGTTAGCCTCGTCCTGGCCTCCACGACAATCCTTTACACCGTCACACCACTGAGACTCCCACACACAGCTCCCATCACCACACTGCCTCCCATGCACACAGGATGAGGAGTCTGAGATACAAGTGCACAGAGAGGAAGGGTCAGAGTGATGATACTGTGAGTGTATCCAACGTCAGATACAGATACAGACGAGGAACTCACAGTAATAACCGAGGAGAATGGCAGCCACCAGCAGGAGGAGCAGCAGGCTGATCACTGCAGCCACAGTGAACTTCACACACCTCTGTTTGACATCTGTCAGGACATCACACACACTGTGACCCCACATTTTCTCACCAAGCTTATCTTTATCAATTCATGAATGTGATCTTGTTCTTTTTTTCCATCTTTGATATATTTACAGATATTTAATTATATATCTTTATCAATGACAAAATAAGACAAAATTTGTATGTCTCTACATCAAAACTTTAGGGATTAACTATACTTTCAAGCTATTGCAAATCTGTACTTTGGGAATCAAAACTTATCTAAGTTGGGTAATCTACCTCATGTATTGTTCATTTCAGGTACATATAAAGATTGTTTAAAGCTTATTGCATACTCTCAGTGAACAGAGAAGGAGGCAGAAGTACCTTTGCGTTTAGGGATGGAGTTGCTGATCTCAGGTGGAGTCAGGTGATGAACATATTGAGGTTTTACATCCAAACTGCTGGATGGAGGAAGTGTCCAAGAACTGGATTTCAGATACTGAAGCAGTAATGAAGAGAAAAATGTTCCCATAACTAATAGGTTACAATGAAGTAAATGTAATCATTGAAGTTTGAATAGAAATGTGATCAAATATGAATCCAAGGCAGTCAACCTTAAGATTTAGAGGCAGAAATAGTCTCACTTTGTAAAATCTTGAAATAAACATAATTCAAATTTGGTTAAGTTATCAGTCAGAGCCGCTGAAGTAAAACAACATTGATTACTTACTGGATTAGTTGCCATTTTCTGTCACACCAACACAGTTTGAAGTAGAAAAGCTGTCTTCCTGTGAAGAGTCAAGCATCAATCTCGCATGCAGATCATTTATTAGCATCCACTCCAAGATCCAAACACAAGTGAAGGAGTGAGAGTCAATTTTCTACGTTAGGTTCCTCAAAGATAAAACTCTCCTCTCACATCGCTCAGCTCTGTGCTCTGAGTCCTCAGCAGCCTTTGATGAAACAAAGAGTTTGTATGATCTCAAGAAGGGCCACCCCTTGTGCTTCATCAGCACTGGTTTAGAGTTTCTCTCCTGAGTACATAGAAAGTACAAAAAGGAGTCTTATATAAACACCTGACAACTTTTATCAGCCGGCTGTTAGTGTGGTGAATGACTGAGTGCTGTCACAGAGCACACAATGGAAAGGTACCACACTACATCAGCTGCATACAGGCAAACACCTGAAACTTCATTGCTGAAGCCATCATCTGGAAAATGTGGTCCACACATTTACACTGCGGGGATAGACTTAAAACTTTTCTTTCTGATAAAGCTTAAAGTTAGTCTTAGTTATGTTACTATAGGTTTAGACTGTAGGGAAAAACTGACTCACAAGGCTTCTGTTTCCCTCTCTCCTCTACAAAACTTTTATAAACAGTGTCACAGCTTTTGTCAATCAGATTTATTTTTCTTTTTGATATCTTGTCAGTCTAACTTTTAACCTCAAAGGACCATTATAGTTCCTGACCATGGGTCTCTCTGGGAGTCTCTGAGCTTGTCTTGTAGGTTCCTCTGGATTGGTGTGGACATGTCTAACTTCAGCTGCCAGTTTTTACAGCCTCACCAATTCTTTTTTTTGTCTGTCTGTCTCTCTGTGTTTTTATCTCTCTGTTTGCCTCCCTCTCTCTCTCTCTCTAAACCCCAACACAGTCGAGGCAGATGTCTGTCTAAAATGAGTCTGGTTCTGTCCAAGGTTTCTACCTGATAAAAGGAAGTTTTTCTTGCCATTGTAACTTGCTAAATGCTGCAAAGTGCTGTACTCATGGTGAATTAAGATGAGATAAACCTTTTTAACTTGTCCTGATGTTGGGTCACTCATAGAAAAATAAAGATTATTGAATAAAGATTAATTGATTCATTTAATGACACAGTGTTCTATAAAACACAACATAGAGGTATCACTCTGACTGTGACACGGGGACTTTTATTTACATCAAACCAGTTATTCATTGAACAAAGTTGCTGCTGTACAGCTGGAGTGAGTGACTCTAAGATTAAAAAAAAAATCCCGAGACACTCTTACAGAAATGGCGTTACTCTTTGGAAAAGAATCAAACAGAAAATTCACCTTAACCTCAACTTACATTTTTAAACTGAACAGCAATTTAATTTGTTATAAGGCATCTTTTTCTCAATAAAAAGGCAATAAATCATTTTATACAACAAACGAAATATGATACATTCACATCCAATTGGTTACATACACTGCAAAAAACTTCAATCCAAGCAGGCCCTTTGTCTTATTTTTAGAAAAAAATTGTCTTGTTGAGTGAAGTACAAGTCACATATACCTGACAATTCCAGAAAACAAATGTTCAGTCAGGATTTTAAAAGACAAATATGATATCTGCATTGCTGAAAAGTAACCGTAAAAGGGTAACAACAAAAATATACTGCATAAAGACATTATTCTTATTTCAAAAGACTTGACAAGTATTTTTTTCCTACCCAATCGGCAGGTTTTTTTAATGCCCTCACTAAAAAGAAGATCTAGAGTTGTCAGGTAAATGTGACTTGCAATGAGTCAAAAGAGACATTTTTGTTCCTAAAAATAAGATGAACACTTGCTTAGGGTTCGGTTTTTGCAGTGCACAGAAGACCGTCTTGCCCAACAGTAAACATGTCCTCCCACTTAACAGCCTCATGTATTTTCAGCATCACAGTTTATGGTCTCCATAGATGTGAGAATGCCCTGTTTGCTTTAACATTGTTACACAGATTTTAGCAAAAAATGTTGCATATGTTTGATTACATCATTTCAGGTTAAAGTGCAAAGCAGCTGGACTTCATATAATTCAAAAGGAACATTCACTATAGACCAGTAGGTGTTTAGATTGTAACTTGTAACAGTTTGGTATGTATGTGGAATTAGTTTGCCTTCGATAATAGTTACAGGAAATATTTTGTTCTTTGTCTTCTTCAACATCTTAACAGTATGATGTATAACTGGATTTCTGGTACAAGCAAAAGGTGAAAGTGTACAGTTGATATCATAAAAAAGGGGAAACGCAGCATTGTCTACTGTACTTGTTGTACTATGTGTGTCCCTTGTCTCAGGTCTATACCCAGGCCTGCCACCCTGGGAAGAGCCTGCTGAGGTTTTTGGGGTCCATGGCTTGTTGAATTAACAGGTTGACCTGTCCTCCGACGCTGAGCACTGTGCCCTCCTCCACCCCTTTTAACTTTTCCTGCAATCTCAGCAGCACCCGCTCCGCCACTTTATTGAAGCTCTGACTGTCACTGTAAAAGGAAAAGTATGAAGTCAAGAAGAGGGGCTTTAAAAGAGATGAAAACTTTCACTCAATCTCAAACACACACACCTGGATTTGCGATGGTTGTCCATGTCATCACCTCCCATGGTGGAGCCAAGGGTTGCGTTAAGCTCCTGCTGCTCGTCATGTTGCAGGTAGAACGCCTTCAGTGGATTCATGGTCCAGTCGAATAAAGGATCATACAGCAACACCTGCACAACACAATATATTAAGCTACTGCTTCACATAAAGAGGGTTGTTTTGAAGATGCTTCTTCACTGTGTGTGGGTCTCTGTCAATGTTCTTACCTCTACAATTGTCAACAGAGCCTCCTGAGAGCTCCTCATCACCTCCATAGTCTTTTCACAGCATCTAATTTGAGGAAACATTGTTTTTTCTTTAGATGTTAATTGTGGGTGTGCTTAAATATATTTATTAGTCAATGAAGTGAAATGTTTTCATTTACAAGCATACTTTCTTAAAAGACAAGGCATATTCAGGAAAACTTTCAGCACTAAGCGAATTCATGCTGTGAGGGAATTTTTTAACTATGTTGGTCTTTAAATAGATTTGAGGTTAAGAGGTTAAAATTTTCCAGACAACCAGGATGTTTCCACACCTCCTGAAAACTCCCTCCACTCCTGTGATGCCCATTCCATCCACAACGTCTCTGGACAGTCTAAAGGGGACGGTCTCAGGGGTGGGGAGGATCTTCCCCTGCTCGAAGGCCACACCTGAACACCAAAGGAAGAATTCAAGGGAAATCAGGGAATATGTTAGCCATAACAATTTAGTCTTGACAGTCTCAATCTCAGGAACTCAAGACTCAAGCTGCATTTTTTGTCAGGAGTTCAATCTTCTTTGCACCATCTATTTAAAATCTTTATTCAAACAGGACATGTAGAAGAGTTACATCAGAGGAAATCTTTGGGACTGATTTTCAGACCTTGAGGCTGCTGTTAGTTTTACACAAAGCCAAGAGCTATCTCCAGGTGTTTACAAGGAGGTACATACAGGATGAGTTTATACTTTTACCTAAATCGATGTGCACCAGCTCTGCCGTTTGCTCATCAATCAGGATATTCTGTATATGTCTGTCACCCAGGCCCACAATGTAGCCAACTGTGAATAGAACGGAGCAGAAAAGTTAGCAATCATCTTCATTTTTCAGTACTGTTTAATCTTCATTGCTTGTTATGACCTAATATTAAAAAAAAACTGGCTTTCATAACTGTTACAAATAAATACCTGGAATGTCCAAAGGGTCCTTTCACATAATCAACTTTGCTACACAAATAGAATGGAAGTTTTCTTGTAATTTTTCTGTCCATTCTGGTCTTCTACAAACTTATCACCCACTTCAAAGCACTCCAAGAAATTCTTTCATGTCATAAGTGTAGTAAGTGACCCAATACGCACACAGAGGACATTGGGTAAACATGCAACAGTCTGTACCTATGGAGGAAGTGGCCACACTGCGAGTGTAAGCCAACCGCTTCTCCATCCACACAGCAGGATCCAGGAAGCGTTCCATACAGAAATACCTGAAGACCGGCCTGAAATTCTTGCACACCTCACTGTAGGCCTGAAGCTTGTCATCAAATGCAAGTCTCTGAGCCTCCTGTAAAGACGTGAACAGGACAGGTTTTTAGTTTTTACCATTTTTTTGTCCCTGCCAGCCATACCAGCTCAAAAACTAAGACAGCTACCATCATCCTCCTACGACAGGCGAGGTTGGTCCAGTCCTGTGGTCTGAACCGTTTGTGCGCCCCTTTATTCGGATCCACCAGAAACTCCCCAATAGGCACAGTTCCTGAACACCACTCTAACACTCCGCTACGCTGGGAGAACGGCACCACCTGGGATGATTTTCATTCAGGAAAAAACATATGATGCAAGTATAAGGGCTTTTTATTCCCAACACTTTGATGATGATGATGATGACAATTGGCAAGATACAAGTCAATCATAAAGAGACATGAAGATCAAAAGAAAAGACAACCCTGTCGTGATTTATGATTCCATCCAAAGCCAGGATTAATGTTTTAATATGAAAAGGTCAGGTGAAATGATGGACACATAGTCAGCACATCTCACCTTGTATCGTCTGATATTGAGCTTCCTCTTGCGAGTGTCTGCGTTGCGTTGCAGCAGCATTGAGCACATGCTGAAAACCTGCTGCATCACTGCATCCTGGCGCAAGTCATCCTGACCCTGAGTTCAATTAGAGTGCAAAAATTACCAGAAAGACACGATGCAGGAATTTATAGCAAAGTGGAGTATGAGGAATCGTACTTCACATTTAAAAACCACTTTTACTGAAATTAAGTCCAAATAAAATAAAAATGTGGTATTCTATAATGTTACCCCTGACCTGACTGGAAAACTGAGAAAATGCATTTAGAATTAACCTATTTTAGACTTCCTTTTAAAGGTTAGACTTCCTTTACTATCACTACACAAATTACACTGCTGAGTGCACAGCATTTTAGCCCTGGTGATCACATTTTAAGTTGTGGGTCAAACACACAATCCTCACAGTCCCTTGAATACAACATTTTTTTTTTAAATAGAACACATTTCTAAGGGTCTCAAATAAATAAATAAAATAGTCTTGAGCTATAAAATAATCTTCCATGGTTAAAGATTAAAAGAAACTGTTATTTCACAGTGACTCTCTAAACTATCAAAGCAGTTAATTATTACTAATCAAGTGTTTCACAAGTATTCCCGCAAGCACAGACAAACAGTCTGTAAAGAATGTCCTCATTCCAAGGTGTGATCTGAAAACAAACTCCATATTTGTCCTCCTTTAAAAACAAGATTAATCATTAGCAACACTCAAACTGAAAAGAGAAAGTTGAGAGCTAGTCAGACTTCATCATCAAAGTGAGAGCTCTTGTACAGGTGAAGGTGGCAGAGAGAAACGTTTATGCTCCTTTGTGGAATAGTAAACTCAACCTCACAGACTTGGAGGATCAAAGGAAAACCTCCAACACACACAAACACTCACACCCACCTTCACCAGCTGTCTCCTGCTCTTGCCGTCAGAGCCGACACAGTCCAGGATCTTGGGCAGGTTGACTCCTCCCGCCAGGTGATAGTGAGGCAGGAAGGATCTGACGGTCACAAGGTTGTCATAGCAACCAGATGGATCAACCTATTTACACAACAAAACAAAAACATCGAACAGTCACAGTTTTTAACAGTCTAATCGATGATTGGAAATGGCAAACAGCTGGAGCATAAAGCCGAGATCTTTGTTATTTTAACATATAAAAAAAGAAAAAAACATCCAAAAGTGGTCAGATTATTAAACACATTGATCCACTGTCATCATCTGGAAACACTTCTTTCAAACAAAAACCAATTGCAGTATTAGTGAAGATAGGTCCTTTTTCACCTTAATCTCCATTGTAGGGATGACAACTTCATTCAGGTCTTTGATTTGCATGATGGGTTGGTCAGCAGGGATGGGAATTGCCTCTGTAATGAAACGGAAAGGAAGGCTGGTTGATTAACAGGCTGTTGAGAAAACGCAATTTAGACATCACAAGATCTTCTCGAGACTTGCTCAAACAGGGAAAAACAGTTTTTTGAGCTGTCAATGATATTAGAGTGCTACAGGAGTACCAGAGGAACAGATACTCTCCTATATTATATTTCTCTCATCTTAAATGCCGATCAAGTTGAAAAGAGCTCATGGTGACTGAGCAACATTAATTGTGCTATGTTGTTTAGAATAAAAAAGTTAAGCAAATATCAATCGTTTTCTGAAGTCTATCACAAACACAAAATACACTTCTCTATTTCAGGAAGAAATTTTACAAAATCATCTTAAACATGTTACTGGCTAAGATAAAAGGCGTATTGCATTGTCATACGCATGGAAAAATGGATGTTCTAATAAGATTCTCTCTAGTTAATGACATAACTTTTAACAACTTTTTTACTGTGCCTAGTCACACTCACTTTTCTCTGTCTTGTGCTTGCTGGCATCCATGTAAGCCAGAGTGATGTAAGCATCGCAGAGACGTTTAATTCCTCTTATCATCTCGCCTCGCTTACTCTGGATCTTGTGAATAATCATCCGAGCCACTTCTGAACGCTCCTGCACAAAGAGATATAAATACATACAAAATAAGAAAACTTTCACTTTAAACACAAAACAAAAGGGGGAAATGAAAACTAACTTTCTAAAAATGTTCAAATTTTTACTTATTTTACCTATAGAAGAAAATGACAGGAAACCACTTTAAGGCATGTATCAATATAAACTCAGCAGTCCCTGTTACTTGGTTGTAGAAAAATCTCAGGATATTCTCACCACGTCAAATGCAGAGGACTGTCTTGGAGTACTCTTTGACAGCCGGGACCTGCAAAATTTCTCATCTTTGTTGGCGTTGACCAAAGCAAAGATGATAAAGAGTGTGTGGTGGGGATGCTCCAGAGACGCCCTGCAGATCAGCTGGGAAGGGAATTTAAGAAAAAGTTTGCAGAGAACAGTTTTAATCAACCAATCTCACCAATGTGCATGTCATCTATTTCTCAGAATTAATAAAGTTTTGCATTACATCATTTAGGACATCATGGAAGCCCGTTTCCTCGATGATGACAGATGCCACCTTGGTTCCCATGCGAGCAGCCAGCTGATACATCAGAGGTAAAAACTTGTAGGAGGGGATTTGCCTTACTCCTTTCTGAAACACCAAACATGACGAAGGACAGTGAAAGCATTGAACCCAACATTATAAAATCACTGGCTACAAGTGAAAAGAAAAACAATCAAATAGGGTGAAGTTCACAGACCTTCATTGCTGCATTTACGTCCTTGACATCAGCATTTTCCAGCCACAGTGAAGCCAAGCGGAACACCCAAGTGTCGTGCTCCTCTCCTTGCTCCAGACACTGGATGTAATTCTCCACAGCCTTACACAAGAAACGCTGCCTGTCTGCCCGCAGGTTGGACAAGGCCTTCTCATCCAGCTCCAGCTCTCTCTGCACCTTTATGGTATATCTGTGAGGGGATTTAGGATCATCACCCTTGCTGCTTTAAAGTCAGAAATGTGGGGAAAACAAAAACTAAATCAGAGCTCAGACCTGTTGGTTGTCACTTTACGTTCCCTCATCAAGTCCACTTCTTCTTTGGCTTTCTCCAGCAGAGCTTGCTTGTTCTCAAATTCAGAGGAGGTCATGTATTTGTCGATGCTCTGGTACTGAGCGTCAGAGAAGCGTGCCAAAGACAGGAAGGCTTCTGTACGCTGAGCTTCGAGCCTTGAGTCTCCAGCTCCTGACTCTCTTTCTATCACCTCTACTGCCTGGAAGAACAGCACAGAAGGGATCTTTACACATGAGCTAAGAGATTATCGGACTACAGGAGGTTAGTCTTATCCTTACACTGAAAGTTAAGTAAATGACGGGCTAGTTCTGCAAGATATACTTGAAAAATTCACTACAAAACAGAACACTGCATTTGAGTGACAATAAATACAGGCATACAGATACTTTAAAACTACCATAGGCATGTGAAACAGTTGAATCTATCCAAGTGAAACTGCTTTAGGAGTTTCATTTGAATGTTGCTGGGCCTTGTCTCAAAGGACCTCGTTCACTATGTGCGTCAAACGTTCGTATGCACAATTTGAGCACAAATGGTGAGTGCGCACTGTTTGTAAATGAGGCCGATTGGGTCCGTAAATAGAAAATAGAAAGTCTTTTATCTTCCTCCTACCCTCTCAAGATACTTCTCCAGTATTACTCCAGGGCTTTCCAGACAAGTCTCAGCAAGCCAGTTACCACACAATCTGAGGCATTCTGTGTAGACTGGAACCAAAGCAGGATTCATGTCCACCTGTGTGACAAGTACAGTTTAAAGAAACATCTCAACACTAGGATTTTCCTCTTTTGTAAGCAAATCAGGTGAATAATGCTGAAGAAAATGATGACATCATATAAATGTAGGTTACACAGGTTCCCTGATGTTGCATTCTGCTCTCAAAAGGGGAAGCTAATATACTTTGTCAGCATGTTTGTGCCTTACCTTGTCCTCCAGGTTGTTTATCATTTGCCTCAGCAGACCCAGAGCGAGTCCCTGCTCTCCTTTTACCCAGAACACCTGGGCTTCCTCCAGCTGCCATGATGACACAGGAGACGAGGCCCAGGACTGTCCGGTGCCCTGCTGCTTTATTTGGAAAACTGCCCGCTCTGCCATCTGGACAGGAGTCAAAGCACTATCAGAACTTTATTTTTTTTTCACATTATTTACGAGCAAAATTTAAAATCTGATCCATCCACCCACACACACACACAAATTCTACCTGTGTATTCCCAGCTTTGCGAGCAAGCTGGCAGAGCTCCATGAGGTGGTCAGTGAGTACAGAGCGGAGGTACTGTTTGTGGTCCAGGTTTTCCACCCTGTCCATCAAGGTGTGCTGGGCAACTGAGCGGGTTGCAAGAATAGGCTCAACCAGAGAGAAGTCGCTGTCAATAAGCAGCTGTAGGTGCTGCCGCCACTGGCTGCAAACCTCCCTCAATGTCACATCGGAGAAGGGTCTGGTGTAAAGAGCAAACAGAAAAAACATTTGCAACAATTCTTCTTGGCCTAATCGAGAGAATGATATTTTAGAGTAATAAGAGGGACACATTTAATGTCCATTAAAACACACAGTCAATGGTTGTTGGGGATGTTTTAATGCTTTTTTCACCTGAAGAAAAGCTGTCTCACACTCTCCAGCTCCCTGAAGCTCTGCAAGTTCCTGAGAGCAGGGTACAAAGAAGAAGCAGCCTCAAGACTTCCTCTGCACAGTTCTTCAACCTCTGCTACCCTGTAGAAACATACATGTACATTAAGGGTGATTTATTTCCTGCTGGAGTAAATAAAAGTTTAAACTCCAGTATCTTAGTGTCTACCATACCTGGCATGCTTTATCATTTTATCAAATAAGGAGAACTCTTTGTCCCTCAGAGCTTGCAGGGAACAGAACACAGATTCATGGAGGCCGGGTTTGGAATTGTCACTCCTGATATGGCGACAATAAGGGAAAGAAAGTTGCGTTGTTGAGGATATTTCTTCAAATTATTTGCCACATGTGTTTTAATTGGCAGACACTTAACTCTCAGCTTCACCTCACCTTTCTGTGAGCTCACAATCCCACTGCATGTTCCTCCAGGCAGCCTGAAAGCGCAGCTCACTGAGTTCAGCTCCCCACTCCACTCCTTCACTCTCCAGACCCCTGAGGTAGGTGGTGAGGATGCTGCTCAGACCAAAGTTCTGCAGAGCCTTTGGGTGGAACCAGAGAGAAAAAATGTGAATAGGAAAGAAGCTTAAATCCTGACCTGACTCATTCAAAACTGTCTTGACTGTCTATTTACTCACTCAGAGCAGGTGTTTTTCAACAATAGATGAAGCAGCATTATTACCTCCACTATTCCTACTTGTCGCACAACATCAGGCAGAGAAGAGTGAAGGTCGTAGGATGTCAGAGCTTTCCCCCACATAGCTTCATGCTCATATGTTCGAATTCTATAAACCAGCATGACAAAACAAGATTTGTCAGATAGTAACTGAACACAACAGGGAAAAGAATAACTATATGGCTAAATATGCTCCGGTCAATGTCATGTGATGTCTGGTCATGGGATCCAGAATCTATCCTTCTACCTCGTCAATGGACTCGTCATGGTCTCCCCTTCACAGCCATACAGACTGTCAGGCTCTCCAATGCTGCGATACACCTCGATCAGAAGCTCCTGCATGGGATTAAAGCTATGCTGAATATTAAAATTCATATTTGTTCATCACAAACCAATATGGGAATACATTTTGTGAAATTTTTAATTTTATGGACTTGATTTGGTAAATAGTTAGTCAAACTTCAACACCCTCAAGGGGGCTTCTCTCGGTAAAGGAATGAGATGATAAGCACTCTCTCTATGCCTTGAAAAGTGTATAAGAGCACTTTTTCTTGTGGGTCAACACAAAAGGTAACAAGCTCTAATCAAAAATGAAAAGGCAGGAGTACATATGACCCTTTACCCACTGAGGACAACATGGTTTGGGCATATTTTGTCATTATAGCCCCATACTAGTCTGAAAAATGTCCTGTTTGAGTACTTTGACCCTTCCAGTTCCACACAAAGTAGATTTTTTTTAACATCTAGTGCATGATTATTGCTCATGGCATGGAAGAATTAGCAGTTTAGAAGAATAAATTAATTAAAAATAAATTGTTGTTGTTGGAATTTTTTGACTTGGGCAGAAACTGGAGGAGTTACAGCTGTTTGGCATCATTGTAATATTCCATTATTTTGCTTTGCTTGTCTACGAAAAATGCTTGTAAGTACCGTAATGAACCACACATTATGAAAAAGCATGAATTCTTAGATTCCCAGGGCCAACGGTGACAGAGTTACGATAACACTGCAACCAATATAGTGCCGGTGCTAAGAAGCTCTTAGGTAGCAAAATGTTGCCTCATTCCTGTGTTTTAGGATTTGTTCATGTAGCACTGTTGAGTCATTTGTATGGCTTTACTTTAAAACTTTATTTTAAAGACTGACCTGCAGACTGATCTTGGTGTCCTCCATACTCTTTTCAGTCAGGCTAGAGATGGTGAAGTTCTGGCTACTGTCCTCAAAGTTGATCCTGCGTGTTGCTTTGGGCTTGGCTCTGCAGATTTTGTATTGCATGGATAAAAAAGGCTTTAAATTGCTTTACATGTAATTGGGATTATCATCTTGATGAGATACATTAAAATTTAAACTTCCTTCATACCTGCCCTTTTCTTCCATACTGGCTTTGATCTTGTCCACATAGATCTCAGTGTACAGCAGAGCAGTAAAATGGGCAGAGCAGAACTGAGCAGCTTTTGCCACCTCCAGGTAATTGAGGTCCAGCCAGAAGTTTGACTCACAGACAGTGCCGATAGAGTTACTGTAGGAGGATAAAGAGTTTTGATTACAGAAAATGCTTCAGTTTAAATAACTGACCACAAGCCAGTTTGCAGTTCAGACAGAGTCGTGAATATCAGCAGAACAATACATCAAACCTCTCAGCGTCAACTTCAAGTGGTCTCTTTTGGTGTCTCAGATAGTCAATAACAGTGAGCATGGTGCGCAGAGAGGTTTTGTCATACAAGCTGTGGCTGCTGCTGTCTGACTCTATAAAGGAAAAACACATTTTTCTTTCAAAAAACACAAAAATATCTGTGAACAAAAATCAAACACAAATAGAAGAGACGGAATGAAGATAAAAGATCATAAAAATTATGTCTCACACTGAAAACTTACCAGAGTTGGAGATAAGGGGTGTGGCAGATCGGCTGGATGCTTGGAAACTTCTGGAACAAAATCTGAAAAAGTCCTGAATGTGGGCAGAGAGCAGCTCCCTCCATGAGCCGTTAGAGTCACAGAGAAGGATGGAGTGAATGATGAGGGGCAGCAGCCTCTGACAGCAGTCCACCCACACCTGGAGATAGATACAGGAAAATGCTGATCAGGAGCTCTGGATTAGAGGAAAAGTCCAGTAGACCGGTTAGAAATCACTCTTGAGGAACTTTGGATCACTCACCACACACAGGGGTCGTGACAGCAGCAGAGATTCACTCCCGACTCCTCCACTGTCGAGCAGGGCTGTGCACAGAGCCTTCAGCCAGGCCTTGTGTCTGCCGACCTGAGGAATCCAAAACTCCTGACTCCTCAGCTTCTCCTTGGCGGCTGAGCACTCCTCAGCAGACACAGCAGCTTCCTATCCAGCAACAACAGTCAGTAAGATCTGAGTGGACACAGCAGTGATGTATGATTTACTGTATACAACATCTTTACACCACCTTCTTCTTGGCTGTTCTGAAAGGATTAAGATAAGCTAGCATTGGGTCTCTGTTGTCTTTGTGTTGGTCCCAGAAGTCTTTTCCAGACTGGGTGGCGAGGATGTTCTTCACACACTGAGCGGCTGCTTTCCTCACCTCAATACTAAAAGAAAACAACACACAAGACAAGAACCAATGAAATCTTCTTTCTCCTGAACTTTCATTAAACATAGCTTTTAAGCCAAGTGTTTCTGTACCGCTGCTGAGTGAGAGCATCGTTCATGCAGTTGAGGATGATGTACAGACACTGTGACTCAGTGGAGCGGAACAGAGACGCAGCCTTATCGTAGAGGGGGTCGCTGCCATGAAAAAGGGCGATGGCGGAGAAATCAACAGGTCCTAGTTCTCCCAAACAGCTCCCTGCCGCCTCTACAGAAAAGATGATTGTAAAACTCAAAATATGGAACAGTTCATACATAGCAGAGAAGTCATTAGATTTTATACCAAGAATTTCTGCTCCACCGGGGTGGTTGGCAGCATGTTTGCAGAGCTGCAGAAGACTGAGAACCAGTTTCACCAGCACGCTGTCAGTTGGGTCAGCTAGATGGAAAACAAAGCAACTTTTAACTCAAGGCTCATCAAACCTTGAAAGATAACTATGTGCATTTTTAATTTTCACCATGACACTCTTTCAGAAGCTCTCGGATCTGCCCCTTGTTTGTGTGAAGCTGTCTGGTCAGCTCCTTCAGACCCTCCAGTCTGGTTAGAGGCAGGCAGTCAGAAGATGTCACAGACAGAAAATGGGATATTTCCTGTAATGGAAAATAAAACAACAGAGGAATTAGTTGGGTGCTACATTTAATACTGTAACTGCTTCACCACCCACCCCTTAATTTACTTAAGTTAAGGAGTAAATTTTAGCAGAGCTCCTGTTCAGTGCCTCAGGTCAGCTTATCTGCTGATCCTGGAGGTATTAAGGTCGAAAACAGAAGCCTGGAGGTGATGAGGCTTTTTTGCTGCTGCTCTTCAATTGTGCAACAAGCTTTACTTCCACATTAGACAAGCCTCCTCCATCATGTCCATTTTTAAAACTCATTTTAAAACCTATTTTATCCCTTGGCTGTCAACCCTGCATGACACTCTGTTCAAGTTTTAGTGGTTCATGTTTTTCTTTTTATTGTGCTTAAATTTTTTTAAGGAAAATGGAACCATTTTGTTAGTGTTTGAACCTGTTTTTTAAATCAACTTTTTACATTATCTTTTGTTTTTATCCTCTTGAGTTATTTATAACACTGCCAATGCAGTATGTGTAGACTACATTTAAAAGTGCAGTGCATTAATTGTTTAATTACTTAGATAAAATAACATTTTTGTGTTTATAACTTTTGGATAAACGGTTTGTAATTTTGAAACGGTACAGTTCTGAAAGCTATTTTATATGTATAAGGTCTAATCTTATATTTCAGAGCTTGACCAACCCAACTGTGTGATTTCTGTATTTATCTAATTCATGTCATCATATGTGCTAACAAATGTCTGCAGTAAAAAAAAAAAAGTGCATTGTGTCCCGAAGTCAACTGGGTTAGAGCCATTAACAAGATTTCAGAAAAGGCATCACCTGTCGGAGCGTAAAGGTCTCAGAGTTGTATTTAAGCAGGTGTTGGACGGACCGCAGCTCTCTGAACTCAGGGACGTCCGGAAAAGGCTCCAACCTCCTGATGGCTCCTTTTAACCTCTGCTTGTTTTCTATCACCAGAAATTGCAACAAACTGAGCACCTGGAGAATAAAGAGAGAGAAAAGAAATAAATCCAAGGTTTGAAATTAGTGAATGTCTAAATGTTGTATATTTGACATAAAAAGAAAAAGAGTTTACTGAATTCCACACTGAGGACTCAAGCTGTAAAGATTGTAAAAATTATATCTTGAGGTAGGAAGCCAGTCCAAGCTTTTACTTTTCTGTAAACAGTGTCACCTGTCAATCAGATGAATTTGTCTGCAATATCTCTTACCTGCTGTGATATTGCAGGCTGACTGGTCACCTGAGCTGTGAGAGTCCCAATAATGACCTGCAGATGGCAGTCTAGAGCATCATCGCAGAACTGCAGTGCAGCCCGACACACAGAGGTCAACAGGTCGCAGCACAGAGAGAGACTCCTGATGGAAACCTCATCCCACTGAGGAGGTCTGGGGTTTGGGAAAAAACAAAAATGGTTCCAGTCTGGATGCCTTGAGTGTGTGTGTTATACTGCAATAAACCTTAGTTACCTGAAAGTACAGGTGCACAAACCTGCTGTTGATATGGTGAATGAGTGTGTAGATGATGTCTCTGAGGACGAAGGCCCAGGCTCCTCCCAGGCCATCTTTCACCTCTTTGAGCAGCAGATTGACAAACAGGTGGTACATGAGGAGGATGCGATGGCGTTCGTAGCGGTTGGTTGTTTGGGCTGCTTTTTCACACACCGCCAACAGAATACTCTGAATGGAAATCTACAGTGCAGAATATTTACAAAGGGAAGCACAAGCACTTTAATACTAATTTATTACAAAAAAAGATTTATTAAAAGTGTGAGAAGGAGTTTTGTAAAAGTGACAACTCAAACTTCTTACTGGAGTTTTTGACAGAATGGCTACCAAAGACTTGTGGTTTGTACTGTGGCACTTGCTGAGATAGTCCAGTGTAGTTTTGATAACAAGGGAGCTGAAGTATGGAGGGTTTGGTGCAGGATCCAGTTCCCTGAAGGAATTGAAAAAACATTAGTCAAATACTGAATTAATTGGAAAAAGAATACACTTATTTTTTGCTACATTTACCCTATAAAGCGCTTCAGTTCTCCACTGTTCCCTTCAGCTCCTTTTCCTTCATACAGGGTCATGAGAAGCTCCACAACAATGTCTGCCAGATTACTGTGTATCAAATTGTCAATTTCCTGCACAAACACAAGAAAAAGGCTTGTTAGGGTATTATGATTTACCCACAAAATACTGTGTCTTAATCATTTTGTGGCACACACTGCAGAGTTTTTATTATTTTGTAACATTTTGATCAGAACAGTATATTTTATGACTGGCACAAAGCCTCAAACAAAAAACAGATTGAGCGAGAGTCTACCTGTTTGCCCAGACAGTTGGCGTCTTTCAGCAGATCGTACACTCTGTGGGCCTTCTCTCTCTGCTGTGCAACCTCAGGGTCCTGGCCAGGCAGGGCGAAGTGAGGCAAGATGCTAACCATGATTTTAGGGAAACAATCAGCCAACAACTCTTTCCAGTCCTTCTCTAGACACCTGCCGATAGACTTCACCTGGTCAAAGTCATCCAAGAAGACCAGGTGGGGGATCAGTACTTGGTATGAAGAGCTGCAAGGAGACAAAAAAGATGTTCTGGTTTAATACTTGATCAATCACTCATTCATTTGCTTTACTTTGGACCATTTCATGACAGATGTTTTAAAAAAGGTCATGTTCTCACTAATAAAAATCTTTCACTGTGATGTGATCCAGGAGGGTGAAAGGAAAAGATCCGAGAGTGTAGCGGTCATCAGACTCTCTTTGTGCCAGCCACTCAG
The DNA here is from genome assembly GCA_008086565.1 of Thalassoma bifasciatum. NCBI lineage: Eukaryota > Metazoa > Chordata > Actinopteri > Labriformes > Labridae > Thalassoma > Thalassoma bifasciatum. The sequence goes on along the minus strand of RPOG01000049.1, from coordinate 1,148,448 downwards.
CCACCAAGTAGTGCAGGTGAGAGCTGACAAATGTTTTCATGCTCCTGTAGCCGAGGGATTTGGATACACTACACAACACCTGTGATGAGAGCATAGCTGGTTCATTTCAATCCAGACTTTGAATGATCAATGATTTCACAGGAAAAACAGAAAAATGGTCAGAGCGCTCACTTTTTTGAGGAGCTGTTCTTCTATGTTGTTCTCTTTGTAGGACTGGAAGAGGGCAAACAGGGACTGTTTTTCACAGACTGGGCTACAACACAGCACCACAGATAAACTCTTCAACAGCGTGGCCTTGCGATTGAACGCCTCATCTTGTCGGTACTCTGAAGAGCTGCTTCTCTGAATTGTACCAGAAGAGAAGGACAAAGTTAAAATTTATCGGCGTACATATAGAAAAAAAATGTTGCACACTTTATGACAACACATGAGTAAACTTACAGGAAGCCTCATTCCTTCCTGAGCCTTCAGGTAAATGTTTTCAAAGGCAGCCTGCTGGTGTTTGAGAGGCAGCATCTTCTTCTTATCTGGTTGCTCTGGTTTCAGCTCCAGGAACAATCTGGATGCAAAGAAAGATATGGATGGCTGTCAGATCTTGGATTCACTGAATGATATCCACTCCTTCGTCTGATTCATTTTTACTTCTTTTTTTCACAGGTGCTTCATCTCCCTCCAGTTAAAACACACCTTTCCAATGAAACAGCAACCAGCATGCGGACTTGGTGGTGAGCATCTGCAAGGTAGGACGGGAGGATGACTGACACTGGTTTCTCTTCCTCTTTGTCATTTCCCCTGATGCTCAGGATCGCCCAATCACAACACAGATCAGCCTGTCAGAGGGAGGAGATAATAAAAGCAGAGAGAGGAGGGGTTTTAAAACATGTATGGGTTCATTGGTAATTTTTTTTTTCCTTTTTTTTTTATAAATACTGATTTTAATCTCAGAATTCTGCACTGTCAGAATTTTAAAAGTCAAAGTGAGACTAATTTAAAATATGCAAAGGAGCCAGAATAGAGTGACATCAGAATTTTGACATTCTGCCTCATGATTTTTCAGACTTTAATTTTCAAGTTGTGACTAAAAGAGATGCATAAAGCCAATCCCAGAATTCTAATTTAAATGTCATATAAAAAAAATGTGAAATAATTTTTACTGGCCTAAAAAAATCGAATTTGAACAAAAAATCTTACTTTTTTCCCTCAAAAATTCTCAGATTGAAGCCATGTTTTTGACTTATATTGCCATGATTCTAGTAAGAAATTATTCTTTTTAGTATCTCTGAAGCAGTTGTTTTTTTTCTCCCAAACAAAAGTTTTCCATAGCTCTAATCATTTTTCATAATTAGAAGAGCTGATTGTCAATTGTGAACAATTTTAAGAATCAGAATAGTGATAACCAACTCACTAACTGCCTTAAAAAACAGGTCACTATGGTGTTGGAGTTTTCTTGATAATCAGAGGCAAGATCACAGTGTACACATGAATGCAATAGGTGACATCTTACCTCCAGCAGAGCAACAAAACATCTCACCAGCGCCACTCGCACAGCTGCTATACATTTCCCTGTTTGGCTCAGGAAGCTGAAACACATCATATCATTTAAAATCAGTATCTGTGCTGAATTACTCACTAACTACTTCATGGCCAGGAGTGGATACCCATTCTTCACAGAGTGTTTCATTTACACAAGAATTTCATGTTTAACAAAAAAAAGTGCCACGAACCAGAATCCAGACACAACTTGTAGCAGAGATCCTTGAACATGTCTCATTTCTTCTGGTGCATAGTGAGTTTTCCCCAAGCTCTTTATAGAAGGTAGAAGACTTAGAAGGAAAGCAGCACACACTGCTTGGTCTTGTCTGTACTGACCACACACGTCCCTGTAAATACAGCGCAAAGAGCACACTTTATCATTCAACAGAAATAATAATTAAATCAATAATCAGAGTTGATTTCATTTTCCAATGATGAAACACACTGGGTGAGGACCACTCCATGAGTGGCTGTCATCTTCATTCTGCATTCATTTCAAAATCAAAACCAGTATGTGTCAAGGTTTTCTTACGCCAGGGGACGAAGCAGTGAGTCAAATTCCTCTGGAGACAGTGTGTCCTCGACAGGCAGCTTCTTCAGAAGGACCAGATACTTAAAAAAACAACAAATTAATCAATCAGCTGTGTCATCACGGCCCCTTTGATCCACCCTCTCCAGATGCTGCTACACTCACCATGGCGAGCTGTACAGCTTTGCTAAAGTCAATCTGCTCCCCCAGCAGCAGCAGCCGGCGCCGCACCTCCTGTGGTTTGAAGAGAAGACCATGGATGGTTTGGATGGCGCCGCACTCACACAGGAACTCCAAGATTGCAAGAGAAGCCAGGTCTTGGGAGGCGAGATGATCATCTGCCAATAGACTTTTTGCACCTGATGTACAAAGGTACGAAATGAAGTCTTTACAGACACTGTTGTTACTGAAAACGCCTCTTTTTCTTTAGCTCTTTATAATCTGCTCTCTACGTAATGTGTGAAATGATGATTAAAAAAACTGAACGGCTGATTGATTTGTCTTTTACCTGGCCCACAGATATTGTCGCTGTTATCCCCTGCCTGCCTTTGGGTCCCATTTGAGCTGCTTTGGGGCTCTTCATCATCGTCAAATAAATCATTTTTGTCCCCTTGTTGAGTCCTGGTAACATCCCATTCAGCATCCAAACAATCATCTTCCTCTGCAATGCTAACCCTCTTGGAAGCACTGCTCAACTACGAAGACAAAGAAACAACATTTATTTAAGTTTTCATCTCACAAATCTTAAATCTGCAATGTTGTAATTTGCTGTAAACTTACCAACATTTTGGAGAGCTCAGCCAGTTCACTGAGGAGACTGGCTGGAAGAATCATAATGAACAAAGTGGACGAGACAGGCCTGAAATCCTGCAGACAACAAGAAAAAAGTTAATTGGATCATTTCTACCCACCTGTTGTGTTACTTGTTGTTATAGAGGTGTTTGTCACCTTGCTTTTTTTGGAAGCAGACTGTGTGCAGAGCTTCATGACAGACTGCAGTGTGCTCATGGTGCCCTCTTCTGTCATCTTCACTTTCACGCTAGAAATAAAACCACTCAGCTCTTGAGCCAGAGCCTGTTGACATAAACACACGACACATTTTAAACAATCACCTATTTAACACTGAACTATGGGATCATCAACTTAATTTGGTGCATCTGCCCAATACCTTTGCTTTCATGAAGAGCTGTGACCTGCAGGCCTCCTCCTCGCTCAGACACCTAGCAGAGATGTAACCTGCTAAAACCCCTGTAATCAGATTGGAACAGCGCACCAAACACTCTGGTGGGATGGATTGAGACTGTGGAGTAAGGAGTCAGAATGACTTCCATTATTCTCTGTATCAACAATAACACAGAATATAGACCTCAGAGTGATCTACTTACATCAGGGGAGTAACTGTTGAGCAGGTTGTCAGCTACAGAGACCAGTGATTGTTCCAACTTGCTTTTGAGGGAGGGAATGACAGCAAATTGGCTTTCAGAGGAGACTTCCTTCTCTGACTCCTCAGCTATTTGTCTGGCTGAGGGCAGCATGTTGAAGCTGAATTGCAAGTACAGTCCCTCGATCTCCTCCAAGTTACCCTTGGTGGTAGATGAGGTTTGTTCTTGTAAAAAAGCACTGAGGATATGACAGAAAATTTTGTTTATTTTTTAATTTCCAAAATGAGTTACAATGAGTAAGAAAACTCAAAAACTTCATACCAATAGAGTATCAAACAATTACCAAAAAAAAAAAAAAATTTGAATGGCAAACTCGGACTCATTTTCTTTACCTTTCTACTCCATCAGTACCCAACAGGAACTCCAGGCCAGTTCTTGTGTCTTTCAAAGTTAAAGAGACAAGGATGTTTGCTATGAGGTCTTGAGGGAAGTCTCTGTGCACAAGAAAGATGTTACAACAGTTACAGTCATATGAAGGAAAAAAATGACATGTCTTTAGTTAAAAAAAGGAGTTTACATGCAAAAACAATCACCCCACAGGACAAAACAACACTGTATTTGAACATAGAGGCAGATTAAAATGACTAAACACATAGTCAACCAACCTGCAAATGATGGGGTGAGGTCTAGAGCTGTCCTCCATCTCATCGCTCTGATCTGTCATCAGCAGCCAGGCTGTGAGAATCTCCTTCAAGGTAGGTGATGCAGATCCATCTGTGACTCCCACTCCCACATATTCCCTGCTGGAGCTTGTGGAGAGACTTTTTGGAACAGGGAACTTTAGCAGAGCCTGGGCTAAACAAAGCGCAGCACTCCTGTGGGGCAGGAAAATAGAGATGAAATGCAAACACGTAAAAAAAAACAAACAGATGTCATAAAAGCACAATTATAGCACTAACTAATAGCAGGATTGTAGCGGGAGAAATGTCGGACACTCACTGAGAGGGTTTACAGGCTGACCCTGAGTAAAGTTTCCAGAACTCTCTGTCCATATGGATCAGTCCACCATGGACGACAGAACTGAGCAGGTCGAGGCAGTGGACCTCTGTTTGAGTCGAAGTGACCCCGCGAAGTGCAAGAACCCACACTCGACCCCACAACCTGCTTAGCTCCATCCTGTGGACTTGGGCCCTCTCTGGGTAGCGAGCCTGGCACCGAGCTAAGTCCCTCAAACAGCGCAGCACGTACGGCCCCCTCTCTCCTTTCTGCTGCTCTGCCAGGAGCTGGTACAACAACGACAACAGCTGAACCAGCTCATGACTGGGCACCATAGATGGATACTTAGAGGTGAGAACTGAAGTGATCTGCAGCCTGCGGGGAAAATAGAGGACTGTTTGGGTCAAAGAACACTAGTCAGATCATCATGTATAAAAATAACAGACTAGAATTAAATGTTTTGATATCGGTTCAGATTCCCCTACCATGGTATGATGTCAAAGTCATTTTGCTGAGGCTGCAGATGGTCCCGGAGGACCCCCCAGCCCAGTTCAATGCGCCGTCTCTTGCTGGCTGCTCCATGTGTGGGACTGAGGGTGGCTCTTAGGGATGCATGAGTCACATCCATGATGTGGGTGTCATTGTCATCACTGAACAGCTATATTCAACAAATTACAAACAAGATAGAGAAAGTAAAGTTGGCAATTTCATTGTGAGACATTAATTGTGTCCAATTCGTTCAAACTGGTAATACAATTGTACAATAGCTGCATGAAAATAGTTTGTGAGGTTTGGGCTCCTTTGGACTCAATCTTTGTTACCTGGTGGCAAATATCAGCAGTGAGCTCAATCAGATTGTCTTTGACAGCGATGTGCCGTGTCCCCGTCACATACTTTCCTCTGCTGCCTATATGGCTGATCTCTCTGATCAAGGAATCATATAGATTATAAAGCAGACTTCGCCATTTGACCCAGTCTTCTGCATGAGCATCTAAGATATAAAGGGGAGGAGAGCAGGTTATTGGTAGCTTGGAGACCTACTTATTTCTAAAGCTTGATATCTAGTTTTGAAGCACAGTTAATGATTTTGCGGCAAATATCATGTGGAGCTTTTCTGAAAGACCCCACAAAGAATGTTTGGCAAAAGTGATCCATCCTTGTGCATCTCTAATTATTTAAGGCTGAAAGACCTTTCTACCTGTATCTTGTGTCTTGGCTCCTTTGGGGTGATGAACATGAATTTGCAGGTTAAAGAACTCCATTATCTCTTCTTTAAGGGCTGTACTGGGCCTCATGTCCACCCAGATGTAGATTATGGAGGACAGGAGCTCCTCTCCAAGATGGCACACCTTCATACGACAGTTCAGAGCAGCAGCTCTTAAAAAGATGTTGAGAGCTGAGACGAGGTGCTCCAAAACAGACAAGTGTTTCTCCTGCCTATAAAAAGAGACACAACAACACAACACGTTTCATGACACCAATTCAAATGATCTACCAGTGTATCATACTCATGACAAAAAGGATGATGGCAGTATAAGTCATCACCTGGAATTTAGCAGTGCTTTAGAGAAGAAGCAGAACAGAGAGTTATTGGACCCATCAGTCTGCGTGCAGAAGCCCTGCACCAAAGTGTGGATCACTCTGCTCACCAACACTCGGTTTATGGACTTTGATGAAGAATTGAAAAAGCTGCAGTACAGTTCCAAAAGACCTGGGAATCACAGCATCAGACAAGGAGAATATAGTTAACTAAGGCAAGTTGGTGTATCAGTATCAGCCAACAGTATGATATTCTGCTTCAGTTCTTATTTCATTGATATAAATATATGTATAAAGTAGATGAATATCCCACTGACTGTTCCACTGCTGTGGAGTGATGTCACACCAGTACTTGCGAACAGAGAGGATGTCTTTCAGCAGAATGCTGCTATAATCTTCCCCATAGGCTGAACAACTGTATGAATTATCCAGGACTTCTGTTACATGTTTCAGCAGTTCATTACACTTTAGACGGGGTCCACCTGCAGTTAGAGAATAGACACACAATAACAAAAGATCTGTATAAAACGTAACAACATACAAATCACACCCTTGTTGTAATAAAAATGCAAACAAATCAGTGATAGTATTGTACCTATAAATGCACTTGTAATATTTTATTCTACATTTTGCAGAGACAATGTACTCATGTACTTACGTTTGTTTGCAAAGCGGATGAAGTATTTGATTAAACTGCAGACTTCAGCCATCTTCTTCTGTCGTATGGCCAGTGTAGTTGCCGTAACATTGGATTTACTTGTTTTGATGCTTTCTGTTTCTTTCTGGACATAACGCTGCAGAAATCTGACGAGAGGAAAAAGAGACAAGGATCCAAAAAAATTCAAACAGGTGCAATAATGGCAAATGACCAAGCAAAATGAAAACACAACTTTTTCTTAATTTGTTCACAAGCTTGTGCCATTTAGAAGTGTTTCGCTGCATGGCAAATGATTGAAGTGATCTGTTTGCAATTAAGAAACCCCTACAACAAGGAGTCAGATTAATGCAGAGTAGAACCGGACTGATGAGAAAGATTTATTGTTATGAATGTAAAACAACACCAATGTTTGAGAAGTTGCCAATCAAACAGAACCTTTCTGTGACCTGTGCTGCAGTGTCGAACTCTATTTGAATATTTCGCCCATGTAAAAACAAGGCAGGCATGACATGCAGCAAGCATGGAAAATAGGAAGCTACCTGAAAACAGCATCCCATGAAAGTTGCTTGGATCCTTTGGCTTTGCTTCCAGAGCTGCGATCCAACTCCTGCACAACCTCTGGAGCTCGTATGAGCCGCCTGAAGTTCTCAGCTTCTTTCTGAAGCATCAAAAGAGGACACAACTGTGAGGGTTCACATCGCACAGCAGTACAATGGCAAATCGTGCATGGGCCATTTAAAGTAACACGTCTAATTCTCTCGATGCTTATGTGTGATTTACCTTCCTCTCTGTGACTTTGTCACTCTCCAGCCCCCGACAGCAGACCAGAAGATCGTGAAGTGCCAGAGTCATGTTTCACAGTGGATGAGAGGACTGCATCAATATGGATCCGCTGTTTCTTTATGCACTCCCCTTCTTGGTGGGAGTGGTATGTTGACAAAAAGGATGTTAGACCATAATCTGACTTTTATGAGTGATTGCATAGCCTTGTCACTTCTTACTCCAAAGCAGCCATGACAAACTGAAACTAATCACTCATTAATAAGTCTTGCATCAAAGTGGTCTTCTAGACGTTCTGCTTGTGCAGTGAAAGATTATCCTAAACTCAACCCATACACATTCAAAGTCACTGTTCACTGACCTCATATGACTGGACTAAATCTGCACACGGAGCCTGTGCTTATCGCAGGTGTAAACTGTGGTCCTGACTTGTTAGCAGGGCTGCTGTGCTGCTCCTCACAACTTTGCCATCTTGACGTGCGCTCACACAAACACACACGCGTAACACGCAGGAAATTCCCGCCCCAGCACCAACGATTGAGTGACGTCACTTCCTGATGAGTCCTCCAACGTTGGTCTCAAGGTAGAAATAGTCCGAACGGTTTCGATAATTTGATATGTAAAACGATTTTAAAATTCAAAAATAAGATTTAAATTATATGTGACATAAATAGGTGTGCAAATGCGCGTTTATTGGCAGTACAACGGTTTAACGTTTGACATTGGACTACAACTCCCAGATTCTCTCAAGGCAGGTTTGTTTGAAACTTCCGGGTTATACGTGCTTGAGTTCCCCGCCTTTTGAGCAGCAGTGGTGTGTCCTCCAGACGTCGCCTGTTACTGTAACTACATCAACGGTTTTAGTTTGACGCTTAGTAACGGATTTCAGAGACTTTCCCTGAACATGCATCAAACCGCTGACCGCTGAAGCTTCTGGATAAACCGACAGGTGCTATGTTGCTGCCATCTGACGTCGCCCGGCTAGTTTTGGGTAAACCTTTTGTTGTTGTTCAATAAGCAAAGCTGTAGCTGTAGCTTTAGCCAGCCCTAATATGCAAAAAGAAACCAACCACCCAGAGCTTATAAAGGATAATTTTTGAAAGCCAGTCTTATACATGTGACGCATTACTAATACCAGCTTGCCCTTGAAGCGTCGATTCAACATTTTTTATGTATCTTTAAAACTAGTTGTTGATACTATGTCCTCCTCCCCCTACACAGGATACCTCCAAGATGAGGGACTTACTGCTACAAGCCAAGCCTTTATTCACGAAAGCCCAAACCTGAAGGAGTATGCCGACCACGCTTCAGGAGATGGGACTATTCCTGCCTGTGTCTTTGTGAGTACTCCCATCACAAATCAATGTCAACACACATTAATGTACAACTTTTAATCGTAGCTAATTATTTCTATCTCACTCTCGCAGTCTGTCTTCGGGAAAGGCCTGACAACAATATTGAACGAGTATGTAGCAGCTAAAGCAAAAGGTGCGTTCATCTGACATGATTGTCAACCTATTGTTTGGTGGCATGACAGCTTTGTGTTGTAACTTGACATTCTTTTCTACAGAGTCATGTCGGGAGGTACCTGCCATGATGACTTCCTTGTGGAAGAAGCTGGATTTTACAGTTAACCAGATCAAGTAATGGGTCCCATCATGAGAATGACTCTTAAAATTTTGCAAAGAAAGATATTTGAAGAGGGAATATTTTAATTTTTCTTCTTTATCCCAACAGGTCATTGCAAAACTCCCCATCTATATCAGCGAGTCAAAGAAGTAAGTTTATTGTCTACAGTTTCAATTGACACACGATTTTCTGTTGCTTAAGTTTCATCCAGTACAGAAGCAGATTGGGGACAGTTTTGATGGAGAAAATAATTTAGGGTCGAGTTTGAAGCCATAATGACGAAAATAAGGTCAAAATCTAAATAAAGTCAAGTACTATTTTGAGATCAAAGTCAAAATAATGACACTAAATAGTCTAGACAATAGTAATCATATCAGTGAAGTTGGCAGTTCCATCACATGAGAAACAACCATTATGCTTGAAGACTGTCGCTTCAGCTCAGCTGTCAGCAGCTGCTCTACTGTTAGTGGCATCTGTGACTGTTGAGGAGCTGACTGTACCCGGCAGACGACTGGTTGACATGGTGGGGGGGGGTATTTTAACCTTTTCCTTGACATTTTTATTTTTTTTCTTTTACTCACCATTTCAACAGGATGGTACATTATTGGGGTGAAATGAAATTGCAATATTTTTGTCTCTTCTGATATATATTGCAATACTTTAAAATTTTTACTTCTTCACTCTGTTGCTGAGTTTTCTCTGAATCCCCCTGAAATGGTGATGACAGATTCTCAGACAAAGTTGGGCGCACAGATCTGGAAGCTGCTGCTTTTAACCCTGAAAGTTTTAAACGAAGAATGTGGTATTAATCATTAACAAACTATCAACTTGACAAAACCCCTGCTACGCTCCACTCACGTTTACTGCTCCCTCCCTCTCAGTCGCTCGACCACGCTGCATGACACTCTGCCCGATCCTGATAACAGCAGGTTAAATCATAGAGCACTGAGAAGTTGCTCCAGCTGTTCTAGATGTTGCATGTAATGTGGTAGAATGTATGAATGGATGCTCATTAAGACCTATTGATGATTGAGGGTAAAAAGGCTACAAAAACTAATTTGAAAGGCTCAAATATATCTCAATACATTACATACCTTGTGACATGAATATTGCACAAGTGCATATTCTGATTACTAAAACAATATATTGTGCAGCCCTACATTTCGACTGTAATCTTAAAAATGTATTTTGGCTTCACTGTTGTCATGTTGACTTTAATCTAGATTTGCCAAAGTTATTTTCTTCATCATAATTGGCTCCAGTTCACTTCTGTACTCAAACCATATTTTTTTCTATATTTCTATGTGTTACAATGTTCAGTTTTAGGGCCTTTAGTTCATGAATAATCCCTAACCAATAGAAATTTTCACAAATTGTCACAAAAACAAGCCTTTCGAGGTGCAAGAGACACAATTTCAGAGGCTAGCATGTGTGGTATTGTGTTGGTAAATACTTTATTTTGTTCTGTTTCTCACATTGTTTTATGTGTGGTATTAATAAACCCACTTCTGTGTTTTACAGCTCGTTCTCGGGTTGGATTGGCAAACATGGCGAGACAACGAGTCTTAAACGTGTCTTCAGCCAGTGCTGTTGTCTGCTCAACAGTTTCTGATGTGAGCTCAATCATCAGCCCTGCCCACTCCTCCCAAGGCATGCTGGGCCATTCCACCCCTGTGAGCTACAGCGCCCTTTCCAGCAGAACAGCTACTGGTGGCGGTGCCCATCAGCAGACTCCAGATGTCAGCCGATTAGTAAATACTCCAAGTAGGTGTCACAGAATACCAACCACAGTATCAGCTTGTAAAGATGGCAGTCTGTTTAAATTGCTTTAAGATTCAGAAAATAAGATATAAAATGATTGTTTTGTAAAGTGAGTCTGAGTATTTTTTTTTCTTTCATAAAAAGTGTTAAATATTTAGCTATATTTTTAAGATAAGAAAAGAGACAGGAAAAGCTGTGTTTTTAAAATGTTTGACATCTTTTATTTCAGGGGACTCACCTGTACAGATAATTCTTTCAGAAAATCGGTTAAATCCAGGACCCATGTCTCCTGGACGAAGGAAGTGGTGAGAATCAAGATTTTCCTTGTCATTCATAAGCTAACCATGAAGGATGAATAAAACAAACAATGTTCTCCTTCAAACCTGCAGTGATTTAATATCTTAGTCTTCTTCAGCACACTAACACATCATGAACTCATTGTTTCTCTTTAACATCACCTTGAAGTGTGATAGTATTAAATCTGTGACATGACAGAAATTAACTCTCAAATAACTTTACTGCTACCAGGGACACCCCTAGAAAAAGAAGTGGTGCTTCCAGTGTGGCAAGTGTTCCTAGCAGATGTGCCTCAGCTGTCAGTGGGCAGAATGCAGAATCCCAACCTGAAGAGATTGTTGATGAAAACTTCCCTGTAAGTAGATTCTTCTGGTTTGATTTAGATTTTTTGTTAGATGTTATCAGTGATCCAGTTCATGTGCTAATTTCAGTTAAATGTCAAAAGGCCAAGATTACATGTTTCCCCACACTTCAAGCATTAAATCATTTTTTGATGCACTTATCTCTACAGCAACTTGTTATACAAAATGCACGCGACAAGATATTGGGAGACCGATCACTTCAAGAAAAGCTTGCTGAAAACATCAACAAAATCCTTGCCAGGTATGTGTTAGGTTGGAAATGTGCATGTGCATTGTTGCTTAAAAGTTGCCCTCAGGTTTTTTCAAACCAAAGCTTTGTGTCAATGTGTTATGACAAATAGTTTTCTTCTGATTGTCCAACATCAGTGACCCAACTCCTCAAATACCAAAGCCTTCATCGAGTACAGTGGAGGCAGATCAGTCTATAGACGAAATCCTTGGATTACAGGTGCTAAAAATGTTACATACAACTTGAAAAACTTTCCTATTTTATCAGTGATAGATCCGTCATCAGGATTGTTTTCTTTTCACTGTGTGATTACATTGTTATATTGTCCTCTACAGGGGGAAATACATATGAGTGACGATGCTATTCATGACATTTTGGAGCAAACAGAGTCAGACCCAGCTTTTCAGGCTCTCTTTGACCTCTTCGATTGCAGTAACTACTTCGCACTGATATTGCATTTTCACTTCTTCAGCTGTACAAGTACATCAAATAACATATTTGTAACAATGTTTTGGATTTACAGATAAAAACAAGCTCCCTGATGGAGAAGCCGTGGATGAAATTATCAGCAGTTGTCCTGCAGAGAGTGGCACAGCTGAATCTTCGACTGTTGTGCGATCCCTGCAGAGCAGTGAGTCAGGTAAGCCTGAAAGATTTAAAACCCTCCAGGTTGATTTTTAACGTGAAGTGATCAAAAAAGATTGGTTATGCCCATTGTCAATCAGAAAGAGATTTTTTTTAACTTGACTAACTCAAACCTTCTTTCAGGCACGGCACAAAAAGAGGCAAACTCCTTTGATCCAACGCCAAACACTATGAAGACAAGAGCACCAGAACAGAAAGAGCGCAAAACCAGGAAGTCAACTGCTCCTACTTTGATAAAGAAAATAGTCGTTTGCCCGAGCAACAGGGCATCTAGAATTGAAAATAGCTCGGCCAGGTTATATATCAGTCAAGGGGAGCAGCGAGGAGATTCATCTGCTACAAAGGATTCAAACAGAAAATCAAAAGCCCCACTAGCCAGTAATAGTGTTTTTGAAACTCCAATGGATATTGATGAAGCACTGAACACGCCTTCTGCTCCCTCAGACAGCATGGCGCCTACCTCAAAAGACAACGCTTTGACCACCCCTGTCCTAAATGACTCAACGTTTCTCACCCCAAGAGCTGCTGCTGTATTTGCTGGACCAGGAGGGGGAATGACTTCAAATAAGGACAAGAAACAGGAGATCAAACAGGCACAAGGATCTAAAAAACAACCTGCCGCAGTTTTAAGTAATCCGCCTGCATGTTTGTCTCCTTTACAAGATGGAGTGAACAACCTCCAAACACAGACTTCTGATCTACCTCATGTGTCGATCTCAACCAGTGGAGTTGACAACCAAGCAGTGATGACTCCCTCTACTGTGGAATCTGCCTCGTCTGTGTCTACTGCTACTTGTACCACAGCTACAACTGTCCCTGCCTTGCCTTCATCAGTTTCCTCTTCTGCATCCCTCCTCACGACACCTTGCTCTCTCACAAATGCCCCCAACTTTGCAGCGCTAACAGCTCCACTCGCTTCGTCCTCCCCTGCATCCACCTCCTCTTGTACCCCCATTGTTGCTGCACTTCCACCTCCTAACGACATCAACACAACCCAAAGCAAGGATGCAGCTGATCCCAATATAGTGTCTTTGAAGATCATCATCAGCGACAACCAGGAGGAGCATTCCCATCATGACACAGCCTTGAATCAGGCAATTTCAAGTATATCTGGAGAAAAGATACCTACCATCTACCTCTCCTCTCCAGCTAAGTCTCCTGTTGGCCGTTGCACACCAAAACATGCCATGGATGAAGCAGCACTGGCAGTTAGTGGCTTGCAGAACTCGGAGGGACATCCGAGTCCTCTCGGCATTAAAGCTGGGGCTGTAGTTGCGTCCCCTCTAACTGGGACATCCCAGGCCCAGCAGAACTACATTATCCATCTACCCCTAGACGCCACTAACCAGGCTCTGCCAGGAACCACTGCAAGTTATTTCCTTGTGACTGAATCTCCAGCTAAAGATGCTCAAAACACTTCTCAAGGCCTCTCCCCTGGTAAGAGAAAACAGGTTTTTAACAGTTTTTGCTGTCTAACAATTCTATTGGGGTTTGTAGCTTTTAGGCCAGCAAAAGTTTGGTCAACATACAGGATTCACATCTTGTGAATTAAAACAACAAGGTTAAGCTTTTGAGTAAAAGCACATCCTAAGTCTGACTGTTATTATACTTTATAAACAAACTGAAAAGAGCAATTGGAGTCATATTCAGTAGATTAAAGGGAAGGTTTGTCCACATTAGTGTTAGTACTGGTTGTATTAACCTTTGTGTTTATTAATCTGCAGGACCAGCGCTCATCTTACCCTCATCTGTCAAGCCTGTGATGCTTCCTGTGTCTGTTGTGGGCCAGAAAACTCTTGGAAGGGTTCAGATGGTGTCAAATCAGGTGACAGTCATAACTTCATACATTAAATGTGTCCTTTTCTCTACTAGAATAGAGTAACAGTGGCGTTCCTGTTCATATTGGTTGATTTGTTGTGTGTAAACCCATAGCAATTTCCAGAGCTGTAAAAATTAAAATACATGTTTTCCCACAGCTTGTCGCCATTCCAAAACCAGTAACGCAAACTGTTAATTTCCAACAACAAACACTGGCAAACCAACAGTCCAAAAATTCTGGTAAGTAGCCACTTCCTAGCTGTATGTATCTTGATGACAATGATGTCTGTGCTGCTTCCTCATCTCTTTGTCCTAATGTTTCCAGTTCCAGGGACGGAGCAGCATCTGATTGGTAAGTGTGTTCCTGAAAGAACAAGCCAACAGGAAGCAGAAAAGGGTCCTAAACACAGGAGAATCTTGTGCTTTGACTCCTCTGCAGTAGTTCAACCAACTGCTAAACCCCCCTCACCTGCAGATCCAAATGCATCTCCATCACAGTCTGATCAGCAGGTCAAAAAAGGCAACCAAAAGCAGACAAAGCCTGCTATTTTGGGTGGTAACAGGCCCAAGAGGAGGGTACAGACTGTTAGGTGTTCAACAGATCCTCAGACTGGAGCAGGCTTTGCAGAGGTAGGAAAGTTAATGCCTCCAAAACAGCAGCAGAAAGATCAAGTGAACCCTGGAAAACAAGACAGCGGACAAAACCAAGATTGTCAAAGCGACAGTACTAGTAAAACAGGTGAATCAAAGCTTGAGCCTGTGAAAAAGTCAGACTCTGGAAGAAAATCACATTCTTTTGACAAGAAACAAAGTTTTGATAAGGCTGATGAGGGAACAACTGCAAAGGATTCTCAAACATCCAGGTCATTGTCCTCTGACACAGCACAGAAATCAGGAACTAGAAAGGAAAAAGAGAGCAGCAAAAAAGAGCTCGCTGAAAAAGCTCATGAAGGGCACGAAGAAAAGAGGACTCCCTCTCAGGGGATGCCAAATGTGACGGCTAACAAGGAGAATGAAATTAAGGGCAGCCCACAAGAGCCGACAACACCGTCAGCTTCAGCATCAAGAGACCCTTCTTCTCTGCCTGTAACTCAGTCTACATCAAATGTCTCCAAAACTCCCTCAAAAGCCAGCTCGCTGGCCAAGCAGGCAGCAGAGATGCTGCAGGACATCCAGGGCCAAAACTCCCCTTGCACTCCTGTCAAAAGATCAGCAGCCAGCACTTCAGACCCCACTCTGCCCCGGACTCCTGCTACTGTCCTCAATGAGGATGAGTCCGCTGGCTCTGCTAAGACGCCTTTACGCCAGAGGAAGGGTAAAGATAAAGAGGGGACTCCAAAACATCTACTGCCACCCAACACCCCAGATGTTCCCGGCTGCAGCCCAGCCAGCGAGGCAGGCAGTGAAAACAGTATTAACATGGCTGCACACACGCTCATGATTCTTTCTCGTGCCGCCATTGCTAGGACTGGCACTCCTCTTAAAGACAGTTTGCGTCAGGAGGGAGTTGGAGAAAAGATGGTTGCAGGCTCCAAGAACTCTAAGAAGCGCAAACCAACTTCCCCCACTGCTAGCCCGCCAGCAAAGAAAGACAGAGTGAGTACATCACAAATATATTATGTTCTAAATGTAGTTAAAGGCTTTAAAATGCTGTATTATGGTGCAACTGCGTGTCCGTCAAAAAAATAAAGTTTACTGTTGTATTGAAACGACAGTAGTTGAAGGTTGATAAGAGCAGATTTGGTTTTTAACGAATATATTTTTAAATCTGCAGGAACGGAAGAAACTTATGGATTGCTTTCCCCATGACTTGGATGTGGACAAATTCCTGTCTTCGCTTCACTACGATGAATGAAGTTGGATTCAGCAAGAGGAAAGGGCTTTCATGCAACTAACCGATTATGTTATTATCTTGGAATAAACCAAGCCATCTGCTAAACCTGTGCCTGTGGTTCCTGCAGGGAACCTACCCAGGACCTTATCACCTCCTTCAGCCAATGAGTGACTATGATTTGGTTGGCATGATTCCTATTTGAGGAATCTATTCTGTAAGATGCAGCAGCAGCATAACCATGGCACTTTGTTGTATTGTTTTTCATATATTAACTTTTTACAAAAGAAAAAAAAAAGGAACAGAACTTTTTTTTCCCGCAAAGTAGATGCAATTTTTGGGCACCTTAACATAATGGATAACAGTTTTCAAAGTTTTGGGTTCAAAGCATTTCTTGGTCAATATTTGACTTTAGGTTAAAGAAATCTGCACATGATGACTGACAAGTAACATTTAAATCCCGTCTATCAGTTTCAAAGAATAAAGATCTTTCATCATTTTAGCATTTGATGTGGCGGAAATGTTGAAGTGTGTACATTAAAAGGTTAAGTAAAGGTGTGTCTCATTGTAAACAACAATTTTTGTTGTGACCTGTAAGGTGCAGTCAGTACCTAAGTGGCTGCAGCTTTTGGTATTTCTATCCATGTTGCAATAAAAAAATAAACAAAACTTTGTGTTAATCCTTACTATATAAAAACATGAAAATAGACCAATAAAAATTAACTTTAGAAGGGCACAGGGAGTTTTATTTCCCTTTGGTAGGAAAGTGTAAGGTACGTGTTTCCTGTGAAATTTAGAGTAACAACTCAAAATTGTACATGCAGTGGTATATGTCAAGTTAATAAACGGGTTGAAATTCTCAAGAGAGGGTTGAATTTTTTTTTAGTTCGGCAAATCTGGCAACCTCTGATTGGCTAACGAAGTGAATAACGGACACACGTCATTTTTTCAAAATAAAAGTGCATTGTTTATAAGTTGAACGATTTAAATCTGAACTGTGGGAAAGAAAACAAGTACTACAGCCATTTCTCTCCCACACACGTACACACATTTTATTGATTGGATAAAAGTTTTTTAAAGGACAACAATGTGCAGATGGTGAAACAGAAAACAGAGGTACAGTTTTGTCTATGACGTACGAGCCGTGTATTTCCGGGTCACCAGGACAGGAGAGGTATGAATATCACTTGATTCACACGAACCACACTTCATTTACACTCTAGTTTGCGATTTTTTCTTATAAATAGTGAAACAACCGGACACACGGTCACATCCTGAGGACTCCCTCACAATAAAGGCTTCCCGTTGTCATAGTTTTGACCGTTACTTTGATGTCGAGTGCCATTAGCATGCAGGCTAACCGGTTAGCATGTGGGGGATGATGATATGAACGCATTTGGCTCAATATCTTGTTACAGAAGTACTAAAATAAACAATGGCGGTTATTTCAAGATGCCGTGCCCCTTTCAATGGGACTCTCAGTAACATATCCACACTGTCCTTGTATTGAACACAAAATAGTGTCTTCATCATAAACGTGACTTAAATGTCATCCGGCTTGTTGACGAATTGACAGTCAGATGTCGTATTGCTCACAGCGTTTCATAAGGATTTTAAACCTTCAACCTCAGCCTCCCAGTGTCTCTCTTACTCCTCTTGGCCAGGAAGCGAAGCAACATCTTGGAGGACAAACTCACTGGTTTTGCCATTTTCTTTCCCCTCAGATCGCCTGATCGGTTAAGTCTTGATTGACATGGCAGCCAATGGAGCAAGCTGTGAACAGCCCCAGAAACGAGCAGGAGCTAAAGATAGACAGAATGGAAAGTCTACAGGTCGGTGTTTGTCTTTTTCATTTCCTTTCGTGCCCTCTGCAAGTAAAACTGACTCACCCGCAGAGTAACAGTTGTGTTATCTCTACCGCCACAAGGTTTGAAAAAGTCGTAAAAGCACTGAAGCTGGCTCACTTAGCTTTCGGTTTGTAGTAGACAGGCAGTCCTGTCTCACATCAGAACATGACTTGATACAATGTTGATATATTGTGGAAGTTATCATGTGTGTGGTTGAACAAAGTCACCAGGAAGTAAGCATTTCTGTAGATACAAATGTAATAGAACATGAGGGTGATTCCAGTTCTGTTCACTCTCCAGACTTCTCGGTAAGAGAGAGGCGACAGAAAGATAAGGAGGATCGTCTGTCCCTGGTTGTATGGAGGAGGCCTGTCACCACACTGCATTATTTCCTTCAGGAGACCCTCATCAAATTAAAGGAGTGGACTTACAAGTAAGAGGTCTAACCGGCTTGGCCAGTGTGCTTCTGGTTGTACATTCCTTTGTCAGGTTGTATATGATTGTAAGTGATAGGTCACTTTGGTAGAAGTTACTATTACTTGAGTAACAGTCATATAGTACCTGATATTTAGTGTACTTAAGTATTAAAAGTAATTTACTGATATATAGTGTACTGAACTATGAGAGGTAAAAGTATTTTTTTAGAAAGTGAGCAGTTAGAATTATGATAATGGAATTTATTGTGGCTTCTTAGCACGATACCCAGGCCAAGGGGAACGAGGCTTGAACATCTTTAACATTAAAAATTAAACTTCATCACTGGCGACTAGCTTGCTCTCAACCTCCCTATGTGTTACATAGAAAAACAGCACATTTCTTTCAGCTGGCATGACGTTATTAACTGCAACTGAAAAGGTGTCTCTTCATCTTCAAAGGAAGTTAGTTTTCAAAGTTGCATGAATTCAGTAATATTGCCAAACGTGACTTTAACTTCTACCAAAGTCATTCCCTGATGAGACACTTGAACTTTTATCAAAGTATTGCTTTCAAGTACTTTATATAAGACTAGTTAGCAGCAGTACCTGCAGCCATGGCATCAATAATGTGGCATACCCATACAAGCAGAACTTCTCCTCTACGCTTGGCAACTGACATGACTATTAGGCATTATGTCACCAACTTAAATTTCTTCTGATTTAATTTTTGTAGTGACAAGTAACGAGATGAATGGAGAAAATGTATCAGAGTGAAAGTACACATTTTCTCTCAGAAATGTAGTGGAGTAAAAGTTGTCAGAAATGTAAATAAAGTGAAGAAAAGATATGTGAAAACTCTACTGAAGTACAGTAACAAAGTACTTGTACTTCATTACATGACATCACTGCGATTATCATGCCACCAGTTGTAAACAAGTGTCCACAGGAGACTTTTGTTTTTAATGTTATCATTACAAACTGTAATCTGTTTTTCATTTTCTGCCCCCTGTCAGGCTTTGGCAACGGCGAGGTGTGGTGGTCTTAGTTTTGGTGTTGTGTTGTCTGTTCTCCTTTGCCTACTCCACTGAGGGAGCTCACCAACAAGTAAGGCTGGACTGATTTGTTTTTAGTGGTGTTAATAATCAACACTTGTTCTTAATCTCTTACCTGTGCAAAGGTTAATGATAAGTCACTCTCCACTTTAAATCTTTCCAAGTAGAGGGCTAAACTTGGGTGATAATAAGATCTGCCCTGTTGTCAACCAACCCTTGATCATGCAGTTTGTCAGTCTGTCAGAAACGTTTGTTTACATATTCACCGACAAATAGATTGTGTTATTTTTGACAAGAATGTAACTCCATCCAGACCAAGCAATGAAATGATTCAGCTTTCATGTTTAGGAATGTTTTTCAGAGAAAATCATTCAGTGAGCATTTTCTGCATGCTTCGTTCTCTTATGTTTTGACTTTCTTCCCTGAAGTATGTAGAGTATCTGGAGAAGAGGTTTCTGTGGTGTGCCTACTGGGTTGGCCTTGGAATCCTGTCGTCGGTCGGCCTTGGGACTGGCCTGCACACTTTCCTCCTTTACCTGGTAAGAAATAACACAAAGCAATTTCTCCACGGTTTGATGTCAAGTTTTGTAGTGCGTGGCCAGTAAAGAACACAAATAGAACAAGTAGATCTCTGAAGTGCACAGGAATCATGTATAAGATGATAAGCGTTCAAAAGGGATAAAGACACATCAATCTGAGGGCACCAGGGACTGTGGTAAATCATTTAATTTAGGAATAATCATAAAAATGTTTCAGTACAGGAAAAAGACAATTATTTTTACTTAAATAAACCAACTGTTATCCGGTTCTTGATATATTTCAAACAACAAAGATTATTAGATACAGTCTGCTATTTCCGTGTCCAATAATCTCTGTTATTGCCATCACTGGGGTAAGGATGAACTAATAAATCACATAATGGAAAACAACAACAAAATAAAAAAGCAAAGGTAGGATAGATAGTTGGACTTTGTAGAGGCTCTTGAAGATGTTTGTTTGCTATCCTTGACGTTATGAACCAATCGGGGTTTAACTTTGAATTACCATGACCTGAATGACAGAGATACTCAAAGACATTAGCTGGAAAGATACCTCTTATCTTCTTTACTCATCATGGATTTGGATGCTCTTATGTGTCTGTGATAAGCATGAATACCAACCAATTCACCACGAGCAGTGTCTGATGACTTGAATTATGTCACTGTCATTCTTGTTCAGAGTATTTCTTCAAGGCTTTGATTGTACAGCTGCCTGTTGATGGCGCCATTTTCACTCGCTATATTGCACATCTTCTGTCTCTTCAAACTTGTTCCAGTTTGTCACTGAGGCTAATTTTAAGTGTGGAATTTCCTCAACTCACAGTCACAAAATGACTGCTGGAATGAGTAACCAAAGTGTGTCATTTGTCTTGGTTGTGGTTAAAAAGGAGAATTTAGAGAAACAGAGGAGAAGAAGAAATTCTTTTCTGCTTTTGTTCACAAGAACATGTGCAGATGTGGAAAGCTGACTCAACTTTTTCCATTATAATGAAATCATGGGAAAAGATGAAGGCATGACTGTCCTGTATTTCGTGACACTTCCCTTTAGTACTTTACAGATCAGCACGTATTTAAGAGTATGATGGTAATGTTGTGTCTGATCGTCTTCAGATTCTACTCCCAGCGATACTGGTTCATACAGTTTTGGTGTGTATGTCCTCGTACCCGGTACTATATGTACATCATACTATTTTAAGACATGACCTCACCCCATATCACGGGAGGTCTCCTGCTATTAGTAGTCACCCACACCATATGGAGGAACATGAAAGCTATCACCCTGGTTTGTATTTTTATAGCTGCCACAGTAGAAACTTTTGAAGACATTACTTTTGATACAGCTTTTCTTTGAATGTATTTAACATATAGACAAAAGTGGTCTGAGCCTTGGATTTTCACAGCACTTTTTTTGTCTTTTCTTATCTCAAATTGTATCAAGTAATCCTTTTTTGGGTACTTGGTAAAACTTATTCCACTATAATAGACAGTTCTAGCATTAAACAGTGATTTAATATCAACTTGAAATAGACAATAGAGAATCATAAAGGTTCTTCTAGCTTCCCTTTCTCAAATCTTCTTTTTACCCCTAGTCAAGAATCACGAGATCTTAAATCTCTTAGGTTTATACTTCAACATCCTCTTTCTAGAGATGCTTTTTTCTGAAAGTGCTTGTTTTTTATACACTCATGATCTTAAGTCCTCTTAAAGCTTGCTCCATTTCTCTAATAGCTTATATCTTTCGAGCTTTGTGGTTATCCAGGGAGTTGGTGTTTAAAGGGACACCTCATGTTAAGATTTGTTGACCTTGTTGGATTCGCATTGCTATTTTTTTGTAAATATTCCAAAATAAAAACACCTTTTATTTCTACCTGAGTGACTTAAGTTGAGCCTTTTTAATTTTGAAAACATTGGTTTGTGTCATGATCCTCCATACCAACTCAGAGGAGAGAAAGAGTTTAGGTCTCCACTGATCACACTCAGATTTATATTCTAAAAAAATCAGCCGGACTAACCAGCTGATAAATTGCTTGTAAGCTATTTGCCACTATTTGCCTCATGGAGACTGCCACTTCATATTTCCATCAGAGCCCCATACAAAGCAGCCCCTAACTACTGTGACCACTTCTGCATTTTCAAACAAAAATATAAATTTCTTTACCGCTACACCACAGGATATAAACTATCTGAAGAAATGTGGACCATTTCCTGCGTCACTTTGCACGGCCAATCACGATCAGAGCTCCAATCTCGAGCACCTGCTTCGTTCTGATTTTGCCAAAATTAGAAAACTCTTTGTGAACTTAGAACCACAAATCCCAACAGCAGAGTTATTCTGTGACTTTACCTCAAGATTGAAGCATTAATAGACCCAAGAGGATGAGATCATCATGTGCATGGGAAAGGGGATTCACTCACCAGGGTGATTTTTATGATTCATCATGATGTTTGAGAGGTCACTAAAGAGCATGAAGTGCTGAGCTCCTGGCATGATATTCAGTGATGGGAAGAGTAAGAGAATATTTTTATTCTTAAGTTTCTGCTTATAACACCAAATTTGTTGATTTGAAGCAGATTTAATTCAAAGTCAATGCTCCCAACTCTTTTTGCTCCTCTGTCTCTTTTGATAAGACCAAGATTTCAGAAAAGACACTGATTAGTTTGTTTTGAAATTACAGAACTTTTTTTTTTACTTCCATTATTAGTCAGGGATTTTTTATTTTTAAACAAATGACTTTATTACCCAAAAGTTACTATAGTGTTTTAATGTTGGAAAAAAAAAAGAATTACTGCATGTGAGGTGACATTTAACCACACAATAGCCTTCATCACAAGATTCCATCCCAGGCTAAACTGTAATAAACTTATTTTGGTTTAAAGAGGGAGATGTGTTGTGCATCTACAAAATCTTAACATTGAACTCATTACTGGTGTACAAAAAAAAGGAAAGAAGTTTTCATTTACCCCATCAAACTACTTAACTGTAGATTTTACAGTAGGTTTGAAACCCAGCCGAGTGTTTTTTCTGTGAACACTGACTTGTTTCACAAAGAGATGCCATTAGATGAAGCTGTTTGGTTTAGGACTTTGTGTAAACCAGAGAAGTCTTGTGTGTGCTATTACTCAAAGTGAGCTGGGGAAGAGAGCAGATGCAGTCAACACAGACTAATAGTGTGCTGTCAATCTACTGTCAGTGCTGCAGAGATCATTTAAAGGAGGCATAATAGAGTCGCTGTTGTGGTCACAGGTGGACCAACTGTTGTGCAGCCAGATGGCTCAGCCTAACTACAATGATAAATGATGACATGCATACCTGCGAGAAAGACTGGGTGACTCAGCTACTGTTAGTGTGTGTCTGTACTGGTGGGTGTGCAGATGTTCAGGGTTTCTGATAGTATTGAGCTACAGAGACGTTTATATGAAGAATTACCTTGAACCAAAAGAATAGTACATAAAAAAATAGTTGGGTCACTGATTAAACATGTATTTTAAACTGCAACCCCCCAAAGAATCAAAAGATTAAAGCATTAGTAATGTATGGGTTCGCAAAGTGCATTGACAGACAAGCAAACCAATACACAAGAGCAAAGCAAGAACCCGAGACACAAAAGATTTTAGATATAACCCAGCCTCAAAATTGTAAACAGAAAACAGTAACAACATAAAGAAAAACTGACATCAACAACCCAAGGCAATACAAGAACAAAAATAACATGATGAGTCACTAAACACATACAATATATTGCTGTGTTTAAGTCAGTTAAAGGTGAGTAGAAGAATAGCGAGTTTGCATTTCAAGAGCTTTGAAATTTTAGCTTAAGTAGTGGTACAAGTAGTTAGATAAATTATCAATGACCCATCAATAAGAGCTTAAAATGATAGATTAAATATTTGCAATGACTTAATGACGCCAAGCTAAAAAACACATATTTACAGCATGGGTCAAAAAACAACTTGGGTCTTGATGGCATTTTCATGGGCACACAGTGTACGGTGATGAATGTTTTTCTTACTCAGCAGATTAGAGAATGCTAACGTGACGAGTTTGCCCAATCAGAGGTGCAGGTCACATGACTGACGGGTCATGGCACCCTGTAGCTGTTAGTAATGAGGCTCAAAGCTTGCCTCCTGGGTCAGCGATTCCCGTATGGCCCCCCCACTGACGATTGCTTTCACAACTATGAATCACATATTATACAGTCCATGGTTTGAAGCCTACTCTTTGGGTCACTGATTAAAATATTCAAGGAATTTTTGGTGGACAGGTTCAAGGGATTGCATTAGTTTAAGCCAGGTGTTAAGTGAGACATTAAGTAGAAGTCAGTAACTTTTGCAACATAAGCAAAATTTAATCTTTCTCTTTCAAAAAAAAAAAAAGGATGTAGAGTGTTGAATTTTATGCAGAGACAGTTGAAGTAGTTCTTTTTTGCCCATCTCTCCCTCAGGGTCCTCACATAGCATCAGTTACCCTGGCAGCATATGAGTGTGGCTCTACAGACTTTCCAGAGCCTCCTTACCCAGACCAGATTGTCTGCCCCCAGAATGGAGGGGCAGACGGGAGTATCTCCCTCTTCACAATCATGTCAAAGGTTCGCCTTGAGGCTTGTATGTGGGTGAGTACTTGAGCTTTGAATAAAAAGACTGCTAAGTCAGAAAAATGAAATGAAATAGCAGTCTAATAATGATGATAATATTACAAAGAGCAATTGTGTTTCCTAAATGATGATATCACGGTAACATGTACAACTGCCTTTGTGTGACAAAGTAACCAAATGCTGAATTACATTGCCTTGGTTTAGGGAGCTGGCACAGCCATCGGAGAGCTGCCCCCGTACTTCATGGCCAGAGCGGCCCGTCAGTCAGGAGCTGATCCAGATGATGAAGACTACGAAGAGTTTGAGGAGATGCTTGAGCAGGCTGAGGCAGCCCAGGTCAGAGTTAACAAACAATATACATGTGCATTCACATCAGTTACTTAAGGAGAATAGCCAATAGCAAGAAGAAGAATCTATAATTACCTGTGATTCTCTTTGCTCAGATGATCATGCTTTGAAAAACAACTACTGTGATGTGATTTTACCTGGTCTTGTTTAACCTTCATAATGCTCAACTGACAATGGAGTCACCCTCCAGTGATTGGTCCCGCAGAAACATATGACTTCAGTGAAGCCCCTCCTTCCTTACACTTCCAGTAAATCTGTCTGTTGGTGGGTGACTCACCCTGAGCACAGCTCCCCCTTTAATCATCCCTCAGGCTTTGCTCTCACTGTACCTCCCTTCTTCTTTTCCTCCTTTTCTCTTCTCACCGGCCTTTAATTTGAATGACAGACAGTTCTTTCAGGAACCAATTTCACATGACTGAGATCAGATGCTGAGTCAGCTGAACAGAAATCAGACCTGCTTTGTGCATCGTCTCCTCCACCTATTCTAACCTCACTGGTTCTAAACTAAATAGACGGACCGGGCCAACCTCGCATCACATGTCTGTTGACACGGGGATGTATCACGGATATGTTTGCATAGACATTTATCGGAGGAACAATCACCTAGACGATTCAAAAGCTCTTCTGTTAAAGTCTGAGGAACTCAAAGTTCAGCTCAGTGACTAATATATCCTATTATGTCAACTTGAGCCGGGTACAAGATCTTGTACATTTCAGTGACACCATTCTGAGTAGAAAAAGTACCCAAAAATTATGACTATAAAAGCAGTTATAATGAAAGAGCTACAGAGAATTACTTGTGAAAATTCAGTCACCAAGCTCAAATTAAAAAAGTCTCCCAAAATTTGGCCTTGGTGTCCTTGGTACTTCCTTAACAACATCCTCAAGCCAAGCTGTGATCTTCACCATGTAACTACCCACATTTCACCCCCGCAAAGATGGATATTGGCACAGAAAGATCTACAGCACTCTTCTGCACCACGCAGTTTTTAGTTCAAAGCCACAAAATTCATCAACTAAGAAGAAAATGTCACAGTGCTCAGAAATAGCAGATATTGAGCCACAAGCACATGTCACTAAAGCTCTCTTTTCTTATAATAACACTCAGACGTTTTGTCTGGTTTGGCTGAAAACCACACATCTACGAGAAGTGCAGCAAGGTTATTTCAAGCAGAGGATAAAAGGGTGTTCAGATCTACAGATGGTTTCATAAAAACAATGAAGAGTGTGTCATGGACATTAAATAAAGATTCTAAAGTGAAACAAAAATTATGTGTAATAATTATTTCTCAAATGTATGTGCAGGATTTTGTCACAAGAGCCAAACTGGGAGTCCAACATATGGTGCAGAAAGTGGGATTCTTTGGGATCTTGGCTTGTGCTTCTGTGAGTTTCCACATATTTTTTTAATTGTTTTTAATGTCTGCCTTACTTTTTTTAAATGGATTATTGTTTCTTTCAAAAAGCTTTTCTCCATTTTAAGAAACATTGTTCATACTAGATAAATGGAATAATGTAAGAAAATAACCTTCAGCAACTATTGATTTTTTTAATTTAGGTAAGTAAAAAGTGTTTATGTTATGCTTTTACAAGGGCTTCACAATAAACAATACGTGTGAATTCAAATAATTTCTGCTGTATATGTTGCAGATCCCAAATCCTCTCTTTGACTTGGCTGGAATCACTTGTGGTCATTTCCTGGTCCCCTTCTGGACGTTCTTTGGAGCAACTCTTATTGGGAAGGCCATCATCAAAATGCATATACAGGTTGGTAGTTAAAGAGCCTTAGCTGCATTTGTTATAAACTATTAAAGGACCAGTTCACCAAATATAACCCCATGATTCTCTTTCAAACCATTCAGCCATGCGCTGCAGTTATAGTAGCTGTGCCCTGAATATAACTCACTTTTTGTTTCATGTCATAGTCCAGTTCGCCGTTTATGCATGTCTCTGAAAAACTCACACTTAAATAATTGGTATGACTTTGAACAATCAGCATGTGTGGGAGAACTAAGATCAGACCAAGTGAGCAAACATGAGTTGGTGACTGTGAGAAACTTGTAATTGCAGACTGCTTTCTGATGTTGTCCTTTTGGGATTCCTTTTTGGGTTCTGGCCCTGGAGTGCATCCAAACCAGTCTACACCAGCTTCAGATGAAAGGAAGGAAGCTTTTAGGAAGTTTTTAACAAGAGTCAGACTTTTTAAAATGTCACTGGATCAAAATGTTTAAATCACAAAGTGTGTTGAGTGTGTCATAAGGTGCCCGAATGAACACTTTTAATGTGGAGGAGACGATGATAGTTTTATTCTACTGATCTTTTACTGATTCAATTTTAACC
Organism: Thalassoma bifasciatum; assembly: GCA_008086565.1. NCBI lineage: Eukaryota > Metazoa > Chordata > Actinopteri > Labriformes > Labridae > Thalassoma > Thalassoma bifasciatum. Next base: position 1,121,325 of record RPOG01000049.1, on the reverse strand, counting down.
TTTTGTTTCCTATCATAGTCTTTTCAGTATAGTCAGCCAGCAAAATAATTGGTATTCGGCAGTTTTCATTGTCACATATGTGGACAAATTGTCACAAAAGCAATGCGCATCTCTTGCGGTTCTGACCATCTTTTCTGAGAAGAATTTGTTCATTGCCTCTTAGGTCAGAGGTGCTGGCTGCACAGAGCTTAGACAAACAGAAACAAATTTGTACAGTTAATTCTCTTTATCTCCTTTAAACCCTTGACTGCACTTTCAAGAAAATCTGTTGCACTTATTAGTTTTTGTATTTACCTATTTATACAATAAGAGTGGAACTTTTTAAACAGTGACTTTCAAATATTTTCTGGTTGTTTCATCAGGTTATGTTGCACTGTCCTTTGTCTGTTCATTTGTGTGTGTATGTGTGTGTCTGTGTGTGTCTGTGTGTGTGCATCCTGCTGCAAACCAAATTTCCCTTCCAGGGACAATAATCAGAATCAGGATAACCTTTATTCACCGAGTATCTTTTGAAGAATACAAGGAGTTTGACTCCAGTTTTACAGTACACTCTGTTCAAACATTTATGAATAAACAATAAATATAAAACAGATATTAAGTAGGCCAAAAGACAAAAGAAAAACTCTTGCACCAAATAATTAAAAAAACACATACACACAAGTTAAATAGTGCATTGAATAAGGGAATTAAAAGATCCTTGGGGGGGACGTATGAAGAATACAAATCTGAACTAAACTGTTTAGTCTGCCACACCAGTGACTAATCTAAACCTGTGCTAAGAGGAGCTCTCTCTGTGTGTGTTTGTTTATGTGTAACTAAGTGTCTTAACAAACTAAACTGAGCCATCTCTTCGTCGTACCAGTCAGTGATCTCACTCTGAAAACTCACAGACTAAAGGTTCATGGAGGATGTAGAGTGGACAGGAGAAGGTAGACATGACAGGAGGAAGTTGTGTAGACGGTAAGAAGCTGCAGGGGGTACTCTTTGTGTTTTGTATTTATTTCTTCAGCCCGAGTACCTTAAACCTCTAGGACATCACGTGTCATATCCTGTCTGATTTTGTCCAGGGGGCCATGTGTCATGCTGGTTGAAGCTGATCAGTTTCAGGACCGGAGACGAATATTGTGGTTTCGCTCCCCCACTTAGCTGCTTTGCAAACCACACACAGCCCCTCACTGCCCAAAATTTAGCTCTCTGCCAGGTTTGAATTTTGTAATTAGTGTGTCTGTGGACAGTGGCAGATGTGGCCTCAATTTTTCACAGCTGTGCCGTCGAAATCAAAAATCTATGTGGTAGAGGTCTTCGAGACATTTTAGATAGCTCCTGTGTTTCTTAGTCATCTCTTGAAATTTCACAAGGTTTCCTTTGAAATAGAAGTGTCGAGGAAAATTTCCTTTAATTCTTGGTCATTTCTTTCTTGTATTTTTTTCCAGAAACTGTTTGTGATCATCACCTTCAGTAAGCACATAGTGGAGCAAATGGTGTCACTCATAGGGTAAGTTTCTTCATAATTCTAGTGTGTGTGTGTGTGGGTGAGAGAGAAAGACTGTGTGCAACACTTCTTTGTGGCATTCAGTGTCGTTGCCGTGGTTTAGTGGTACCATGTGCATTTGTAACCGTGTTTGTGCCTTCTGACCACTTATGAGGAATCCTGATTAATGTTTTCACTGCTGGGGTGGAGGCAGGGATCTACCCACCTACACTTACCCATCTCTGCAGCTTTTGTGGCCAGGCAGGGTCTAATCTGAATTTATTGATCTGACTCATCAAGTTCTGCTTTGACTGATTATGTCTACTAGCTTGAGGTGGGAAACAATCATAGACAAGGAGAAAAAGCTCATTACTGAACAAAGCTGCTTGGTTTCTATTGATCTGTTAGCTTTCAAATTTTTACGCGCCCAAGAAAACCAAAAAAATCTTTTCTCTCCATATTTGGATTTGAATGTCAGTCCATATTAGGTGTCATTATTCTGTTTGATTAAACAAAAGTTGAGGTTCTTTCCCATGATATTCACATGGTTCTGGATGACTTGCTATGATTCATGTTGCTGATACAGGATGAGTTAATGTTTGTGTGTTCCTGTGTGCTTCTTATGAATAAGGACAGAGAACTGAGTTAATCCAACAAATTGGACTCATTTTGAGTTGGGATTTGCCATTTTTGCTGTTCTTTTTTTCTAATTTATTGTTTCTCTTCTTTGCCAAGCCTTGAAAAAGCCAGCCTGCCCAGTCTACGTCCTGACCAGACAGAATTTGATTTATGTATTGTGACCGCTGCTAGTGGGAGTATATTTTCTCTTCAGTATAATAATAAGCTCTGCATTATGCTGAGCTGTATCTTTGCTGACCAAATAGTAAAACTACATCAATGTTACAATGTGACATCCACTACAGAGGGGCATCCATTATAATTGGCCCCATAGCTAGCTAATCTTCATTGCCTAATAAGGATATGAGCACGCCCTGATTAGGTATCTTTCCACCCAGAAGGCAGCAATGGTGGTAAAAAGCTGATGACATCATGTCGACTCACTTCCTGATTGAAGGGCTGACACAGGCTCCTATAGAGAGCCCACAGTATAAAGAGAGGGCTGAAGAGTTTCTTCTTCAGTCCTTCCTGCTGCTCGCCTCTGCACACAACGCTTGAGGAGCAGGTAGAAGCTGCTATAGGGGCCACGTGATGGAAGGATGTTGGTTCAGTGCTGGATCAGTGAAGCCACTTTTTGAGTCTTTCAGGGAGCAACTTTTGGAGAAGCTGTATTTTCTTGATAGGGAAGCTTTTTTTAAGGGTAAGTGAATTCATCTTCTTTCTCCTTTTCTCTTTTCTTTACTTTTCTGTGTGTATGTATATTGGGGGCTGCGATGTCAGCTCTGTGCCCAAAGTGGGACCAGCACTTCAGAAGCCCTTCAGTCAGTACCTGGAAGCACAGAGGAACAAGCTGCACCATGCTGGAGGAAGTGCACCGGCGGTAAGAACAATATGTTGTTCTGTGACTAACTCTCAAATCTAAAATTTATGAGCTTTACTGCTATTTAATGTGATGTGTGCTGAAGTAGTGATTTAACAGCTAAATGTAATGAAAAGTCATCGTCCTATAAAACAAAAAGCCTCTTTCTGTAACGTCATCAGACACTGAGAAGAACAAACTGAGATTATCAGAGACAAAGCAAGAACTTTTAGTGGAAACACTGATCCATCAAGGATTAAACTATACTATACTATACTATAACTCCAGTTCTTGGCTGAGAATGACGGCTTAACTTACCCAAACTTTTTTTTAAATAGTACAAATAAATGTTACTAGACCAAGCCATGTATTTGAAACTATTTTTAAAATGAACGAAACAATTGGGGCATAAGAAAAACCTTAGAAGTATAAGGGTTTATAAACTTTAGAAATGATGTTCAGCCATTTTAACAAGTTGATCTTCAAATCATTTACTGTTTAAACCTATGATTTGATTGTTCTAGGTTAATCAGACTAAGTGGCTTTAAAATCATCTTAAATGACTGAACAGATGTTTACTGTGCTATTCTGTATTTACTAATATTTTTGCAAAAATCATAGATGTTAAATTTAAGGGAGTCCAGAAGTTAGTATCTGCAAATTCTGATGTATCATGATCCTTTTTGACTAAAATTAACCATTTCCACTCCAATTCTACCTTTCCAGGATGAGAACTGGCTGTCGTGGGTATTTGAGAAGGTGGTGCTGGTCATGGTTTGCTACTTTGTCATTTCCATTGTTAACTCCATGGCTCAGAGCTTTGCCAAACGCCTGCAGCAGCAGAGGCACTCAGAAGAGAAAACCAAGTGATGAAGACAACATCCAAGTGACTGTTTCCTGCTGCTGCTGCTGAGAGCCATTCACTCAGCCACAGCCACTTACAACTTAACTACAAACCTCACCCCATCCCCTGTTCATTCTGAGAGGCTGAGCGCTCAAAAAACTAGGCACTATTTGATGGTATGCGTGCTTTTAAGAACGTATGTATTTACTGTGCGTCCCTCTTCTTTAGGTTCTGTAGTTCTTCCTCTCATCTCATATCACTCTGTAGGTACGTGTAGTGTGATTGGCTCATTTTCTGATTTTAACACGTTACTTTAATGTTGAAATAACCCATTCATTGACCTCAGATGTTAAAGCAGCAGTTTGGCGGTGGCTGCTGTGTTTGGGCAGTGCCCATCAGATGCTATGCCTTATGCAAGACAGGAAGGTCTGACCTCCCTAGAATATAGTTCTTGACTTCTAAACTTGATTTTTATTTAATTTTGTACCATTAATGTGTGGATGGATCATGACTTATGTGCTGCCGAGATAACCGTGGATGGTCTTTCTTTCAGGGTTTAACTTTCCTCATGTTTTTGTCCTGTTCAGCAGTAAGAACTTATTTTTGTTTTGTTGGTTTTTGGGGTTATTGGTCATAAATGACGGTGAAAAAAGCAATATCAACTTAAAGCAGTGTGGTATTGATGGTTTGCACATTGTGTAAATATCTTATCTTTTTGACAGTTTGAGCAGATGTGTTTGTGGACATGAGTTGACTTGAACCAAAACAACAACAAAAAGAAGATATCATTTGTAAAGTGGCATTGTACTCTTAGCTGACTAGTCCCATTTCTAATCTGTACATTTGGGTTGAACCTTGGATTGGATCATATATAAAATATGTAAATCATTGCACTTGTTTTGTCATTTTTGTAGTCTCTTGTAGGACACGCTTGAAGAGATTTTCATGAATATTTTTTCAAACCATGATGAATCCAACATTCTCTTTGTAGTGATCACTTTGGAGGTAAGTGAGCTGTCTGTCCACAATGTCATTTGACTAATTTGTAAATTTTTGTGAGTAAGATTTATATTATTTCCTTCACTGTCACTGCTTTTTGTACATCATCCCATTTTGAGCTTTCAAAAATGACTTCTAATTCCATGTATGAGATAAATCCTGGAAGTGACAGATTCTGGGAGACTTCGGCTGTAAAGAAAGAACATGTTTCACTCTTTCTTTTGGTAATAATTTTAAATATCACTTTCCCATCTCATCAGCTAGCTTATCAGACTGGTGTTGGCTGTTAATTTTGCACGGCAACAGCTGTCTGTAGGCTGGCTGAAGTTGTGGGTCTTCACCTCACTTCCACTGGTCCTTTGTGCAACAATCTGTAAGGTCACGGCTCTCATTTTAGGCTTCATTTTATCCATTCTCTGATGTAAACTTAATGATCAATAAAGGAAAAACTTGAAATGATGTTCTTACATTTGTTAAGTGCCTCTGTCTAAAGCTTTGACTTGTATTGTTTTGCATTCAAAAGCTCCAATTTTGCACCACCAGATTAATTTAAGTTGCACCTCAGGAGTTTTTTGGTAACATCTTAATTGTCACTGGCTGACTGACCAGCAGTCAAGGGAGTGTTATCAACATCCTCACAACTCAATGACTTTGCAGGCTTCCATCTGCTGTTGCTGCTGCATATAAAAATTTCAATATCTACCCATTTCAAAAGAAGTTTTTTTTCAAGAAAATATATGTTCCTCAGCATTTCAATATTTTAGAAACATCCATAGTGTCCAGTGGCTTCCTCCAATCCACACACAGTCCATAGGCAAGTCCTCAAAGAGATTTGTGCTAGCACAGCTGCTTGTAGCTAGAGATAACCTGCTCAAGAGATGTAAAGCTGTCCAGAAAGTCTTCTTCTGAGATCCCATATTTGACGTACTGATGGATGTAGGCCCTGAAGCAGAGAACAGCAAAATGGGAGAGGAAAATGAAAGAACACATACCAAACTGCTCACACTAATATGAATACATATGCACATAAACGTGGATGCACATGTAGTCGTTTAGTTTTTTCCATCTGGCACAAGTACTCTTAACAGACATTTCTTTTTTTTTCAAGTTATCTCTGCATTTATTCGGTTTCATTCATAATGTAACTAACTTGCCTTGATGCAAACATATTCCATGCTTTTCCCACCATGTTGTCCAAGGGTCTGAACAGAGCCTGACTGTTACTGACCAGTGTGGCAGATTTTTCATACTTATTAAAAGGCACTGGGGATTTCCACACGCTGAAAGCTTCTTCTGGTGAAAGCCAGGCAGAATATAGGGCTGGGTCATGAAAGCCACCTAAGAAAAATATAAAGAAAAGACTCTCCATTGTTTAGCAATACATGACAAATGGAAATAAAATTGACAAGGCTGATTCTGAAACTTTACTTCATGCAACAAGGTAAGAAATTCTGAAATAAAAATCTAAGGATTGCAAAGCATCAGCACCCTGACCTGTGTCTGCGCTGTACACGTCTTTCCCCCTCAGTATGAGCAGGTTAGCTAAAGACGTGTTAAAGCTGGGTCCAAGGAGACTCCTGGTCCGCTCTGATGCTGTTGGTGGCTGCATCTGCCAATCAATACCTAACACAGGACAAAACAGCCCTGAGCATTTTTCATACCAAAAGTATCACTATAATAATGGCACTATTATTCTTTGAAACACAACTTACGGTACTTCAATAATTGAATTTGACTCACTTACACGCTCACTGTGTTTTCATCCTTCCACAATAAACTCAGCTTAACTGCAATCAAAAGTTTAAGGGTAGACTTGCCTGCTTCCATTTTGCTGTTGGAGATGAGCATCTGCCGTAGGTGCTTGAGCAGGCCCGGCCAGCTGAAGGTGCTGTAAGCAATGGAGGAACTGGGCATCTGAGGAATAGTACTCACACTGAGCAGCTTGTACTCTGGGTGGCACGTAAGGGCGCTCACTAATTCTCCTGAAAAGCACACAGTAGAGGATAATGCATGTTCGGTCTTCATTTTTTTAGAGAGGTTATAGAGTGAAAAAGTTTCTAATCCTGTCAAATTACAGAGAATCCATGTAATGAGGGAGCCTGCAGTGACTTTTTGAATGTGTCTTATCGTGTCTCACCCAGAGGATTTCTGCTGTAGACTCCATTGGAGTCAGCAGTGAGAGTCGGCTGCAGAATGCTGCCCAGCTGGTGAGCAATGACCCGGTTTACATCAGTGAATGAAATATGTTTGATGTTGAGCAACTGACTGCAGATCCTATGCACTGTGTCATTCTCATGCACGAGGATGGCATCAGACAGCTGGTAGAGATGAGCAAGTGTAAGCACTGAGTTGTAATTCTGGACAATCACCTGAAACAACAGTTAAAAAAGAATAGTTAAAAAAAAATCATGTTATAATATGAAAGAAAATCTAGTGACACTCTTTATACCTCTCCGGTTCCATATGGCCAGGTGAGGTGGTTGAGTATGAAGGACTTGGGATAGATGTCTCTGAGGTAGCGAGTTACATAAGTACCAACCCCAGATCCTGTCCCTCCTGCCACACTCATTATAGCCATTAGCCCAGATAATCTATCACAGCGCTCCACCTCTCGCCTCACCAGCTCCTCCACTACATCTCGATGACGAGGACCATGGACACAAAACCTAATAATAGACATAACCATTGCCATTAGTTTTAAATGAGTAAATTCTAGGAGTGTCTGTGCATTTGTAAAATACTCACAGGCTAACCCCACTACAGTAAGTAGCCTTACATGTCAAAGTACAATTGTAAAACTAACAATTTAAAACATTTTTAAATATCTTAAACGTAAACTCAAGACCCATTTATCCAATCTGGCTTTTATGTGGGGTTTTTATAATTGTATGACTTTAATGCTTTTTTTACTTTAATCTTTTATTGGCTCATTTTTATAATTCATTGCACTATTTTATCGACTGAGAATTTTCTTTAGTGCTTTTACACATTTATTTATTGTCATCTCGTGTTCTTATGCTTTTTCATTTATTTAATCTTATAACCTCTTATTTACTTTAACAATCCAAAATGTTGTTTCCTATTCACAACTCAGCTGATTATCATGTCCAACTTTTAACTAAGTACGATTGAGAGGTGTGCATTAGGCTCTTCTGTAAAGTATCACCTTCAAATACGTTTTTGCCCTTATTCTGTTGTATTTTCTGTTCGTTTTGAATGTATTGCATTATCGTTTTGTTAAATCAATGTAAATCACTTTGAACTGCATTTCATTTGTATGAAAGGTGCAATATAAATGAAGTTTGACTGATTTCTAATGCAAACAAACACATTTAATTGTCATTTTTGGAGTTTTAACAAATGAATGGAGCAATGGGTGGATAAACTAACCAAAAGACGTCACTTTTCTGAGAAATCAAAACAGATATTACTGACTTTTTTGAATCAGAGTACGTAAAATTATAACTTAACAGTTTCCAATCTTCTTACCCATTGGCCCAGTTGTTTCCAGAGCCCTGCTTCTGACTGAAGTGTGAAGTTTCTCCATACCTCCACCTGCCAGACTTTGCAGCTCTACAGATACTCTGGTTTATAACTTTGGGCTCCATATCAACAAGCACAGCACGAGCCACAAGCTCTGGTCGACAAACAAGAAGAGAAACATGTCAGAAGATGTGAAAACGTGTGAAAACAGACAAGCATCACGTCCAGGAAAGATAAGGAGTAATACCTCCACGTGTGTTTTGGTAGAAGAATCTCTCGCAGCTGGCTGAGCTGTAAACCCTCCTCTGTCCCTCCACAGCATCACTACACATGATGTCAAACAGCTCGTGACCCACCTGGTTCCCACATTGACCGAGCTGGACTGTCACAACCGACATTTTCAACCCAGATACGGAGTGGAGACTTTCCGAAGGATTCAAGGCACAAAGTCTTAAGTTCACTATTTGGTCAGCTTAGTCTGCGACGTTGACACAACCTCATTTTCACGGTGTAGTAAACCGGCGCTGCTACGACGTCGTTTGCCGCCAGAAGAAACACTGAAATGTTGATTCCGGAGAGAAGCTTCTACGCTTTCAAAATAAAGCTCCTGAAGACTACTACTACTACAACTTCTAAATTCCTACTCCTACTGCTTATAATAATAATAATAATAAAATTAAGCATTTGCTTCCAGCAAATGCTTAATGTTGAAATGCTAAGCCACAACCCTTTCTTTAAAATCCCCATTGCTCCATTGGAGCAGGGCTGAACTCAGTGACTTACACCAGTCCTCTTTATTTAATCTAGTTCGACAAGAGACCTTCATCTGCTCCCACTCTGACCCCAGGCTCTTTAATTTGATCCTATAATAATGCTGATGCTCAGCATTTCAACATAGAACTATTAATCTGATCGTATTTTTTACCTGCCCGACAAAGAAGGCCAATCTATTAGTCCAGAACAATGAATCATGAGTGAGATCATTTTTTGCACTTTATTGTAATGTTTAATGAATCATTATCTGAAGGTAATAAGTCCCAGATAGTTTGGGGAGATTTTTTTTTTTCATTAGTAACTTCTAAATGTCATGATAATATTTAATCCCCTGGCTGTCTTCAGGTCAGTTTGATCCGATTTCAAAAAAATTTTATTATAAATTTGTCTTTCCTTCACAGAATTGCTTGAAAATTACAAGAGTGGTTCCATGCAAATTGCCTGTAAAATTAGTTATGACTTTTTTTTTCATAAATGCTTTTTTCAAAATGCTCTTTGCTTGGTTATTTGTTAGTTAGTTTGTTTTTTTTCAATGTGTCTTCCTGCAGTCTGTAAAGCGTCTTGTAGATTTCTGAAAAGCGCCATACAAATAAAATGTATTATTATTATTGTTGATGTTGTTGTGTTTTATAAATTTCAATTACATCTTGCTATAATATGGAAAATCGAAATGATTTCAAAACATTATTCTGCCGAAACTTTGACAAACACGTCTGTTATAATACATCAATATATGCACCTCCGATAATAACCGAAGTGAGAAAAAAAAATCTGCGTTTTTTCTACTCAAAAATAAGTATGTTCTCTGATAATAACCTAAGTGAAGAAAACGGGGGGTTTTTCTATCCAAAAAGATACAGTTTTTCGGTAAATAAGGTCCATTTTACCATGCATCATTGAGGTAATTGGGTGTGAATGTCAGGACTATATCCACTTAAATGGAGAAACAATAAACAAAAAAAATTATTGGAGAAAATTTTACACTAATACGAGGGTTAAGAGGGAAAATTCTGTATTATTCAGAGTGACCAAAGACTTTTGAAATTCCTTTGTTGAAAAAAAAAAAAACTGGTTTCTAGTTGTTTTTCTGTGAACAATGTGCGTTATGTTGTATTATGACAAATGAGAGCTAAATACTCCGGTCACCGCCCCATTGGTTGGGTGCTGCAGTGCGCATGCTCAGTGTAGTAGCCGGTTATGGCGGCTGTGTGCGTTTGTCCATGAGGTGGGGGACGCCTGGTATTCCTGCAGCCTGTGACAGAGAGATCCGAGCGAGGCGCTGCCATGGCTGGAGTGTTTGACATCGATTTGGACCAGCCGGAGGATAACGTCTCCGACGATGAGAATGAGGAGGTACTTTACTGGAAGATGTTGAACGTCACTGCGAGAGTTGTTACAGCAGAAACTGTTCATGCACAGCAGCGAGCTCGCTGTTAGCCTGTTTCTGTTAGCAGCCTGCAAGCAGCCGCCACGGGCCTGCTGCTCCTGCAGCCGGAGCTCTCAGGCCTTTACCAACGGAGTTAGCACAGGCTAATGCTACTGCGCTACCACACTGACAGCGACCATGACAGAGTTGTCACTTGTCCTGTTTTTGTTTTACTATTAACAGCCATGTGTCATCAACACGTTCCCTTTCAAAAGCCTTTGCTGTCATGTTGGTGGAGAAAGCAAAGGCTCACTTGGTGAAAGGTTCCACAGTGTTAAATGTGGCTCAGAGTGCAACAGTTTATTTTGGCATGGCTGTAGTTGTGTGGGTCCTTATGGAGTTCAGGTTGCGAACTGAGTGTAACAGTTCATGCTGAGTCTGAAATGCAGTAGTGTAATACAGAATCAGTATATCAGACACAGTTAAACAAGGGCTGTAACGATTTGTAAATACTGATGTATGCAAGACACAAGTATCACCTTCTGCTGTTTCACGTGTAGGACGTTGATTACATTTGAAATTCAAACTGTGTGAAGGAAAAATCAGCACGTTAAGAAATGGTCAAATCTCTTTGGGACTCTTGCTTGGTATCTTGCACCATGTTTTCCTTTAGTTTGCATTGATTGGGCAACTATTTCATCACTGCAACCCTTGTTTGTCAGTATCAGATCACAGCTTCTGTGCGAAGATGAAGCCAAACACACTTTGTAAACAAGCAGGTGTTATGGCTAACAAGTGGTTGTTATCTAAATTTGGCTGAGACTCACCTGTTACTTTTCAGTGTGATGTCTTTATTTGTAATGCTGTTAGAAAAAAGTTGAAAGGATCAGTCATTTAGTTGTTGGGGTCCCAAGTGCAAGAAATGTATTATGACACACTTTCTGTATTGGCATTATGTTATTCAGAATTTACAAAGCTGGGACCCTAATTTGGTTCAGTAATTATTTGTTTGCTCTCTTTTCAGGCTCAGCTCAATGAGATCATGGACCAGTGCAGTGGATTTGAGTTGTAAGTATTCAGTGTCTGTTTGACTATGCTTGGATTCATGGTTTATGTTGTGTCTTAACCTGAGAGAGGATTCATTCATGATGAGACAAATCTCTGCAGCAATATGGACGACTGTGAGAAGATTGAGATATCAGAGGACAACGTCAATCAAGGAACTGAGAACATCAGACCAGAGTGCTTTGAGCTGCTGCGAGTTCTTGGGAAAGGTGGTTATGGAAAGGTACTTGTGTTCCCACAAAGAAGCAAATCATATAAGATTAAAGTTTGGATCCAGGCAGAATTTCCCCTTATACATCTTGGATCACTTTTATAAAGCAGAATTATTTCACTTGATGATTTTAAGCATGTTTAATGCTTTTCTTCCTTGCAGGTTTTTCAAGTTCGAAAAGTGGTTGGAGCAGCAGCAGGCAAGATATTTGCCATGAAAGTGTTAAAAAAGGTACTTTCATATGTGTTTATTAATATACAAAACATTTCCCAATTAATCAGAGAAATGTGATCCAAAGTCAGTCTCAGTTTATCATAAGGACATAATTGCTTGCCTGGTATCACAAATAAATATTATGCATTTGCCTGCAAATATTGGCTGTCCTTGAAGCCAGTTGTTGGGTAAGGTTTCAGAGCTAGTTGGTAGATTGCCATCTGTGCTGTGCTGCAGCTTCAGCATTGGCACTTGAAACACTCTGCCTCAGCCCATTAGGTTCTGCTTGATTTTCACACTGCTTCTGTCTGATGGGCTAAAGTTACTGGTGTAACAGACTCCCATGATCATATACATTAAGCTACAAGCTGACAAGCATTTGCTCCGTTTGCGAAACAGCATTGATCAAGGTCTATCATATGTTACATGTTTATGAAGCTCCTTGAAGTGAGAAATAAGTCCTGACTTGCCCAAAATTGTCAGTGACATATATGCAGCTCTAAATGTAGAGTTAAATGCTAGCTTGCTCAAACAAAGAGATTATTTATAACTTTCCTTGGCAGTAGAAGAGCAGCAGAACTGTCCCAACCTGTTTGGGGTTCTAGCAAGTGGACAGTAATTAATCAAATGTGCAATATGTATTTGTGTGCTCATGAGAAATGCTATACACTTTCAGGTTGGTGCACATTGCATAAGTCGTTCTGAGTTAATCCCAATTGGATTTTTTTAAATTTTCACTTGTGTTTGACAAATGGGCTGTAGACATTTGTTTGTCATTCAGAAAGGTGGAAAAAGGAGCTACAAAGTCAGAAGACTCAACATAACTCAGATTTTCAAGCATGGCGGTCAGGACGTTTTCAGACTTCACTTGCTAGTACTGCAAACTTTGAAATCTGAAGGCTTGTATTGAATTCACTTGGCCCATTGAAGTTTCTTTGGAGTTGTAGCATCCAGAACTGTGACAGCTTTGCTGTGATTTGTTACAGTAGTGGTTAGCAAACATAAATTAACCCTTAAGTGTAGTAAGTATCAAGTAGTGACAGAAGGAACTGTTGGTGCATTTATAAAACTTTTCGGGCTGCAATGACAAATCAATAAAATTGATAAAAATGAATTAATTGAAGTGTCAATAGTGTTTTTTATAATGCTATTAATGCAATAACTGAATAATCATTAGTTGCATCCCTGAAAACTGCAGAATGCAGAGAACAAATGAATACCCCCAAGCAAGTCTGGGTATAAGGCCTGGTGTTCATTGTAAGCTTTAGCATTACATTTTTTGAATGACATATTGGAAAAACCACTGGTAGAGCATTAATAAGTTACTAATTGTTACTTATTCAGACCAGCATTAAACAAATGTCACTCACCATCTAAGTGAGCGGCCAATGGCATGATCCAAATCAGCTTATCCAATATTTGGGAAGGAGATACTTTCTACCCCAACTGTCACAGGACAACAGAGCAAGCAGTCTGTAATGCAGCCAAAATGTCACATCTGCAGTGTCTTAACAAATGTGAGCTTATATCCTCTGATTCACTGGCAACAGGCTATGATTGTACGCAACGCCAAGGACACGGCTCATACAAAGGCGGAGAGAAATATCCTAGAGGAAGTGAAGCATCCATTCATTGTTGATCTTATCTACGCCTTCCAAACAGGCGGGAAGCTCTATCTCATCCTTGAGTATCTGAGTGGTGAGTACAAAATTCTACACACATCAAGAACTTTATAAGCTGTACATTTTTTATTTACAGAATTTCTCCATTGAGGAAGTATGAGTTTGTTTTTTATCTTGTAAGTTGTTGACAAAGTTTTCCCAAAGCTCTCCTACGTTACCTTCTCATCTGTTGAGGTCATCAGTGGGAGCATTTCATCTTTGTAACTAACAGGAATGCAAATGTATATCAGTTGTGTTCACCACATAAACTTGTGTTGTGCAGGAGGTGAACTCTTCATGCAGCTGGAGAGGGAGGGCATCTTCATGGAAGACACAGCCTGGTGAGAGATTTTAAAGCTACTACACTAAGTACTTTCCTCTGCTACGATAGATGGAGTTGATTAAAATTTAACCTCAGAACCGTTGTATCTTCTTTGATCAAAAATGTATGGCATGAAAATTTAAAATGAATGTTTTTTTTTGTTTTTGTCTAGTTTCTACCTGGCAGAGATCTCCATGGCTCTGGGCCATCTGCATCAGAAAGGAATCATCTACAGAGACCTGAAACCTGAAAACATCATGCTCAACAGTCAAGGTTTATATATTTACATGCATGTGTGCATGAAAGATGAACTCCTGTTTTTCTGCATTTGTTTAAAAATTATCTTACATTATTCTCATATTTACCACCAGTAAATAGTAAAAAAAAGAATTGTCTAGTTGGGGTTTTATAGCTACTTTTTTCAGCCACTTGGTGATAATGAGAACATATCAGCTCATGTGTTGTTTTCCTTCCAGGTCATGTAAAGTTGACAGACTTTGGGCTTTGTAAAGAGTCAATTCACGATGGCACAGTCACCCACACTTTTTGTGGCACCATTGAGTACATGTAAGTCTTGTTCTGTCATTTCACACTGTCCTCACACCGCCTATGACACATACACACGCAAATATGCTTTTGACTTGGTTGACTCAGTCTCACACACTCACTGTCCATTTAAAGGGATGTCTATTTTTCAACTGGGGTTGTACAAGGTGCTCAGGAGATCAATAGGTTTTTTTAAGCTACATGGGAACCCAGTCACCTGGGTCTCTTGTTTGAGAAACAAGGCTGACAACTAGTACATAAGCTAAACTATTAAAAACCGCACTGGAGGTTAACAACACTGCTTGGTTAATGTCATTTTAATGATCATTTGTGTTGATCTTAGTGTGATCTCTGATTAGGAAGTTTTCATTGCTTTTGCTCCCAACAAGAGCTCATTTTTTTGCACTTCTCACAAGCATCAAACTGTAATTTTGTATCTCACTTTGAGATGATTTAAAGCTAGAAATGCTAACCATCTGGCTGTGGAATTTATTTTAATTTTTTTCTTCTCTTCAAGAGCCAGCTCAATATATTTTGATATGGTCAACATATCATGAATGCTTTTAACCATGACTTTTATAAGATACTGTGTCATCTTTTTAGATATCATTTTATTTGTTTTATTAGTGTTTTTGAATGCTGCCTTGCTTGCACTGGAGGTTGTTTTGCATGTTTCACTTTCTGGAAAAATTAAGTTTTTCTACTCTGTTGTGCTCATTTCTGTTCTTTGATGGCTATTGTACACACCATTATTGTATCTGCTACACCAGTGATTCTCAAAGAGGGTGTCAGGGGGTGAGGGTTCATGAAGCACTCATAGAGAGGTCTTGAAATGCCTTATGACAAACAATTTACAATTAGCTATTTCATCCATTATCGTGAAAATAAAAACAAAAAAACAGGGGCTAGATTTCCTATAAAACCCTGTAAACAGAATGTTTTATCTTTTTTCCACATTTTTTCATTTCCACAAGACCCCCTTGCAGGTACTAAGCCATAATAACAACAGTATTGTTTTGTCCATTAGTGTGTCCACATGGCAGGGGCCTGCTGCTCTCAGGCACTGTCTGCCATTGGGGGTCCAGAGCTGAAAAGTTTGGGAACCCCTCAGCTACGTGGCGGAAGGAGCTGCCATTTCATATTGTAAAGATATTCTGTCGGTAAAAAATGTTCTCTGTGTTGCAGGGCTCCAGAGATTTTGATGAGAAGTGGACACAATAGAGCTGTTGACTGGTGGAGTCTGGGTGCTTTGATGTATGACATGCTCACAGGAGCGGTGAGTTCAAACTTTACGAATCCCCCAAAAACGTTTCAGATCTTTTCATCATAGCTGGGAATGTCTGATTGACCTCTGATTTTCTTTGCTTGCATCAGCCGCCCTTCACAGGTGAAAACAGAAAGAAGACTATTGACAAGATCCTGAAGTGTAAGCTCAGCCTTCCACCCTACCTCACACAAGAAGCCAGGGATCTCCTGAAACGGGTATTTCTTCTATGTTCTAAAGGAACCCTGAGCAAAAAGACTCACTGATCTTATTGGATTATTCAGTGAATTAAAAAATAAAATAAAGATGTCTTTCCCCTGAAGTAGTCATGTGACCTGCCATTTTTGTTTCATCTTGTGACATCAAGTAGTTTCTTGGTATGGTTGCGCCACACTGCTCAGGGTGGCTGAAGTCATTTTTCCCTTTTCTTAGAGGATTGAAATCTGTTGCGTTGTATTCCACATACATATGACATGGAAAAGTGTTAGTTCTGCAGGTCAGGATGTTTAATAATACAAGTTTTTTTACAAGCTTACTCCACCTTTGTACATGTAAAATAAGGGTCCGTTTACACAACAATGATTTGAGGATGAAACGCGAAGGTATTATTGCGTCTCATTTACACAGAAATGGGGTTTTGGCTGACCTTAATCAAAAACTTTTGAAAACAGCCTCCAGAGTGGGATTTATCTGAAACATTGTGGCCACTGTTGCTGTGTAAACAACAAGCCAGAGTTTTCAGTTGATGTTGATGTCACACCCTGCTTTGCTTGTGTGCATTGCACTTTCATTCTGGCATGGCATGACCATGTAGTAATTGGACAATAATAGTAGAACAACAGTAACATTGGTTATGTTTTTGCTGCTGAATCTGCTGACTGCCTCTCAAAAGAATGTGTCATAAATGCTAGATGATCAGCTCACCTCTGCTTTTGCCTCTAAACCGTTGTCGTGTATACGGTCCTACAGTTATATGACTAGTTACAGGCCTGACATGCATACAGTGTTTTCAGCCCCTCAAAGTTACCATGTAAATGAAATTTTTTTGCATTTTCGTGTGAAACGTGAAACATTGTTGTGTAAACAGGGCCTTAGCATGGAGATATGCGTTTTGACACCTTAATTTTTTTTGCAGCTGCTGAAGAGAAACGCCTCGTCACGGCTGGGAGCTGGAGCAGGAGATGCCACAGAGGTTCAGGTGAGAAAAAGCAAAACAACAAAAAATCAATAAACTGATATAGCTACTGAGATATTCACAATATAGCAATATACTTCTACTGAATCATTTGTCAGCAAACATACACACACAAAGAAAATGCTTTTTGATTTCGTTCTACATGTTGCCAGATTGAGCAGCAGAGCTTTCAGTTGCCTGATCACCTACACTCTTTGTGTTTGATGTCTCACAGGCTCATCCCTTCTTCCGACACATTAACTGGGAGGATCTGCTCGCTCGGAAAGTAGAGCCGCCTTTTAAACCCTTTTTGGTGAGTACAAAACGCTGCAAAACAGTTTGATATTTTGTTTTTATTTTTGGAGAATTTTGAAAGATGACTACAGGTAACAAATAACACCACTGAATCTCAAAATAGGTTTTGTCTTGGTTAAATCAGTGAGTTAGAAAGTACTAGTCTTCTCTTGTGATTATTCCACTTGTACAGAGGCTAGTTGAGGCATTTACTCATATTTACCCCCTTTATTTGATATTTCCAGCAATCAGCTGAAGATGTCAGTCAGTTCGACTCAAAATTCACCAGTCAGACACCAGTCGACAGCCCAGATGACTCAACCCTCAGTGAGAGTGCCAACCAAGCCTTCCTGGTAATCCCTCCGGCTATGTTATCTTTATATTCTTCTTATCTTCATAGTTTAGCATCTCAACCAGAAACACTACACGTGTGACGACAGTCTCAAAAATGACTCTGCTTACCTCTAATATATGCATCTTTTCAGGGTTTCACATATGTAGCTCCATCAGTACTGGAAAACATTAAAGAAAGGTTTGCATTTGAGCCCAAAGTCCGTTCGCCAAGACGAATTATGGGAAGCCCAAGAACACCGCTAAGGTATGTCTCTGTCTGCTGCTGAAGCTGTAGACATCTTACACATGCCTGTCGATTACTGCTTTAATTTCTTTTCGGGCCCTGTATGTCATTTTAACAAATGTCTCCCATCCTTATGTCTGATCAGCCCTGTGAAGTTCTCAGGGGGGGAATGCTGGGCCCGGAGCCCCCTCATCCCTGGAGCTGGACAAAGTGTTCTTCAGTCACCGCAGGACCAGGCCATGGAGCTGTCCACACCAGAGCAAATGGATGTCACAACTAGCTCTGAAGCCTCAGCCCCTCTCCCCATCCGACAGCCTACTGGGGTCAACCTGGCACAGATGAAGCAGCAAGCCTATCCTGTTGTGGCTAAACGACCCGATCATCTACGTATGAACCTATGACCCACCGCACCTCTTTAGGAGAGTTTCTTTCTTAACTCTTTTTTTTTTTCTTTTGTTGATATTTTTTTTTTTTTTAAAACAAAGCAAAAACATGTGGATGCTACAGACAATTAAATTTTAAAATTGCACATCCTCACACTACGTATACTGTCACAACCTGGAGTGTGTGCGTTGGTCTGGGACTCCAGCGTCCTTCAGTTCAAAAGCTACTGGCAGCATCACCATCTCACCTCTTCTCCTCCGACACCTCAGGTCAAATGACCTTTATCTTCTGGCCCCCTTCTCTCTCTGAAATGGAGTGGCAGGACTGAAAATCTTTTTGGGGTTGGCCTTTGTTCAGCTGGGATCCAAGGGGTTTTTACCCAGAAATGCAGTCTACGGTACAAGACTACATCAAAAGTGCTTTCTGCTATTTGATTGACCGCCAGCAGGGAAATTGCTGCCATCAGGAGATTCTGACAGCTCATGTCAAGACAAAAAATACTCCCTGCTCCTGAACAAAATGATGATTAGGTCTGTTTATGAAAAAAACACAAAAAAAAACAAAATGAAGAAATCATTTTGAATGGTGGAGAAGTTGGCTTCCTGGTATTGATAATTATAGCTTTATGTCTAGCAATGTGTTAAAAATGGATGCATTAACTGTGCTATTGGTAAAAGATGAATGAGATAGCCTAAATTTGATGGGGAAACAGAGTTTTTACATTCTTCTGGCATTGGTGTTGTGAATGACATGTGGAACAGTTGATTTGACGTGGGAATCATCATACTTCAGTTATCTGCTCTACGGGCAAACAATGCTTTTGGATGTCTCTCTAGATGAATCACATCATTTAGTTTGTTCACCGTCTGTACCTACAACATAAAACTGGTCTTGGCACTGCTTTGCAGGACCTTGCTCTGGCTGTGGGGCAAAGCAGTGACAGAAAGTCCGACCCCCCCCCCGGATTGATGCAAATTGAAGACAGTGACACCAGTTGATCTGGTTTGCAGTTGTGCTCCCAAAGGTTAAGGGCAGCATTGACAGCTTCTTGCATCAGCATTCTCATCTATAGGAGGGATTTAAGAATTCCTGAAAGCAAGGAAATTATAATAAAATGTAAAAAAAAAAAAAATGGTGTGCCTTGTGTTTCTTGTGTGCTGTCATCATCTGTAATCGCAGTTGAGAGAAGAAAAAATGGAGGCAAACTAAGAAGTGAGCATATTCCTTTTATTACACAAGATTTAATTTAAATCTCACCACATCCCACAAAGGTCAAAGTTCATCATGTTTCTCATCAGAACATGAAAGTAGAGCGGCAAGTATATTAAAATTTCTCTCTGTCACCCTGTGCCTTCCTTTTATTTTGATTGAAGATTTGGACCCTTAACAAAAGATGTGCAAAAATTAAAAAAGAAAAGAAAAAAATAATCACTCATATGCTCATGTGATAAAGTGAAGAATCCAAAACGCTACCATTTCTGTAGCTGAGATAATGTACCAACACCAACAAGTCATAAGTGATCCCGAGACCCATTCAAAGAAATTAGACTTTGAGCTCAGAGATTGAGTAAGCAGATAAATGTTAAGAGAAAATAAAAGTAAAAGTGACATGTAAATGCCTTCAAAAGATCTAAGTAAGAAATACCCTATTACAGTGTTCTTTGTGCGCATCTCTATAGAAAAGGCTGCAAAAAAAAAAAAAAACAAGGCATGGTCAGGCTAGAGTTAGACAAGTTAAAAATGCATCCCGACATGAACCCTGATTGTGTGCTTAAACATTAACCTTCAACAAAGCATTTGGATATTCAATGCTGGCTTTAGAGAAAATACTGTAACATGTACAACTGTACAATTTGCAAAACAAACCAGGCGTTTGTTTGTCATAATGACTTCAGGGCTGCTGCTTAAGGGTTCTGAGTTGTATTTCAAAGGAATATAAACAAACGGTACATTTTTAATCTAGGCTGGTGTGAAAGTGCCACAGCATGGAATAATGTTTCTAAACTACAAAGCTGTCCAAATGATTTTTGGAATAGCATGTTGCATTATCAGTTTTAGTGCCTTATGATGACATTTACATATACAATTCACAGCGCAATAATACATTTTTGTAGCAGTGAAATGCTGAAAGAGCTACTCAAGCTGACAGAAATGGGTCTACACATAAATCTTGAGTATTTGTATTTTTTAGCAACTTTCTTTCCTATGGCATTAACTTTAGTTGAAAATGGAAAAAAAATCAATCAAACCCTTTCAATAGCCGTAGTGAACGTTTAAAAGCTGTGCTACAATTTTGAGGGATTTGATTTGGTCCTATGATGAGTTAAACTTACCATTTTCAGGAAAGAAGATTTTTCCACATTAAAATTTTTCAAAGTAATTAATATCATAGGTTATAACTGATGCATACATAGGGCAAGTTGAAGTAGTCGTAAGGAGTGTGTCCTTCATGGGAAATAACTGGGTTATGAAAGCAGTCATGTTGTTTGTTTACCCAAATAAAGTGCCCTCGCCCAGTTTAAAGGTTTAGCTGCAGCTCAAACAGGATCATCTCAATGTTGCTCCATAGAAAATCTTACCAAGGCACAAATGACTTCAGAAGAAAGGAAATGATAAAAAAAAAAACATGAAACAAGACACTGATACAGAACTCAGGCAATGATAACAGAGAAGCTATTGTTTCAGTGAGTTTAACCTGCTGTGTTTAACAGGTGAGTGGACTGAACAAAAACTGGACAGTTCTAGACAAGTACAGTCAGTCTATAGGTATACAGTAGTTTGTTTTGCCAGGACTTTCCATTAGGTATCCTTTTCTCATAAATATGCTTTAGGGCAGGAAGGCAAATTCACAAGAGCTGATTTAAGATCTTACATTTCATGTTTTGTTTGTTGCCATTTGTGGCTGAAAGCAAATGAACTTAGTGATCTGGGTATAAAAGCTGGTTAAACATGGATTGGGTTATGATTTGGTTTCTGTATTTTGGTTTAAAAGAAAAGTTTCTTATTTCCTCTAACAGTTTACAGTACACATTTGAGGCCTCTGTTACAGCTGGAGAGAGGAACCACAGGAAAGATTTATCCTCTCCAAGACAACGGTAGCTTTCGTCAAATTACGTCCTTCATTATAACTGTGAAAAACATTGTCTCCTAAATGTAGCAGCTTGAGAGTGATCACGCAGACTAAACAGACAGATAGGGGTGGAATTACTTCTTTCCAACCTTTCAGTCACTTTTGGAAAGAGTATGCAAGAACAAATAAGAGTCAGTGTGTCTGGTGGTGTTACTGATCAGCTCTGCATCGCCACGCAGCCGGGCTCTGCTCCTGCAGCCGCCTCATTTTCTTCCCTAGCCACACCCACCAAGCTAAACCAATCACAACACACACCACAGACTCCACATAGTAGCCATCCAACGTTGTCACGCAAGCACCACCTTCCTTCACACAGAGCTGGAGATGAAGAGGGGGAAAATAAATGAGTCTGAATATCCGCTTTGAATATCTCCTTAAATTCATGCAGGCGCACACACACAAATGCTTCTCACTCACCGCTGACTCCTCTACAGAGCCACAGCTCTGTGCCGCAGCTCCCTGACACTCCTTTGAGGTTAGTGGATCCACCAACCACAGAGCCACAGTGGATGGCCAGTTTCCACCGAGGTTGGTGACAGTGTTCAGCAGGGTCATGTAGGTCCCTCCGATGAGGGGGTCACTTACTTTGGCATGGAAGGCCATGCAGGCCACATACATACTATACAATGCCACCTGTAGACACATGGATAACACCTCTTTACCTCTCAAACATTTTTTCCCAACTTATATTTTTTCATTTTTACTATGGATTCTTGATCAAAGCCAAGAAGAAGAAAATAACATTTCAAAGCCTTATAAAGTATTTCCATCCATTTCATACTGTACACTCACTCATCTTATGGCAATACATCATAAGTTGTTGAGCATCTTGCATTTTAGGTTCCAACATTGACTTTAAATCAGGGTAAGAGAAAATGAGATATTCAACCTGATTTCAGAAGATTTTAACCCACTGGTGCCATTAGAGAAAAAAAATCAAAAGATTGACTGAAGTTTGATATATTCATGCTTTGGGGCCATAAACAATATTTTATGGCATCTGATTTGATAGCTTAGGCATTTCATGCAAGTGGTAGACCGTAATCCGAAGACCCTGTAAAACACACTGAAAGGAGAGAGGATGTACCAGACCTGATGCAATGCGTAGCTGAGCAGCACAATGGCGTAGTAGTATACTGGGAACCCTCCTTCTTGTTTAACGCTTGGGGTCCACCACACCAATACAGCATACCCCAGGCCTATGATCAGCCTGCAAACACGACACAGCAAGATCTCTCAGCCTTTTGTTTATTGAATACATGTATACACAGATCTAGTTGTCTTTGTAACAACCTGAAGGGGAATGCCCTGTAGAAGACATCCAGAGGTCTGGGCCCTGCTGTGTATCTACTGATGATTACAGGCAACAAGATCTGCAGAGGAACCATTGGAACGGCTAGTAGTGCGAGCTGCTCTTTGGGAACTCCAGCTTCGACAAGCTTCAGACCTGTCACTGCGTCTGCTGCAGAGAAACCGACCTGAAACACACAGAGAAGACCCAAACGAATGATGATGTTAGGAGGAAACAGGTGTTATCCATTCTTTGGTAAAGAGGAAATCACAGATTTATGAATTCACATTAACATACTTTAGCAGTGAGAAGAAGGACACAAAAGGTGAAAGGTGTGGGCATCTTGATGATGGAGAACAGCAGCCTGTAGGTTTCCATGACACCTTGCGTCTCTTCCTGCACTCTCCTCTTTCCTTTGCCATGCTCATTCTCCTTTTTGATGACAGCAACCAATGTTGTGGAAACCAGGAACACCATACCCCAAAAAAACAAGAAGTCTGTACCAAATGATGGGCAGTATTAGTGCTAAAATACCGATTTCACAAACCATATCACTTCATTTTTAAGGGATGACACATTTTTCTGCTTCTTGAAATTGTAAATACCTGGCAAAGTGACAATGCCTGTGTCCTTGGGCACTACTCTGAGGTATTTGTTGCAGAAGTCTGCAGACTCCAGAGCCAGAAAAAGCACATTTCCTAAGAAGTATCCAGCTGTCTGACCCACAGAGTTGCAAGTAGAGGCATAGCCCACATTCTGTCTGGATAACATGGTCAGGGCCCAACCATCCACAGCTATGTCCTACAATGGAGTAAAGAGGAAGCATTTGTAGAAGGAAAGAGAATGTGTGGAATTAAAACTTAACTTCTCTTTTGTAGATGGTTTAGACACTGATTTATGATTACCTACCTGTGTTGCTGCCAGGAAGGCAAGCATAAAGAAGACTGCAGTAAGTGTCACCACTTTTGGGCCTCCTTCACTTTGCAACAGCTGATCAACCGACATAGAGAGGTAGAGCATGAAGAGGCCGAGCAGGTACTGTGTGGGAACCAGCCACGACTTCCTGAAGAATCACAAGACAGAGAAATCAGGTATAACTGGAACAGGGTAAGAACAAATCCAATTCAGTTCAATGAAGATGTCAACATAAACAATGCACATAACTCCTTCTTACCTTCTACCAAATCTACTGCAGTAGAGAGCATCCACCAGTGGTGCCCAGAGAAGCTTGAGACTGAATGGCCAGAATACGAAGCTGAAAAAAGCTTGATCTTTATAACTAACATTCTTACTCTGTAAAATCAGAGGGATACTACCAGCCAGTCCCAGGGGAATCCCTTGAAGTACATAGAGAAACAGGAGAAGCAACACGTTGCCTAACTCGCCTCGAATCCCAGGCTTGATTCTGTTCCTCCTGTCTTCAGAGTCAGACTCTTTGATAAGACCCTCAACTTCCTCTTCTACGTCAGGCTCAGGGGAGCTTGACTCTCCCCTGTCCACCCCCTTCATGTTCTCATGTGGAAGGTTGGTACCCGCCAGTTTCCTCTGCCGTCCGTTCTTGTGTGTGACCAGATCGTACTCCATGTTGGAGCACGGATATCAAAGTTGCTGTGCCCCCAGCAAATCTGTAGAGATGATGGCACATAATTATCCAGCCAATTTAATAATTAGATCAATAAGTTTGACATTACCATGAAAAATTAAACTACACCAGGAGGCATTTATAGCAACACTCTCCTGGTTTCAACATTTCTTTGAAACTGAGACAACAGAGGCTGGTTAATGGTCGATGGTTAAACCGAAACAATAAACTGAGTAATTCTCCAATAAGCTTTCCTGCGCTACAGTCGATGGACAGGTGGTTACAGTGACATGAAACAAGTACAAAGGGAAAATATAACAGCAAAATGTTTAGTTATCGGTCAACATTGATTACGAAGCACAACAAAATTGAAGAATGGATCACATCAATTGTCAAACCAGCCAGTGTTCACCTCAGATCTACCAAATGTTGTTGTATGTCCATGTTAAAATCATAGACTGTGGTTAAAATAGAGGACATGACACAATAAGAAATAATTTAAAGCAGAGTGATCAAATGACAATTTAAATCATACGTGAACATGCATGATGGAAAAATGTTAAGCAATAATCTCTCTCTCTCACACACACACACACACACACTCATGCATACCTAGTGATGATGACAGCATGCCGATTCAAACAAATCACAATTCACCGAATTACAAATCCAAACCGTGAAAAATCAAAGTGATAAAATGGTAGGAGTCGTTCAAGTATTCCAAACAAAACAATGTCAGAAACACAACAGATTTACTACCGTTTGGTATAAAAAAAAGATTACACCGATGGACGTCAAAACAGTACAACCAGGAAGTAGTGTGTGCGTCGCCGAAAGGTGTCCAGCATCTACAGCTGACGTGTCAGAACACGGGCATCGAGTGGTTCCGCTTACAGAGCAAACACACATTAGCCTGGGGGAAAAAAACACTGTACAGGGGACTGTACCCATAGACTTTCACAAAACTACGGAAGAGGATAAGGGCCAGTGGTTAAAAAAAACTAAATAGGTTTAATATCGTTAATTATTATTCCAAACAAACAAAACAAAACAAAAACGGAATTCGAAGATTAAAACTAGAATACTGAAGAAAAAAAGTCATTTTTTGTTTTGCAGAAATCTCAAAATTTTGAGTTTAAATTCAGTGCCACTTGTTGCATTCAGCCTCAAAGGTATACACGTGTAATTGTTGCACCCAGTCTATATGAGTTAAAGGCAGAATACCTCCAGTTTCTTCTGATGAATAACTAATTCGAAAAGTTCTTTTTGGCTTCATGTTTTAAAAATGTTATCCTCCTCCCAGTGTGGCTGCTTTTATTCAAGGCATGTACGAAATTTTGTGTTCCAAGTGGACTCCATAAATTACTTTTTCAAAAAACATCAAGTTATGTCCCACTCAAATCAAAAGAGATTAATCAATACCCAGTGAGAGGTGAAGACTACAACAAATGTAGCATAAACAAGCTCTCAAGATAAAAAAAAAGGTTGAACTGTAATTTAACAAGCTTTTTTCTGTCTTCTTTGACAACTTATCTCTAACACAAATCTGTGAAACCTGATTTCAGTTTTCATGAGGTCATATTAGTGCTTTTGTACACTTTTTAGTGTCGATCTTGAGCATAATGATTGAAGTGTTATATCCATCCACAAGTAGTTTTGCAACTCACCCTGGTACTAGGATAGGTTGTAACAACATACCTCTCTGTATTTGACACTAATTTACATAATCTGTGATGGTGTAGTAGAAGTACAAGTGTGTGCTATCCATAGCAGACAAATGTGGGTACCACCTGTCAGAATTTGAGATCTCTGGCACAAGGAACAATTGAGTTACACTTGCTCAAACAAAAAAGTTCCTATCATCCCAGTCTCCCCTATTATGTATAAAGCCTGCAGAGTCAAGCTAACTTTGTCTTGACCCTTCCTCTACTTATTATACTCTAATATATAAAATACTTCATTTTCACAGTTTCATTAGGATTCTGGCATATTATTCAAGAGTCAAATGAGACTGCCAACCATGAAAAATGACACTCAGGATACAAAATTAAAATAAATAAATATTACAGATGCACTTCAATTGAAATGAATATGAAATACACGTGTCTAAAATCTTAGAGCTCAGCCCTTCACAAAAATCACACTGAAACCCTCTTAATCAAAAGACCTCTGCCACAGTCATGAAACACTCATTAAACCACATTTGAGTTAGAGGTAATGAATAACAGCAAGCTCTATCTTGTGGCTGCTTTGAGTGCATGTGAGGCTGCTTATCCGCACAGAGGACATGTGATGGTACACAGGCACATTTTGGTAATTCAGCATGTGATTCAAGGAGCAATGTGAAGCTGCAGTTGTAATCACGTGAGAAGAATAATGTAAGCATCAGTATGTATGAAAAGTTTATTTGGGAAAGTGATTGAAAAATATATGAAATATCATGTATGGCCTGTACATGATATTTCATATAGATTTCAATCGATGCAGTTCATGGCATCTGCAAAAGACCAACATCTGCAAAGGACCTCCAGAAAATGTTGTATGTTTATGCCAATTATATAAGTCGAAAAGTAGAGCATTGTCACAGATGACAATTTCATTTCCAACTGTAGTCTTTGATTAACTCAATACCAGCGATTAACAGGATTCTGCTTGAGGGAATCGCGTTGAAAGTGTTAAAATCGGATCTATGGGAAATAATTTTGAACAGAGGTCTCACTTTGCCTGGTTGCTGGGACCTACCATTTTCAATACACATAATCTTCCACAGGGGGGCGCAAATATTTCCATATTTCACAAGTCCAACAAAAAGTAGCCTGCACAATGTGGAATTTCACATCTGACTGCTTGACTAACATGTGGTTAAACTGCTGTGACATTCCCGCTATTTTTTAATATTAGTTTAATTAATGTAATTATGATAATATCTCTTTTGTACCCAGCATAAATTGTATAACTTTTTATGTTTTCTTTTGTTTATTTTGGCAGGAGCACCTTAGAGAAGCCAAAAACAGCCAGTTTTTGAAATGACAAATATTTCAAGCTAAATATTGCACCTGGTGTAAGACAAAAAAAAAGTCTTTGTAACTTGTTGATGTTGTTTTAAATGGGACACAAAATTCTTCATGTACTGTGCTACTTACAGTGGATCTGTAGAGTAGACCTGTGAAAGTACAACAGGATCCTCTCACATACTTGCTGCTTTTACCCACAGCGTCAGGAGTACAAGGTTTATAGATTTATTATCTTTTTTTTCTTTTGTTATTACACAACAACAAAATTCTCCTCACTAATTTGTGTAATAACAAGTGATTGTAAAAATAAATAAATTAAATTTAAAAAATAAAAAAATGTTTGTGGGACTGTTGTAATTTTTCTTTTTTCAAATTACCCGAGGCAACCAAGTACGTCCAACACATGCCACAAACTTGGTTTCAGTAAATGTGTAGATAGGCTTTGTAAAATAATAATAATTGTAGTTTATTTATACCTTTTCAAAACAAATGTTTACAGGGTGCTTTGATAGTTAAAAAAACATTGCAGAGAATATGTTGTTGTTTTTTGTTTGTTTGTTTTTTTGTTTGTTTTTTCAAAAGAGGGAGGCAAGTGGTGAATGCGTGTGATATTGACAGTGTAAAACGACGAAATGATCAAATGATGGAAATGAAATGAAATGAAACGATGACAGGGCTAAGAAGAGACAGGCTTATGAGACAATGAGATAAAAAAAAATCCTTGAGCAACCGAGCAAATGATTAGGTCCTCAAAATAGATAAATTAACAAACAAAAAATGAAAATACACATACAAACGCATACATCACATACATTTAAATGAATAAGGAGATGAATTCAAAAAGAGTAATAAACAAAAGCATTTAAGTCAAATGACTTACAATAAAATCAAAATAAAGTTAAAAGGGTAAAAAATTACATAATAGCAAGTTTATAAAAGTGAGTTTTAAGAAGATTTAAAAGGTGTCACTGACTGTCAGCCTTGTCTGGGGGGGGGGGGGGGGGTAAAATGGCTTAGTTTAAATGTACGTAAACTACACATTTAAAGTTGTCGGCCTGGTTCTGACGTCCAAATGTGCTGAACATTGAACATTTTCAGTTAAAGTCAGCTGCTGTCTGGCTTAAGAAGATGGACCAATGTCTGTCGCTCTCGCTTTTTCTTTCTTTCTTTTTTTTAAAAGATTTAACTTTGCGCTCCACCCCCTGAACACAGGCATATTTATTTAGTCTGTTCTTGGTGAGAGAAATCCCCCAACCAAAGGAGAAGAGGCCGTGACACCCCATCCACAAACCAACAACCCGATCTGTTTTTGAAACAGTAGTCGGCGTGCTGAAGCTGGAGACAAGCAGCAGATACCTCACTCTCTCTCTCTCTCTCTCTCTCTCTCTCTCTCTCTCTCTCTCTCTCGTGGACCTGGGACGCTGAGACGTAGGGAGAGCTCATTCCACAACACGGCAGTCCTCCATGGCTCTGTGCAACGGAGAGAGCAAGGTCAGTGGAACTTGAACACTTTACTCCTCTGCTTAAATGTAGCCTGGTTGACTTCGTGGTTGGGCCCAGGTTGCTGTTGTTGACTCCCCTGGTCAATTACGGCCCGTACTCACCTCTCGCGGGGGGAAAGTTAGTGAGCATATCTGATTCTGATATAACATTACCACCAGTTCCTCTCAGAAGCTCTGCTGTCGTGTGCCTGTTGCAGTATTAACATGTTGCTCATAGCCTCTAACTAAGTAGACATGATATCTCAGTTGTTGTAGGTGAGGAAACATTTCCCACCATTCACTGGTAAATTCACTCCTTAAAGAGGACCCCCAACAGCACACCTTTGCCTCCAAGCACCGCGTGGGTTTTAGCATAGCAGCGCTAGCAGAGGCAGCTGCTAACAGGCTAACGCTGCTTCTATCCGTGAGCTAGCATGCTACATAGGCGAGTTGATTTGCTCGCTAGCTATAGCTGCTCAGCCGGAATTTAGAATGGTATTGAAACCAAGCCACAATCCTCTGTTGAAAAAGCCCATGTCGTACTTAGAAAAATGTCTCTAAGCTGGTGTTTAACGGGTTTATTTGATGCCGTTGTTGTTACTAACCGACAGTAACTGACAGTTTTGCTAACGTCGTCACTAAGCTAGTCTGAGGCAACTTGCGGTTACCGGGTCTGACAAGTTGTAGCACTACTGATGTGTTACCAGCTGATTTGAAGCATGCTGTAGTGTTGTACTCAAGACCACTCTATCCTAGACCAAGGCAAGTCCAACACCGGAATGCACAGAGACCAGGACAAGTCTAAGTCTTTTTAGAGTCGAGACCGAGTCAAAACCAGGACCATAAAATTCCATTTTTATAAACATGACAAGTTTGAACAGTTATAGAACATTTTCTCCTTGATTCACTTTTGAAAAACACATTCGACAGACGAAAACGAGGTGTCTGTAAATCGTTCAAAGCACAAAATGCAAAGCTCTCAAATCTAAACAAATTTGTCCAATTTAATTCTTGCAAAAAAGAGATCCTTGTATTTATTTAAAGCCACTGTTAAGTCCCAATTTATCTTAATTATCTGAAAGTAAGATGTTTATTTTTCAGGTGAATAAGGCCTAAACTAAGTGTGCAGAGGTATTTCTGACTAGAAATAGGATTGACTGATGTTTGGGGATGTGCATCAAGAACTGGTTCCTGTTCAGAATCGATAAGAAATAATTCAATCCATCAATATCAGGAGCCTTTTTGCTTAACAGTTCCTTCATAAATTATTTTCCAAAGTTGAAGATACTGTCAGCCCTGAAAGATCAAGGATCCTTCTAGAGGAAGCGGATGTGCTTTTCTTTTTAAACAAGGATTGTAGAGTTTGTACTTACAACATATGGTCAGAGATCTAGGATCCAGTCTGTTTAATATTTATAAACTGAAACCCAATAAATTATTGGCAAAACCTGTAAATCTCCCCTTTGTACACAGACAATTCACAGGAGGAATCGATAATGGGATTGATTAAAAAACCAGATTGGCAATCGGAATTGAAAGTGGTGTTGGTATTGATGAAATCTTATCAATACCCATCCCAGCTGATATTCCAGTTTTTGTAGGTGTCTAAACCATAAGGCACTGGAAAAGATTTTCAAGGAGGCAGAACAATCATTGTGGTAACTAAATGTTTTAGGTCAAATTGCAACGTTAAATTAGAAACAGTTGAACTGATAATTATTAAATTATTATTGCATTAATGAAGGTGAAGAACAGCAAATCAGTGCTGGTCTCTCAACCAGTCTTGACGGAAACTGTTGTGTGTCTTCCTATGGTTTAACTACTGGGGCTGCTATGATTTCTAAATGATCTCTAAAAATGTATGGCTCATCAGAGTTGAGGGTGTGATGACTACCAAAAAATGTTTTGCAGAAACATCTACGCCTGTCAAGTCATGTTCCTATTAATGCTGATCGAATCTACTCAGTTTCTAAATAGTTGAACATCAGCTAGGCACCCCCCCCTACACACACACACACACACACATTTTTGACCAATCTATTTGTAAAGGTTAAAAAATAAAATTGTGCCCAAGTCAAGTGAGAAACAAAGTAGAACATTTGAGCAACCTTGATAAACGAATTAAGGCTCCTCATCAATGACCTTTGACTGGATTTCATGTGATTCTACTGATGGAGTGAAGGTTCCAGCACAAATTTCTTCGGTGACTATCTGAATTAGAGCTCACGTGTCCATAATTGAGTTAGGGCCCATTCAGTCACATGTTCTAGGGGTGGGCATAGAAGGAGTACTCTCAAGACCAGCAGTAGTCCTAGTTAAGCCACAAACAAGCAATTGACCCCTTAGCACATCAATAAGCCTTCACTTTTGTGAACACCTGTAACAAAATTGCTCATGCCTTTTCAGTTCTGCTGTGCATCTTGACCCCTGTGTTTTCCTGAATGTGTGTTTCCACAGCTGGAGATCAGCAGCGCAGAGCAAAATGGGTCCTGTGAGGGAGCGGTGGCCATCCTGGATGCTGGGGCCCAGTATGGAAAGGTGATAGACCGTCGGGTGCGGGAGCTGTGTGTGCGCTCTGAGATCCTCCCTCTAGAGACCCCAGCCTTTGCTATTAGAGAACAAGGCTACAGGTGAGCAAATTAGACTGTTTGTTCCTTTACATTTGTTAATTGTTTTCATTTTGAATTTATGCTGTATACTAAAATTTGGTTTGATTATTTTTTCTCTGTCACTCTTACACTTTTCAGGGCAGTCATCATTTCAGGAGGTCCAGCCTCTGTGTATGCAGAAGATGCCCCCTGGTTTGACCCAGCCATATTCACTATAGGAAAACCTGTGCTTGGCATTTGCTATGGGATGCAGGTATCTATGCAAACAAGTACATTTGTGTGATTGTAAGGTTTTGCACCACCACTGCAGGAAGTGTTTGTGTTGCATTTTGACTCTGCGTTGCTACATTCCACTATATTGTACTTCAGTTAGCTATTTATTTCTCCTGAACACCAGTTGGGACACCAAGTTATTCCTCAAAAAGACTTTGACTGTAAATGAGGGCTTTAACAGTTTTTAAAATTTCCTCTTTGGGATAAATAAAGTATTTTTGATTTAATTTCTTCATAGGACCATTTTTCCTGAGGTTTCACAGTTTAAAACCAGCAGCTATCACTTCACTTGCATCATTCTCCATCAAACAGTTACAGTATACCTGTACCAAAATGTAACCTCTGTGTTAATTGTTAATCTTGCTGTGTTTTGTTGTGATAGATGATGAATAAAGTGTTTGGCGGCACAGTTCATAAAAAGAGTGTGAGGGAAGATGGAGTGTTCAGCGTTGGACTGGACAACACTTGCTCTCTCTTCAGGTAATATGGTTGCTCTTGTTTTTTCTCCCTCTGTATTATGAGGGACAAAAGTTCTGCACCAAGGCACTTCACCAAACAGACATAGGTTATACACAATCCAGGATAAAATCAGGTAATATACAGGTGCATCCCAATCAAGAAGAAATTGTGTACAATTTTTTTTTCTTTAGAGTTTGGTCATAAACCTTTTTCAAGCAAAAGGTCTATGACCAAAAGCCACAATAAATTCATTTTTCCAAAAGTTGGCCAGTGTGCAGGAATTCCCTTTCAATAACTTTGTTGTTCAATTCAGAAATTGAATATAGTATATAGATTCAGAATACACAGACAAAAATAAGATTCCAGTATTAAATTCTTTTAACTGTGATGATCAAGGCTTGAATAAAAAACCAAGTTCATAAATTAAGAATTTTGTGAAAAGGTTCAAAATTCAAACCAGCTAATTAACTTGCTGATTACCACTAGCTGTGTTTTCTTGAGTCCAGAGTCAACACAGCTGTTTCAAAGAAAATACAGTCTTTTATGCTTCCTTCTATTGACAAGCTTAATGAAGAAGCTGATTTCATTTTCAGGCACCACTTGGCACCACCTGCCCACATAGCATCAAAAATACCTAAAGCTGGTGAAATGACAACGATGCAAACTATACTAACTAAATGGCTGAAATACACTGTGGCCCGACTTTGCTCCGTTATGGGACTGGATCAGATAGGTTTCCATCCAAGTCAGTGTGTCATTTCACACTGGATATGCCTAGTTGCATGCATGGTTCGGCAGGTTGCATCTAATTTGTAATCATCCTATTTTTGCCGGATGCCTGTGCCGTGAGGTAAACTCACCTTAGGGAAGATAGAGGGAAACAGGAAGTAGTGCACAGAAACCACCTGAAAGGAGCCTGGGAATTTAAAATTTGAACAAACCATGTCAAAATCAGATCATATTTGGTTTGACTTCAATAAAAACTGACATAGTGAGCAGGGCCAGACCAGGAGTGAAACAGGTTTGAGGGTTCACAGTCCAACATGAAGAAGAGAAATTTGTCAATGGAGTGGGAGGCACAGGAACTTGCACTTGCGACTCAAGCTCTGTCTGTCAGTCATGTAGCTTGCCAGACTGAACAAACAGCTGGTGGGAGTTGACGTCACACAACAGAGCGGAGCCAGACCACAGACATATCTGGTGTATTTCAGCCATAAGACATAATTATCACTACTTATGTAAATTAGAGCTTGATATTTCACTCTGTGTGTACAGTGTTCTATAAAAGTCAGCCACATACTGAGTTTCAAGATGCAGATTATGCACGCTTGTTTAGCGTCAACGATCATGGCCTAGAACAGAGTGGTCAGAGAACATTAATTAAAAGAAGACGGTACCTCTTCACAGATGGACTGAGGTTGAGTAAGGGGCAGGGTCTGATAATAGCCTATTACTTAGTGAGCCGGTGTTTGCCTTAGGATACAGCTGCAGCAGTACTGTATTGTAGGTTGTAGCGTTTATTAATAGTGTGAAGGTGTAAGAGTGTAGGAAGAGCCTCAACAACTTATTTGTCAGCGGAAATGGTTCAGCTGACCACCAAGCACCACATTTTCTGAAATTCTACTTACTGCAATCATGCCACTTCCATGAGTTAATTTCATCAGTCTATCAAAGATCATCAAGGATAATGCATCACTGAAACCAAATATTGAATTAATATTACATAACCTTTATTGGGTTTTATTTTTGTTTGTCAAATGTAATGGCTGAATGCACTCCTTTGAAATTGATTATTTTTAGTGATTTCTTTCTATAACTTGGATTGAAACCCTCTGTGTGTTCTGATTATATCAGGGGCCTTCATAAGGAGGAACTGGTGCTGCTGACCCATGGAGATAGTGTGGATAAGGTGGCTGATGGCTTTAAAGTTGTGGCCCAGTCAGGGAATATCATTGCTGGTGAGTAAAGAAATAATTAGATTGTAGTGCTAGTTGACACAATTGTAAAATGTAATCAGAACAAAGAAAAGTGTAATCTCAAGATATTTTCTACTTATTTATGTTAACAAACTTGTGTTCTTTTACATTTTGAACTAACAGCCTTTGGGGGGACAGATATTTTTTAAATAGTATGTCTGAAACCCTTATTTTTGGCTTGTGTCATACCAGTTTTGGTGCAGAGGCGCCCTCTGAGTAGATATGCCAACATTTATGTCAGGTAATGTCAGCTGCATTTTCTGGTTACGCCACGGTATAATGCGAAGGCCACAGCTACTTAATTTCCTCCATCCAAAGCTGAATACAGAAGATGAAAATGTATTACATGTAAGGTTTAGCTGTGGGTCTGATAAATTATGTGCATGCAGAGCTCATAACCTTAGCCTTCGGCGCTGCCGGAAAGATTATTCAATGCAGTTCCCACTGCTTGATTGAGAAACTCAATGTAAATCACATTTATACCTGAGGTGAAACAACACAGTGAGCCAAACAAATAAGTACCAGCTTATTTGCTGCTTTTTCTGACCTGGAATAGAAAAATAACGAGATATATGATTGGTCAGGTACTTTAAATACTTATAGTGGTTCTCTTGTTTTCTGCTTCGAGTTGTTGGCCTGTGCTGTCTATATTACTAGATTGACTCTCATAAGCAAAATTTACGACTGATTCCAATAAATTAAGAGAGCAGCTTGAGTTCATTACTATGAATTTGTGTTACGCAAAATGTTATATAAAAACATACTAATATCCTGTTTGTCTTTATTGGTTGTTAGGGGTAGCCGTTTTGCTTAATGAGTAATTTTATGTTTTTCTTTTAGTCATATAAATTCATGGTTGTGTTATATCATCAGTAGTTTTCTGAGAAAATTTTTAGTGTAGCTCTGACCTATGTAATATCACACCGAGGCTGCTCAAACATCTGTTTGATATAGTTATAAAATTCAGTCATGCATGTCATATCTGTCGCCCTGGAACTGAGCTTAAAAAAGAAAAGAACAAATGTCTCTATTTTTCTTGGGGTTTTTTTTCCCTTCCTTTCTTTTTTTTGTCATTGGTTGAAAACAGTTTAAATCCATAAAGACTTATGTGTGGAGCTTTTTTGTAATGTGTTTAATGTGTTGAAAACTTCTAGTCCAGATTATTTTTCTTGCTCTAATCCCTGTGTTTTTCCCCTCAGGAATTGCTAACGAACAGAAGAAGCTGTATGGGACACAGTTTCACCCTGAGGTGGACCTGACAGAGAGAGGCATGGAAATGCTGCGAACCTTTCTTTTTGAGATTGCAGGATGCACGAGTAACTTCACAGTCCAAAACCGTCAACAGGTTTGCATTGATGAGATCAGAGAAAAAGTGGACAAGTCTAAAGTGCTGGTAAGTGAGTCTGGACCAATGTACCAATCATAGGTTTTCCAACTCTTTAACAGCATAAAAAGTTTCAATGATAATTCAAAAAATAGGAAGTGTTTTTTCTTATTTTGCTCCAGTTTCAGCCTACTGAAGTAAATGATTTAAATTCTTGCTTGTGGTAGTGAACGTAATGTGCGTTGGCTGCTCAGGCAGTTCCAACAGCAGCCAAATCCGATGGAAGTTAGCAGAACCAATTAAACCATAAAATTAAACCCTGTTTTATCTGAAAAGAGGTAGCTGACTCCCTGAGCAGCTTCAAACTGGGCCTCGTCTCAGGAGAAAAAGGCGATAAATGAGTGTTGGAAACAGACTCAAAGCGCAGGAGTTATATTTAAAGGCACACATACACATTCTTATTGTCGTTTCTTATGACAGCCTTGAGAGATGTTGGATCAAAACAAAATTCTCAAACCTTGTTAGTGCAATAGCAAGATTGTCAGGTGTGTGTTTCTTGAGTTTGTTTTACGACCTGCTAAATAGCATACGTCAGGGTTAAACAACGAATACATTGGTAATATAAATACTAAAAAACTTTTTATACGAAGCAAATCCAAGGTAGAGATTTGCACAGATGGAGTGTGATGCCACTTCCCTACTCGATGCTCAACATTTGTGACTGTTTCATTTGATTCTTCCAGGTGCTGCTGAGTGGTGGCGTTGACTCAACAGTTTGCACAGCTCTTCTCAACAAAGCTCTGAACCAGGATCAGGTGATAGCAGTTCACATTGACAATGGCTTCATGAGGAAGAGAGAGAGTCAGAGCGTGGAGGAAGCTCTCACCAAACTGGGGATCAAACTTAAAGGTGGGAGGAAGTATGCGCTGCTATGATGCATGAGGTTATGTCACAGACTTTTCTTCTTGAAATCCTTTCCTAATAATTGAACAGATGCAGTGATACTTACAGTGAATTATTTTTTATTTGATTTTATTCCTCAAAACTCACCACCCTGTGGTGTCGCCTCTCCTCTATTCTTCGTTCTGTTGCTCTTCTTAGTGGTAAATGCTGCTCACACCTTCTACAATGGAACAACAACCCTACCCATCTCTGAGGAAGACAGGACACCACGGAAACGCATCAGCAAGACGTTGAACATGACTACCAACCCAGAGGAGAAAAGGAAAATAATTGGAGATACGTTTGTCAAAGTCAGTGCAGAGTTTGAAATGTTACAACCATCATTGTTTCAGCTGATCGATTTACATATCAGCTCACAGTTATATCTGTCTAAATGAGTTGTGTGGTTCCACAGGTGGCAAATGAAGTAATAGGAGAAATGAATCTAAAGCCAGAAGAGGTCTTCCTGGCCCAGGGTACCTTGCGGCCTGATCTCATTGAGAGTGCATCTCATATTGCCAGTGGAAAGGCAGAGGTCATCAAAACCCACCACAACGACACTGAGCTCATCCGCAAACTCAGAGATGAGGTACCTGTGAATTTCTGAATCTAAAGTTTCTTTTAACACAATAACCAAAAAATACATGATTTCTTTTCTCTCTAAATGCACAACTGTGCGACAATTTTCTCCATTCACTACCTTACTGTCACAAAGCTGATCCCACCGCTCTGATTCCCCAGGGAAAAGTAATCGAACCGTTGAAAGATTTCCATAAAGATGAAGTCAGAGCGCTTGGTAGAGAGCTGGGCTTACCAGAAGAGATCGTCTCCCGGCACCCTTTCCCAGGCGAGTTTACTCACAAACACATGCTAAAGCAAAGCTATGTCTTTCATTGATGTTCGTATTAACTTCCCTGTTTTTGTATTCTGTTGTTGTTTTTAACATGCAGGACCTGGGTTGTCCATCAGGGTGATTTGTGCAGAAGAGCCCTACATTTGTAAGGATTTTGCGGAAACAAACAACATTCTCAAAATTGTCACAGACTTCTCAGCAAGCGTCAAAAAGGTCAGAGCAATTAAGGAATTGAGTGACTTGTTTTGTCTCTGATGAGCAGACATGAATCACTGTGATTCTTTTTAATGCTATACTTGAAATTTGACAGAAATTCAACAATTAAAACGATAAGAAGGTAAACCTGCCACAATCATCCCAAAGTTTTGGTAGAATTAATATTTATTATAGCTGGAAAAAAGGTTTTATTTTATTTAGATAATCTGTTCACATTGTAATGTAGTTTTTCCAACTTTCTGCTAAATGTAGTTTTTGAAGAAAATATCTCAAGACAAACAAAAAAATATGAAAATTATTTTTGGTGTCCAAACAAAGTGCAGTCAGGTAAACCTGGTTCTACACACTTCAATGATCGAGCATTTCAGGCTTCTCACCTGGGCAGGTTTATCCTCGCTGTTAATGTGCAGCCCCGACTGGTTAGTTTGTCATATTGCTGTAAAAGCCATCTCATACTTCTGATTTTTTGACATTTTGGACCAAAATCGTGACATATTTTTTTTAACAGGACAATCAAGACCAGAAATGAAACCTCATATTTGCTAAAATATGTCATTTTTTTCCTTTCAATGTCTCCTGCTTGGGTTGTTTTGCAGGTTCAGGGGGAAAAAAAGTTATTTTGATCACTCAGTTTGGACATAACAAAGATGAAATATTTCTCTGTTTTTCACAGCCTCACGCCTTGTTGCAAAGAGTCAAGTCTTGCATATCGGATGAGGAGGAAGAGAAGCTCATGCAGATCACCAGCCTTCATTCACTAAATGCCTTTCTGCTGCCTATCAAAACTGTTGGCGTCCAGGTAATCAAGCTGGTTAATCGCTTATTAAATCCAATCACCTGCTCTTGATTTCTCACTTGCTGGACCATGAAAGGTCCGGTGAATTTGCTGCTATAAAAACAGCGTAGAGTTATGACTGGTACTCCAGACTGGCCTTCACTTAACCTGATTATGTGCATGACAAGTCAGCAAGGAGTTCCTCTGAGCATGTGAGAAGGGCAGCGAGAGAAACATCTGACCAAAATCTGGTGCGAACAGTCCTCTGTCAACAGATAGTCTTGTTGTACAAAGTATGGTTTCAAAAAATATGTTTTATGTATGTGTCAAAGCCTTGAGAAAATGAAGATTAATTGAGGTTGGGCCAGACATTGCAGATTTTTTGTAATTTAGTTTAGTTGCAAATAGAAATACAGATGTATGCAGAGCTACACACGGGTTTCAAAAAACAGAAGAAGCTAAAAACAGTTTGTTCTCTTTTTCTGTTTGTCTTGCTTTATTCCCACTATAATTTTGAGGTTAACCCCTGAGACACACCCACCCCAAAGAAAACCACTCACTTTTTCACTCACTGGCTTTCTTCAGCCAAAGGAGGGATTTGTTCCAGCTGATGCTTTTTTCAACACTTACTGTCTTAAACA
The DNA here is from genome assembly GCA_008086565.1 of Thalassoma bifasciatum. Taxonomy (NCBI): domain Eukaryota; kingdom Metazoa; phylum Chordata; class Actinopteri; order Labriformes; family Labridae; genus Thalassoma; species Thalassoma bifasciatum. The sequence goes on along the minus strand of RPOG01000049.1, from coordinate 1,082,634 downwards.
CCTACCAAAGATATCCTGTGCAACAGTAATTAAACATACAGTAAAAAAAGATTACTTCCCAGCTGTTTGCTTTAAAGTGTTGCCTGCTGTTGTCACCCTTGTACTGCTGTCGGACCGTGACTGTGAGTCTGTTACCTATTACTTCCTGTTTGGTGATGAGGTTCTAAATTTACCCCAGACCTCAGACTGTGTGGCAGACAGAAGACAAACAAGGAGCGTTTTAGACCTGATGAGTTTTTTTCTTAATGTAAACACAAGTGTTCATTTTACTGGAACCGTTTTTTTTTTTTTTAATATATAAAAATGCTACCCATGTCTACTCGAAGAGTTTGAAGCCTTTTTTTTGTTTCTATCCCAATCTTTATTATTCATAGTTTAAAAAATTAAAAAATGTGTTTATGTCTCAGGGGGATTGCCGGTCCTACAGTTATGTGTGTGGTGTCACAAGTAAAGAATCTCCGCATTGGGAATCACTCATGTTTTTGGCCAGACTCATCCCTCGTATGTGCCATAGCATCAACAGGTAGGAAGCAAAACTCTGTTCTCAGTGTTATAATTGTTATGGACACTTGCTCCTGCATAAGAACACACAGAATCACCTCTTTTTTTTAAATTCTATGTCTCTGTTTTTCCAGAGTCGTGTATGTTTTTGGATCCCACGTGAAAGAACCGCCTACGGACATTACTCCAACCTTCCTAACCACAGGCGTTCTGAGCACGCTCAGACAGGCTGACTTTGTAGCTCATTCTATCCTTAGAGAGTCTGGTAAGTGTAAAAGATACCCCCATGTAATTATGTTTGCAACTTCAACAGATGCAAAAGAGATCAATAAATGTCTTTTTTATGTTAAAGATCTATAACGCATTTTTTTTTCAACAGTCAATCAATAAATTCAATTGAGATAGTATTTAGCAAATGCAAAACATTTATTGGACTCAGTTTTACTAGTTGGAACAACATGAACTTAATGCTACACCTGAATTAAATCCATTAAGTTGTTTAAGTTTTGTTTTATTTTTAGTTGGCATACATTTATGGTGGTGTGTGATAGATATAGAAGTAAGAGAAAAGCTTCCATGCTTGACCATATGGATAGAAATGCTGAACAAATTTCTAAACCCATAATGGGCAATTTAACTTCTTTGGATTTTTTAAGTCACACATACCGATCATCACAATTTGCAAGCAATACTAAATGAAAATGATCCTTTAATAGAATGTATTTCTGATCCGTAGCACAAGGGCCTGCCTTTCAAAGAGAAATCAGTCCAGAGCCGTGTAGCTACTTTCTACCTCTGCCAGTAATAAGTTTGGTTCTTCACCTCTTTCAGGCTATTCCAGTAAGATCAGCCAAATGCCAATCATCCTGACGCCTCTGCACTTTGACCGTGACCCACTGCAAAAGCAGCCATCCTGCCGGCGCTCTGTGGTGGTCCGCACCTTTATCACCAGCGATTTTATGACTGGCATCCCTGCCACGCCGGGCAACCATATCCCAGAGGAGGTATGACATTGTTCTGCCTCTGTGCCTGATCTTGAATTATATCTTTTTTGTCCTTTGAGTTGTTTATCTGTTTACTGTTTTGTGTTTCAGGTGGTGCTAAAGATGGTAAATGAGATCAAGAAGATCCCCGGCATCTCCAGAGTCATGTACGATCTGACCTCCAAGCCACCTGGCACCACAGAGTGGGAATGAAACCCTTCGTTACATTGTTCTTATAGGACACACACCCCACACACAATGCACAAACACACTCAGCAGATTACAGAGAGGACTGGTGAACTCTTTTCCTCCTCAGTCCTCCCTCCTACTATCTTCACCCTGCTCCTCTTCTCTCCTATACCTCCATCCCTCTCTTCAACATTCCCATGGAAGGCAGACCGTACTGTGACAAGCGCACACACGAAGGCGCTTATACTCTGCTCTCCCCACAACTCCTCTCTGGTCTTAATATTTTGGCGATAGGGACTGATTAATGTTGGTTATTGATAATATATTGTCATTTTTTGATCCATGTACAACAGTGTTTATCCTCTCCATAATAAAAGGTAAATTGCTGCTTCTTTTTGAAAGGTCAACTGATAAAGGCAAGTGGCGAGAAGCTGTGAAAGTTCCGCGTGAACTTTGATGTTGTGCCTCAGATTGTATTATGGGATGAGCTTGAACGTGAAAACAAACAAACAGCAGTGTCAAGAAAAAAAAAAAAACATCAGAAGGAGGGACTAAAATCTTCAGCAGTTGTTTATGTCTGCATTGTTTGTCTTACCATCGTAGGTCAGAGCGTTTTTAACAGAAGATGATCCTTTCTGTTTGTTATTTTTCACTTTCTGCCTCTATACTGTGCTATGAAGAAGGTTCTCTGTTTAAGGATTAACTGGACAGACAACCCTTGTGACCAATCATAACTTTTAAGCTTTTTTTTTTGCCAAACGTAGAAAATGCTGTGGTGATACATGATATTGTGGGCTCCTCTGACGATCCTATTACATGTGTTGACAGAGGCTTTTGACTCGTTGCTGAACCCTTTGTGGACAGCAAGCCCAGATTAGACTCAGTATGGAGACTAGCATGCAGCCGTGCTGGAGGCCAATGTGATGGATAAATTTGTATGTGCCTGTTCGATTGCTTTTCTTTATTCCTTTAGGGTGACCGAATATGGATGTTCCCAGAAAGGAGAATACAACACTTTTTCTCCTCATGCTGCAATATGTATGCTTTTCATGAAGATAAAAATAGCAAGAGGACTAGCTAATAACGAAATTATAAGAACAGTAGAGTTTATAACGATATTGTGTAAATTGCTGTTGTCATCTATCATCATTTGGCTGCTCATTGTTGTACAAGGGCACATTGTTTTGCACATTTAGACCTCTCTCACCCTTTAAGTATTGGTGCTTTATCAGCATAACATTCATTGAGAACTCCACATTGTTAATGTGTCACGTTGAAGTGTCAAAGGTCAGGTTAAGGGAACAAACTGTTGTCCCCTCTAACAAGAGCTCACTGTGTCTGAGACAGCTCAATTTTTCTGTCCTCCACTGTTTTAACATGCAGCACTTCATGTCAGTAGTCCTCAGTCTTGTCATTTAGATCTCAGTGGATACAGTGCTCAGGTTTAACTGAGTTTTAAAGTGTATTGACCCCAAAATAGAGACATTTCGCTCAGATGTGGTGGTTCTCATGCCTCCAGGACTTGTTTTGTGCCTCTCATCCTCTGTTTAATCCTTGATCTTTAGTTGCAAAATACCCTCAATGCAAAAAGATTTCCCTGCTGTTAGTGTTTCCCCCTTCTTTGCCTTTCTCAAAGTGTTTTTTTTTCCTGTTACCTTGTGTCTCCGTTGCAAACAACAGCCTGAGGAAAATGGAGATAGAATTTTGTAGTTTATTTGCAATATCAATAAGATTAAGTTATGCAATTTATTGTCTGATGTTTTCATTTTCTCTGGTTTTGTTCAAAAATGCTCATTCTCCTTTAGTAACGTGCCTCAAACCAAGCCACTGCATGCAGTTTCATCTATGATGACATTTGTACAATGGAAATCTGAGCTTTAATAAAGACCTTCATGTTGAGACTTCTTACTTCATTCAGGAGCAGCACATCTTTTCTCTATATGCACAGTTCTTTTGAAGAGTCGTTTATCAACTTTTGGAAACCTGTTGTAGTCAAACTCAGATAGAATGAAACTAGAGGTCAGCGGTTTTAATAATTTTAATCAGTTATTATCCCTACAAAAATTTCCAGAGTAAATGGACTAAGCATGGATAATCGATATGCTTTCCATATTTTGAAAATTAGCCTGTTACTTTTCAGATTTTGGGAATATTCCGTTGTGAAGGGATTAAACAATCGTATTATTGTGCATTAAATACTGAGCTATTTAAATAATACCCAGGTTCATTGGAAGCTACAGTGAGAAGGGCAGCCTTGCCGCTGCAGTTTAGCTACATACTTTGTAAACTGATTCCAGTGCCAATGGTAATGTCAATTACAGTATATGACAATCTTGCAAAAAAGCCATGCAAATTGGCATTTTTATTGTGAAAAATAGTGATGCCTTACTTGCCACTTCCATGCATAAACAAACTTGGTATTTAATATTTTGAAAAGAAAAAGTATTGCTTTATCAACCAAAAATGTCACTGTCCCCCAGTTGAAAACCTCTGATTTAGTTCATAAGTGTAGGTATCACAGCAAATTCAAATATTTATTTAATAAAATGGAGTACAACTTAGCTTTCATCTCAACATGATAGAGCTAAGTGAAACAAAATATGAAGAGTCATGTTGGTTAACCTGATCAGGTCTTTCTAAATTGCCCTTTCCTCTTTTTGTGCTATTTACAAATGTCCCTGCTGTGCAACATTCAGAAGGTTACTGCACATAATTGATTCCTTGCAGGACGCATCAGTCAACTCATGTGCCTGAGCTACATCACGAGGGATTAATCACAACTGTACACGCACAGGAATAAATCACTGAACAGTAGCAATTTATCTGGTAAAACTCTCCTCCAACTTTAAAAGGTTGCATTTACTCTGTGAAATGTCTCATTACTTTGATTTCTTGTAAGGTAACAAATAATGAAATATTGTTTCAAGTGTAGTCTGGTTTTATTAATCCCTATTTGTGCTCAGTTGGTCCTTGTTGTCGGGGCAACATCCCTCAGTGTACAGGAGGGTTCAGGTGTGTGCTTCTCCCTGCTGACTGAAAGACAAGCGCAGACACGTTCAGTCAGATATCAACACAGCACAGACCCAGACTCTGGGGACGGGGCATGATTTTGGAACAGTATCTGTGCAGAATGACTGTACAAGTTACCACATGCTGCTGCTAATTATTTCTTAGCCTGTAGCAGTTCATACTCTGTCTGCAACTGACCTGTGGTTTTTATATACAGGAGGACATGAAGAAAACAAAATAAAACAGAACAGATGAGAATTTATTTCAGAATATTTAACATCCAGCTGTTGGACTGTGTTTAAGTGTTGTGATTGACTGGTGTTGAGGGGAAAATAACTTTAGACCCTGTTTTTAGACATTAGAAGACCAGATCTTAATGTTTTAGAGTCTATGATAGACTATCTTTATGTCTGTATGAAATTAAGATGAATAAAATCTGTCACATGCAGTAATTTCGTGTCCTTCTCTTTTGAACAGGTGAATCTGCTCTCATGTTACCTCTTACTAAACATCTCCCTTGAGAGCAGGTGGGACACCTGTCACACTTCACTGTTTCTTTTACTGTGTACACAGCGACAGCTTTCTCTGCGTCCATGTAGGATGGAAATCCGTTGTTTCTTGCTTGGACTATGTGTCTTTTTCTTCTGTTGCAGGTCTGTTTCAGCAGAGTCCACGTGCAAATTAAAAGCAAAGTTCAACCTGAGCGGCTATAAGAATGTGGAAAAGAAGAAGGTTATTGTTGGGGGAATGTTTCCTGTACACAAGCGGATCGCATCGAGCAATGGAAACACTTCAAGGGTGCCTGTGTCGTCAGGATGTGAGGGGTGAGTGGAGTATTCATTGAGGTATTCATGAGATTTTTTTCATTAGTGATGCTGTTAACTGAGTCTTTAAGCTTCAGGTATTTCATGATATTTCTAAACATACAATAAGAAGGGCCTGTTCAGGGTTAAACCTTTCTGTGTTTGTCCCCTGAAAGATAAATCATATTTCCTGATTCAGCTAACCATTGGTTTTAACCACAAAAGTGATGTTAAGATATCTTTTAACCCTGAATTCACACAAAAATCAAGACAGAGAAAGGCAGCATCTCTGGAGCCAAACGGCCAGATTATATAGGAGGACAATTTATTAAGTGTTATATAAAAATTATCGGCAAGTTTGGACGTTTTTCCTTGTCCTTTTTAAGATAATGTTCAAAAAGTAGTTGGTATGTCGCATTTATCAAGCATTCAAATTTTGTAAAGTTACTAAATGAACCACATACAGGTTTCACCAAACTTGTTAACTAAGTGCTTGTATATGTAGTTCTTTCTCTTGTCCTGTGGCCACTTAAAGCCATTCATGCTACATGTTTTGTTCACCCATTCAGAGGAGATTAATGAACTGATGGCAGAGGATGCTATTGCAAACAGACCTTCAGTGCTGACTTATCCCGTTCACAAGTGTCTCGCCTAAGGACATTTTAATGAACGGACACTTGAATCACCAATCTCTGGTTGGAGTCTAATATGATTATGTCATTATTTACCTTTTACCCTACAGGTTTAACTTCCGAACCTTTCGTTGGACCCAAACCATGCTCTTTGCCATCAATGAAATCAACAAGAGGGAGGACCTACTGCCCAACACAGACCTGGGCTACGTCATCTACGACTCCTGCTTCACCATCTCCAAAGCCGTAGAGGGCACCCTCACTTACCTGACAGGCCAAGATGAAGCTGTACCCAACTACCGCTGTGGGACAGGGGTGCCTCTGGCAGCTCTGGTGGGCACTGGGGGCTCTGACCTTTCCATCGCTACTGCTCGGATACTTGGGCTTTATCACTTCCCACAGGTGGGCTGATGCTGAATCTCATGAAAGTTAATGAAAATGAGAACACAAGAACAGAAGAAACTCATATCTGATCTCATCCTCAGGTCAGCTATGCTTCAACTTGCTCTGCTCTGATGAGTAAATTTCAGTTCCCCACTTTCCTGAGGACCATCCCAAATGATGAGCACCAGTCCACAGCTATCGCCAAACTGGTGCTTCACTTTGGCTGGACTTGGGTGGGCACCATAGCTGCTGATGATGATTATGGGAAGTACGCCATCAAAGACTTCAAGGAGCAGGTGGAAGAAGCTGGTGTCTGTATTGCCTTCTCTGAAACCCTGCCCAAGGTAAACACTTGTATCAAATTTGTGTTCACATTCTATAATCCCATCCCTGCTTTTCATGTTGTAAAAATTTTTATTGTTCCTAAACTTCAGGTGAGTTCCCCTGAGGATATTCAGCGTATTGTTCAGACAATTGTTGAGGCCACAGCAAAGATCATAGTGGTCTTCTCATCCGATGTGGACCTCAGTCCACTTATTGTTGAGCTACTCCGCCACAATGTGACCAACCGCACCTGGATCGCCAGTGAGGCCTGGGTGACCTCTGCGCTCATCAACCAGCCCGGGGTAAGTCCTCAAACCAGGTCATTAAAGGCTGACTAAATGAAATTACGGATAGAGGACCTAAAGTTGTACAAAGGGGATGAACTGATTATAAGCGCAGATGTTTGTGTTATGACACATCTGGATTGCTTAATGGCCTAATGGCATTTAGAAAAAGTTAAGTGTTGGAGTTTGTATTATTCAAGTTTTTAGGACTAGTCTTTTCATTTTACTGCAAATGAATACCAGCTGCAAATATTGGTTATCAGCTTTCTTGGCAACTAATAATGGTCCTAGTATCTGCCCTGAAAAAAACCCCCATAAAGGTCTATTTCTACAGACAACAACAACGGTTATCATGTGTATTTTTATGCAGGTAAGCTCAGTACTTGGAGGAACTCTGGGTTTTGGAATAAAAAGGGCAAATATACCAGGCCTTCAGCGTCACCTACTTGATCTGGATCCCTATGATGATGAGCTCACTGAGGAATTCTGGGAATCGGTTTGTGTATTTTGCCTGGTTAAAAATCCTATACATGTCACTCCTGACTAAAATACATACAGAAATCGGGCTTCTGCGGCAAATATAATAAATATAAGGGCAAGTGGGAGAATTAAATTCAGTGGTCTTGAATATCGTTCATGCACATGCTAACTGCACATTTGGCTTCTAGTTGTTCAACTGCACACTGAACTATGACAGAGCAATGAGGCAGGCCAAGCAAAGGGCCAAAGAGGAGAACAGCACACAGTCTATAGCAGTGAGGGGGGTCCCCGATGGGCTCTGTACAGGGCGTGAGTCCCTGGCAAAGCTTAACAACACCTACTCTGATGTTTCCCAGTTACGGATCACTTACAGGTGAGCTCATATTTTGCATCAAACATCCCTATTTTGTGATATTTAGATTTTTTTGACCCTTGTGCTGATGAACTTGCCTTCTTAACTCCTGTGTTTTCAACCAAAATAAAAAGCAAGTCCTAATCTACCACTGGAGGGCACACGGATCACAGATTTAGCACAAAGATAATATTGTCCTGTCTTGGGAATTTCTGATCCTATTACGTGATTAATAGTTGTGTTAGGACAAACAAGACATTTGGGACGTCAACAAATGTGCTGCTGTTGCTTGCAGAACAACTGAAGTGTATCTCCATCAACATGGAGTAGCAGCAGAAAACTGGAATAAGATAGAAATACTGATTGATTTTGAGCCTGTTGTTGTGACTTCAATAGGTTTACAGAAGCCGATTACAGAGTAGACTTTGGAGGCTAGGCAAGAAAAAAACAAATTGATATTTTATTTTGAATTCTGACTTTAATCTTAGAAAAACTAATGTCCAAGTCTGAATCGAAAATAAAGGTCAGGGAATTTATTTTTTCATATCTTTAAGGTTTTTCATGCTTTTAGTCAGCAATGACGATAGAGTTGATAGACCAAGAAAGAATGAGTGGACATGCAGGAGAGGCCACAGGTTTGACTTGAGACACCGAGAGACCCAGCTTCATGGGACCTATCGATCCTTCTATCTTTTTTCAATAGGCCTCTAGAAAATGTTTCACCAGTGGCCCTTATCTTTTTCTGAACCATACTCTCTAACATTAACACTGGCAAATCTAAAATGCGATTTGAAAACCTAATAATGCTAAATATGAAGATGAACTCATGATGTCACCCCACAGTGTGTACAAAGCTGTATATGCCGTAGCCCATGCGCTTCACAACCTGGAGCACTGTGAACCCGGACAGGGACCATTCAATGGAAGAAATGATTGTGCCAACATCACCGACTTTGAGCCATGGCAGGCAAGTTTATGTGTACAGGTGTGAGTGAATGCAATCCCTTTATTACTTTGTGGGTGACCAGGATGATGCTCTGTCTCTCTTTCACAGCTGATGTACTATCTGAAAAATGTGAATTTCAAAGTACCACACACAGATGAAGAGGTCTACTTCACCGATGGAGATGTCGAAGCCTACTATGACATCATTAACTGGCAGGTCAATAGTAATGGGGAAATATCCTACGTCACTGTGGGACACTACAATGGCTCAGTAGCACCTGAAGACAGGATGACCATCATGAATGACTCCATTGTGTGGAACAATGAAGTTTTGGAGGTTTGTGGCATACCCATTCAGAGTGTATGCTAATGTGGAACAAACATGTTTCTCCATTTATTTCTGTTCTGCTTATGTGTGTTGCAGCCTCCTCGATCAGTGTGCAGTGAGAACTGCCAGCCAGGCACCAGGAAGGGCATAAGACAGGGAGAGCCAGTCTGTTGTTTTGACTGTATCCCATGTGCAGATGGCGAAATCAGCAACACAACTAGTCAGTATAAAGATCTCAGAGTATATCTAGTCCTCTTTTTAAAATAATTGCTCCAGACAGGTATTTGCTAATTTTTAAGACACACACCTGCAGTCTGCAAACAGCTCTTTGTAAACAAAATCCTGCTGTCTTCTTATCAACTCCTTCTTCTGTGGCAGATGCTCGTGAATGTGTCCTATGTAGAGGTGATGACTGGTCCAATGAGGCTCACGATGCCTGCATACCAAAAATCATAGAGTTCCTGGCCTTTGGGGAGCCCCTGGGGATCACTCTCATTGTCATCTCAGCTTTTGGAGCTCTAATAACAATTGCTGTTGGGGTGAGACTTACATGGGAGAAATCAGTACTGAAGGAGATACAAACACATCTCCTCATGTTGTGAGTGAGGGATCTAACGGTCTGTTTTTCTTTCTCTTTGTTTTTCAGGTGGTGTTTGTTTTGAATATTGGCACCCCCCTTGTGAAAGCAAATGATGCTCTGTTAAGTTTCTCACTGCTTTTCTCATTGGTGGTGACTTTCCTCTGCTCCATTGTCTTTTTGGGGGAACCTCAGCACTGGAGCTGTATGACCAGTCAAGTAGGCCTGGCTTTGGGCTTTGCTCTCTGCCTTTCCTCTATCATGGGTGGGTACATGGTAGGACTCCGCAATTAATTGCAAATTAGGCCAAATTGCAATTTGGCCTGCTGCATTATTCTAATTGCTGACAGTGCAACATTTCTTTAACCTCATATATGTCAGAATATCAGATACTGTTTTTGCAGTTATTGTTCTAAACTCTAAACAAGTGTTACTCTACCCTACTCAACCAAAGAGCCACATTGTTGGAAACTACCTTTGTGAGAAAAACAATCTAAAAGTTGAAAAAACTGCAAAAACTAGCATTAAAACTGATTTTAAGGAGGCAAAAAGGGTCATAAAAACAAAAAAAATGGCAGGAAAATTGGGAGGAAATTTGGAAAATAGTCTAAAAGCAGAAAAAAAGGTCCAAAAGTGTCAAAAAGGAGTGAAAAAGTGACTAAAATGAGCAAAAAGCAGTCACAAGCGAAGAAAAAGTCACAGATTTTTATCATGCTGTGAAAAGTGTTTTACAATGTTCATTTCCAAAAAATATATTTGTTTAAAAACGCATAGGATGGGGAACCTAAAAATAATCAAACCATAAATCACAATTGAAATACATGGCAAATGATTGCAGTTAGATTGTTTTTGGAAATCTATCAGCCCTTATACATGGTGAAAACTTTTTACTTGTCTTTTTTACTTTCTTGTTTCTTGTTAATGCGTGTATATACTCGGAATGACCTGAAGCATATCATAATATAACACAATAATAATCTAGGTGTAGCACCAGTGTACAATATGTTGCTCTAATGTGTCCTCTCTTTAGGTAAAGCTGCTGTTCTGATGCTGAGAGCTCAGGCTTTGAAAGCAGCTCGTGCCAGGCACAAGGCAGCTGCCAAAGCCGCCAAAGCTGCAGCTGAAGCAGCAGCAAACAGTGGAAACCCAGACGTCATTGTAACCAACACAGTTACAAACAATGATGCAAACACCTCTGCTAACCCTGAAGTTGACAGTCTTACATTTGCCCACCAGAGGGCGATAGCTGCCGCAGCAACTTTAATACAGGTACATACAAGGAGGCACAAACTTAGATCTTAAGGATGTACTCTGAATTCTGATTTTTATTTCTGTAATCATCATTGCTCTTCACAGGCTATAGCATGCACAGTGTGGCTCATCATCCTCCCTCCACACCCAGTGAAGAACACCTCAGCCCAGAATATAAAGATCATCCTGGAGTGTGATGAAGGCTCTGTTGTCTTCATTTGTTGTATCTTTGCATATGACATCCTGCTGGCTCTTCTGGCTTTCATCTTTGCTTTCATTGCTCGCAAACTGGAAGATCACTTCAGGTCGGAAATATAAGTGACTGGTAGTTAAAAAGTATGAATATCTGGATTAAAATGTTTCAAAGTTAGAAATCAGAGAATACCAAACAGAACAAAACAAAGGGGGAGACTTCTTTGTACTATTTAAATGAAATACATCAAAATGTCATAAATCACTGATGAAATTATGAAAATATAGTGAAAATACATGTTCTTGACTTATTTTTGATATTCTATCTTCCAGCGAAGCAAAGTGTGTGACCTTCGGCATGCTCGTCTTCTTCATCGTTTGGATCTCCTTTGTCCCGGCTTACCTCAGCACACGAGGCAAGTTCATGGTGGCGGTTCAGATTTTTGCCATCCTGGCATCCAGCTTTGGCCTTCTGACCTGCATCTTCCTGCCCAAGTGTTACATTCTCCTGGTAAAACCTGAACGCAACACAGAAGAAATGATGAGGCCTCGCGCCAAACCACGCGATGGGACTTTGACTGGGACCTCAGCCTCACTCGCTACTGCTGCTACTGAGGTTAACTCTACAATCGCATCCACCGCCATTGATGATTAGAAGAGCGGAAACTTAGCTGAGTGATGAGAATAATACCTTAAAAAGAAATGGTCCAGCTGATTAGGTCACCTTGTGTTATATTTTCAAATACTTCACTGTCAGCAGCTGTAGCCAATAATTAAATGAAAGACAAAAGGTTAGAAAGATAAAATTGATGTAAAAAATATCAGTGCGTAGGAACCTTCTACCTCTTGAAACAGCAAGTTATATAAGAACAACACTTCGATTTGAAATATAAGCTCTTTTGACTTCACATGCTTTGATATGATGTACATTAATATATATCCTGCTAAAGCATATTCCTCTGAGATGGTTTACCATCAAAGCTGCTGTTGTGTCAGTTGTGGTGGTAGAACTAATTTCATTTAACATCTGACAGTTTTAAAAGTGAAGGCATTTAGCTGAAGTCATCCAAATCATTCACATGAAAAGTTTACACTGTAAATGTCTTTTTCTACCGTCACCATTCCTGCCATTTATTTAAGCTAACATATCACTATGATTATAGCTAATGTACTCTATAACTAACTGCACAGAATAGTTAAAGGAAAACAAATAGTACTATTTTCTTGTCATCAATTTTTGTTTGTCATACTAAGCAAAATGCATTGTTGAAAACACAACTTCCTCTGTGTACATTGTCTAACAATATCTGCTGGTCTATTTTTTTCTCTTGAAGCAATAAAATTATCAAGCTCATTCTTTGTTTCATCACTGAAAATTATGAGTTTAAAGTGTTACACTAACTGCATTGTGTAGCTTAACTGAGGACTGAATAGGATTCTTAAATTAAAGCATGAAAGAAAGATGACTTACTGCCCTGTTACACTTTCAATATGATGACTCAAAATTTAACAAAATAAGCAAAAAAAAACCTCTTTTTTGAGAACTCACAGAACACTTGAGGTGAGGGCTTTAATATTACCTGTAGGATGTGTTTTTTTTAACAATATCATAAACCATAATGAGCTTTGTAAAAAAGGCAGTGAGCATGAAGCAATATTTTCTGTTTAATGCTTCTACAATATTTAGTTTGTTTGAGTGTTTTCTCCAGCATTGGTGTACAGCCAACCTTTTTCATTCACTTGTTTGTTTACAGGTGTTGTTTTCCGGGTATTCTGTCCGGGTTTCACGCGTATGTTCCAGTATGTGAGCCTTTACCTTTCAGCACTCAGGCTTTCCAAGAATTTGTTGAGGTGTGAAGTGGAGCCGGCTTAGAGCTGTCATTGTCGAGGGTTATAAATTTTCCTGGTGAAAGAGTGATGAAGGAATGGATTAATAATTTATTGTTAGCTGACAAGAGTTGTGGTGCTAAATCAAGACAAAATTTGTGAATGAGTGTCTGTGTATATAGACATTATGTTGTCATTTTGTGATTTTTAAGCATGGTCTGCCCACAGCATCGCTTCACTTTGCTGTAGTCTTTTGTCGTTTTGTAATAGTGATTGTTTCCGTTCTTGTTCTCTAATTCTAAACTCTTTTCTCATGTGGTCATGCTGTTGTACACAGAATACGGGTTTTGTTCCACTTCTCTCTTCAATGAGCTCATATTCAGAGGACATGGGGAAATGTCTTGATCTTGTTTATGGTTTTTCCTTTGCAGGGTTGAGTTTCCACTCTGACAAATTGTGACAGATAAACTGTGCACACAGAGGGATGTTTTCAGAATCTTTCTGGGCAAATAATGTGCAAGCAAACAAAAATGATAACAACATAGAACCAATATCTTAATAAAGACTGCATGTCATTTGAAGTCAGAGCAGTTGGGGCTAGAAAAGGACTCAGTTTTCACTTTGCCCCTCCTGATTTCCCAGGGAACAGCTGTTCCTCTTATGGTTATGAATGCATGCATGCACATTTGTGTTAGTGTGTTTTTGTTATTGTCCCGCCAGCTGATGGCATCATCTTTCATGTTCTCACCTGTTCTCTTTCCTTCCTTCTGTTCACACTCTTTCTTTGCTGCTCGTAATACTTGTGGGGTGATACCAAACAACAAACATAACACAGAGTATACACAAAACAATCCACTAAATACAAGTACTATCAACTACATACAAAATTTGAAAAAAGAAAAAAGAAATCATTAGTACGAGTTTGAGATGGAAGTGAAATCGCGCTGAACAACTGTAAAATCTGTAAAAGTAGATGTGACTTCTACCATGTCTGCCGCTATTTCTGCAGTTTTATACATTCCAGCTTCTCCCCTCACCATTAGCAGTGTTTTGACCACCACTGCTACACCCACCCTGGACACAGTGGAGCAAAGCATCAGCTCCAGTTTGTCCCACTTGTGGACTGTCATGGTGAACAAAATCTCTTCTGCCCCTCATAGAAGCAGCATCACATTTGTCTTACTGGACGACTGAACACCTTCAGAGGTTGGATATTCATCTGCAGAATCTGAGTCAGCTATTGCTTGACGTAGCAATTCATCAATGAAACTCCAAACTTTGAAAAGAAACACGTCCACGTCCACAAATATATTTTAAGTTACAGATGTCCCACGTCTCCTGGATTAAAGTACGCACTACATGAGGCAACATATTTGCAGCAATGGCTTGTTAAATTCAGCAACATAGCTTGTTGCAATGTCCAACTTTGGCGCTTGAAAGGCGAAAAAAACAAAACATCCTTTTACACATTTGGAAACACTTTTCTTTTTAATTGTGTGAAATTTTGATTGGTGTATGTTTTTAGCTCTTTCTAGTTATAGGCAGAAAAACTCATTTGCCATGAAATTGAAATTAAATCTAGACACCCGAGGGCTCTTTATAAAGACAGTCTGCACATCTCAATATAGGAACCCTTAAGTTAAGATCACTTTACACAAACATAGTATGCAGACAAATAAAATACAAAAACCTCCTGTGATGATTAGTTAAAAACATCAGCATTACTGAATTTATTACTAACTCTAATCACTTGAGTGTACTGAACATTATTGTGTGTGAGTGTACCCAAAGTGTTTGTGCCCTGTATCAGTTTGCCTCTCAGTTGGGGCTCGGAGTAAAGGACTCGAATTTTGTCCATTCTAGAATTTCTCACCAAGCGGAGACTTTACCAGGAAGTCGGATTAAATTCACCTTGAGTGACAAAACTTCTCAGGCGGTAACCTTGAGTGACAGAAGGTCGTCCAGCTTGAGTGATGTGCCGGCTTTCTCGTGTGTGTGTGTGTGTGTGTGTGTGTGTGTGTGTGTGTGTGTGTGTGTGTGTGTGTGTGCTGTGTCAGACATGCCAGATGCTGTTTACCCCAAAAGGGTCAAACACACTGCACACGTATGCTTGAACATGTTAAAGATCTAAATTAGCCTGTGCTACTTGGGAACTTCTGTGACCTTCATGTAATAAAACTGTGCTAAGATGAGAAATGCAGAAACTGTCTTGATGCTTTCACTTCCGAAAACGCAACATTAATGCGATGTAATGCAAATGGGAGAAAAGGAGTGAAAATTGGAAGGAAATTTGAAAAGTTGTTAGGAAGTAGCAAGACATTCAGAAGCCTTACATTTCCATTTAAATAAACTTCTTTATTGATCTAATGTAAAACTCAAAAAATGACATAGTACGAGAAACCAACTTCTAAAAAAAGTTTAAACACTTAAGTAACACACGACAAGGCACACAGCAATCTGCTTGAGGTTATACCTGTAAAAAGGGGTAGCTCCAGTCAAATCAGCGCAAACACATACCTTCACTTGATCACTGTATTGCAAGTGGCAACCTCTGGTCTGAAAAAATGAAACATTGCGGAAGTGCTAAACAGCTGCTGTTCCTGGAGTGGCAGCTTGATGCTGGTTCCGGAAATACCGGAAGTCACGTACGCACCAAGCCAAAAGAACCTCTGACTCAGCTGTTTGGAAGATACAGACGGGTGATGTCACGGAAACTAACGTACATGTTCTATACAATACAAGGTGTGCTGTGTGCAGCTGGAGGAAGAGGCTGAGGTGGACTCTGAGGTGAATAACATCTCTTAGGAAACACCTGAAGCACTCCAACCTGTAACACCCCTGGAGCAGCCACAACCTGCAGCTGCACCTGAACCAGAGCTGCATGTGGAGGATCAGGATTGGAGAGCGCAGCCAACCTGAAACTGCTTAATGAGACCACCCAGCTGGAGAAGTACCTGCAAACCACCAAGTAGTGTCTTCCCCAGATTCCTGAGTTGGAACTGCAGACCCTTATGAGTCAAAAGAAAAGGGCAGAGCAGCTGGGGGAGGACAAGGTGGCCCTGCTCAAAGAGCTGAAGCAGCTTGAAAAACTGCATCAGACTCAAAGAGCAAAACCCACCTCCAAGATCACTCTCTCACTCAGCTGTCTGAGAAACATGAGGCAGGAAAAAGAGCTCTTTTAAGAGCTAAGCTACTGGAGGAGGGCCTCTTACTTGAGAGGATGAAGTGGATGAAGAAGCTGAAGAAACCGCCTCCTGAAGGTGGCACTCGCTCAGGCACAAAAAGACTTGGAGATCCAGCCACACGAGGGGGAAGAGGATCAAGCTGGCTTTGATACCTCAACACCAGCAGGTCACCTCAGAGTTGAAGGCAGGTCCTACCCAGGCACCAAAAGAGCTGGACAGTCTAAGACTTGAGTTGCAGCAGCAGAAGTCTGATTTCCATCAGTGGGTTAATACAACCAACGAGCTGCTGGAGGAGAAGGAGGCAGCAGACGAAGAGGCAGTGGATGAAGAGTCCAGAGAAGAAATGGTGGAGACTCTGCAAAGTCCAGAAACTCAGATGGCAGATGACAGGAACAAGACAAAGAAAAAGTCTTTGAGGAAAAGATTCATACAATTTTTCAGAAGACCAGACTCCTCTGCTGCTGACACCTGACCTTCTCCGCCAAACTGACCAACCTAACTTTGTGTTTTATTATTTAAGGTCTTACTTTAAATTTGTTTTTGTTGGACTGCTGTTTTTTTTTATTTTCAGTGCTAGTTTGTTAGTTTCTCCAGACTTTTTTGTTCAAGTGGAAACAACAAACAGCTATCACCAAATTCTGGAGCAGGATCAACCAAATTATTTTGTTTGTATCAAATTAACCTCTGTGTATAAACAAGGTTAAGTTTGTCACCGCTTTTCTGGACCTTCCTTGCATGTGTGTGTGTGTTTTGCTCTTATGAAAGATCCCCATCCTCCAAAAGTCACTTTTACAACTTATGGTAAATAATTTCAGGGGATAAAAAAGAAAAAGGTCTTTTTTTCTGTCAACTGTAAAACACTTTTCTTTTTTTTTTTGACACTTTAACAGTATTAGAAGGAATTTAAACTGCAAAAAAGAGGGTCTTTTCACCAATACTTGAGTATGCTTTTGTGTAAACACAAAATCTTTACTGTTAATTTCAATCTGTTTCATTGCCAGTTAATAGCTCATAGATAATAAACAGAAAATTCAGAGCATATATTTGGGTCATTTGAAAATCTTCTAACTTAGTCTTCACAAACCATTTGGTACTTTTCAAATTTAAAGCACAGATTTGATTCTGATTACTGCTCACCAGGTCAGTGGGCTCTCCGCCATCCCTTTACAAAGTACAGTCAGCTCTGACCCCAGTCTTTCTCCTCAGGCCCCTGAGACACATTCATTGAGCCATCAGGGTCTCATTACCCAGCTAAATAATTCAGAGCCGATGCTCCATTGCTGATCTATTCAGCTGACCTGTGAAGACACACGTCTGTGTGTTTCTGCTTAGATATCAGGATAAACCACACATCTTTTCTGAAGATTCATTACATGGTTCTGTACATACATCAATATAAGATATTGTAGTGGTGTTTCCCTTGGGTATCAAAGCCACAAAGAACTGCCGACATGGCAACTTGATTCCAACGAGAAATGTTTCTTAATTTCTGAACTTTAAATGAAAAGGTTTAAATAACAGATACAAGTCACACAGTAGAAAAACTATCTGCTCTCACGCCTGCCACAGTTCTGCCTCCCTCACTCATATGGAGGCATCACACACAATTATAAAGGGTGGCATAGAGAGGGAGGGGCCTAATCAACATAGAGTTTTGCCTTCCAAAAGATTTTCCCCCCAACAATTACAGGGATGACTTATAAGATATATGATGAAAAAATTATGACAGTGAATTAAACAATGAATTCAGAATTACATTTAAGATGAACTTAAATTATTACCAAGCGGCCACCTCCGGTCTGAAAAAATCAGACAACACAGAAGTGCTAAAAAGCTGCTGTTCCTTGAGTGACCACTTAAGGCTGGCACCAGAAGTACTGGAAGTCACATACAAATGAACGCAAAAAAGGCCGTTTTCAGAGCTGAAATTAGTGTATTTAAAGCCTGGTACAAACTCTGTCTCCTGTCTGGATTGCTAACTTAACTAACTGCACACACTGTGAGGGGGGTGAATTTTTTTTTTATAACTCGGCCGTTTGGAAGAAATTAGGATCGAGAGCTTGCCCAATCAGAGCCACAGCTCAGATCACGTGACTGAGGGGTGCCCAAAACCTGTGAGTTGGGGCACTCGTCCCAATTCTACTATGGCCGCGCCCACCGTTTCGCTTCAAAATGGAGCTGCAGTAACAGACGGTTGACGTCACGGAGACTACGTCCATGTTTTATATAGTCTGTTATTATATTACAATGCCTCTAACAGATATACTGTCAGTCAGTTTAAACCTCTTGACAAATGTTTGTGTTCCATTTAAATACAATACGAGGCTTTATAAATAGGCCAAATAAACGAAACCTATCAGAAATTCCTGCATACCCTGCCTTTAACCACTTGTATAAAAATCCAGAGTTTCAAAAAATTTCAAAAACAGCTGGTGGGGATAGTTAGCCTAAAATAAAGAAATAATCTGGTGGATATAAAAAACTGTGACTTTTAAGAAAATTGACTTTCCTCTTGATATTCTGAATCTTGACTTATTATAAGATTTCAGACTGAAATCAGCCATTCTACTTTGTTTGTGGGGCAACACGACATCAGTTAGCATAGACAGGTAGACAGAAAGATAGGAGCTTCATTATCATTTTCTAAAAACATAATAAAACATTTATAGCAACCATGTTCAGTGCTGAGAAAAGTTCACACAGATTATTGATTTAAATAAGACTGGGGTGGCTGGTTAAATATTCAGATATTTATGGATAGTTGTTGGGTTACATGTGAAGAGACAGCATCTCATCAGTATTACTATCTCCAGAGCTGATCAGATGCATTTGTCTCCTTCGTCCTTCCGTGGACTTTTAATCCACACTCCCAACCCTTGCATATTGCTTCTTTACTGTTATATTAAGAAACAAATTTTATATAAGGCTGTACTTTATGACAAGGCAAATAAGTTCCCAGCATGCCTGCTTGAAAGATTCTGAGAGGGAATGCATAAAGGCCCCAGTGCATTTTTGCCTTTTGAACTTTGAACCTTTGACAGAACAAACGCACACAAATGGAGCCACACTGAAACATAAAACCTCACAAAACCCTTATATTAGAATTTACGGGGATAGTAGGACTGAACTAAATACATTCTTCACTTCGTCGGTTTGACAAATGTTGACATCTAAAATATAAAAAAATATGTATTGTAGTATGTATCTGTTCCCACCAAGTTTGATTTGTTTTGAAATTATCATGCCTGACACAGGTGTTAATTGGTGCTTCAGTCATTCTAGCTGGGGGTTACATTACAAAAGGAATGGTGTCAGGACAAGGTCCAGGATGTGTGTATATATTTAGAGTTGTGACTAATACTAACCTTTAAGATTAAAAGAAACAATTTATGGTTTCCACTAATGATGAGGCATGTGGGCATATTGTTAAAGGACATTTCCACAGGCCTGAATCTGCATCATACTTATGTTGCTTTCAATCTATTTTTGAAATGTAATATTTTATAAGAATCTATGTTTGCATAATATGAAGTATGTGCCTTAGACAATTTCTATGCTGATTTAGCACTTTCAGCAACTTTTCTTTGTACCCCTATTATGATTACCTGTGTGGGTGCAGTTGTGCATGACTGTTAACACATTGTCGACACCCTGGCATGTTTGGCTACCTCCTTTTAGGCTGGGGTAGGCAGTGACGAGACAAGGAAACCAGGATCCTGTTTCAGGCTGGATGAGGCTATAAGAGAACAGAGAGCACACTGCACAGACACAAACATAGAAAGGCACAGACAGAAGATACACCGACTGTCAGGAAGTAGAGAAAAAGTCTTCAAACCGGTTGCAAAATATAGTCAAGGTGGCAAATGTAGTTAGTTGAAGAACAAATGAGGATGCCCAAAAAGGAGGGTACTCAGGGTGTAACCGTGCAAGTTGGCTGTAAATATGTATCACCCCTGAGACTACACGGATCATCCAGGAAGACAAAAGTTGAAGGACTTGGAAACTTGAGGCTCCTTCTCTTCACCTTGCTCTCTGAACTCTGCCCTTGAGTGGAGGTGGGCCCCCTCTGGGACCATGTTGGCGGCCCGTAGCAGTGGAGGGGGTGTTGGGGGACCCGGTGTTGGACACCAGCAGCACCACGTGCACCGCAAACAATCAGTGGCCTCTCTCAGTGGGACTAAAGCCCACCGCAGCAACTCCCAGGATGCCAAGCGCAGTTCTTCATCCGGGAAGCAGGGGTCGCAGCTCAGGAACAAGGCAGCGCTCATCAGAGAAATGGAGACCAACTGGTACCTGAAAATGTTCGGACTGGGCAAAGAGGACACAGTTGCTAATAAGACTGGCATGCCCTACAGGTCAGTTAAGCCCGGTGTGTGTTTGAGGAGTATGTGTGTTTGAGAGGAAGAGCGTAAGCTGCACCCAGAAAGTCATTTAACATGAAAACGCAATCAAGGCCTTGTACATTGTTTAGAGCTCTATTTGATCTAAACAACACATTTTACAACTTCATTTCATAAATAGACACACATTTGAAAACATTGACAGTACAATCAGAGAATTGTGCATGAGTTTGCAACAAACAGCAGACACGTGGTTTGCCCATGCACTCAGATTATTAAAGTATTTTGGGGCTGAACCATCAGTGCTATCTGATGACAAGTGTTTCCCCTTTGTGTGTCACAGGAGTCACACTGCTCATAACGACTCCTGGCTTAGAGTTGTGTTACCTGATCTGGTCGTAATGCTAATAGCCAGCATCTGTCTTGCCACATTAGATTGTGTTGACATCTTCTAACACCATGGTGACAAAACATATGAAGGCTGCAAGGAGTGTTTTGATTCATGTCAGCGTGACGGATGGACAGAGAGCACCAATACAGTTGGTTTCCAGACTGTGACGTGTGTGACTATTTCCACTTTTGGAAGTTATAATATTAGTGCAGCAAGTGGAAATCCCTTTTCCCATCCCTACTTTTGTCTGTGTCTTCTCAACTTTCTCACACATGGGTATTTTCAGTGTTAGGTTACTCGACCCCATAATTTGCCATGTCTTCTCACTTCTTGTTCCACTGTTCTTTTTTGTTGTCAAATGTCTCATCTGTCTGTCTCTTTTCAATCACCTAAGCCTCAACCACACACATAAGCCAGTCTGTAGTTCAACCCGTCTTTTTCCTTGTATCTTTTCTCTTCTGACTTGAAACCTGTCCATATTCGTACAACTATAATTCCAATGAAGTTGAGATGTTGGACATACTGTAATTGGACTTGGGGTTGTACCATATCACTACTGGCTATAGCTCTGTTCAGCCTCTAATTTCAAAAACTCAAAGAAGAGCAGAGACAAGAGTCTAAGATGATTATTAACCATGAGGGGGATGGAGTAGTTCCCACACGTGGATCCATTAATTTTGTAGGACAATGAAGCCGGGCATTTCATAATGAAAATTAGATTTTTTTTTTTCTGGGGAAAATAAATTGGCAGAGGATCACAAGAGATTACTGTATCTGCAGCTTGGTTGAAGAGTATTTGGTCTTTAGTGTTTAATGTGACTTCGTGGTCTTCAGGATTTCAGACAGCAACAAGTGATCTACGACACACCCTATTCTGACATTCAAGTGATAAAGTCATTGTAAAGTCATAGTTTATAAGGAGGCTAATATTTGGTATTTGGTAATATTTTAGTTAGCTAATTGACTGCTAACTAGCATACTGACTCTTTCTAAGATAATTTAAAATTGTGTGATTTAAAAAATGACTTAGTTATGTAGTTTAAACAAAGTCAGTGTGATGATTTCCCCCAAACTCCCGCTGAAAGCCATGATCTTAGTTTCTCTGAGCTTTAGTGACACAAACTAACCCTCCAATTTACCTCACGGTGGGTTTGCAGGATATTTACTCTGTGTAATTGTGCTTGACAAAAAATACTGGAAAATCATTACCCCACCAACACATCTTGACTGTCGTGCGGACAGTGCGGGTGGGGCTTCTAATGTTATTTTGAAGTTGGATTGGTGAGATGCTGGTGGTTACACACTTCACATACTCCTGGTTTACAGGCTCATGAAGATATGATGACAGCCTCTCAAGGCTCAACTGACAGATTAACTGCATGTGTGTGTGTGTGTGTTTGTGTCAGTGACTGTCAGCCTTACAGAATAGGAACTGTTTGAATTTGTGGAAGATCAGTAGCATGCAAGAGGAGAGAACACATTTCTTCCTAAATGATCAACACTGATCAAAGTGTCTGATCAGAAGGACTCCGTATTAATGAGAGGACGTCAGCTGTTAAAAAAAAGCAAAGACCAATTGTGACCCAGAAAAGACAACCCTTCTTAAAGTCCCCTTTCTGCCAGTCTGCCAAGTCAAACCCCCCCCCACACACACACACACATGTGCTGTTTGCCAGCTATCCCCTCATATCCTCTGGATATCCTCTATCTCATTTGAAGCAGAGCAATTGCTTGGATTTTTAACTCCCAGTGGATTTTTGTATAAAACCTAGTGCAGAATTGAAGCAGAGGATTCCCAGGCTCTAAGAGTCAAAAATAGCTCTTTCCCGACAACAAATTACTCTAATGGTGAGGTGCTTTTCGTGGACATATTGTAAATGCGTTTTCTGTTGTTCTCATTATGATCAAATATAGACTTTAGAGAAAGAAACAATCCAGTTATCATTAAATAATTTGAAACTGACAAAAGAAATTACAAATTAAGGCCCTGATTACATGACAATGTTTCACAAAGTTTTACCCTAAAACGCAAAAAAACAGAGAAAAAAAAAATCTGTTAACCCGGAAAAGCCTGTACAGGCTGAAGTATGAATGTCAGGCCTATCGTAAGCCATATAACGAGCTGTATACATGACAACGGGTTAGAGGCTGAGGCAGAGGTGAGCTAATAATCTGGTGTGTATTTTAAATGCTTTGCTGATGCAAAAGTGGTGCTGTACATTTTGTTCACACGGCAGATTTAGCAGCACAAGCACCACATGGTAGTCTTCCATTGTTACCATTGGCTTCTAGTTTGTGCATGCCACAATGAAAGTGTGCGTAAAGCGTGATGTTAGCATTTTCTCTGATACTCCTGCTTGGTGTCTAAACAGCAATGGTGGCCACAGTGTTTCAGAAAATTTCCTCTTGAGGCTGTTTTAAAAAGTTTTCGTACTTGGTTGACTAAGACACTGTTTCCATGCAAACAAGAGGCCAAAATGCAACAATTTCCTTGAGTTCAGTTCAAACAGCAACTACTTTCCACCCTTTAAATACGCAGACTGATAACATGATTGAAGAAACCTGCGATGCTAATTAAGTGACACACCTGAGTTTATCATTTGTTTTTGGTCAAATTATTGTAATCTCTTTAAGGGGTCCCATCATTTAGGCTAGGCCACTTTCCTTGGCTTGTTTCTATAAAATTATTAAATTGAAAAGAAGTTGCTGATTTTCAAGAGTAAATATCTTTCAATGTTGGGTATATTTTGTGAGGAGTACTGATAATTTTGTCCACATGTGTAATGATTTGATTCCTTTGAGAATTTTTTTTTTTTTGGCCATCTTTCTGTATTTTTTCAAATCTTATAGAGGTTAAAAGATGAACAGGATCACAGTAAGAGGAGCTTTAGGGCAGCTGCTAAGTCTGTTACACAACTTCACTCGGTGTACTGTCTGTCTTTTATTAAGACAGTCAGTGAATATAGTGCTATTATCCTCTTTTTGCTCACAGGATTCTGCATTAAGCTGGTTTAGATTTTCAATGATAACAACAATGGGATTTAGAAGAGAATGTAGGCCAACACATTGGTGTTAAACAGGAGCAGGACAGTCCCTGAGGGCTAGAGAAAGATAACTGGCTTAATTATGGCTGCAGGAGTCAGATGGCAGAAAAAGAGCCTCCTTATTTAAATACACAGTATTGAAGTCATCTAATTATTTTGAAAATTCAAAAAGCAAAAGTGTTTTCAAAGTGTTATATCATGTAAAGTTGCTCTACTTATTCTGTTTCTATCATGCTGAGCTCCGTGGTTAATTATCAGACATAGTTTGCAATCATCAGGACAGGGATTCACTCAAAGGAGTGCATGTGGGTGTGGTGGAAATAAAATGAAATGGACAGAAAAAGACTAATCAGTGTGAAACTGGAAAAATATATAATGATTAACAAATACATAAAGGAAAAAACTGTTTAAGAGTGAAAAACAGGTGAGACCTGATCACAGAATCTGTGTTTCTGTTGTCTTCACAGGTTTTGAGAGTGAATGAACCTTATAGATTTAAACTATCAAACTACAAAGTATGATACCAGACAGGATACCTTAAAGAGGGGGAATTAAGCTTTTTTAAGGTACTTCCTGGCAGCTCTGAAGTGTTGGAAACTGATTTACAGCTAAAAGCAAAAAAAAATAATACAATATAAAAAAATCACACCAGTGCTTCATTTAAGCTGCTGTCTCTTTAAGGCGCCTGGCTTGGCAAGTTCTTTGGAGGTTTGAGGAGAGGCGTTGCTTGGTAGACCATGCTGTTGGAAGCCCATCCCAACTTGTATAGAGATCCTTATTCAGTGAGTTGAGTATGTTGGTGAGATCACTTGATTTCTATTGTTCAATCCAAGCAAAGACCCAAATACAAATTATGCAAGCATTCACCAGGATGCGACATTGAACAGGATTTTAGAAATCTACAGCAAGATGCTCTCAGATTCAGGGCCCAATTTGCAATTCCCAGTGATTAGTCGCTTGATCGTTCTTCATTTTCAGTTGTCATCTGAAGTCATGTTTAATCTCTTTGGTTTCTGCGAGATCTTGTGTCTGTGGAACTGACACCGAGAAACTGTTACTGCAAGTGTCTTGTAGAAACATCCACAGTGGTCATGCTTAGAGGGTTGCACTGTGAAAAAATTGATTGAGCTGATTTGGAGAAAAAAAATAAAAGAGCATCAAATGGAGAAAAAGTTTTTTTTTTAAATAGTTAAAAAAATACAAGACAACATAAAATTAAGATCTGTATTCAAAACAACACCAAGTGTGTGCGCATATGTAGGCTCCATGTGTATAGATGTTTCTGCCTCTGGTGTCTATAAATATACTGTAAACACACTGGTGTTGCATAAGCTCAGCTGACATTCTTGCTGCCAGGCAGGATCACTTTTTCCACCCATCGTGCTGGACAATGGACACAGCTGAACCTAGGTCTCTTTCCTCACACTCACACTTTCAACGTGATTGGGTGTGGGTGCATTCACTTTACTTTTACATAAATAGAATCAATTAGTAACGCTAGATTAGTTTGTAACACCCAGAAGTACATCCATTAGTACTTAAGGGATAATCGTTATTATCATTATTATTATTTGCATTGTTTGAAATTTCATAGCACAACAAATAATGACATATTTCTGGCCAAGTACAGATAAAACTTTTATTCAAAACAAAAGCAGTACAACTTCGAGTAGCAAAGGTGCCTGATCCCTCAGCTCAATTCTTAGAACTCAAGATAACATATAGATTTCCAGTCTTTTGTTTTCACTGTACACAGCAAGTCACAGTTGCTATCAGAATTGCCCATGGTTTAGTTTGATCGCAATTTTTGTTACTTTCAGAACCTGCAGACCCAGTTAAGGGTTTTGTGTAGGTTTGCATTGGGTCGGCAAATTGTGCTAAAGCAATACGGCTTTTTGACAACCTAGTAAGATACTAAAAGGTGACTTAATATATTATTTCCAGACTTATGTTTGGGCTGGACTTTCTTAGAATTGGATAAAAGTCCAGTGTCAAATCATTCCAGCCTTTGACAGCTGATAGCGTAGCTTGTACATCAATCTCTGCAAATAGTTATGTACGATTCAAATGCAGGAAGCTTCCTCAGGAACTGATGTCTGAATTTAGTTCTCGGGAAATTTTCACAACCTTTGAAATGGCCTTGCCTGAGGGGTAGTACTTTCCGGAGGCCTGGGAACCAGGGCCTGCAAGCTGAAAGTTTCTAATTGGTGGAGAACACTAAGATACCATTTACATGCCAAAGTTCCACCAAAATGCAAAAAATAAAAAAATAAATAAAAAATAATGATGAATAAATAAGGGAGAAAAATTTCTGCATTCACATAGTCTGAAAATGCTGTTATGCATGCCAGGCCAGTAGTTGGCGATATAGCTAGAGAGATACTCCCCAGACCAAACACTTACAATGAGTGAATAGTTCAACCCTGAAAAAATGCAAGATTAATTTTATTTGTCTTTTATATTGTCAAAAATACAGCTTGACATAAACAACAAAACCAGCAAAATAGATTCAATGCCTGTGTTTATCTACCGGGCTCAGAAGATTGTAACAAACTAAAAGTTCTTCAGAGCTGTAACAGCTCAATGATTTGATGTCTTATTTGGGTGTGTTTGTGTGTGCATGTTCATATCACACTTGGCTATATTTGGATGTCTTGGTCAAGCTGAAATTCCTTGAAACTCTTCCTTGAATACCGGACATGAACAAAGATTCAGACGTCCAAGAAACCATGCATGGGTTTGTGCGTGCGAGTGTTCAGGGGAACTAGAATCTCCTGATATGGGAGGTTGGTATTTCTCATGATTCCCACAATCCACTGGAGGACCAGACGTGATGTCACCGACTACTCCCAAGAAGAGGCCAGAGGTGAGAGATTGTGTACCGTGAGCCTGTGCACGTATACGTATACTGTATGTTTGCAGGAGCAAGGATGACTAAAGAAAAAGGCTTCCAACTTTAATTTTAAATCTGTGACACAAAAAGACCACCTGCAGCTATGTGTATGTGTGTGTGTGTGTGTCAGAGAGTGTGTGTTTATTTTCGGTGTTTGTTATGGGCAAAACTCCAAAGTACACTTTGTTTAAAGAGTGAGAGAGGATGAAAATGACAAACTCTTCAATGGAAAAACGAGAAGACAGCATGAGGAAAGTTTAAAAAAAAAAAAAAAAAAAAAAAAAAAAAAAAAAAAAAAAAAAAAAAAAAAAAAAAAAAAAAAAAAAAAAAGAACATGTTCATATTCACAAAAAGATGGAAGATAAGGAAAAACTGGTTAAATGCATGCTGGAAGGGAGATGTGGAAATCTGGATTAAATGAAAAGGCTTCTGATGAAGGGAATACCAAGAGACAAAGAAGGGATGATGGGGAAAGAGAGTTGGAGGCATGATAGGAGGGAGTTACAAGAGAAAGGGAGTGAAGGGAGAGAGAAAGAGAGGAATAGATGGAGGGATGGTGAGAGAGAAAGAGAAGAGGGAGGGCAGGAAAAAATGTCCCAGATCCCCCTGCTGTTTAATAGGGAGCAAAACCAAACTGATCTTCTAATGTAGACTGGCTGAGCAGGGGGCAAAGTGACAGGATAAGAGTGTGAGTTGTGTGTGTGAGAGAGAAAAAGAGAGCGAGAGAGTGAGAGAGAGAGGGGAGGAGAGAGAGGAGGAAATCTGTGAATGTTTCTCTCTCTCAGCCTGCATGTGTGTAAGTGTACAGGCAACATATGTGGCACAGGGCACATGGAGAAGAACATATTAAGACAAAGCTGTTTTTTTCCCCTGTGCGGATGTGAAGCCTGCAGACAGACTGGACTCTTAATTTGCTTTTTTTCTCATTTTCAAGTTATGATTTCTCCAGTGGATTTTCCTGCATTGCTTTTTTCTTTCCTATAGAAGGAATATGATTTTTGTAGTGCATTATCCAGAGGAAAACATCTCATCCAGCTGAGCTCTACACACTTCTCTAAAGTCCTCTGCTCCATGTAGAGGTGTGTGTGTGTGTGTATGTGAA
The DNA here is from genome assembly GCA_008086565.1 of Thalassoma bifasciatum. Taxonomy (NCBI): domain Eukaryota; kingdom Metazoa; phylum Chordata; class Actinopteri; order Labriformes; family Labridae; genus Thalassoma; species Thalassoma bifasciatum. The sequence goes on along the minus strand of RPOG01000049.1, from coordinate 1,054,618 downwards.
TGTGTGTGTGTGTGTGTGTGTGTGTGGGTGGGTAGGCAAGAGGCCTTCCTGGATTACTCCGAGCGTTTATGTCTGAGGAACAGATTCACAGAAGAAGGGAGAGACTGAAAGAGAGGATAAAGTGAAGAGGATAGAAGATGTACCTGTACAAAGCTACATGCCCTGAGATCCCTAACCCGAAGCAAAAAGGGCCCAGAGCTCAGGGAGGGGTCCAGACTCAGGGCCCAGGTCAGGGGAGGCTTCTCAGGCAGACGTCTTCAGTCTCAGGCCCCCGACCTCTGGCTCCTCTGATATGGACAGCACACAAACCCAACAGTGTGGTGGAGCTCAAACAGCTGGAGGAGTTTCTGAACTTCCACTCGTTGTCCCTGCATGATACGGTGAAGAGCAGAACAGGGATGGTGTACAGGTAACATCACTGGTGTGTGTTTGCGTGTTCGTTTATTTATTTAAGACTCTTCAAAGCAGAGCTCCTTAGTGCTCTAAGGCTTTCATCCATAAACTGATTTGTCACAACTTCTCTAAACTACTGTGCCAAGAGGGCTTTATCTTGTTTCCATACGTTTTGGCTGAGGGATTTGTAGCTCTTGGTCATTGGATGGTGATTGGTGGAAGGCTTGGGGTCATTTGGCTGCTTACTATTCACAGGATGAAGTGGAGGTCCTTTTTGTCTTGTTAGAGATAAATCTGAAACCCAGTGTGCTTGTACAGTAACACTGTCTCCTGTATTTTCATGATCAGCTTTTTAATATTGCACAGTATCCAGATCATCATGGGAAATGTGATTCCCAAAGTGAAACCCACCAGCTGAATGAAAGTGTGTCAGTGTGTTGCATAAGTATTTATAAAAAGAAACTCCGGTCTGGCTATTGATTCTTTTCGATAAAATCATTCTTTGGATAGGAGGAATGAAATGTACTAAAACTGATGGTCAAATTTTTGGACCAAGTGAAGTCAGATGGACAAAAGTGTGGTTGTGAATATAAACTTCCTTCCTATTTCTCATTGTTTTTGTAAGTTTCCAAAACTTTGAGTGTGGCTAATGTTAATACTGTAATAAATAATACACCGCACATCTTTTTCAAATCATGGAATATCTGTGCATTTAATCATCCTCAAATGACCCAGAGCAGCTGTTAAACAATTTTTATTTAAAGTAATCCACTTTTGGACAGAGTGTTCCTCTCGTGTGTTGTTTTTCTTTTAGTTTGTCAGCTGTGCCAAAGCTGCATATTGTTGAGTGGTTTGACTAAGTGTGATTGGGACACTGAGGATTGCTGCTAAGCCCTCAGGCTAGAAAGCAGCATGAAACTGTTCTGCTTTCATTGTGATGTTGTTTCCAATGAAGTGAAAGAGGGAGGGAATGATCCAGAACAAAGCATTTAATTCTCTGATAGAGCTTTTAGATGAGTGTTCAGCTTAAATATAGCCATGAATGTCGATGAAGAAAAGAAATTTCAATGCTAACAGCATAATTTGATTCAAATATTATAAATTCAAGATAAATACACCTGCTCTTCATGAGCAGCAGCTTCTTCCTACTCACTAGTATCGTGCTGTGTGCTCTCTGTTGAATGGTCATGTCTGTGTTATTTGGAGGCTGCCGGCTTAACTTTTCCATCAACTGTATTTTGGTCATTTGAACTGCTGGTTCACTCCCTGGGCTCTGTCACCACTGGTTCCATGGCTATATTTTGCAAACATTTATTTATGTTGTTGAGTACAGAGCAAAATAAAGCTGAGAGCGTGACTTCCTCATCAGCCCAGAGTATCCACCAATAGAGAGGGAGTAAAGTGGGGGAGTAAGAATGGAAGAAAGTCTGCCTATTGTTATCCCTGTAGAATCAACCAGTTATTTCTTACCACACTGATTTCTGTGCATGACTTCATTGATAAGTTCATAGAGTTATTTGATTTTTGAAAAAGGAGATCTGTTGTCTGCACAGTGGCACCACCCAAAGCAGATCTGTCCACTTTGTCTGTCCCTAACAGCTTGAATTTATGGAAAAGTTTAAACTGTCTCTCTGCAGCTGACTGAGGGGTAGGAGTAATGGTGATGATGAGGCAGATACTGAGGAAGCAGTGATCTAACTTGGAATTAGCTTTGGTACAAGTAATGACCATACCTGGCTCAGTGTATTACTTTAAGGTAACATATTTGAGTCAAATTTCACCCTCACATTCGTTCACTCACACTTTTTCAGATCTGTCATATAAGTCTACACCAGCTCTGTCTCATCTGTCTCTATAAAAAGACCCTGGAGGGGACTAATTTCCCCAATTTTTGGGTTCTGGTTGACTTTTGCTATCTGTGTAGCCTTTCATCGCAACTGTCATTCTGGTCGATTTAGATTCGATGTTGCTGTGCTCTGCGAACATGATAGCAAACCTGGTGAGTTGTAGGCAGAAAGGGTTCAGTGTCACCTGCTGTCTGCTGTCCAGCCAGGGCTGCTTTAGGGTCAAGAACAATTATTTAGAGCTTCCCCTGGTTGATGTCTTCAGTCAAGACCACAAAGCCTGCCTCTTCCATTTAAACAGAAAACAATTGAGGGAAATTTGTAAATTTAAGTTGTTTTTCTCTAACATGTTTTTTTTATGAGAATCTATCTTGCCATGTGTTGTTAGCATTTTGCTGTAGGACCTTGGCATATGTGTGTTCAAGGGCCTGTGTGTGTGTGTTGGAGAGTTTATGTTTGTTGCTATGGTAACCTGCTAAAACAGCTGGCTGTCAGTGTTCTTTTCCAGGTCAGTGTATATCAGTGTGTTGCAGCCAGGACCTGTGCTTGACACTCATACCTTACACAAACAGGGAAAAAACTCCCCAAATGACTGATAAGTCTAGAAACATGTTTTATTTCAAGATATTAAAAGAAAGAAATGATGCCAGAATTGCTTGTAATGAGTGAAAAAAGAAAAACTACCAGTGAGAATTTCTGAGTACAAAAAACTTTCGTCTTACCCCACTGGTAGTTTATTCTTAATTTCAAACAATTTCGACATTGCATCCTTATGTATAATTGGCCAGAGTGTTGGAGTCCTATTTGTGGCTGGACCAACTAATGGGAGGGGTTATACATCCCTTCCTGCTCGCCCCATTTGTGTATTGTTATCTTGATGTTTATTTTTCATTATTATTTTGTTTTGTCAGTGTATCCAAGAATGTTCAAAATAGTTGAGCAGATATGGTAAAATAAGAAAGAAACATGCAGATTTGAGCATCTTCTAGAGTTTGTGTTTCTCTTCAGATGTTCAGGTCCAGAAAGCTCTGCTTCTAATGTATGCATGTTCAATGTAACATAAGGGCTCATCTTGACCATGCCATCGTGACCATCAGAACATATGCATTCAGTATCCCCTCTGGGCGACTGTTGCAAATGTTAACGCCAATTATCTAGTCAGGGCCAGATATTGAAGTCATGTGGCAAGGTCAGTGACCCAGATTGTGAAAGATTAGATATTTTGCTCTTAAAAGACTTTGACTTTCAGCCCCATTGATTGCACATGTTGTTCCTCAATGCTGCACAACTGAATAGACATTTTATTTGCACTTTTCACATTTAAATTTTCTTTTTTTTCTTTTCTTTTGTGTTTTGCACAAGTTATGATTTGGTAAAGCTCAAAACACGGTTTGATAAATTTAATTTCAGGGTCTCTCTCCAGCTGAAATTGGACACGAATGAAGGCAACAGTTTAAAGTGATGAATGTTAAGCCGGAAGAGCAACTACAAAATTAATCAAGCTTTCCTGGTGTAAAGCATGAATCGGGTACATCCCCTTTTAGCCTAAATGTCAAAGCAGGCACAGAGGCAACTGCACTCTTCTGATTTTTTCATCACGCCTGACAAATTAAAGTAGACATCACTTCAGTGCGCCAAGTGGGAAAATAGATGCGAGAGCTCATGATATTATAAGGCTGTTCAAGTAAGGAGGTGACTATGAGGGGGCATTTAAACCCCCAGGGGGAAAAAGGTCACATTATAAAGCATATGCCATGTGCACATGGCAAGTGTGTGCGTCTGTGTGTGTGTAATTGCATTGGCAGACAGTCTGGATGTTTGTCAGTCTGTCTGATTAAATGGGCTCTGCCTGCTGATAGACTTTAGTGTGAAGGTGACGGTTACAGCTTCACCACAGTTGTTCCTCTCCTCCTCTGCCACTCACCTTTTCTGTCCTACCCTTTATATCCCTTTTAGGACTTCAATCTCTACACATTAGTTATACTTGAAATACTTGAAAAGTATGAAGAGTGTTTTCTTTTTATTTTGAGTATTTGATTATTTTCTTGTTATTCCCAAAGTTCCTTCAGACTAAGACCTCTGAGAACAAGAAAAGATAATGGGATACAATAATGAGGGATCTTTACAGCTCTTGTGCTTGTACTCTTCTTGTGTTCAGAGTTGTTTACTCTGACATTTGCCTTTGTAGGTGAGGCTGTCCAGGCATACACTTTATGTTTTGTGTTGCCTTACACAGACTACAACAGTAAATGAGATGTGAGGCAAAGGAGTGAGTGAGATTGAGGGATGTACACAAAAACTCTCTCTATTTCTGTGTAGTGTTTGCATGTTTCAGTTAATCTGTGTTTTGCAGATGTTGACTTATCTGTGTGTGTGTGTGTGTGTGTGTGTGTGTGTGTGTGTGTGTGTGTATGTGTGTCAGCCTTGATTCTTATCCAGAGCCTAATGAAGCACTGCTTTTTAACTATTCCACAACTGAGAAGCACCAAGCAAACGGTTTACTCATCTGTATCAAACTGTGAACACACAGAGACACACGTCTGCAATCAGACACAGACATATCCGTGCAGAAAAATGCGTCAATTGCTCATCCTTAATTCATACTGGAAAACAAGTGAATATTTAACAGAGGAGCTGGTATTCTCACTAAATACTTAATTTGTTGGGCACAGAGACATGTGCCCGTGTGTGTGTGTGTGTGTGTGTGTGTGTGTGTGTGTATTTGGGGAGCAAAGTGACCCTTTACGTAGCTTGATAGACATTATAGTATTTAATTTGTTTTATTTACTTGTAAATGATTTATAGGATGGGAAATCTTGTGGAAAATAAGAGATTTTTATTCTATTGCACTGAAAACTAAAATCTAAGTCCGGAAAAAAAGTCTTTGTTCAAGATATTAAATTGCAGAAATGAGAAAGGGAATCAGCCAATAGGGTCAGAAAAAAGTCTTGATTTATTTCTTGTATTAAGATAAAATTCATATTTCAAGAAACTTGGTAAGCATTTCTTGAAAAATCATTTTCATTTAATTCATTTTATTCTCATATTTTATCTTTATCCCACTTTATCTTGTTTGGAACCTTTTATCTCTAATTTTGTTGGTACTTATTTCATTACCTTATTCTATTTTATATCTCATTTTGTTACCTTATTCTGTTATATCCACTAAATTCCCCCTGAGATGAATAAAGTATACCTGATTCTGATCAGCCCCAGAGCTTTGAAATAAACATTATCATAGACATGGACTGAGGCAGTTATTGTTCAAGTTGCGTCATCAGTTCACTTCAACATTATTCGTTAAGTAAAGTATGACACCAATTACACCAAGGCTTACCATGACCCTTGTCTTAGACTTAGAAATCAGTCCCACTTCCCCAGTGCTTACAAACAAACACAGATGCAGACACAAACAACTAGTTCATTAGTCAATGATTGATTTACATTCTTAGCGTTAATCTCTTAAGACTGGAAAAGGTTAATAAATCAGCAACACTGTGTTTAAAATCACCTGGGCCATGCACGAGCACCTCAACTCTTCAAACCCATGCTGATCTAAGCTTCTAGTATTCCAACCCATTTAGCTGCACCAGCGGACTGTGGGGATCGATAGGACATCAGCTTGTCCTATTGACATGCTGATTTAGAGGAGTGAATGACTGGACTGGGCTGTTATCGGAGAGAAGTCACTGTTGATCACTGTGTTCAGCTAACCAGTCACTTGGACACAGCTTTAGAGATAAAACCTTCATCTTATTTTTTGCTTTAATAGATCAAAAAAGGGCGAAAAGGACATAAATGATCCATCTACTTGTCCCTCCTTGCTCTGTTCATGAAGTTCAGTTACCTTGCTCATCTCTCTAGGTATTTTTCTATAATTGATGAGGGCTGATAAGCTGTTATTTAAGAGCCAGTGCTCTGTCTCAGGGAGGTCATTTGAGGATAACACCTCAGCTAAGCTTCTGCTCACTCTACCAGACCACATTTTTTATGGAAGAAAGGAAAAAGAGACGTGCTCTTTAACTGTATAACCCACACTTACGCACTTATACATGATGACTTTTAAATACAGCTTGATGTGAGTCTGGATCTTTTGATAAATGAGACAATAACCAAGTGCTTCAATCCATAACGATATTCTGTGAGGTGCACAGTAATGTAATGATCATTGAAAGACTGCTATTTTGTTCTTCTGCTGAGATATGTGCAGCGATGTAACACCATATACTGTATGTGATGATGATGATGATGATGATGATGAAGGTGGTGGCAATGTTGCATTTAGGAAATAGGGTGGGTTTGGGAAATGTTTAAAACATGTTTTTCTTTCACATGTGAGTGATAGAGTTGTACAAAGTTGTTAAGCTACAGAGAGGACATGGATGAAGAAAATCTTGGAAGAACCAAAGAGATTAAAAGGGAAAGCCTGCGATTCACAAAAAATGTCCTGGGATTTATTCTTTGTTGCTATTTGTTGATAGCACCACTAGGGGGGGGCATGGACCTGCTGTAGGCATTTTAGAACATGTGGCTACACGTTTCTGTTTTAATGACTGTCTAAAGGAGAATTAACAATTGTCTGTAGTAAATATCTAATATTTGATCAAACTCCTTTTAAGTGTTTTATAAAAATACAGAAAAAGCACATAAAAAAACAGCAGTATTTATCAGTGGGTAGTTTCATTCTTGCCAAGCCTCATGTTTTGCCTCTGGCTCCAACATAGTCTGTCCAAAGCCATAGATAACAGTGAGTATGGCTTCTAAAATACTTAAGCTTGTCTTCCTTGAAAATGTTTGACCGAAGTGAAATACTGTACTGCAATAAGAGGTGCTGCAGTTATTATGCCAGAGGTGGAATCAGTGAGAGTGTCACCTGCTGTGGATTGCAGAAAACATGTTTAACTGTGGATAAAAACAGGCTGTAAAATCCCCAGCACCTATGTAAGCGTATAAACAATAACTTATCCTTTTACTCCATAACTCTCTTCTCTAATCAATTTCACCAATGGGCTCCTCTTTATTGTGCTACCCTTTCACATTATAGTCCTCAATTGTTTCTTTCTTTCAAAATTACAATGTTTCTTCTCCTCCTTCTACCAAGACTCATTTATGCTCTGTTTTAATGTTGATCTTACAGTATGAACTGATACACAGATGCAGTTGAGATATGGACTTTTTAGTATCATCACTTTTCTTGCCTTTACTGCACCGTATTATGGATTTTTGTTCTTTGCTTTGCTGTTATCTTTTGTAAGAAAGGAAATGCACCAGCACAAAGCTAAGCCCCCTCTCAAAGCTTTTTAAGAGAAGAGGGTAAATAAAACAAGGGAGAGGGCCTGGACATGAGCGATTGCTGTAATAACAGTTTCACTTAATGCAGAAGTACATATACAGCACACAAACACAAGTGTGGACATCACTGCAGTATCTGCTGCAGAGCAACATTGTGCTAATATCTGCGCAATATTGAGCATTATGTGCGATTACAGGTCCAGTAGCATTTTCAATCATTACCCATATGAGCGGTTACATGGTTAGGTGGTTACTCCAGCAATTCAGCAAAGATACAGATGTCTTGCTGAACTCCCCCATTTCACTTCTCATAGGGAATTTACAAACACAGATTTAGCATGTTAACCTCTTTAATTCATTTTTGAATGTGAGTTTTTCCATTGTGAACCTATATAAAACGATGTCGTCTTCCCTGCAAGAACACATCATTGAAAACACTTTCCATTCAATTTCTTAGAAATGCTGCTAGCTGAGTCTTTCTTCATGAGTTGTGTGTTGTGCAGAGATGATACACGATGTGACACACAGCACAGAAATTCAATGTCAGCAAATATGAGCTGTGGGGAGTCCCTTTTGTGTAAATCATTGTGCACACACATGCACAATCACAGTAAATCAATACAGACAAGTGCACATGCTTACAGTACCACACATCAGAGCTTTTCTCACACAATGTGCTTTACTATTTCTTAGATACAAACATTTTTTGAATCCTTTAATAATACATTTGAAAAGAACACAACAGAGCAATGTAGACCTTCTTGTGTTCGACTTTTCAGCTCTTTACTCTAACAGGCAGCGAAGATCCTACCACATGGAGGAATTGGGTCATAAATAAATCTGCCTAAAAGTTTTGTAGCCCAACCTCACAAATGACCACTTTGTCCTTGTTCTAAGGCAAAGACCTTAAACACAGTCTGACATTGATGATTAGCCTCGCCATAATTTAACACGTCTTTGAAGAGCCAAGTGGTTTGGCAGGGTGTAAGAGCTTTAGTTCATACAGTTTTACCCTCCCATTAACCTGAAGTGGTCACATTCCAACACTTTTATAGCTTCAGCAATTTGCTCATGATCATTCTGCAAAGAGTAAAAGCAACATAAATTCCCGTTTTAGAATTACCACTCAAAGAAAAAAAAAAACTTTGAATCGTTTTAACTATTAACATGATATGATAAAAATGTCCCATGGCAGAATGTGAACTTCATATAATGCACTGTTACTTGGCCCTAAATAAAGGGTGCTCTATTGGAAAGAATCTCACACAAAAGTTAGTAGGATGTAAATCATTCCTTGTCCATTTATACTCATGCAGTCAGGAGGAATGGCGAAAGTCAGTCATTTACATTAGACATAAGAAACATGGGTTTACCTGAGGCTTCAAAGTTTTCAGTTATTTACTCTTTTATGATATACAATAGCTTTTATACAATAGCTGATATACAATGGCTTTTGCTCTTGCGAAACATGTGCCAAGGCTCCAAAACAATATTACTCTGATGTAAACAGCTACACACAGTTTGAGTGAAATATTTACTTGCTGAAAGTTGATGTTAACTGTAGACTGCATAATGAATGGATGAAGCATCTGTGGCGGCACCTGTTTGTTCCTAAAAGCTGGAGTTTTGAAGCAGATTGTCAGCGGGGCTGTTTTGATGACAGAGCAGACTTTGAGCCTCCACACAAGCAGCTATTGGGCATTTTCCTGTCAATCAGTTGAGTATTGCTTATGATGGGGTGAACTCTTGTTCTTATACCTGAAAAAATGCTGAGTTAGAATTTTTTTACCCCCTGTACAGTGTGTGCTGTAAGAGAAACTAGCAATTCAAACAGAACTCATGTTTTTGTACCAGACTGTTAACATGTTTATTTCTGCAGTTTTTTTATTTTTTATTTTTTTGGCTTGGTGTGTATGTGGTTCTAGTTCCTCTGAAGCCAGCCTCAAGTAGACACTTATACAACTGATACAGGAGTACGTAAAAAGAGGGGCATGCACTTCAGTCCTCATTTTTACTATCCCAACCAGTAACAAACATAACCGTGGGGATAAAATCAAAGCAGAGGGTGATGCATGTTTGAATAGACAAGGGTGGTTTATATAATCCCAGAAACAAACTAATGAACTCATTAGAACTGGAGGATGACACAAACTATGTTTCAACTTTGCCCACTCCTTCAGCCCTCAAACATTCAAAAAGATGGTGGGAGAGCAATCACATATATTAGCACCTACAAATTGAGACATGCATGAAAAAACCCAATGAGATGTTGACAGACACAAAATTTCCTCCCATGTATTTATCAGTGATCCATGTCTTGTGTTCTTGTGTCACTGGTGTGTGTGTGCATTTTACTTGAGTTTCATATTTAAGTCTGTTGTGTTTCCTGTTCTATTTTGTAGTTTATGTGTCTAGTTTGTTTTTACTTCCTGCCCCTGGATATTCTCCTTTACTTTGATTACCATCATTAGTTCCACCTGTGTCCACATCTGCTGCTCACTTACTACTGTGTCTCTGTGTTTACATTATTGAGTTGTTCAAATCATTGCATCATTTCTTGTGTACCAAGTGGACTTTTTTGGATTTTGATGGACATTGATATAGTAAGTCTTAACTTTTAATACATATACAAGTATCTCATGTCTGCACATCAGGATTCTCTCCTTTGTATGTTACCCGTTGTTACTGTGACTTATCGTCACCCTCTTAAACTAATGAGCTCAGTCACATTTTCAAATTTTCCAGGAAACAGAATAAGCTGAACCAAATAGAGTACATTATTGATTTAAGCCATCAGGGCACTGAGGTAAAAACAGCATATTTTTTTCAATTAAGATGTTGATCATTTCACCAGAGATGAGCATCCTGAAGAGCTGACTTAAGGTAAAAGTCAAAAATATCATTTTCCTAAAAAAGTGACTAGGGCCAATAGTTTCAGAGGGCGGCATTATAAAACCATGCTTTGAAATTAATCTCCTTCAAACCTCTAAAAGAGCAATATGACTGAACAGGCTAGACAATGAATCAGTTTTTACTCACTCTCTTTGCACCACATTCACATTTTTTCCTGCAACACAAACAAAACTGCAGTAGCACTGTGGGCTGTGGTAATCAGGTCACGAGTACAGCAGAAAGTGATACATAAATGAAATGCAGGCAAACATGGCCTTGGTTTTTGGCTTTGCTGTATTTTCCTTCTCAAATGTCTGGTTTCCTGTCAATCTTTCGCTCCATGAAACATCATTTTTGGTTTTAAACACCCTGCATCCACTCGATACCTAATTTGTACAATTTGGCTTCCAGATGCCGCTTGATTGCCATGTGGCATCTTTATCCTTTCCTGGTGTTATTTCATTGCTGCTTTTCCCACACACATAACGCCTCCATACTGTTTCCATAGCAATGCTATTACTGAGATGACGGGTTTCTCTTGTTGTTACCACTCTTCACTATCAAGTGTTCATATCTGAGACTCTCCAGCAGCTAGGAATGCTGCTCTCTGCAACAAATAGCTAATTGTAGAGCAGGTAGTGTAGGAGTATGTGCTCATTACATTGAGCAAGTCTGTAAATGGGTGTATCATGTCATGGGATGAGATATTTTAGAATGGAGTTTAAAATACAGTTGTACTATGCAATTTTTTTTGGATGTGTGCTCCAGATGACCAGACACAATTGCGTGATAGTGTCTTATAAAAAAATCATTGTAAAGGCTTAAGGCTACACACTTGATCAGGTTGCTTTTTCTATATTCAGATTTTATATTCAGGTTATTTCTATATTCCAAAAACTCCAAAATGAACAAAAACAAAAATTTGCTGTTTCCTCTTATAAACTACTCCCTGACACATTTCAAAGACTGTGGATGGATACAGATACGACCTGAGCTCCTTTAGGAGAAAGTGTGAAGCTATGCACAGACATACTTTAACACACATAGAAACACAGGAGGAGAGTTTCAACTCTTGGTACAAAGGATAAAGCTGTTTGCCATAAGTGTGAAAGTGTAGTGCATTATCAATGAGGTCCTTTGTTGTTTGGTATTCATAACATTTCAGACTTGGCATTTGGTGCAGAATGACCAAACCTGTAGGATCGGTTTTACACCATCAGATGGTAGCATGTGTTGTTGCAAGTTTCAAATCCATCTAATTTTGTGGAGGCAATGGAATTTAATCAGAAGAGGGGGCAGTAGATAGAGCAAGAAACAGAGTAAGAGAGGGAGATGAAATGCAGGACATTGGAGTCATGCCCAGGCCACTAGCTTGAGGGGTAACCTCCCAGACCGCCAGGGTATCAGTGCCCCAGCTGCCTTAGTTAGTATTCCTAAATTGGCTTCATACTTTTGACTGTACGTTGCCACTTTTTGCCATGTCACTGACTTCCCCCAACTAGCCAGGAGATGAGTGTTACCATATAAGGAATGCTGCCCTCAAACAAACTATCGTGCTACAAAGAGGCAAAGAGATGGAGCTCAGGCTGGCCTAAAAATCAGCCTTTCCTTCTTTATGCATCATGATGCATTACTCTCAACCTTTGATGTCTGTCAAAACAGGTTGTTTACAGCTTCATACCTGCTGTAAGAATAGGCTTTCTAATTTAGAGCTAGATCAGGACTCCTTGACTTTTGGAGCCAGCCTCATGTGGACACTCTTCGAACTGCAGTTTAAATTTGCACGTCACATTCATAAAAAATCAAAACTTTTGTTCGCTGATTAAAACTAATCTGATTTTTATTGGTAGTTTTCACTTACTTGCTCTTATTCAGAGAGTAAGATGTGCCACGGTAAAGGTGGCACAATTCACTAGTTGTGACTGTGCTGACGGCCTTGACCCTTCTTATCTTTTCTAGTCTGAGTGATCAGCTGAAATCTAATGCTCCTCTGAGAATAATGACAGTCATTAAAGGAGCACAGTCTGAATGATGACCCAGCAGTGACCTGCTGAAGGTGTGTGTGTATGTGTGTGTTTGTGTGTGTATGGGTGTGTTTGTGTATGTGTGTGTGTGTGTGTGTGTGGGGGGGGGGGGGGTATATCATGGAGTTTCCTTGTATCTTTTCAAAATAAATTAATCAAAAGCCTTACTAATGGTAAAGTCTTGATCTTGACAAGAGAAGAACTGTTTCATTGAGACATTATTCAATCAGCACAACATCAAACCTCACCTCCTCTTTATCAAGAGGAGGTGAGGTTTGATGTTTTATGGCTGGTGGTTTCAGCCCAAGGGCACATACTATCTTTGTCTTTTTAGCCCTTTTACAGCTGCGGTTAAAGAACACTTTATTAACCCCAGAAGATTTACAGAAATCTATGTTTTGTTGAAAGAAAAAACATTATCTTTATCCACCATGAGCAGAGCACTTTGCAGCATCTAACAAGTCATAGTGGTAAAGACAAACCCTCTTTTAAAGGTAGGGTCAGCAGGATTTTTCTAAGAAGGAGAATGTCACTTTTTACGGTAATATTCGTGTTCAATCGTCATCTATGGGCCTCTATGCCAGTGTCAGTGTCTGCCTCAACCCCCTAATCTACCTATTATGTTGATTTATGGTTGTCTTGGGACATTTCTGGGCTTCTGAGAGAAGGACTAACAGAGTGCCCAGTGCACAAGTGATTTTGCATGTTGATGATAGCAAGTGGAAGAAGCTGTCCTGAACAGCTACGATAGTGGCTGTAACATGGTGAGGGAATGATACAAAATTGCGGAATACCTTGTTTACCTGCAGGAAGTCAGGTGTATGGCTCATGAGTCTCTCCCATGTAGAAATGTGATGCTGCAGGTGCTCGCTGGGCTGGTGAGTGTGTTTCCATAGCCACAGTTGAAGGCAGCGGCCATGTGCTGCCACTGGCACTGGGACGTGGACGAATCGTAATCTGGATTTTAAGAGGAACCAGTGTAGGAAAGCTTGAACTGGAGAGAGGTGGTTGTTGTCTTCAAATTTCAGCTGAGAACTTCATTTAGCAGCTTATACGGCACTGAGTTTAAAAGGCAGGTCAGTGACTTCACTGAGGAAACCACGGAAATTAGTGTAGAGGACTCACTGTATGGAGGAGAAATGAATTATTTAAACTTACTTTATGACTAATATTGCACAACATACAGTAAGTAGGACACTTTTAAACCTAAATTTTGAGAATTTGAACAACAGAAACTCTGGGTGGTATGTAAAGTTGGGATGCATGATATGAGAACAAAAATCAATATTTTTCTTAAAAAGTACATGATTTCCTACCACAAAATAACATGTTTCTATGTATTAAAAATCAAGAATTATCCAAATAAATGTAACATTTTTGTATGTATAACAGCACAATGATTGGTCTTTGAAACCATATTTGAATCCATTACAAGCTCAAATGAGCTTCCTCTGTAAACATGATCCCAGCTTTCCTGCCTCGAGAACCAGCGCAAATGGATCTTCAGGGAACAGATGATGATTGACACAGTGATGACCTCAGGGCCAAGACTCATCTCATCACTGCAAGGCTGCTTCATCCTTGACCAATGATCTACTCTGCTGTAGTGAGTAAACTGCTCGAATGATAGAGGAAAGAGTAATGAGTGAAATTCTCTTGGCAGTTGTTGATTTTATATAGCATATACACAGTTAAAGCGTATGATGCATGAGTCCTTGCTAGCATTTAATGTCAGCACATAAAATAATACGCACGGGAGCTCTCACAAAGATTATAGATGAAGCCCAGATTACTTTAATACAGCAACATGCTGATGCTTGTTGTAAAAACACTCCATAATCAAATCTGAGAAATAGCACTGAAGTATAATCTGTAAATATTTGCTGAGATGAATTCCCTGTTGTAAAATATACAATTATTTTTTGCCACATAGAAGACATTAAATAAACACAAGCTTTTACGTGAGCTGCCTGTTAGTTGAATGTCATGGAAAGAATCAGGGTCAAACATCTTTATAGCGGAGGACAATAAGATGCCCTGGGTGAAATTGGGAATGCTCCTTTTATGGATTTTAATGGATTGACTAATGAAGCATTCACATTCCTCTTTCCTCTCTGTCTTTCTGCCCTTTGACCTGTGGTTTCCGGTCACGGCTGGAAAAACAGATTTAATGAAAGCATTATTTCTGTATGTGTCTAGTATAACAACACTATAATTTCGAGCAGCTATACACTTTATTGCGTTTGTGTTGTGGCTGCTTTAAAGATACACTTGGCTTGTATTCAAATTAGGTTTAATATCATTGCAAAGTGTGAGTGATGCTATTTCAAGTTGTACACAAACTGTGGGGAACACTTTGATAAGAATTCTGACAGTTCATCATCATTCATACATTTCATTTTGTTGAGATGTTGGACAAGTCTAAAGCTGCCTTACACATAAATGATTTCCAGTGTCACCCAAACAGAGAGAAATAATTATCTATTTAATACCTGTATCAGAATGAAAATCTGCAAAGCTCAAATATCGATGCGCACAAACCTAATTCATTACTTGTGTAATCCATTAATCCATAAGGCAGTCAGTGTAAAATAAGTCAACTAACCCAGGATTTGAAGACACTTTTTTTTTTTACCCTTTGCACAATAATTCTGTTTTTCACTTGACGAGCATACAGATTTGATGGAGAAAAACAGTCTCATGTGCTGCAGAGCATCATCACATCTCAATAACAACCACCCTGCAGCTGTCCCTCATAGTTCACTCTACGAGCAGCTTACAGGAGTAAGAAGGGAGGACATCCGTGATGCTGCCCTGACAAGTTGCATCATGACACTGGAGGCAGGCCCACAGACAAGGTCATACAGTGTGCACTGTAGTGGGTTTACATTTTTATCTGAATAAAACAGAGCAGCCTGGGATACACATTAGTATGTTAGCTAAAAATATGTTGTTTTCATGTCACTCTATGACACCAAGTCACATGGCTTCTTTTCCTTTCTTTAGAGTTGTGATATGAGAAATGTCTTCAAAAAAACTTTGCTCCAAAATGCTAGCATTAAAAGATAAAATGAACAGAGCAGTAGCATATTGTCACTTTTTTTCCCAACATTGCATTGTTTTTGTTTGCAATATGAAATAAGGCAACACCACTGATGACTGTATGGACCAACTCTGATTTTTCAAAGGATATTTATAGTTATGTCAAGACTTAAACCCTTTCAACGAAACCCTCTGGACATGCATTCACATCAGTGAGTTTTCATTTGACTGGTAGAATAAAGGCGCATCTTTTCTATCTGGCCTGCAGCACACAAACTGTTACATATCTGGGTTTTGCTTTGTGTCCCTTGCTCAGGAAAGCATCATTATCTGTAGAGTGGACAACACAGAATAAACAAGATTTTCACATCTATATCTCTGTGTCACACTGACCAGTAAAAGGACGATATCCATTATGTGATGTAGAGCAATTTTCTTTTCATATTTATCATGCTTTTCTATTCTGCTTTCAGCACTTTACTTTTGATGGTACAGGGTGAGTTCAAAGTGCCCATTTGTAAAAAGTAATGACATTTACAAACATCCACTCACTGATACACTTATATGCTACTCACTTGTAGATTGGAGGAGCAGGGATTTAAATCAGCATATACTGTTCAAACCTAAGGTCATATCTCAGCTACGTGTTGAAATGCTTGAGTTTCACAATAACCACCAGCAGTTACAGTTACAGCTCTTCAGCAGCTGTCACAAACACTAGAAGCCAATGGCTCCTTTAGCTGTCCTATGCTTCTGTGAGCCGTAAAATGGCTGTAAAATTCTAATAAAACATGAACAATGTTATTGATTAACACCAAGCTGAAGCCCTGTTTATTGCTCAGTGGAGCATTGAATGTGTGTTTCAGATAATTTAATGAAACACACCACAGTATAATTTAATGAAACACACCACCAATGGACTCACCCTGTTCACAGTGGTTATGAGAGCACTGGTGTAAGCTTTTCTAATCTATTGACAGTATTTCAGTAGTACTTACTGTATTGTGTAAAACAACAAGCAAAAAACTAAAGATGTCATGATAACACGAAAAGGCGGAAGATCTAGGGCGGCAGATTAAAAAAGCTGTATGTCGTTAAATTTGATGTTCTTTCTTGGCCTCTTTTTTTCTGCCCGCAGAACCGTTAAGTTAACAAACAAGTCTTTGTTTTTCACAGAAACATATTTGGTCTCCTAGATTCCAAAAGCTGGAAACTCACTGTAAAAAAAAAACATGTACCACTATCTACTGTTCGGAGTGCTACAGAAAATTGTTCCCTACTCACACTCCACATAGCAGCACTCATGTTTTGACAATGATGGATGACGACTGATGTGTTGCCTACACTTCAAGACTGAAACACATCTCACAACCACGGTGTTTTTTTCACTCAGCAGTTTCTGCTACTCATTACAGGCAAGCAGATTTAAGCTCCAGCTCCATTTCAGTATGTTAAATTGGTTGGGAATCTTCTGATCCCCAAGGCGAGTGATGGGATCGATCTGGAATAAGCTCTCAAAGAAAGGCTTTCCATTAGGTGTGGGATTGATCCGAGGTTGTGTATGTCTTCTCTGGATATGATAAATTTAAGAAGGCAGGCGTGAAGGTGATTTGAGGTGCTCGTTTCTACAGAACTGACATTTCAGTCAAGAAAATATCTACTGCCTGACTTATAATACATAAATGCAGATTATGTTACACTACATCACTATTTACAGCCAAATCTACATATGTTATTTACAGCTTCAATCTTCTCTAATGTTTCTTACTTCTGAGCTGCTGAAATCAAATCAATAGAAAACAACAATGGGCCAGGTCCATATCAGTCACAATCAGATAAAACTAATCACCTCCACAGGGGGCTCTGGGCCTGGTTTCTGCGGGCCACTTTTCCAGAAAAAGACTCATATTGAACCATTTTTAAGCCCCATTTAGACAGAGATCATTACACTGCAACGGCCCACTGAAGAGTTTGGCATGACTGAGTAATGATTGAGAAACATATAAACCTATTTCTTTAACAGGTGGATAATTTTATTTATGTTATCAGCAACAGCTGCAGGTGTTCTAAATTATTTCATCAAGCATTGACATGTGAACATTAAAGAGGAGATATTGTGCTATTTTGGGGTCTTGCTTTCCATCAGGTATCACATAGCAGCTTTAGATGATTCGTAGCTTAAAAAAAAAGCATAAGCAAACAAACAAACTCACAAAAACCCATTGTTTTTTCACAGTGGTGTTTCCAAAGACCCTCATTTCAGCCTCTGTCAAAAGCCCTTTGTTTTTGCAGCATTCCAGCTTTATTACTGTGTGCCCATGATCCAACATGGGAAAGTATAAAGCACTCTGAATACTTACTGTCAAATTTTGCTGGGTCTCAAACTGTATACAGGACTTAAAGTTTGATAAGAACCTCATGTGAAGGTGCTGGTGGACACCTTAGGTGATCGTTTGAGATGTCAAAAGCAGTGACAGTTAAGAATTTGACTGGTTTGTGGAAGGCAATGCTACCTAATCGAACAAGAAGAGTTCAAGTCTCAAAAGGGCTAAGAGGAAAACATGCTTAACATGAAAAAGAAAAAAAGGAATAAAAGAAATCATGTCTGCTGTACATACAAGCACCCGGAAATACTGGGTGACTCATATTATAGGATAAGCCTAGACTGGCCCATGATTTTATCACAGCACAGTGGTATGAACATCTCTGATTCATGAACCAGAATATTCTAAGACTGGTAAAAAACAAGATTTATTTTGGCCTGTAAGTTAAATAATTATATGTGCGGAAGAACTGTAAAGTTAGTGTCATACATATACATCTCTCAGGAAAAGGCACAATAAACAACTTTAGTACTTAACACGTGTAACCAAATTAAAAACATGTCTCCAATTTACTGCCTGAACTTAAACAAAAGCTTGTTTTACAGTTGCACTTCTATGATCCCCATCAGCCTTGCTAATTTGTGGCATGAATGCATTTCCCAATAGTTGCCAATGAAATTAGCGGGCAGTAGTTCTGTAGGGCCTTGTGGTGGGCCAGTGCAACTATCACAGTAGACTTTTGTGTAGCCTTCACTTTTCCTCTTATTGCAGTTCAAAAGCTTATTGCTTTTGAAATCAGCCTCTTAACTACTTTTTACTATTGTTGGGTGATATCCCACTTTTGTCAATTTGCCCATCAACTTCTTCATTAGTTAAATACCTTTATCCCTGTCATTAGCCCCACTGTGGTGAGTTGTGAAGTTGCGATCGTTGGATGAATGGATTGGTATTGATTTTAGCTCTGTGGTATCAGAAAACAGCTATCTTTGTTACGAAGCAGTTTCCGGAGTTATCACATGCCAGCTGTAACTCAGCAACAGCACATGTGCTTCACACTTAGCTGCTGTGTGACGCTCAGAGAAGAAAATGTATTTTTCATTAACAGAATTCTCTGCAGTTACTCCCCTGTCCTTGGCTCTGTGCCTCTTTTCTTCTTGTTTGGATGTTAAATTTGAAAGGAAATGTAAACTGATAACACGGGGGCTGGCATGACATTTACATGACATTTACGGGCATAATCTCATGCTTGTTTGTCAGTGATTCAGCTTTTGTTTGGGTTTGTTAGTGTTACTTTGATCAGTTTCTTTGATGAAGGTACCTGACTGCTAACCAAGAAGCTCAACAAGAAACTACAACAAGTATGTAACACACACATGACTGAGGTGTTAAAATGATGATGTTGAGTCCTGATTTAGACTCTGTCTCTTTATCCTAATATCTCGCAAATACAGTGCTGCAGTGCTGACATTTACACCACATGTGCTATCACACGCACGCACACACACACACACACACACACACACACACACACACACACACACACACACAAAGAGAGACTGTCGAGAGACCCTGCAGCAAATTGCTCTGTTCACCTCCATTTGACACCCCTTATAGAATTACTGGAGAGCACACAACATAAAACACCCTCCTCATAAACACACACAACACATACTGACACACACTCACACACAAGCACAACACACACACATTATCTAAACCCAAGCAGACACTTACACTGTAACAACAGAAACATTAATATTTCTTCTTTTATTTTGCACTGTGACATTAAAGTCTGCTGCTATTTGCTGTTTTTTTGTATCATTTGCTCTTATCACACTTCCCCCATTTTCATCCATCTATCTTCATCTTGGATTCTCCCTATTGGTTCTATAAATCCTGCCCCACAGGGGAACTTGGTGAAATTATTTTTAATGTCAGCAAATGTATGTTGAACCTTGTGCAGTGTATTACAGCCTTTGCAAATTTGTTTGTGTGTGTGCGTGCTGGCATTCATAAAAAAATCACCGGATATAATGAGATCTGAGGAGTCAATTCAACTATTGCTGTGAAAATGGTTTACATGGGGTGAATTTTAATGTTAAATAAAGAGCCAAAGGGTGGCACAGTTACAGCAGCAGGGTTTATCTTGCTGTCACAGCTGAAGGATGCAGAGCCAACAGTTATTTAGTCCTTGTGATTAAACAGGAAAGAATAATGAAAAAGGAGATGAAAATAAAAAATTATTTCAAATTCAAGGAGGACCTTTGAAAAGTTATTGGAGAAAAAAAAGAGATGAATTAACCTTTAAAGATTGTTGACAGGTTTGAACACAGAGTAAGAGGCTGGGCGAGCGAGGTGGGAGCTAATGAGAGAGACACAGAGTGTGGGAGTGAGATTGAGAGAGAGGGAGGGAGAGAGAGAAAGAGAGAGAGAGAGAGAGAGAGAGCACGCTGTGTTGCACCACATGCCTCTCAGTTCTCTTAAGATACGCTGGTGGTGAAATAGCTGGAAGGAAGGAGCATCCAAACATCGCTTTGAAAATATTAGTCACATGAGGGAGAAAGAAG
Organism: Thalassoma bifasciatum; assembly: GCA_008086565.1. Lineage (NCBI taxonomy): Eukaryota > Metazoa > Chordata > Actinopteri > Labriformes > Labridae > Thalassoma > Thalassoma bifasciatum. The sequence continues at coordinate 1,034,240 of RPOG01000049.1, read as the reverse complement.
AGCAAAAGGAGTGAAATTGGAGCACATTAGTAACATGAAGACAAGGACCATGAGGCACAGAAAAGAGTGAAAAAGAGAAGAGAAGATGGAGGAGAGAGCTGAAGTCAGGACCTGAGAGTGACCCCCCTCCTTTCACTTTGTCACTCTCCACACTTTATCCCCTCTCTGACCCTGCCCCCTCCTCCCCCACCCCATCCTTCCTCATGCTTTGCCTCTCTCTCCCTCTCTCTCTCTCTCTTTCTCTCCTCCTCCACTCAGACCAGGGGGAGTGGAGTGCATGGGTTGCATCTCTGCCTCTCTGCTTCGATCTCTCTCCTCGCTCTCCTCAAACAGTCTCTCTGCAGCTGAAACCCTGTGAGAGAATTCCCTAAGCTTGACATCAGAGGAGGAAGCAGAAGAGAAGGAAAGCTGGTCAGAGTAATTTCGGGGTCCTGCAAAGAACTGAGGAGTCCTTTCTTCTTTTCGGGCTTTTGATGATTCACGTGTTCTGCTGCCTCTCTTCTGCAAGGAGAGACTTGAAATGGGAGACTTGAGAGAGTAAAGAAAAGAGAAAAAGCCGGTGCAGCTCGTCTTTTTTCAAAGGGACAAAGTGATGTTAATGGAGACAGCATTTGAAAGTGAACAGCTGAGGACCAAATCCACTTCTTAGGAAAGAAAAACAACTGCAGAAGTCAAAGAAGAGCCCGGACACAGACTCTGTTCACAAAGCGGCGGGCTGCCGAATCAAGAGATTTCTTAAAAAGCACACTCTTGGAGGCTGTGTTGACTCTCCTGCTGTCCCATCTGTACTTTTTCCTCTCTGTCTCAGACTTTGCTGCCTCCACATTAGCTCAGTCATGCAGGTGTCTATTGCCTGCACGGACCACAACCTCAAGAGGGGGAATGGGGACCACAGTAAGCAGAGCGCCACCAGTCCCAATGTGGTGAACCAAGCCAGGGCAAAGTTCCGGACAGTGGCTATCATCGCTCGCAGCTTTGGCTCCTTCACACCCCGACACATCTCCCTCAAGGAGTCAACAGGGAAACACACTGGCATGAAGTACAGGTGTGTGCCAGAGCTATGCCTGCATATATGTGTTTGCCATGTGCATACAGTTCAGTATGCTTCTCAGAGAGTTTTGTAGTTTTGGCATAAACTGCCATGTTACTCATGTTTCTGTCTATATTTATTTTCCCATCCACTCCACCTCAGCTGCCACAGCTTCATTATTCTTTTATCATGCTGCTCAATTTTTCATCACAACCGAGTTGTCCAACCATTTGTGAGTTTGAGTGCAGCTTTATTCCTTTGTTGTACAACTTTTACACTTTTAGGATGTTAAACTAGAAACACAAAGTAAACAAACTTATCTCAAGGTGAAGGATTTATCAGCTTCTGGTCAACTTTCAACAAGGTTTTATATGAAACAAAATGTATTTTGATATTGTTTCAACATGGGGAAAGTTTTACCTTACTCACCAGAGTTGGTTTATACTACAAGCTTTGGGTTAATTTTTATGGGTAGTTTTGTACAACTTCTCTGTTAGTGATGATATGTTATTTTTCATATTTGTGCTGATTTCAGTCATTAGCTCAACTTTCAGTAACTCTAACCAAGAAAAGTATGTTATGAATAGATCCAAACATCGATTCCGTCTAGTTAGAAAATAGCCATAACATCTTCCTGGTAACTAAAAGCCCCAAAATGACCCTGCTCTGCCTGGACCGTCTTGTCCTGTGCTGCTTTGTTGCAGCAGTCATAATGTAGAATTTCACAGGACCATTCATGCCAGCCCCATCTGAAGCACCTTCTGCCAACACTGCAGTGTGCTCTCAGAGAGCTTTGCTGTACTTTTTAGAACTGACCGTCAAAATCATGAGAAGATAGCTCATTTACTCTAAGTATCACAAGCAAACCTGACAGGGTCTCTGGATAAACGCCGTCTGCTTCTGCTGCGAGTTCACTGACAGCTCCTACAGCTTTTCTGTCTGCTCTGTCTATCACCCCGACTCCTGTTCTTCCATCTTTCCCCTATATTTCACACATTTTAAATTCTGCTCGCAGTGTCAAACAAACCCGAAACCTTTCTCCAGCACATTGCTGTTTTGTTTAGATAAACTCAAACGCTCTGATTCTAATGCTTTAAATGAATGGAAGAGGATTCTTTTGCTTCTGCTTATCTCCCACACACCTCAACACTTTTTCTGCCTCTCTCTCTTCTTTCCACCTCTCCCGCTCCTCTCTGCCTCTCTCTGTGCTTTGGTGAGACAGTTCTGCAGTGTGGGCAGAGTGTCTGAGTCGGACTTGACCTCAGCAGTGCTGCTGCTCAGCTGACTTGTGTTTTTGACTCTCCAGCCCCAGGCTGTGAATTACGTAAAATGTGCTACCATTACTTTCATTTTAAGCTCTGCAGATCACTCTGAAAGCAGAACAGGTTTTTGATTGTCAGAATGTATTTGAAGAACATGCTTTTAGTGTGCTTTGAGAAAAAGATGACAGACTGTGTGCTGGAGGAGGGTTCTGACTCCTCAGCTGGTTTGGTAGGAAAACATTTACAGGCTATTTTAGGACTTTGGTTGGATTCTGCAAATAAAAGTCTTGCACATTGCTTCAATAACAAGGATGCTTCGGGGCCTGTCCACCTGCTAAAATTAGGTAATGATGTCATTGTTTAGCGTTGTTGGAAAGGAAATGCAACAAAATCTCCAATGAAACACACAAGCTGCTAATTTTGGTTGTCGCCCCATTTGGAGGGTTGCTCACTTACCTGAATGACACTTAAAATAATGGTACACTATTGATGTGGCTTACTTTATTGTGAAAAATACACAAACATAGTGATGACATCCTCCCTCATCCTGCATATTTTTAGCTCAACTCTGCACATGCTTCTCCTAACCTTTAATACTGCTCTTTTTGTCATATGTTCCTCTACAAAGTTTCATTTACTTTCTGTAGCTAGTTCAGCAGGACATGGACTCTTCTGACTGAGTTTGATCAAGTCTTTTGAATTATCCTGAACACTAAAGCTGCTGTGACACTCTATACGGATAAAATAAAACTGGCAGTAAGATCAGACTAACATTACATACTGTCCAGACTCTGAAGCAGTCTAGACATGTAATGTAAGTGGGTTGTGAGGCTGCTTGACCAGTAACGAGAGCTGGCCGACCGGTGAGCGGCACACAGACTCTGATCCACGTCACTTGGCTTTGGAAAAGGCTGCCCAGGCTGGAAGGGGCAGTGAGTAAACATGATGATTCAGAAGTGAAACATTCAGAGCTTCACCTGGCAGGTGACCCTGAGCTGAGGGCAAACAATCCTGCTCATAACAAAATGACTTACTTCTGTTGGGCTGAGGACATCCAAAAAAAAAAGGATTTCTTTTTTCTCTCTTTTTTCAGTGCTGTTTTGCTCGCACTACATTTAAGTGGTTATTGAATTTTTTAAAGGCAGGGATAACTGACAGACGTGCCTGAGACTGAGTGTGACTCCTTTTGATGGCTTTTATATTTACCTGCCTTCAGTATGTTTGAAGTCAGACAAGAAACCTGTCAAACCAGTGAAAACAGCCACAATGAGGACACAGAATGGTTTGAATGGTTGAAAGTCGTCAAAAATTGTCCAGATGCAGAACCAATATTGCAATGTTTTGAAGCGAAAAGACTGGGTCTGCAGGATTTTCCTAAAGAGTGTAATATGACAACTTTTACAAGAATAATCATGCTCAATTGGCATCTATGGGCCTCTGCACATGTCAGTGTCTGTGTCTACCTCAACCCTCTCCTCTGCCTGGATTTTGATATTTTGGTTGTCTTGGGATGTCCCTGGGTTGAGAGTAGGCGTGGTCACCACAGCCAATCACAGCATGCCTAGTGCGCAAGTGACTTTGCAGGATACCTCATTTACCTGCAGAAAGTCAAGTACACAGCTCTTTCCCACATAGAAACCCGATGCTGCAGGTGAGGGCTGCTGAGTGTGTTCACGTAGCTACGGTCAGAAGTCAGAGGCAGTGGGCCGGTGCTGCTGCTGCTGGCACTGAACCATAGAGAAGAAGCCCAGTTGGGATGTTTTGTTTAAAAACAGTGAAGAAAATTCTTGCAGACCCTACCTTTAATTTAAACAAAACTTAGATGCAAAAGTGTACAAATTTACAGAGTGACACTAATATCATGGATCTGAATGGCTGATTTGTGCTCTGTAGGTGGGAGAGCGTTTCTAAAAACATAACTTATAACACTAGTTTGCTTTGGTCTCTGGTGGAGTGAAGTCACTTTTTTAGGTCTTTTATGTTGTTTTATGTTGTTATATGCAATATGCTTGTCCTTTTTTTCTTTTTTTTTGGTTTTTATTGTTATTTTATTATTTCTACTCATTGCACGGTAAAGAACTTTGGCTGTCTGCTGGCTGTTTTAAATGTGCTGTGTAAATAAAGCTGACATTGACAACATCTAATTTCCCCAACTTTTATTATTTTTCTTGAAACAAACAAACAAACAACAACAAAAAAATTGAAAATGTTCAAACTTAAATTCCATATTGCTGCAACCCATTATTGATTTTATACATGAATTTAATTGATTGAAAAGTTTGATTGTTATTAAATGCACCACTCAGTGGGAGTAGTTTTACAGCTGCTGAATAAAAGCTAACACCAACACCTACACATGCAAAGCACAACACACTCACAGCTCTGACTATAGGATGCCAAACCATATGCCAGCACAGTCTCCCTGTCAGTCTGTCATGAAGGTTCAGCTGGCAGATGATGGTGAAAATTACCTCCAACAATAGATGAGGATGGGCTAGAGTTTCTTTTCACAGCTCTATAGGAACAATGGAAGTAAAGATAACGCAGAAGAGGGAGGGGGGTGGAAACTTAAAAAGAGAGAAGAGACGATACCTATTTATGTGTGTGTGCCCTAATCACTCAGTACTGCATCATCCTGACAGTGGTGCTTTCGGATGAACAGAATAACTTCTCCCTTTCTCCCTCGCTCTGTTTCTTCTTCTTTCAGGGAGTGAACCTAAGGTCATGCACGCCATCTGCTCTGGCGCTGCAGTGTAGGTGAAAGCATGACAAGCGAGAATGTTTTGCTTCTCAGTGCGGACTTGTGTTTGTTTGTTTTCACGTTATCCTTACAACGGGCTGCAGTCACGTAACACATGCTCAGAGCACAGGGGTCAGACTGTTAGTTTATTTATTCACACCAAGAACGCATTTGAAACGTCAAGTTGTCATCTGTGCGACAAGATGAAATTATGGAAAAAATACAGAGACAAGAAAATTGAATTTCAGGCAGGTAAATACTAACGGGGTGTCTGTGATGACACTCCTTCAAACAACATGAATAGATTTTCAATAGCTGACTCATTGCAATGTCTTTCTGCAGTACCCTGTGCAAGTTTAAATGGTTTGGATCATGTTCTTCTTGATCAATTGTGACCACAACAGAGCAGAAGAGTGGGAGCAGGCTAGGGTTGTGCACGCAAACAGGAGTGGGGGTGGTGATGCATTGCTGTAAATTTGAATACAGTGATGACAAAATACTGGATTATAGTGGATTAATGTGCCCACACTTAGCATTTCACTCTGACAGTCAAGCTGAAACAAAAGGTTCAGCAGGCTATTTTCAAAGTCTGTTAAAAAACCCACATCCAGTCTCCTGCTGTCGTTCTGAAACACAGTGGTGAGAATTCATTCAATTCCTAGCGATTTCCTTTACATCAAGACTCGGTAAACAACATTAGCATCAGTTTATCAATCAGACAGGTGGAAGAAGACAGAGTGGAGGCAGAGAGGAGGATTAGAGCTAGACATCTTATAAAAGGAGTCAAACCCCATGCTGTTGTGTGACCACTGTATACAGTGTTCACTTGTATAGATTGAGCCACCAGGGTGCAACTATCGCACCGTCTCCCACCCTGCATCACTCAGTGCTGTAATAATGAGCTCTGCAGCATTTGAAATACACATGTGCAGCACTGGTATCTGTGTTGCTTCCTGGATTTAAATTCCTGGACACGTTTCCTGAAGGAAAAAAAAGGCAAATAAGTAAGGAAAGGGGCAGACTGGGAAAGATATGAACAGGGAATTGTTTTAAATGACATAGGAGGGAAATATAAGGTATGAGTCTGTTTGATTTTTTCAGCCATGTATATATTTTTGTATATTATCAACAGTTCCTTGTTTATATGTGTATCTTTTTCTTTGAAAGACACAAGATCATCTAAGATATGCTCAGGGTGAACAAAACTGCATACCACATATTGCCTATTTCAATGTGCTGTATGCTGTGTACTGTGTTTGATAGTGGTGCTTCTTCATCTCTTTTGCTGTATGCTGGGCCAGGGTTTTTCCTGGTCTTTGTTTTTTTTGAAAGTGGAAGTAACTGATGGCCAAGCTCAAAGCAAATCTGCTTCCTTAGCATCAACTCCAATTGATAAAAACATTTTATAAAGCAGAAAATAAGAGCAAATATTTTCTCAAACTCTCTCTGTTTAGCACAGAGAGAAAGCTTAAAGTTTGTGGAAAGGAACCTGTTAAACATTAGCTGTAACAGCTTTGACCCACAATCAAAAACAGTAGGAGCTGTTAATTCACCTAAAAACTGGGTGCCACCTGCCATTAAAAAGGAAGAAAAGACAATGAGACACTTCAGCAGATTCTGCTTTTATTTACATACTGCATTCTTCTTTTTTTGCCACAACAGAACATACTGCTAGTCCAGTATGCTGTTATGAATCCAGACATTGCTTCATTTGTTATTGGTCTTTATATCACAGAAGATTACTGAAGGAAAAAAAGGAATTGAAAAATATAGTAGAGGTGTTTAATGCTTCAGCTCTCAGAATCTTTTGCGGGTCTTCTTGTTAGAAACAAAGGTTAGAAGTTAGAGATAGCTGGGTGGTTTCTCTCATTATTAGGAATCATTTCTGATTCATGGGATGTGATTTTCTCATTCCTAACTTTCTGTTTCTCTTTCTTTTACACATGTCATTGAGGAGGTTATGCAGTAAGTCGCTATCTTTTAATGATGTCTCAAATCTGAGTTTCTTCGATTTCAAAGTCTGTAGTAAATGCTTCATTGATGTGTCGATACCTTTTCTGTTGAGTCTGGATATCTCATCCTGTTACCTGAGGTGAGTTTCAGCTCTGTGAGCTTGTATAGCTCTTAACAGCAGCAAGCAGCCTGTTCTCATGTTACTAAGTACCCTAAGAGAAGAGGTGGATGTTGTTAAAAATGGCATGCCACCAGCTGATAATGAAATGAGACAACTGATCTGTTTGAAGGCTGAAAGAAGTTAACTTCCAGCAACGTCTGTAAGGGAAAAATGAAATGGTCCCTCAGGCAAGTATGTCTCACTCTGAAATAAGACTGACAGAACGTCTGCATTGAAAACCACAGCAACAGCAACAGCAACAGTGGGTTCTCAGTAATTCTTTTGTTTTATGTAATTTAATTTTTTTCATTTGGTTGTCTGAGTGTTTTGGTGGCTAACACTCTGCTGGTTCACTCCAGTTTTTCAATAACACCAGTGGAAAAAGAGGCAGCCGGTGTGGGAGACTGGAGGTGTTTAATGGATTAAATCAGCCAGGGTCAGAGTCTAGAGACTAACTTAGCACAGACAGTTTACTCTTCTGTCCAGTGAAAGGTTTTAACAACAGAAAAGGAAAGTGTTACAGTTCTTAAAACTGTCTGCTCACTGATCATCTCTCAAAGGCCATGATGTGGAAAAAGAGGCCAGTTTGGTTGACATTCTAGCATGTGTTGCAACAAAAAAACAAAACAAAACTCGGAAGCCTTGGCAAGCTTTTGCACAAGCGAACACAGAAAGTGTTAATTTGGCAGAGGAGGGCCGGTGTCCGCTCAGCTACTGTTCATAGCCTGCTGAGAGCTTGCGCAGCAAAGTGGTGTTAAAGGCCAGATTAGCAACTACTGTAAGTGTCTGTGTGCTGTTTCATTCTGCAGAGGAGGTGTGAAGGTGTTCTCTCTGTGTGTGAAAGACCTCAATGCTTCAGTTGTAACTGAGACTTTTATTAATCTCACATTAGCAGTAAATGTGAGCTTAAGACCGCGTTGGTGTGTTGGGCATTTAGCATCCTTTCATTTCTACACTCAACATGACAAAAATCATTCATGAGGAAAGAGGAGGATGAAAAGAGAAAAATCACAATGAATAAAGGAAGAAATTCTTTGTACCTTGTGGTTGTGCTTCAAACCTGCACATAACAAATAGTCAACGGGTCTAACCGACACATTATCACTGCTTGTTGCTATGGTAATCATGTCCTTGGCTCTGTAGTGCTATCATTCAACTCGAAACACTTTAAAGGACAGGCACACACACACACACACACACACACACACACACACACACACACACAGAAAATTCCACCAAAACCCACACTGAATACATTTTCTACAACGTATAGGTCATTAGGTTTGTATTGAAACGGTTTCTGAACAGAAGTGGAGCAATTTTGCTCTGTACTTTTAGCAAGGACCTTTTACACCACCTGCCCAAAAGAAAAGTCGCCACCTGGATTTAACTAAGCAAATAGGTACAAGCCACCCATTGGGTATTTACTGCATGGGTGATTATCTTTCAGCTGGTAACAAGTTATTGAACTTCAACTGATTCAATGAGTAACTTCTCATTTCTTAAACAACCCTGGCGAAAGACACATCCTGTAATTATGGAAAAGGTGTTAGTTTGTTTAAGAAAGTCAAATCATTCATTTCAAAAATTTGAAATACAAGCAAATATGCATTATCATCCAAATATGTGACGGACCCTCTAGGGGCCACAGACCCCCTGTTGAAAACCTCTGGATTAGAGAATTTTTGTAGACCAGACCTCCTCTATTCAGAATGGCCTTTGTGGTCTTCGTAGGCTAAAAATGCCGGGGCCAACCCAGGCTGCAGCCGCTGGATCAGGATCACTCATACCACTCAGAGGCTCCTGTGTATATCCTCACAGTTACACTGGGAGTCCTACCAGATACAGACTAACAATTGGACAGTGTTTATGTGGCGGACATATCTGGAGGGTTTATAGTCTCAGTTTCCGTTGCTTTTAATTTAAACACACGGTTGCTTTTAAAATTGCTAATTGGGCTTTACACAATGCAGCACACAGAAAGGAGGTCTTGGCAGGAGCTTATGTAGCACGAACAGCTGGCGGCACTGAAAGTACATAGTTAGCTACTGTGCAGAGGGATAAGTTTTAGATGACAGTTGTGCTGAGGTGAGGGCTGAGTTGGCTCTGAGAGTTTTGACATGGGTGTGAGCTCTGTTTGATAGCGTTAGAGAGGCAGGATACATTCCCCTCAGAGGGTTGCGGGAATGATTAAAGGAGCCACTGAAGAAACAGAGGGAGGGACTGACAGCAAAGAGGAAGTCTGTCATATTTATGAATGATCACAGTCAATCCCTACAGGAGGCGTTTAAATTGATCTGAGGGCAGAATAACAAACAGTGACAGTCTCTAGTTGTCTGACAGTTTGTTTGCGAACTGTGGCTGTGCCCTTGGGTGTCCTTAAACACATTGAAACTTTAAACACATGTGAGACAGGGATTGATAAGATGACCTATGTGTATTACATAAACAGAATATTCCACCAAGTATTTGGTGGGTGAACTTACACAGATGATATTTGTTTTTGTGACCCCTCCTCTCAGTTAATTGCATGTTCACTGCTGAGCTTTCGGTGCAATAGAGTGTGGATTAACTGTGTTATTCTGGTTCAAAAGCTTCAAGTTCTTTCTTCGCTTTACTCGCTTTAGCTTTCTTAATTAAAAGCAGAGCCATGCTGCCTGTCAGGTTTGTTTCAGACTGTGGCAGGAGAATAATTTAAACAGAGCTGAAAGCCAAGAATCAAAGGTAGCATCAATCCAGACCAGTGTGAAGGATTTTAATTCTGGTATCTCTCTTTGTCTGTTGATACCCAGTGAGAGAAAGGGAACAAAAGGATGAGAAACAGTTGTTAATTGTGTGAAATAAAAGCACTTATCATTTTTCATAATCACCCGAACAATGTTTTTAGGTGCCTACCATCTCCTCCTCCATTGTAAAAGTAGAACTTTCTTCTGAACAAAATCTCCTCCTTTGAAGAGCACAAGTTCCCTCTAAAACCCTCCCAGGTTGGTAATTAATTGTTCATCTCATGAACAATATCTCAGTGAACACACAGGCTTTCTGGCAATTAGTACTAACAAGTGAACTGTGTGCTGTTTTGGATGTTCTCTGTCATCTACTTTAAGAGAACAGAACAGCAAATGGTCTTGAGTCCTGCAAGCAGCTAAATGTCACCTGAACTTTTACAGCAATCTAGCTTTGAACCCTGTGTTCAGGTGAGTGAGGAAGAAAAGTTGGATCTTAAACTATAATGACTTTTCGATTGAGCTGTATAGCATCCTTCTGTTCAGGCCTCCAATTAGTTCTTCTTTTCCTCCTCATTTCCAGCACCTCTCAAGTTGCGAACTGTCCACAAGGCAGAACAACTGCTGAACAGGCAGAAAAACACAGTCCTTGTTTTGGATTTAACATTTCCGTCTCCTGTCAGAAGTGAAGCTACGGGCCTGTCAGAGAGACTGCTGCTGTCTCTATAACATCTGACATCTTAAGGGCCTTTGTTTCCTTTGTGCAAGCTCTTTGACTGCTCTCTTACCTGGTTTATAAGGATCTACGGTGAGTCCTCCAGCTGACGAGAGAGAGAGGATTCAATTCTTAAATGTAGCCTGCATCTCCTGGAAAACTTCTTGTTGTGAATAGTTTGAACAATCAAACTTAGTGCACAAATAAACTTCTCAAATGGTATCAATATCTTCACAAGATTGGCAGAAGTAAAGGTCATTGCATAAAGATCTCTTGATTAACAACAGTGGGGGGGTAGGCCCCTCTATCTAAATTGGTATTTGCTCATCTGCAGTGTGTGAATCTGCTTTTAGATGTTTGATGAAACTATTTTTAATTGAATAGTTCATTATTTTCTGTAGTGATCTTATATTTTTTGTTAAATCCTCCTACAAGTTTTACTGCTGAAAAACTAAAACTCTTGACAACCACCTTGTGCTTTATTTTGTTATAATTACGTACAACATGGCTTATGCTTTGATCTATTGCATATTTCAACCAGAATACTTTCATCCAGATCATTGCAGACGAAAGTAATCATCTCCTCCTGTTTCCCATTCTTCTACTCAGCGTCATTGTGCAACGGGTTTAAGACTCTGCTGTTGTGGACAAAATGTATTGAATTTGCAATGTAGAAAGAGAAAAATAGGATTACCATACCACTGCAGGCAACTGAAGTTGCTGGCTCTTGACTGAAAATGACTACTTTCATGAAATCATCCACACTTTTTTCCCCCATAAAATCATTGTCTTCAAGAAGTTGCATGAAGAATGATTTCTTAATTGTCTCTCATTATTCAGAAATAAATATTTTCTGCATTAAAAGAATGCACATTCATTAAAAGCTTTACAAAGAAAGTTGCCAAAACTGCCCCATTGGTCAAAAGTGATAAATTTCTTGTAAACAAAATGATGGAGCAAATTTTTTAGTGGATTTTGTTTAAAGGGTTTATAAACATCTCAGTTCAAAAATTAGAATTTTCTGTCCATTTGTCGATAGGCCAGGCTGTACAGGGATAATGGAAAGATTCAAAATGCAAATAGAAAAGGGTTTCTGGGATGCAGTTGTTTGTTCTTTTAGTTCTTAATCAACTTTGATCAGATCATAACATTTCAGAATCAGTTGTGAATAAGCTCTGAAAAAGTGTGTGAGTACAGTATCCAGTGTGTGAAATGTATGTATGTAGTTTGCTGATCCCTCTGTGACAGTATGAAATACACACATAGAAACACTGCTTCCTCCCTTACCAGCCATTCTCAATCAATAAGCCCAAATTACACCCCTTCTTTCCTTCTGTTTCTCTGTCAGTCTCTCATCTCATGAAATCATTCTCTTTCCTCTCTTGATTTCTCTTCCCCTTTCTCTCCTCCTCAAACAACGGTGTCGTGCTAAACCCTGAGAGAAATATCTGTCAATGTGCTCTGTCTGCTAAGCTCTGTCTTTGATCCGTGAATATCACTTACAAACACTGATGTCATTGTGGGCTCATTTTACAGGTATGTGCAAACACAGAAACAAATTGAATTTGTGAAAATAGATAAATAAATACATGAGACATGTAAATTGCATACATATTGACACCTTCATTGTTTCTGTTATTGAGCTGACTGAGTTGGAGAGAAAAGCTTTTATTTTTCAGCTCACACAAACACGAGTGCACTTCATCATTAGATGTGTTTATTTGAAGCAGAGCTGAGAAAATGTTAATTACTTTGTTAGTCAAGCATCAAAAGAATAATGTGAAATTAACTTGGTGACTGGAATGTTACTGTGATGTCTCAAAAGAATAAAAAAGTCACTGGATTCCTCAGTTTGTCAAAACACGTGAGTCAGAAGAAGAGTTTAAATGAATGTGACTTTCGGCTTGAACATTTCTGAAATCCAGATTTTATGTCTCATACGATTAATTGATGCACTAAACAAGTTTTTTTTTTAAGTAAGAAAAAATACCTTTCTGCAGTGTGCTGTAATATTAATTGACCTTCAATGAGAGGAAGTCCGCAAAACCACCAGACCTCTGCACACCTCTGCAGAGATATTAGGCTCAGAGACATGGTCTGTTGTACACAATCAATCATCTGCATCTGTACGATGTTTGAGGCAAAGTTCTGCAACAAGTCACCTGTCAGGAGAAAGGTAAACAAGGAGGAGGTGCAGGCAGGCAGAACAAGGGGTAGGCTGTCAAGAAACAAGAACTCAAAGACTGAGGTCATACTGTCAAACAGTACATGAAAGAGTTTAAAACAAAAATGTTCTGTCACTCAACTTTCTTTGCAAAATATCTTTAATAGATTTTAACACCTAAAAGCAGAGAGGAACATTTGAAACGTGTGCACTGAGTGTATTCACATTTAGAAGATAAGCCTAAATAGAGAAACTGAAACTGCTCCCTGTGTTTATTCATTGTTTGTGTTCACATTTCACATTTTTTAGAGTTGGTTATTGATTGACTGGTTTATTTGAATTACTCATAATTTGATAGATCATCTTGAGTGGTTCTAGAAAGTATGTCTTTTTCAGAGACTTCAACAAGGATGTACATATTTGTCTTCAGCCATAACTTACCTGCAAACACAGCCTGAGCAGATTATCCGGTGGTTTAGTCATAGATTAGTAAAATGGGTTGTGATGGTTTGTGATTTAAATTGGAAGTTGCAAAGTGCTGCAAAGTGAGATGACCAGATTTGTGGTGATGGCGGGAAAATACTATAAGTGATACATTCAGGTGTCTGAAGTCACAGAAAATTAAACAGGAGAAATTTGTCAAGATGAGTGGAAATGGCTACATGACTGAATAAATGGGTGAGAGACTCTTAAAGTTACAGTTCCCTTCACTATTGCCCTGCAAAGCAGCCAACAGTTTTCAAATCTTGTCATGTGCTGGTTCATACAGTAGAAACTTCTAATGGTTGGAATATCTACCCAGGGATTGAAAGGATCTCAACTTTCAGCTTTGATTTGACTCTGTTAAGCTGAAAAACAAAAGTGCTTCTACTTCATTCTGTCTGCATGTACATGGCAGTGCTGTGGGAGAAAGACGTTCCATGTCAACGTGTGTCTGTATCCATACGAAGGCCATATAATTGACTTCAGTTTCCATGGAGATGTGACTGACTGGAGAAATTGCCAGTGCAAGTACAATACGCTCCATTGTATGTGCTTGTCTCTGCGTGTGTTTGTGACTCAATGGAGATCTTTTGTGGCATTGTTGTGCAGTAGAGTTAGTCTCGATGGTCTTGGAAATACTGCACCAGGTGGATTCTTTAAAATGAACTGGATAAAAAAAAGACTGCTAACTAGTCTCTGGGGAAGTGAAGCTTACAAAAGAAATAATGACAGAATAAAAAATAGGATGAAGACTGTTATCTTATTTGAGTTCATAGAGTTGAATATTCAAAACTACAAAGTTGTTGTGTAGTTCAGCTGTTTTAATCAAGAAATTAGTTGCAAGTGCAGAACTCATGAGAGGAAAAGTATCACATTACTTAAACAAATCTTTAAAAAAGCCTCTGTCTAATACAATGTTGAAGCATCTGTCTCTCTAAGGCTGTCCGCACAAAAACTCGGGATGGGGATTGCTAATTTTCATTGGTACTGATACTTTCATTGATACCCCTCAATGATTTCAGTCCTTATCGATACCACTATCAATTCTTTTCTGTTACTTGTCTTGTTGCTGTCTAAGTAACAGTTAAGTTATGAAGGTGGAGCTGGTGATGTTGCTTGGGGGGTGGGGGGTTAATCTTTGGGTAGTTTTGCAGGTAGGGGGTCCTCTTTTCCGTTTTTCAGAATATGGTCACCCTATGTCTAGCATATGCATCCAACCAGTTATTCTACAACCATATTTTAGATTAGGTAAAGTCTAATACCCCCATCTTTAAGTTGTAGCGTTTAATGTTTTTAAGTGAATTTTTCTGTTGTTTTTGGTTTGGATTTTGAACACTCAGCTGGGAACCGTGGTTTGGAGTCGATCCAGCTACTGCTGCGACAGGGACTCTATAAATGAGATGTGCATTTTAACAGCCCGCAATAGTCCAGAGAGAGTGTGTCCTCAGCACACATGGACATTGACAAAATAATTGAAACGGACACTTTTACTGTTAACTTGCAGCTCAATACTAGTGAGCTTCAAAAGAGCACAGCTGAATTAACGAGAAGTGAATGGAGAGAGAGAGAGAGAGAGAGAGAGAGAGAGAATGTATAAGTGTGTGATCTGTGTGTTAAACACTGCATGAACTTACACAGGGTGTGGTGAATGAAACAGCTTTGAGTCAGGAACAGTGAGGACGGATATTGAGTCAAACTGGGATGGTCAGCTAATTCTTTAATTTGAGTGAGATGGATTTGGTCTTCTGTTTCCTTTTCTTCACATCTGCTGTTTGATTAACATCAAGGCTGACTAAATTGAATCTTTTCAACAAAGTCCGGGGAAAGTTACCCTGGGAATAACTGTGAATATGTGGGGTCAACCTTATTATGCAGGGCTCAGGTGGCAGCTATAACTTTAAACATGCTGCAGCACTTCAGAGTGCTTCTTGGTACCTATCCATTAAAGGTAATGGGTATATCTCAACAAGAGCATTAGACTGCCTAATCTAAGGAAAGTGTCGATTTTCTCATTGATTTTAACATCCAGCTGTCATCACTGAAGAGAACCGAGCCATGCTAATGTGGAAATATAGTCTTAACAGTGATTATAGACAATTTAATAACTCAATCAAGTCATCACTTTAATTGTAAAATATCAGGTTCATGTTTCAACTTTCTTGGCTTTACATTAATGGCTGCAACTGGAATATACAGCTCAGCAGACTAAAAAGCCCATAAGATTTAAGCCATGACATGCTGACTCATACTGTTTTCAACATCCTCCCTCCTGTCTCCTTATGTGTAGCAGTAAACACATCAGTGCATGTGGGTCCAAGCATGAACTTTACTCTGCGTGTAAAAACTTCTTGTTACTGAGTGTCAATAAAATAAAACAAACAAAAAATGAAAAAAAGAAAAGAAGGAAAAGCAAATAGAAGCAACACTGTAAACTCAATATTATTTTGGGTACCAATTACCACCAATCATTTTTTTAGAAAGGGGTTTTTTTAGACACTTAAATCTTGTTTTAACACAGTATTGCTATTAAACTTCCTTAAAATGTATTTACTATGTTTTCAAATGCTGACACTGTAAGATTTTGAAGACCACTTATATCAAGTTTTTATGCTTTTACGATCACTATAACCTCTTGCACGATACCAACCAGGATAAACTGTAACCATCTGCAACCTTGTGCAGAAAGATGAGGGATAATGGAAGGTTCAGTCAGGACCACTCTGGTAAAAAAATAATTTATCTTTTGTTTTCTGTAAGTTATATTCAGTGGCATGACTCTGTTCCTATGAGCTCCCTGCCCTTCCACGTGCTGTGGTGAAACATCAGAGCCTGAGGTTACCACCCCACACCTCCATGTGCAAACATCAGGGGCCAAAGCAGGGAGAGCAGCAGCTAAGACCCCTGGGACAATCTATGAGACACTGATAAAAACAGCCGCAGTAAATATGCTGGGTTGAATGGTTTGTAGAGGAGGCAGGGAGAGTAGGTTTAAATTGCATGTTGATTTTACTGTTTGCTAATTGGATGTGTAGATGTAACCAGCTTGACCTGAACTGACACTATCATCATCATTGCACCTGCAAACAATGTTTCATTATGTTTCTGTACCCAATGGCAAGACTAGAATTTCCTTTACATCCAAAATCAAAAACTCAATCTCATAGAAGCAGCAACCATAGCGGTTGCACTTTATTAAAATTCAACCACAGTCGTCAATGTTCCGTCAACCTTAACCAAAAGGTTTTCATTTTCT
This sequence comes from Thalassoma bifasciatum, assembly GCA_008086565.1. NCBI lineage: Eukaryota > Metazoa > Chordata > Actinopteri > Labriformes > Labridae > Thalassoma > Thalassoma bifasciatum. Next base: position 1,017,757 of record RPOG01000049.1, on the reverse strand, counting down.
CAGACTCATCACAAAGCTCCCGGAGTTAAAGCGCTGTGTTCATGTAACCATCCATCATTTTTTTTTGTTCATACAAAAGGATGGAATAAATAGCTTTTGTCCATCATGGGGACATTATTTATTTCAATCACCGATACCAACTCCAATCACCATAAATATTGGAATATTACAGGTTTCAAGAATGGCTGCAATGGTTACAGGAAGCGAAGAGTCTGTTTTTATGTTTTTCTCCAGGTTTATAATAGCTTTAAAGGCTGTTATCATTTGACTGCAGTATGCAAAGGATAGCTATTGTGTTCTGTATGCTCTCTGCATCTGTCTGCCCCTCCCCCAGCCTCATTCACTTCTGCTTGATATCATGAGTTTATGAAGTGTGTGCTGTTTCCCTTGGAGGACATGTTCATTTAGGTCTGCATACATCTGCATAGCAACACACCCTTACACTTTGCTAATTGTAGCTTTAGTGAGTGACCTCTTTCCTTTCTACCCAAGTTCCTCCGTAATTATTCCCATCTCCTTGTTTTTCGCCCTTTTTCTTCCTGTTTTTCACGGTTATCAGCATGTGTAGTGGAGTGGGAGTTCTACTGCCAGTGTAGTTTAGAAATTGCTCCTAATTTTGGGTAAGGAACTGTAGCAAAGAGGTCAACAGAGACCCAATAGAGATTAAATTTTTAATGAACTGAGTTTCCTTGAAAAAGAGGGAATTTGGGTGCACAGCCAGCACTGTATTAATCTGTACTTGACACTGAGCAAGCAATTCCTAATAGAAGACCAAGTTACCTTAGGAAACTAACAAATTATTACATAGATACCTGGTGGAAATACTCTGAGGGAGCCTTTGTTTACATAAATAATACAAATTTACACATTATCAACAGCCTCCCTGCTACAAAGCCAAAGCTTTACGGCCCATGGAAACCAGCAGATACAGTAAGAGAAGTTGATTTAATAAATTTTAACCATAGACGGTGAAGAACTGTGGTGCACTGAGCAACTACACTGTGGAAACTGAAATCTTATCAGGTGTTCATGTTAAAATATTATCAAAAATTGTGTGTTTTAAGACATTTGCATTTGGCTGACTCAAAGTCCAGAAAAGCAGTCTATGTCAAGATATTAGGAGACAAAAATTATGCCAGAATTGCTTGTAAAGAGTAAAAAATCTGTCAACAAAAGAAATATATACCTGCTCAGTTTCTCAAATTAAGACACTATTCTTATAACAAGAAAGTTGTCAAGCAATTTCTTTTACCTCACTTTTTTAACCCCTTACAAGCACTTCAGGCATCATTTATGTCTTTTGATATCCTAAAATAAAACAATTTCCTTCCTAATGCCTCACAGCAAGATGTTCAGACAAGATTAGCACTTCTGTGTCGGGTTTCCATGTGCCCCACGTGCATGCTTTGGTTCTCTTCACTCTCTCTACTGCATGCTCTGCAGGTTGCCCTTGGGTGTGAGTGTACACATGAAAGGTTGTCTGTCTCTGTGTGTCGCCCAGTCATTGATTTGTGAACAGGTATGATCCAGTCATCCACAACCCCGAGCAGAATAAGTAGTCGAGGATGAATGAACACATGACATAAACATTATGCAGTTTACACTGTAAAAACTTGTTTTAATAACTGAAAAAGTTCATCTCTTTCCCCCCTTCATGGCGATTATTTTTTCAACTTGATTAGAACGAAGTCTCAGGTAAACACTGGTGTTGACTTTGTATCCTTACAAGCACAGTTTTAGTATATGAGGTAGGGTAGACGTTTATCCTTAAAGTTAAGATTTTCAAGAACTTAAGTTTTGCTTTAACTACTAAGTCTGTCAATTGCCAAAGTCAGACAGCTTTTGCAGACACCACGTTACCAATAAGCCAAATGTTAAACATCACAGTAAGTAGAATGTTAGAGCCACACTGGAGAAGAAAAGCAACAATTTTGAGGATAAAGCTGTAGATAAAGGTCATTAATTTATAAACTTTGTTGTTCGTATATGTTTATGACTTTCTTTTACATAGTTTCTGGTTTTATTTGTTTATAAATACTATCATCTCAAAACACAAGTTTTCAATTCACATTGTGGCCTTTCTTTTGTTGTTTAAAACATTTATTCAGAGGATGATCAAGTATTAGCAAAAAGTCCAAATAATCTCGATGAGATAAGAAATTCTACTGTAAACAATCAAATCAGGGCTGAAGACTTCACCTCTAAGGGTTAAAAATGGGGAAAAATTTTAAGAAAGAAAGAAAAGAAAACAACTTTAAATGTCCAAGATAGTTCCAATCATTTGTCAGGTGGAACCTTTCCTTCGATAAAATCTCTGCAGGTCTTCCTGAATTCAGATCTGTGATGTGAATAAGAATAGTTTTACACCCTGCCAACTTTCTTAACTTCATTTAACATGGTGTAGGAGAGTCTGTTCATAATTAGTCATGTTCCTGTGTTACAGAAAACTGAAAAGAGTTCATGTAAGAAAAACAACACAGACATGGGAGACGAGACTTGTTTAGGGATGACAGCATGCAATACAGCATTTCCTGTAGTCAGACAGAGTCAGGGTGCTGCAGTGTGGTGCACGGCTGAGTGAGCAGTGGTGCTGTGTTGTGAATAATGCAGAATGGAGAGATCCTGCAAGGTTTACTGAGTTTGGTCCACATGAGCTGATTTACAGCTTACATGCTAGATTGACAGTTCATATATTCTTGAATATGACGAGAGTAGATTTGAGAAGAGGAATGTTAAATCAGATTAATGAAGACAGAAGAGATTTTTCTTTCTAGTGTTTGCTGCCTGATTTTGTCATGGCTCACTGGATTAGTGTTAGACATACAGAAAAACACCATTATGTTCTGGCTGTGCATGAATGTGTCCTGTTGGTCCTTATATTCGTTCACCCTACAAATACTTTTAATACTGTAGTGTTTCAAAGGTCATGTTGTTTTTACTCATTTAAGATTCAATTAGCTCCATTAACCTTTTTTTTCAGCTGACAATTGAATCAAAGAGCTGAAGCCGTTTGTTGATCCCTTAAGGGATTAAGTTTTCACCAAGCAGGGGAGACACATGGATCTGATGTTAATGCTTTGATTTGTTTTGCTGTTTTAATGTCAAACAGTTTCCTTGTTCTACTGAATCGTTCAGTATTACCATATTAAAGGTTAATAAAACTATACTAACGAGCAAAATACATCTGAAACATCCAAACTATCTTGGTGCATTACTCAAGCAGGCAGTAAAAGAATACACACGAACACCCCTGTCTCTCTCTGTGGTGTTACACAGCAATTTAAAGCCTTCATTACCACTGACAACACTCAGCTTTATATGATTACCATAAAACTATCCAAAGAAAGGTAGCTGATTTTACATAAACTTTAAGTGTCATTTATAAACCCTATGAACAGCCAGAGCAGCCATAAAGGAGCAATAATTGCTGATAATGAAATGATGAGAGTCAGTAGGGCTTGTCTATCCTCTGGGAGAGCTTCAGCTTGTATCTAATACTTTTACAGTCTGCAGTGGTTTGATGACATTTATTAAACTGCTCATTTGAACCGTGTGTGTACTTCTGGCTCCAAGTGAATGACTGTGTGTTTATCCAGAGCTTACTTCAGGAGTAAAAGTATCCCTCTGTAAACACGTTTATGATTGTTTATTTGAGTCACACATACCTGTTTCTATGTTTGCATTGTGTATGTGTGTTTGCAGAGAAGTCTACAAAACAGAAACTTATTGAAAATCTACTGCAATTCTCTTTTCAAGCTCTGTGCAATCTATTGACCGTTCCCAACACATTGCAGCTCCCTAACACATGTACTGTCGGCTCGAAGAACTGCTGGCTTTGTCATTTCTTGACATCCCATGTGCTCTGTGGATTCAATTTAGTGCACGCTCTGCTGTGGGAACTCGTGTCCCTCGTTACTTCTGTATGTTATGAAAGACATAAATGTGCTTATCCCTCTGGATTCTTGCTTAATTCAGTCTCAGCAGTGTTCATATCTGTCGAGGCTGGCGTGTGAGTAGCGAAGAGTGTTTATTTACAGCCCTACACATTATCAAAGCCCCCTGAACACATTTACAGCCAGTCAGACCGAACATATATTCACCTTTAATATTCATGACACCTCACTAAACTGTTTATGTTATGTATTCAGCAGTAACGATGTCAGCAAGTCTGTGGAGGAGAAGAGTCTGAAATTAGGCTTTTATTTATTTAATTGTTCATGTTTTTTTCATGGGTTAGCATTGAGGCAAATTATGATGTAATTATCTGCAATCATGTTAACGCCTTGATACAAAAAAAGGTGTTTCCTTCCTTGTATTTAACAGAGGCTGGTATAAAGAATTAATTACCCACTAAGGGCACACTAACATCACAAAGTCTAAGCTCCTATGCAAAGCCTTGATTTTCTTACTGTTTTATTTCTCAAGACAAAAAGTAAAGGCTAATTTTGTTCATTTGATGAAGAAAAACTTTAACTTTACTCTGATGGCAAGCTCTGACACTACACTCAACTTTCTTTGTTTTGAAAATACACCAAACTAATGTGGCAAATCATCTTACAATTTTTTTTACAAGCTCCAAACTTTATATTCATAAAGTTAATGAACAGTTAAAAACACCATCTTTGCTCACTTCAGTGATTCAGTGACTGAATCCAGCAGGTAAATGTGATTCTCAGAGTAAACATATAACAGCATCGTTAAAAATTATGCTGAATCCTTATTGTGTCTTTCCAGTGAGTATTTACAGCGTGCAGATGGTTTCTGTAGTGTTATTTTATCTTTTCATTCCTTTGTCATTCATTTACAGACTGTTATTCTCTGGGCAGTTCTCCATTATTGAATTCAACTCTCAGTTTATAGCTGCACAAGGTCAGACTTCTCTGAGGCGAGCTCGACTTCTACCTTACAGTTATTGGAAACAGCAGTACATACATCTGCAAATGGCCCTTGTTGAGCTTTTCTTGATCATTTCTGGTATGCAAAAACACTTGGCAATTCGAGTTGAAGTTTTCTTTCTGTGGGAAATTTGAATTTCATACTAATTAGTTTAAATCTTAAGCATACATTACTTTCTGGTTCACTGGACATTTTCCCTTTGTGATATATTTCATGTATTGGATGTAAATGACTTCATGCTGAAATTAGACTTTTCCTATGGATCCCTCCATCCATTCATGTGGTAACATACTAGTCTGAAGCAATGTTCCTCTCATGTAGTGGCCATGACCCAGCAGATGAAAGAAATGATGATCTGTATGAATAATTAATGAAAGCCTGGACTCATTCTTAGATTGAAGCAGCATTGTCTCTTTACTATGAGCTGCATTCATCAGACCACTTGAATGGGAGGTAATGTTCGGTGGTTTTATTGTATTTCTCTCCGTTGTTCTCATAAGAACTGTCAATAATAGAGAGTCCCCATGGAGTTGCACATGCGGCCTTTGCACCAAACAATTCCCATGTGCATGAAAGGTTATGATGCTTTGCTCCATGTATGGCATGCAGATACAGCTCTAGCTCTCACTACTCGTATTCATGTATGCATAAAGTAAAGCAAAAATGACTTCTGAAGGTCATGTTTACTCGCCTGAAAATACTCATGTTATGAGATGATAAGTTTTACAGAACCTCACAATACAGAAATAAAATTCAGAGGAGCCAAAATGCAAGCAAAATATAAAAAGCAGTTTTTTCCTAAAACATGATAGGATGACATCAACTTAAACCAAAGAGAGTAAGATACATGGATGTATTCTTAGCAATGTCGTACATTGGTTTTAAGCCTATCATCTGTCGCCGTAATGGAAAAGCTGATACATCCCTCATACAGTGTGTGTCGGTAGCAGGATCAGATTTGTTCATTTAACTTGAATGGCTGTGTACTGAGTTTTAGAAATCTTTTCATGCTGCATCTGATGTCTTTCAATCCCAATACTCCTGGCAGTGATTTGGTCATCCTCTCTCTTTCCTGCCTGCTCTTTTCAGGCATGGCTGCCCCTGGTTTTTTTCTTTTTTGTTTTGTTTTTTTAATCTCCATCAGTTCAGATAAACACATTTAAGAGGGGTACAAGCCATTACATGCGGCACTGCAATGTAATATGAATTTTTTCTTTTCGTAATGGATACCAGCATTGTAGAAAGATGGTGAAAACACAACACTTTTCAAAGTGTCTAAATGACTTCAAGTACAGCTAGCCCTTTTTATTTGCTTTGCTTCCCTCAAAGCGGCAGCCTTGAGAAACTACATTGGCCCGGTGCATTTGTATTAGTTCACTAGTTGCCTCTGGAACAAGCATCTTGTGAATACTCTAACTACAGTCTTTAGCTCTGACCTTCAGCATCAGCCTCATTTGTCACAATTAAACGTTACTGCTTGGCTTAATCATGACATGTCTCCCTGCCTCATGATATCAGAAATCCAGACAACTAAGTTATCCTCTGTACACAACTCTTCATCTGCAGACATTTAAGGCTTACTTTCATCTCTTATATGTGCTTTTTATGCTTCGATACACGCAGTGTAATCCATGGAAACAATCTGTGTTGTATATCTGCTGGTCTTGTGGCAGATCCCTCCTTTGATTTTCCAGGACATTTTCTTGTGGAAACAATTGTATTGCGCTGCTCTTGTTGTTTTCTTGTTTTTCTTTCTGAAAACGTTCAGTGTGTGTCTCTGTGCGCACACTCGCATCAAACTCCTTTATTGATTACAATTGCATTGAGGATGTTAAATGGCCAACCAGGAGTAATTAGACCATGCAGTTGATGGGCACATCCATCAGCAGGATATCAACTGACTCTCTTTTTGTTCTTTGTCTTAAGCCTGACACCTAAAACACATGTATACCCCCTCGTACAATTTACCGTGCTTCAGGGTGTCTCTTATTTTATTCCTCTCTTTCCAAGCTGCCTCTGGGATTTGAATCTGTGATACATTTAGATAAATTACCCGTGGATGGCTGCAGTCTCATTTTGTCCATCTCTTTTTGTCCCTGGTTGCACACTAAAGACGACAGTGAATCTGAGAGTTGGGCAAACAAATCAGCCACATGTTCCTCTTTACAACCAGAGTGAAACTGCTTTAGTGGCAACATTAGAGAGACAGATATTTGGACCTGAGACAGAAATTTCTGCTGAGTTTTATTTCACAGCTTTAGCTTGGCACACTTCCCCATCTCTGCTCCTAATTTATACATTTTATCAGGCACAATGCAGAGTCATCACTGTAAGCAACTGAGGAGTCAGTCTGTATTAAAAGATGGACCGGTAGAGATTCATGGGTACTCTGCTAAATTACAGCAAAAAGAGCATGTTCATTTGTGAGCAGTTTAAAATCCTCGTCTAGTTAGGAACAATTATAAAGACCCACTTATTCCTGTCAAAACTGAATTGGCTCATATCTGAGTCTGGTATGGGAAATCTCTAGTTTTATGTTTTAATTTAACATGAATCTTATGTGAATGTAAGTTTTAAAAGTGAAGAAATGCAGAGCAACCTTTTTACATCCTGACAAAAGAACAGACATTTCAACAGAGACTAATTTGGCCCGACAAAGTAAAGTAATGGTTCTTCATGTTTTTGCCATCCGGCAGACTTTCCGACCAGCTGCTCGTGTTCATTTAGTGGAAGTGAAGACCAGCATGACGCCAGAGAGCTTAGTCCTGAGCAAAAGATCCACAGGAGTTACACTCATGACACAGGATAATTATACCTCAGGACCATCCCTGCACAGTGGCATGCAGGCCGAATAGCGGCAGAAGTCCTCAGTAAAAAGTTTAAGATAATAAAAAGATAATAGAGAAGACTTGATTACACGCTGATGTAATGTGCTGAGCATTTGCAACAGAGCGAAACCAGGACTTGGCCATTAGGGGCACAAAGAATTTATTCAAGTCAAATATTTTCACAAACGTAACATTTTTCTTACCTGAAAAGAGAAGGGAAAAACACACTCAACTTAGTATTTTGTATCTACGCAGAAAATGAAACCCAACCTAATATAGCTTCAAGTGCTTTTTGATCTGTCTGAATCACACACCGTACAGAACAAGGACATAATCTCATTACATAAACGACTTTTTTCCAAAGATAAAACATCTGACAAAGAAGTAAACTTGGGGCAGACCTTCAGCTTCATCACAAACAGCAGCAATGTGCCCACCTGTCAGCTTTACATTATAGTATACATTTAACAGAGGATGTGCTTAAAACTGTTATTACAGACTAATGTAGTCTATAGCTGTGAACTTTGGCTTTGTTTGTCCAAAATGTTACAGTATCGAACTTACAACTGAGTGCTGTACTTCTGCAGGTGTATTAACATAATTCTATGATCAATCTGACATAATTTATGAGCAAGAAAGATTTTATGCTCGCAGCCACAGACAGCATAAATACAGAATCAATTCTACAAACTGCAGGTTACAAAAATCTCTGTCTCTTTCCTTCTCTCTCCGTTTCCTGCTGGTACCACCCTGCTCGGTCACTCAGCAGCGGCTCTTTCTCCTTTTTGAGTACAAAGCCAGCGGAGATTTGTCCTCAGGTCAGAATCAATATGGTTGCTAGTTTTGATGACTCTAAAGCTAAAAAAAACTTTTCTAAGGAAAACAGCTATAAAAAAGACATAGAAAGTACATGTTAAGAAAGTCTGTACTCTTTAAAATCTCACACAGACAGCTGACGTCCTGAAAATATCAGGTTTCACTGACTTTATCTGAAGCCCAAAATAAAGAATGCAATATTTATTATATACTATTTGGACAATTTACAGAACTCTTTAAAAAATATATCTACCTTTTACACTGGTGTTTTATTTATGCATAAAGATAGACAAAAAGGGAGACTTTTTGTAACAGTGGATGTGAGAATTTTACCAAGACACTTGTTGGCACCTTAGGCTAGTCAGTCTAGCCCATAAAAACACAAAAGTTGCAAAAGAAACGTCGATTGGTCTCAATACTCTCTTGAATCATCTACTAAAACTCTACTGCTGTGGATGCAGTGGACTTTTAAATTTTTTATTTTTATTTTTTATTTATTTATTTTTTGAGATAAGTCCAAAGTTGTGCTGAACACTGAGTAAACTGCATTGACCAGGGGAAATTTTTCAGCTAAAATCTTTCACTATAAAACTTGCTCAGTTGATTAGTTCAATCAAAACAAATAAATATGAATTACAAGATTTTATGTTTATATATGCAAATTAGTCCTTTCTTAATAAAGTGTATCACAATTTGCATATAGTACAAAACACACCATTTGAAAATTGGATGAAACCAGATTAAAAATTAATGTTGATTCAAAACAGAAAGACATAATTAAAGAAAGGATTGCCGCAATGGTTTTCCATCATCCCATATGTTGGAAAATACCATTTAGAGTCATTAAACAATCCATTGTTGCCATGTTCTTGGTATAAGATGTAGAAAATATTAGGCTATTGAAGATTTATCGAGAAACCAGAGATATCTAAATCTATTGACCACTTTCATGTTTATTAACTTATAAACTCAATAAAGTGTTATTCACAAAAATCTGTAATGCTTACTTTTTGTACACAAAAAATTTACTAGAGGAGTTGATAAGGGAATCAATAAAGAACCAGAACCATAAGCAGAATCAATAAAGGCATTGGTGTCAATACAATCTCATCAATACCCACCTGTGACGCACCTGTCTAGGGGAGCAGGTGGGCAACACGAAGAAAAGAAAAATGCCTGCAAAAAGCACTCTTCCAACTCCCTAACCAACAACAAAACTGATTTTGCAGGTTGAACAATGATTATCTACACAGACAAAAACTTCAAATACTTATCGAACAAATGACAAACTCTTAGCCTGACTGTTAAAAACACTAAATAAAAACAGAAGAGAAGTTAAACACCACAGAAAATAGTTGGAAACTGATTCAAAACTTATTCAACTATCAACCCCCCCTCACAATTTTCAGAACCAATCAACAAAATAACAATCAAAAGAGTATTCAGAAAACTTGACAATTAGTTGAAGGCTGAAGAAGAAGTTGATCTGCTGCTGTCAGTGCCGCACGTCTGCCGCCATTACTTCAGCTTTTGTTTTCTGCAGCCGGCCAATGACCGTGGTGTCTGGACCCAATCACCAGTCAACCAATCAGCTTCACTAGCCAATCCCTGATCTTCCTGAAGCAAATGGCAAGTGGATCACTCATACGCAATGAAAAAGAAAAACAATAATACACAAAATATGGCCGAGGCCGTAACACCATCCCTATTTACTAATTCATGCTCATACTTTCCTCACACTTTCTGGAAAGCGAGTCAAATTCAGGACCTGGAAGACAAAGCAATCAATTTTGTGCAGACTTTCCTAATGCTTTATACAGGATCATATTGCAAGTACCTCCAAGCTTTGTGTGTGTTTTATGTTTATTTGTGTGTTGGCGCCTATCTGTGTGGGTGCAGTCTTTGCTGAAGAATCTGGGATCTTCTAAGAATCTCATTTGGTGTTTGTTTTGTTTTGCCTCAAGGCTCTGAGTCATCTCGTCCACAGCAGAGGTTTGGGGAAATTAAACTAAAGCTTGCAGTTCTTACACACTATAAAGAATGCATTGATTTCTTTCACTCTCAAATAGCAAATAGCAAACAACGCTGTGATGTCCTGAAATAGTACTCTGTCCTGAATGCATGAGCCAGTGTGGATAGTTCCACACCAAGCTGGGGTCTGTTTTATTAACAAGTTCATAACCACGCTGCTAGCATCTTTGGGCTGGTGTCACTGTCATTTTACCATCAAACTCCACTCCACAGTGTGTAATTGGTAGTGAGTGCATCATTCCCAGAGGGATCTATACAGAAAAAAAACCATCAATCCAAGCAGAAACCAAAAAGGCCTCACTTGCAAAAACAATTACTACTTGCATCTTCTTCATGCTTAAAACTGCTGCCAATCCACACAATGACCTACTTCTTTACATCAGCATACCTCTTGACGTTGTTTAGCATCTGTTTGATTTGCTGTGGATCCCCTGCTCTGAAAACTGCAAGGACATTGATTATTGTGACAATGAGGTAGAGCAGTGTTAGGATGATGGATATGAGCTCGATTCTGTCTTAGCAGCTGAGATTAAAAGGAAAAATAACAGGACAGAATTACCTGACTCCTGGCCAAGAACGATTGTGTGGTGTTATGGATCGTGGCCAGAGGAAATTGCTTGTCCTTTTACAGATATACTTTGCTTTACACAGCTTCATAAAACCAGCTGAACAGCAAGCCACTTGACAACAAGCAGATCGGGGACTTTGGCAGAATGATTCAGCCCTGAAATGTGAGGATCTTTGCCTACGCAGCCACTCTGAGTCACCGAAGGCACATATGGGGTTGTGCTTGCGCTTGCCCTTCTGTAACTTCTATATCAGGTTCCACTCACACTGATGTACACACAAACACACGCACGCACACACACACACACACACACACACACACACACACACACACACACAAGACATAATGTATGTACATGTGTACAAGGGCCATTACACGTGTCCAAATACATTGCAGTTTTTCTCAGAGAGCATGAAGAACATTATGGGTAATTTGCATTTTGAGTACCTATGTTAATGTAAATTTGCCTCAGGAGGAAAATCGAGAGGCCTGTTTCTATTTTGCACAACAGAGACCACCATGACAGAAATCCTGTTCTGATAACGCTGAAAGGATGGATGTAGATCCATAATGATTCATTATGCCTGCTGGTGGTATGTTATTCACTGTGGGTGATGAACAATATTGTTCTACATATGTATGGCGTATTATAGAGAGAGTAGGAATGGAACTGTTTATGAAAAAATCAGATCTGTTTAGTTCACCTGACTCTGTTCAGAAAGTCTGTGTAGAAAACCAAGATTAGACTAAAAGAGTTAGTGTCAGAGTGTCATATTCTCTAATATTCAAATCTTAATACTCTTATGGGTGGATTTATTGTTTTAAGATGCTATTGATTTGTCTTATATCTAAATGAAAAAAGGCTCAAAGTCAGTCATACTTCTGATATCACCACATGTACTTCAGCATGTTCAGTTTTCACATTCGGCCATTCACTCAGTGCATTCAGTGATACACATTTTACCTGGTCCGGAGGTGCATAACACAAACTCACATGTCCACACAGGCATTATCACAAATCTCCCTCTGCTCACATTTACTGACCTCGTTACAGTAAGTATTGCAGCCGCAACTGTGAAGGTGTCAGAGGAGTGATTGGCTGAAAGTGTGCTTCCTCGAGGTGCCATTGGTGGTGTTATCTCTCCTTGCTTGCTAGATGACAGCTTTTATATTACTCCCATACACAGGCTGCTGTATTACTCTGTTCCGTAGGCTTTCAGAGCCTCTCCCCTCACTTCTCACACCCCCCACCCACTCAGTGCTTGGGCTTTGATAAGCATGAAATAGCCCTGCTGCTGAGATTGCTTCATATTTCAGGGTTAAGAGTTTAATTCGGATGGACACGCAAGTTACAGATGCAGAGGCACAACATGTAAGCAGGTGCATATATAACTCGAAGTGTGCACAACTCTATTTATGTATTTATGTATGCATGTCAGCGTGACAACAGAGGCACATTCACACAAAGACTTCCTCGGTGATGGCTTTCTTACTTTTCAAATGAGACTTTTTTAAGAATGATGGTTTGGGTCTGTTCTACTTTTGTTTTTTCTTAAATTATAATACCTGCCTGAAGTAAGCACTTATGAAGCATACAACAAATGTGAATAACTACTATGAGGGTACAGCCTGCACAATATTAAATTTACACTATACACTGAATTTTTCAGTTTTCTAAAGAACACAAGGCAGGACAATGGTGTAACAGACTGAGGTCATAGGTCAGAGAAAGGCCTGAAATTGTGGGTGGTGTCAATTATCAACATCCATCATGATCCACTTTAATCCATCACTGTTTTCTTTGCCTCCTTTGATGCTCTCTTTCTCTCTCTCTTTCTCTCTCGTCAATGTGAATCTTTCTTGCAAGCACAAGTGTTAGATCTTGTAGGTGCTAACAAAGTGAAAGAAAACAATACTTCAAAAAGCATGGACCACTTTTTGTGTTTGAATCTGCATATCTAGTACACAGAATCCAAGTTTACTTCTCCTCCCTTGCTTCATCATTATCTCTTTTCAGTCTAATTAAGATTAAATATTCCTTTCACTCCCTTCATCATTAATCACCACACAAACTCGCTGCTTTCTCTCTGGATTAATGCTTTTTGTGATCTTTTGCTCTGTGGTGCAGTTTATCACTGTCAGACTTCCTCTGTCTTTTCTATTTCTGCCAGCGGAGTTCTTTTTTATTATTCCGCTTTTACATTTTTTACACATTTTAACAGGTCAACATATTCACGTTTAAGCTTACACAGCTTGTATCAGACATCAGTTGCAACATCTAATTGGAGAGTTTCAGCTTTCTCATTTGGATTTCACTGATATGCGTGAATAGTGGAAATCTCAGCAGATCCTCTTTTTTTGTAATCAATCATTGCCTCAATCTTCCTCTCTTAATTACTCACTCAATTAAATATGGAGAGGTAATTAGTCCACACAACATGATAATCATCTGCAGATGGCTCTCTTTTCCTCTAAAATGAAGTAATTAACATGATATCCTTTTTCCCATAGAGAATTTTGTGCAAATATTTTGTTACAAATATCTATGAGGTGTCACATTCCTTCTCTTCAAATTACAGGTATAAAAACCAAGAGACTGAAAAGATGTCTTTCTGCTGTTAAGTCAGCAAAGACGTAACAATGAGTATGAGGAATCTGAGGTTCAACATGTTTTGTGAGGGACAAAAGACTTGGCAGTGGCAGTGATGAGTACCCCCCTCCTCATAAGGATAAGTTATGATTTGTATGAAACGTTCTTTGAGGCACCTTGACAAACATTCAGAGCTGTGCACGTGAAGGGTTGTGTTGAATTTGCACAATAGAGTAATTACACAGAGCTTTCATGATTTAAACATGGTGGGATGCAGATGGAAAGTCAAACAGAAGCGAGGGAAAGATTTTTCATGTGATAGGTAGAGAAGCGTACATAACTGTCCTCTAGTAACTTTTCATGCTCTTGAATAACAAAAGTGACATCCAGCCTACCAGAATGATATTGCTTTTTTGCTTTATCAGTGGGTGCTCTTGACTGTTACAGGTCATTGTGAGCTGTTCTTACGAGAAATGGTGTTGTTCATAATGGTAACAATGCTAAATTTACACACAGACACAAAACAGCCAAATGGGAAGGAGGGGATGCACATAGATAGAGGCAGAGGGGGCGTACACACAACCAAATACATTTCCCACAATCTGACATAAAATGATGATTGGTATTGCTCACTTCCTCCTTCATTTGAGCCCTTTTTTCGATGAAAAAGAAAGAAAGAAAAGTTCAGCGGAGACTTAAAAAAAGGGTCCCTTTCACCAAATTACTTTGTGATTTACAAGGCTGTTTGGTTGCTGTGGGCTGAAATAAAGCACCCGTGGAAGAAAGGGGAAGTAAAAGAGTGTGGTGAGGTAAATGTTAAGAGTAGAGGTCTTCAACAGGGGTCTGTAAGAGGTCTGTGGTTTTTTGGTTTGTGCACTTTTCTCCTTCTTCTATTTCTTTTTCAGCCATGCTGTCCATTCTATACACAGTCTATAGGTCACATCTGTAATCTCCATGAGGTGAGAAGCACCACTGCAAAGACAAACCATGTGTGACGCCACAATTTGAGCGATAAGTGTGACACAGTAACCTATTTTATCTAGAGCTCAGGTGGCCTCAGGCACCTCTGCCTCCTCTGTCTCATTCACTCTCTCTAACATTAACACCAACACACACACACACACACACACACACATATACACCATTTTACACTAGATGGAAAAGTGTGTCAGACATTCTCTTGTGGCTCATAACTGTTTTTTCAGCAGTGTAAACAGCAATCCAATGTTCATTTGGAAAATTGGTCACAATAGTGGAAGCTGTCCCTCTGCAAGTAATCCATGTAATTGTTAAAGGAAAAGTGCACCAAGAAATAAAACACTATCATAGCAATAAGGGTAGTTGAATTGTCGTTTACCTTGTAATGAGCTGTATATTCAAGGGGGCTCTTAAAAATGTGTCACGTCTAAAGTAGTAACTCTAAATGAGCCTTCCTAGCCTAGATCCAACTATGTAGTAAAACACCATCTTGTTGAAAATGTAGGCTGGAGGCATAACTGAAATTCTTTTCATGATGAATACCAGGCAGCTCCTTCTCCTTAAAAGTGGAGAGTATAATGGGCAAATCAGTGACAGATCAGTGGTGATGACTGTTGACATGCAGAATGGAGAGAGAGTGTGTTTTGGCAGATGAAAAGAGAGGGTGATATTGCCACAGTTCTGGGGGTATTAGAGAAAGTCATTACTGTCCATCACCAGGCAAATGAAGACATGTTTAAGTGGAGATGAATAGCCTCATTGAAGGAGAAGGCTTGTTATGGTAGATTTGTTTGGAAAAGCAGCTATGGGGGTTTATATTTCAATAAATATTTTATGGGCAAGGACGGCTGCATTAGCATCAGTGTGTTTAGCAGCAGGGGGGTGGTTATTCATATATGTGTGGCTATAAGAGTTTGCATATCTATGAAGAGCAATTTGAAAGAGGCTTTAAATGAGAGAGAAGATCATGTTCTCACTCCATCTCCCGAGAGGAGTAATCTTATTTTCTTCATTCCTGCATCATCCCCTCCATCTCATATGCTAGCCTCCTTTCAGTGTGATTCTCTCATCCATCTTGCAATCTACCCCAGTGAAAGCTGAATGGGAGGATGTATTGTGTAGGTTCAGCAGAACACAGGCCAACCAAGCCGAACGGGGAAAAGTAATTTGTTCCTTTATTACTTTAGTCAACATGGGAGAAAAAGGTCACAGAGTGGTTAAAAGAAAGTAGACCCCACTTTTCAAATGTCTTTCTGCCTCACTGCCCCATACTATAAGCAATAAACCTTTATGAGCTAGCACCTGCACCAACAACTTGTAATCTGCTTTTTGAAATGTGGTGTACAAATGAGTCACACTGAAATGAAAGAAAGATTCATCAGGTGTGTAAAGTAAGTGTTAAACATCAGCTGTGAAAATTACTCCATCATAATAATAACCCACCATCACTCCTTTGCAATCGCTCAGTCTAAAGTGACTATCTGTTGGTTTTCATTCCACTCATCACTGTTGTGAGTTTTTTTTTTGTTCTGTTTTCACTTTTTCTCTTTTGTGTGTTTGCTTTGTAAGGAGATCTATCTCCATCTGCTCCAGCTCCAGCCAAGTGTTTCTTTTAAAACCTGAAATAGAGTTCACCTGGACTCTCATCATTCATGGTCGTGGCCGGGAATGGGGACATCATCATTAATCGCTGGCGGGGCATCTTGTGCCTGACTCAGCGCCTCCAGTCTACATGATCTAAATTTAAAAGATTGCCCTGACTAGACTAAGAGACCTTTACCTAAAACTTTTTAAAGGATCATCTTTTACTGGGAAAAAAACACAACACTTTACAGATTTGGAACTGGCATTTATGTAATGCAACAGATAATAAACAGGCCTGTATATGACAGCATAGCAACAGTATGGACCAGAAAGAATGCTAGAAAACATTAAAGTATGCAATTATTCAATAAAAAGATAATTCAGACTTGGCCTTGCACAGGCTTGTTGAAAGACTGCAGGTGACTATAGGAGACCAAATCATTTGTGTCTCAAATTCTTGAGCACAAAACAACCACCTCCTACCACAAGAGCCCTTTGTCTTAAATTGTGAGCGTCCTTTATGAGTATTTTGTAGGTTACAGAGGATCTAATCCATCTTCCAAAATTGATTAGCAAAGGGTGGCTTCATTTGAAATTCCTGATTAACAGTTCTGATATTGAAGGGTATACAGGGGACGAAACAAAACAAAACTTTTTTAACATACAAAGCCTTTAAACAGCTGAATAACCTTCTACACTTTATATCTGCTGCATTCTTATGTATTTTTTTCACATCTTGAGTTAAGGCCTTTAAACATACATAAGTTTTCTCTAGGTGCTACAGTTTACTCTGCGGTCAAAGTAAGAAATTATATCAGCTGGGGTTAAATAACTTAAGACAAATGCCAATGCAGTAATTATCCAATATGAAGCTTGTACCTATTTGCCAAGTAAAATCCAGGTGAGACCTGTCTTTTTTGACTGGGCAGTGTATGATCTTCATTGTGCATCTGAAACATCCAGATTAAACCAAATGGCCTATGCCCTGTCTTACTTGAAAGAGATGCACAAACCTTGTGCACAGTGTGACACCAAAATATTTTCTTTTCTTCTCTGAACTCCTTTAGGTCAGGTAAGGAAAATTAACTTGGAAATAAAAGTGATGACGTGGATTTTATTTTCAGATCAATTCTAAATTCTCTCTCTTAAGGTTCCTGAGCCAGCGAAAGCAGCCACCAAACAAAGCATATCATGGTCTCACAGGGACACAGTGCCACCTGTACTCTGCACAAGTTGATGAATTAAAGCAGCAGTTATAGCTTCGCACCTGCTCAAAAACTGGAAGTCTGGTTTTGGAGTTGGAGTTAAAGTCTGTGTGCATGTGTGTGTGTGAGTGTGTGTGTCCTGTAGCATCAGTTTACCCATCAGTCTGTGAACATGCTCTCAGGAAGCTGACATGACAGCAAAATAACTGATTGTCAAGCTTGATCAGACATGGCAGGGATCTGCCCGTCTGCCCACAACGATGAAACAGGCAGGAGGTTCAACCTCTGCTGGATCTATGTAATCTCGGAGGGAAACTGTGCCTCTCTCAGTGTCAGGCATCAAATTGGAAAAACGTTTTAGCTTTACTGAAATTTAACTTATTAGAACAATGTCAGAGTTGTGACAGTAAACTTAATTTGTCCAAAAGTGAGCAAGTCAGTTTGACAAACAGCGGGTTGGTAGAGACCAAAACAGAGCTGAAGGAGAGTGAAGATAAGAATCTTGTGTGATTGAAAAGTGTTTTCATGTTCTCTAATACCTAATGTCACTTAAGAGTCCAAGCAGCAACAATCTCTTTTTTTTAAAAAATGCTTTTCGTTTGGTCAGCACTTGCTGTTAATGGGTTTGTGGAGTCAGGTGCAGAATCATAGAGGAATGGAATAATGATTTCATATATATATCTGATGTTTCTGCAGATACCATACACACTCAGGTCAGCTCAGGTGTAATCCTTAGACAAGATTTGATGTTGTTCTAATGACACCTTGTAAGACAATTAGGAAGCTAATGATTTTATACCTAGAGGACAGAAATGTGCAGGCAGACTCCAAAACTTACTCTATCTCCTCTCTCCAGTAAACAAGTGTATTCTCTGTGTAAAGATGCTTCTTTTCTTTTCCATCATTGTCAGCACTGTTTCAGTAAAGGGTTTTTTGTCATTTCTGAGTGTGCTTGTTTTCACTGTACTGTTTCTGTCTCTCATTTCTTTTTCCCCACTTCGCTGACTAGAAAGTCACATTACAGAGCCAATAAACAATTCCTTGACATGATGGAAGGTGAACGGTGTCAGATCTCCAACCAAGGGGTTCAGGAGATCGAAATTCAATTTCCTGTCAAGGAGCAATTTCAAACACTGTCAATCTGTCATGTAATGATCACAAACAGAGCTGCATTCAGCCTTTTGACAAAATGATAAAGCTCCCTGTTATCACACCTAGAAATGTGTGGTCAGTCAGAAGCCGATTTGTCTTTAAACCATCCATATGATACTGAACTTAATCAAAGACTTGCAATCATAAAAACTGACTGGCAAATCACACAACCTGTTTCTTTGCTTAAATATAGGTATTTGATTTCACTGTCTGTATACATGTGATGTAATTCCTATTTTTCTGTTTTTGCAGAAACCTTGGAAAGTCAGGACTCAGAGTATCTTGTTTAGGACTTGGTGAGTAGATTCTGTTTTCTGTCCAATCACGGGCTGCCCCCTATGAATTGTAACAAATAACACATTCTCAGCACCATATCTATCTGTTCACACTACAGCTTTTGTTCTTGTAGACCAGCTCTGACTAAGTCCTTTATACATGTTTAATGAACTCTTAAGGCAAAAGTGAAACAATATCAAAATTAGAATTGGAAGGTTAACTGTCTGGTGTAGGAGATTTAATATTTAATATCTAAAACAGGGTAATATGTATTTTTATTCAGCTTTATGCTGTCCCTCTAGTACTCTTGTATTAGCTTGACGTGAATTACAGCTCATAATTCTACGAACACTGGTCTTAAGCCCTCATTTCAGTCTCTGTCTGACACACATTATTTTAGCTGCTGTCTCTTTAAGACCCTGTGCTCAATGAAACCCCCTTCCCCCCTGATTGGCCCTCTGGAGGCTTGTTGGGGCAGAGCTATGGGCAGACCTTGGTGTTTGAGACCCATCCCTAATGTAACATGAACCACTTTAGAGATCCTGATGTGATGACACCAGCATTGTTTCTTTATATCCATTTTTGAAATATTGGAAAGCATTGTATCTGCTCGTTAAGCTACAACTCTACAGTGGTTGTAAAATTCCCTGAGGTCATAATTACTCACACACACAGAGCACACAAACCCACTTACACAAATAGTCCAGCTTTCTTTCTGGAAGTAAAAGGTTAACTGAATGTAACCCGATCAGCTGGTATTGTTCCAAAGTAAGTGTGTTTGTTTGTGGTTGTGTGTGTGTGTGTGCAGCAATGTGGGTTGCTGATAGAATTCGTAACTTCTCATACAAGAGAGTCAAAGCCACCCCCAACTCAGCTTCAATATTTAGCCTGAGAGTGGGAAGAAGACAACAAGTGCGCGTGCACGCACACACACACACACACACACACGCACACACACACACGCACGCACACACTGACAAATCTATTCACCTTCATGGGGAGCTCTCAAACAACAGCAGAGGTGCGTGTGTGTGACAGTCTGTATGTTTTTTTTTATTTTTATTTATTTTTATTTTTAACTTGTTCTCGGTTTCCTGCCTCTTTCTACCAAAAATACTTGTCCAGCACCTTCCTCCTCTCTCTGATATAAATAGAGCTCCAGGTTGGACAAGCACACAGTATTGGTCACCTTATAGTGAGATCTATGCCTTTATAGATTGAACTGGTCAATGCCAGTAAGAGAGATTAAAAAGCTTCCATAACTCAATGAACAAAAATCTAATTAAAAAAAATCTCATTGACTACTCAGGGGTTTCAAATAGGACATATCAGAGGTCCTTCGTTATTAGACTTTTTGGTTTGTTCTGCATTTTGTTTTAACAGGGTTATGAGTCTTCATTAAACAGTAAAATCAAGCTTGACATACCTAAAGAATTAATGTATGATTGGACAAGAGGGCAAAAATCAGAGAAAACTTTGCAGAGTGTGACAAATCACTGGATCTTTTAGTATCGTAATTATGAAAGAACTCATTCTGTTAAATGGTAGTAGTAAAAGTTTTAATGTAATTCATTCAAGATTTCCCATTCCATATGCCATTAATGAATTCCTAAATTCATCACACGGGCTCTGTGAATCTAGATGGAAGGATTAAAAGTTTCCAGTGTGACTGATCACCAGAGTGCTTGAGCGAAGAATGAGATATGTGTTTAATTTATACATTAAACCACAGTCCAACTTTGAAGTTTTTTGGGGAAAAAACCCTAATCATCAACAACTCAGATCCCCAGAAACTGAAATATTCATAGCTTTTTGTATCAGATTTCTCACAGAAAACCAGCTTAAACTGGAGCTGCTG
Source organism: Thalassoma bifasciatum (assembly GCA_008086565.1). Taxonomy (NCBI): domain Eukaryota; kingdom Metazoa; phylum Chordata; class Actinopteri; order Labriformes; family Labridae; genus Thalassoma; species Thalassoma bifasciatum. The sequence goes on along the minus strand of RPOG01000049.1, from coordinate 996,975 downwards.
AATTATAACAGCACACTTTGATACCATGTATAAATATGTGATATAGCTTTCCAAGCATCAACTCTGAAACCCCCTTTCAACAGGGAAGGGGAACTTGTTTCCCCCCCAAAGTTGAATTTTACCCAATATTAGTGAACCAGTTCTGTTAAAAATTTTTAACTGGGTTCTCTGAAGAGTTTATACAGGGATAGTTTTAGCAAAAATTACTGCAGGTGTGCAACAGTCAGGTCTTTAAGATCCCTTAAAATTTGTTTCAGAAAAATCCAAGAGTCAACCCTTCAGCAGGACTTATTTACCCAGTCAGTACATTTACATTTTGCTTGAGAAATTGGACAATGAGCTTAGTCAGCATGAGATCAGAGTATTAAAATGTATGTTAACAGCTCAGTCACACCGAGAACAGACTGAGCGTAACTCGATCAGCACACAAAGGTAATGCGATTGCGATGCAACTGTAGTTGGATTCTGCAAGACTCAGCAGGTCTTGGTGCACTGCTTGTTCAACATGAGCAAGTTTTAGCCAGAAGAGGCAGTAGGTGACCATGATGAATAGGGTTGGTGGGCTCCCACACACCATCCAAACAGCAGAAATAAAAGAATCATAGTGTACTGATCTCCTAATTGATTTAACATTTAAAGCTTGCGAGAACATGAAGAGCTACAGCTGCATCCACCTCAATACGCAGCTTTGCCTATCAAAAAAGGACACCACGTCTGTCGAAATGGGATGAACCGCTCTTGGCCAGAGGTCTTACTCTCTGTTCTGTGTGTATATCGACACAAGGCAAAATCCCCTGCTGTGACTTTGCAATAGATCTTTGACTCTTGTCGGACCACTGCATGCATGAAAATGTACAGAGTGTTTCAGGGTGAATCATCTCTGAACAGCAGTGGACGAGGAGTGAACATAGCGTGCTGAGCAAGAGTAACCCCAGAAGTGCTGGTGAGCTGTTTGGTACCTTACTTTGCAGCCACTGACATACATGCATGAACATGTATGAGTTTGAGAATGTAAAATAGCCTGAAGTGGTCTGCCTCACTGTTGTAAGCTGTTTCCCCGGCCTCTTAAGTTTACACCTGTTCTTCCTGTTGGCTGAAGAAACCTTTAAAATAACATATAAAGGCATATATGTTGCATTGATCTATGGTGTTGCCATGTGCTGCTTGTACCAGATTCAATAAATAGAGATAATGTTTTTTTTTGCACACATTGACTACAACTGAATTTGTTTGATGTTATTTTAAATGAATGTTTGAGCTACAGTGTGCAGGATGGGGGATCTGCAGAATTCAACACCAACAGACACATTTAGCTGTAACTCATCATTTTTCACTATTTTATACTGTAGACTTTCTGCATGGTAAAGAAATTGGTATTCAACTCAAAATATGCTAATTTCTCTCCCCAGATGGAATCCCACCTCTTTAAAGTTAAATAAAATCTCTCTCTCACAGGCAGCATAAGGCAGATCAGATGCTGAGCTTCACACAGTGTGTAGCATTTTACACTCCAGTATTCACATGGTAATTTCCTCATTTTCAGTCGTGCAGATAAATTGAGAATGAGAGAAGAAACTCTATGATGTGCAGCAGCAGTGACCTAAAAAATGTAGTTTCTGATTTTGATTGCATTTCTTTATTAAGCTGCACCATCTATTTGATGATCTCCCTGGTGTGAAAGACACCAGAAATACATCTAAAAAGCAGCAGGCATTCTTTGTATATCAATGCACCACAAGTATTTGGCCTGGCGTTATTGGCAGATCAATGGGGTGTTTTGCTGCAGAGAAGAACTTTTGTTTTTCAGAGAGTAGAGTCTGACTTTGAGGTGGGCTTTAAGATCTGCTGCCCCGGGTGGCTCATGGTAGACAGAGAGGTTTGACTCAAACTGGCCGAGCAAAGTAGTGCAGAAAAGGTCAGCAAAATGCCAGCTGCCTGCCACATGCTGAGCTCAGGGTGGACTTGATGCTGGCAGGGGAGAGGAGGAAGACAGAGGGCAAATAGTGGGGACGCTAAATGCTTTCAAAACTTTTTTATAAAGGAGTCTTATCAAAACAGATAAAAATGCACACCGCGTAATTTCACACACAAACACAATCTGAATTATGAATTAAATAAGTTCAATCTCTGCTTTTGTTTATAGCTACATCTTTAAAAGTTATGAACACCAGCCATGTGTTGCTGACTGTGTGAAATGAGGTGAGGAAGAGCAGTAAATCATGATCAAAGGACTCCTAAAACAAATGAGTATTCTACTTTTGAATCATATAGACAAGTTTTTTTTCTAATGAGGTTTTTGTCCTAATAGCAGTACTCAAAAACAAATATTAATTGCAATCTAATTGAGTCAGTCCCACCCAGCAGTCTACTGCTTGGTTTATGCTTGACACGTCTGCAGGGTCTGCAAGGCTCAGTGCGGCTGATGGCGTCATTTTAGCAGTATGGCCTTCTCGCATGGTCACATCTCAAAATTTTTTTCTGCGGGGAAGATGCATGGACAACATGGCGGTTGAACGAGTGTCTAAGGACAAAAATACCGGCACTTATATGGTTCATTACACAGAGATCCCTTTAATTGCTATGTGATGAACAATTCCTTTTGGCCAGACTTGGTTAAGAGAAGAAATTGATGATAAGAATACATTAAAATGTCATAAACGGCCTAAGCAAATGTAAACCTCTTTAACTCCAGTTTTGTACAGTGGTAGACATATGTTTGCAATACACCGCTCCCTGAAGTTTGGGAATGGACGCCTTATGCTAATTCTGCTTGACTTATTTCACATTCATGCAGATGGCATAATCTAGCCTCAAGCCAGTAGCAGCAAAACTAAGAGCTGGTCCAGGCCAAAACAAGCCTGTAACTGTAGGCCTCATCGAAAAGGAAAGTTTTGAACCTACTCTTAATACAGCGGGTTTGTCTGCCTCCAGGATTCTGACTGGTTGATGACTCAAAAGGCAAGGTGCCTGATATTTTAAGGGTTGACCTCTCATACTACTTTTAGAGACTGTCTGTGGAAAGATCTGGAATAAGAGTGCTTTAATGACATATCCATCCGAATCCTTTTTAGTTATTCAAATACAGTTCAAAGCTTTAGTTAAAGTCCACCACCTGCTGAGTTAAGAGGCTTCCAAGTCATTTTCATGATTAATTGTTTCTCCAAACATTGCTATTAATTTGAAATTTAAATTGAGTCTGAGCATAAATCATTGTTTCTTTTTATTCTACGATTACATTCTGCAAACTCTGTAGTATTCCTTAACAAGCAGAAATCCCCCCCCCTCCAGATTTAGCTAACATATTTGTAGCTCATTAAGTGTGTATAGCTGAGAAATTACAAGGAAAATGAAGATTTAGAGAAATGTAGTCCTAACACTGACTCTTTGAATTGGGTTTGTTTGCTGTGTGCTAATGAGGGAGACAAACTGAACCTGCAGTTAAATTAGTATTCTGCACTCGCCGTCATTATGCAAGGGACGGACTGCGGGACAGAGAGTGGTGATGAAATGTGCAGAGAAAATCAAAAAGGAATCATGCGACTCCTCCGACTTCACGATTTAACTTTTGTCCTGCTTGACTTCAATCTCTCCTCTGTTTTCCACTCTTCCTTTTCACAATCTGAGCTTCATTGCTTTTATTTCCTTCCTCATTCTTAACTTTAATGCAAAGAGAAGAAGAGTCATGTTGAAATGCCCTTTCTTATTGTTAACTATAATAACCCTATTTTCTGAGGAAAATTTAGAACTGCTATCTTGATTCTATTAACAAGAAAAAATATGTTCACATACCAAAGCATAATATAATACAAATTAAATCATTGTGTATCTGAAATGTCACAGAGTTTGTAACAAGCTTCTCTGTCTACAGGAGAAATACCTCAGAGTAGTTAATTAAAACTGAATTGATTTTTTAAAAACTGATTGTCCCCCTGAGAGAGGCCTGCAGAAGGAAACAATTGATAAGTGAAATGATTAGTAAAGTCATCATGACCCCTCACACAGGCAGTGTGCAGCTGCAGATAATTCACTGTCTCTCCATTCACTGAAAGCAGTTAACAGACAGACTGACTGCAGGGAGGTCTGCACAGCTTCACCATGCCGTCAACACACACAGGCCTAAACCGCGCTGCAGTAATTGGTTTGGGAACACAGGCTCTTTGTGTGTGTTTGAATGTGCAAATCCATTTTAATTGGCTGACAAACTAAAAATGCGAATGCAGAAGTTTGAGATCAGCGTTATTTGAACTATCAGCACTCATGCACAAACACACATGCCACATGCTGTCTTTCTCCTGGGTGCTCTCTACACTGACGCAGAGTCACTGAGTGATGAATCCTTAAAATTTTTCTCCCAGGAAATCCTGCAGTCCTGAAGTATAGAAAATATAGCAGGTAGCTTTAGTCCTGCCTGTGTTGTCACTGTAGAAGTGTGGACTTGCATTTTGAGTCTTTTTCTTCAACTTCTACATGACCTCAAGTGCCTTTTGCAATTTTATATCCTTTTCTGGCTGAGCACATCAGGTTTTATAGCTATGTATTAATTTTTATTATTGCTCTCTACTTCATTGTCCTCTCTATAAGAAAATACGACAAATATTAGTAATATCAAGACAGCGAGAAAACATTTTTACTTTCCAGTAGCATTTTAGAAGTTAAATGTGAGAGTCAAGTGTGAGAACAGTTTTTGAAATTTTATATTTGTGTTAACCCTCCCAGAAAAGAGTTTGGCAGACACATTAGTGTATCAGAAATGCAAAATATGATGAGATTGAAGGCAAAAGGCTTGAAAAAACCCCATAACAGAGATTTCTTATGGGCTGATATTAGCACACTTGCAAGTTTTTCAAATTGTTTCTAAACACACTGAACCAGAGAATGATAATAATAAAAAAAACCATTAACAGTGAAAAAGACCCAACATTAGCCCAAAGCTTTTATTTCACAATGTATCAGAAAATAATTGCAAATGATTGACATACTGAGGTGGAGCCAATATAACAAGAGGAATCTTGATTGTCAAGAAGAAGCAGCACAGCAGACTGACCAAGGCATCAAAAAGGAAAACACTCATGCAAAAGATTGCAAGACTAAAAAAAAAAAAAAAAATTTAAATGTGACAATAACTTCAGTAACACTCTCTTCACTATTCAAGATCTGTTCATTTATACACATTTTCCTTGAAGAGGGGATAATATGCTTTTTCATATTTTAGTCGTGGACACAAAGTAACAAAGCTGAAAGTCCATAAAAACAATTGCAAAATTTCAAACAGCTTCATATTCATATGTTGTAGACCTCCCTGCAAAACAGTCATCTACAAACAAGTCTTTCAAGGTTTTTATACCTTTATTATGACAACCAAGAAATGCTGTGTCCTCTAAATTTTCTTTTAAGAAAACATTAATACATGAAAAACACAAAGCATTCAGGAAACACATCAACAAAAATATTGCGAAAGGTTTTCATTTTTTTGTTGTGTTTTTCCAGCATAAAAATGAAATCACTTAATTGCAACAGCTCTTCAAGAAACTTTGCAAAAAGGAGAAGGTTAGATTTAAGTGCCTGCATCAAGAAAATTGGTGTAATTACATCTAAGCAAACCGTGGTAGACAGCCTTTTTATTATGTTGGCACAGTTTTGCTATATAACCCAGTTTTAAACTATGGTTTGCAGTCTTGTGTGTCTCTTCTGAATAATAGCGATGCAAGCATAACCAGCTCAGCACTGTGCCAAAATAAGAAAAAAAAGTGACTCATCGGTTCAATTCGTAGGCAGAGAAGCTGAAGCATTCAAAAAAAATTGGAGGTCAGTTAAGCTGAGACGGCAGAGATAAATGTTTCATCTAAATGTGTGCCATCTATCACTCTGCCAGGATGAGCGCTGAAGACTGAAGGGTTGGATTCAAAGGACTTACAAAACGCTGAAAACCTGAAGATACCTTTGTTCCTTTGAATTCTTCTTCTCTAGTTTTCTGCTATGTAGGGATTAGCGCATATGAGTTTTTGTCTTGTCTCTACAGGGCTTGCCATGTAGGAACAGAGCAGAGCTTTAACCTCAGTCTGGAAGACATAGAATTATTACAGATATGGTCCAGAAGAAAAGCTTGAGAGAAGGGAAAATTGAAACCAGACCAACAAGGACTTCTTTTCTTCAGCATATATAAACCTTACAGGCTCACCATTTGTTTTGCTTGGATTAAGTTGTCTCAGGAAGAAATGATCAGATTGACTCATGTGAAGCATCATCAAGCTTCACCTTCGGGCACTTTCCACAATCAGCTGCCAGTATAAAAAGAACTGAATGTCATTTGCTGGTTTGTTTTTTTTATTTTTATTTTTTTTATTTTTTTTTATTTCCATCAAATGAAGTTGAACTCAAAGAGCCATGGCCTTGACATTAGAGCCCTGCAGGGTGTTGGTCCCATGCAGAGCCTAGAAAACTTTATCTGTGATTACAGTTCCACCATGACCACTTAAAGAGATGTTAGAAACCATACAGACTCATGTACACATGCAACTGGCACAAACAACTAAAATTTTCATAAATGTGTTTGGTGAAATACTCAGAAACAATGTGCATATAGTCATTACGGGGGCAATATGTAATTACTGTAATGACGGGGCTGGTGAGGCTGCCATGGTTACTGGCGTTAATAGTGTCCAAAGGCAGTGTGTGTTCCATCCAGTTACTTTTATCCCGACTCCCCCTCCTCTGCTGAAAAAACTTTGCTCATGATGACTCTGCTGAAGATGCACATAGAGAACCACAGCTTTCTGCTCTTGATGGAGTCAGAATAATATGGTTATGAACCAGCAGGGCCAATTTTTTTTTCTCAGAATGTCATTACTGAGTGATACCTCCAAAAATTGATGAGAAGTCAGCTCTATTGTATCACAACATCCTGGTAACTTGAATAACACAGGACTGTGCAGCTATTGCGCCTGTTAAACCTGTGCATATAAGCCAAAAAGACTGTTTGGTTTACAAAACACATGTCAGGGCTTAGATTCTTTGCAAACTGCTCTGATATTGGCATCATTGTGCAGCACTGTTATATGCATTCATTTAAATGAACCAATATGCATTGATCTGGAGCTAAACAGCCCAGATTTTTCTGAAACTGCCAGGAGACACATAAGCTTTTAAAGGTTCACTAGATGTTTTTTGATATGAAAAGATACTTTGTTTTACTCTCCTTCTCTCTCCATCTGTCTTAGAGAATAAGACAGTTTTAGATAGCTAAATTTGGTTTGACATCACCTGAAAAAGAAAGCATTTCCCGCCACAACAAAACCACATACATAATTCAGCAAGGAAATAATGTTTATTTAGTGTCTGCTTGTAGCCTTTGGACTGGTGTCTGCATTGCTTGCTGGGCAATAAAGGAGCATGTAGTTAGACGTGCATAATTGTATTTATTACACACAAAAACACCCAAATATATGGGAAAGGCATGCAAACTTTTCAAGAAAAGAGGCACTTAGTGAAAACAGAAAGTGATAACAAATCAGAAACAAGTTGATCATTGGAAATGAGCTGGAACAGGACTGATTTTTACTTGGGAATGTGATGCCTTTCCTCTTCTGGTGCAGCACCTTGGAGTATTAGTAGTGTGTATCCCAGGATATCAATCACAAATGCAGACACACAAAGACACTGACAGGAAAGCACTGAAATGTTTTCTAATGGCAACGTATCTCTCTTCCCTCAGGTACATGGGTGACATTTGGAGGACAGATTACAGATGAGGTATGAAACACTTTCTTTTTCTTGAACTTCTGTTCTGTCTCAGCTGACTAATTATACAGACTATTTGTTGTTCAATGTATGTAGCAAGGATCAGACTGGATCACATTGAACATATGTACCTTCAGTGAACATCACATTGTTACATGTCATGTACAGAACAAAGGGAATGATGTTAGAATGAGCCACTGATACTTAAAATATTCACTTTGCATACAGGATGGCACAAGTTTGTTTCATTTCATATTTATAGCTAGAAAAAATGCCTCAGTTCAGCTTGTAACTCCAAATACAATGTATCCACTTAAAAAAACTTTGTTATAACGATTCCTCTATAAACTTGTGGTTACTGTCACACAGTCACATGTTCCTTCTTGCATATTGATTTTTCAAGAACAACAAATGAAACTTGTGCTTAAGCTTTGATTGTTTTTTTTTATACGGTGAAAAACTTATTTCCTGTGATATTCTATTCTTAATATTTTTATATTTGACCATTTTTGCTCTTACCATGAACTTATTATTTATTCAGTCTGTAAAAACAGGGACCTGAGCACTAGTTTTGTACCACTAACAAGCAAATGTGAGCTGGCATCACAGCTAAGTTCTTTGAATCCTTGTATAATCAAATATAGGACCAGAACTCTACAACCTTCAAATGTCAAATCTAATGTTCATCTACAAGTATTGCACAGCTTTAGCAGGATACTCTAAATATATACACTTTATTGAAGAGGAATGTATCACATTGTCACAGCTATTTCACAAGAAGAGGAAGAAAACATTTCATTATGGGCAACAGTTTATAATATACATCTGAAGACGATATAAGCGATTTAGGACATTAAAGTCATATGCAACAACTACTGATGCAACAGGATGTGATTCACACTCTAATCAGTATGATTCAGCAGAGCCTGGCTGAACAAAGAGTGATTTGTACAGTATGGTGTAATTCAACAGTCTTATGGACTGGTAATGTGCAGTTCAGTGAGTTTGATCGCTATCCCCTCATGTGATTAACTGTATTTCAGCAGCAGTGAGCAGCAGGAAACAATTTCTATATTATGAGCACTTCAGAAAGATAGCTGCTCACAAAGGTCTATCATAAAATGGACATAGAATCAGTTATTTTCAAGATTTCAGGAATGAGAGTTGTTCCCTAGTGGAGCATGGCAAAAAATTGGCAATTCTGCCTGACCACCCTTGGGGCTCGTAACTAAAGATTAGATGAACTCATGCCCAGCTGCTTCAGATTTGTTGTAAGGTGAATTATTTTGTCGATGCACTTTGGAAATTGCATTTGACTTACAAGTTCCCTCTCTCCCCTAAATACCTCAAAGTAGTGCAGCCAGACTTTGATCATAAGTTCACAAATGGTGGGCACAATTTCTGTTTATTCATCAATTCTCAAGCTATTATTCATGATAATAGTACACATCAGCGGTACACCTCAATGCAAAGTAGTTGTAATGTAGATGGAAAAGAATGAAAGATAGGGTGTTGTGGTTTTGGGCTTTGGACTTTCCCTCTGCTAATCCTAGAGTAGCTTCACATGATTTACAGCTTAAAAAGCTATTTTCCTTACACTGGAGATTTAGAAAACCCTTATTTGAGCCTCTGTGTCTTCAAGGCACCTTGCTAAACAAATATCCATCTGTCCGATTGGCCAGCCCTTTGGAGAACCTGTTGGGGGAAGAACTATAGATAGACCTTGGTGTTTAAGACACGTCTCTCCAACCTATCACGAACTAATAAGTCACATGAAGATCTCATAAAGAGAAGTTGAGCAGTTTACAGACCTATTCAGGGAATTCTACAATATATAAACATACATTGGGTTTGTTAAACAGTACATTTGTATGAACCTCCAGCATTGTTACCTGTAATAATGATTCAGTGATTGCATCTATCCAAAGCTGCTCTGCTGATGCTCACATGCATGCACATGCCCATGTATTTTTGTGTATTGACTGTCACTATTAACCACTATTGAACAGGTGTTACCTTGAGAATGTCACTACAGACATGTCAGACAAATAGCCATCCATTGCAAAAAAGAGGAACTGAATTTTATGTGTGAGAAAACGTCAGGAAACCTAAAACTAGCCAAAAAGGATTGTGTTATGTCGAAGTGGAGATCACAATTTGCATTTCAAATTATAAAAGAGCTGCCAACTTTTATGCAAACAAAACTTAGAAACTAAAGGACACGTGAACCCCAGTGCCACTGGTGTGACTGTGGGACATTTAATTCTGATACACTGGTGTCACAGCTAACCTTGATCCGACAGTTTGCTGGCTGACATAGCTGCAATACCTCCAGGCCCAATCAGCCGACAGCTGGGTTCTGTGTTTTATTCCTCCTTCACATGTCGCAATGGCAGCATAAACTCCACAGCCCTTTCAGATCGTTTTGTGTGTTGATTTAAGTTATTCAGACCAACTCAAATTTATTTCCGAACAGTACGAAAAAAGGGGTGCACTGAGTGCCAGTGCATGTGCTTCAATCCCCTTTATGTTCCTTCTGATGCAGCCTGTGCTCTGATGTTGCTCCTGGGGTCTTGGCGTTGGTCACCATATACTCTTACAGTGACATTCAAGGATCAGAGAGCAGAGCTCACTCCAGGGGACACAGAACCTGGGAGGGGTTATATAACTATATTTTTTCTTACTGTATTGCTGTGAGCCGGCAGGTCACATGGGACTCTCCGAAATTCACGATTTTTAGCTTCAACAGTTTGAAAGTTGACAGTTCAATGTCACCTTCAAAACTCAGTCCAGGAGGCTTTGGCACATGCAGCTTGTATTTGTTCTAAACATCCAGGTTGGCTTTCTTCCAACTGGCTTCAGTCATTACAGTGTTGACAATATTGAGCTCCCTGTGGACACACAAAAGTGGATAATTTCCACTAAGGGGAACAAAAGAAACCTGTGCAGAAAGACGGTCTCAGCTGACATGCAAATATGAAATGATTCCACAACAGCCTCAGTGCTTCAAACACATGAGATGCTGTGGGTTTCAAAAGTCCTCTACTGCTATGAATGCCCCACATTCAATGTCATTGCAATCAAAACAGCTGAAATGTGTCCTAAGCAGCAGTCAGAATCTGTGTCTTTAATCATAAATGGAAACCTGTGTAACACAAACATACATACTGCATAAAATGTGGTTCAGGGCTGCACAACTACTGAGAGCTGCATATTTCAATCAATCAGTCCCTCAATCTTTATTTCAAAAGCTTCAAGCCATAGCAAATCTTGTCTTGAGATACTTTCCGAAAAACATAACCGGGTTTAGACCTGTTAACAAAAATAAAGTTATCTTTTATTGACAGAGACCCAACATGAGTAGAGCACTTAGCAACATTCAGCAAATTACAATGGTAAGGAATAACTTCCCTTTAACAGACAGAACCAGACTCATGTTAAACAGACTTCTGCCTCGACTGTTTTCGGATGTAGACGAGAGACAGACAGACAGAAAAACACAGACAGAGGGATACAGACAAAGAGGGTTACAGACACATAGACATGTAGAAAAAACTGGCGAGAGTGTAACAGCCATAACAGCTGAAGTCAGGTGGGTCCACGACAGCAGGCAGTCCACTGCAAAATCCAGAGGAACCTTAAGGACAAGCTCAGAGAAAGAGAGAGAGAGAGCCATGGTTAATCTTTATAATGGTGCGCTAAGATTAAAAGTTAGACTGACACATAGAGGAGAGAGGGAAACAGGAGCCTTGTGCTCATTTTCCCCCCTGCCAGTCTAAACCCATAGCAGCATAACTAAGAGCTGGTTCAGACCTAATCCAGCTCTACCTGCAAGCTTTATCAAAAAAGAAAGTTTAAAGTCCACTCCTAAAAATAATGAGGGTGTCTGGCCCTTGGACCGAAACCATTAAAGAATTCCAAAGAAGAGGAACCCATTTCAGAAACCCCTTATAAGTATGAAGCTGTCTGTAAAATCTACACATGATGAGTGTAGCGAAATTTATCTAGAACTGTGACTTTATGTCTGTGTTTAAAATATGGAAAAGCATAATACCCCCTCTTTAACACTGGTTTAATATTTACTATTGGTTGAAACTTAAAGTTAATGCTAAGATGCTGAGTGGGGCTATTCTGAGAAAACAGGAAGCTTCTCTCACTTAGGGTTGTCTGGGCACTAACACATTACCAGACAGAAGGGTTGTAAGAGGGATAGTGGGATGTAAGTTATCATTGCTGACTCATTGAAAAAGGACGAAAGTGGATCCATACATTATAAAGTGAATTTAAAGAAAGTGTCTCTTGTTGATGTTCACTTTGATGCAGGGAGTGTGGGGAAGAGGATGCAGTGCAGCCATAAAACCATCTCAGAGCTGTGTGTGGGTAGCATGTAGGAGGCTACCACAGCCTTTATTCTGGGGTTGAGAGAGAACAAGTTTTGATTTTGTGATTATGTCTGTTCTATTTTGCTACACCTCTTCTGCCCCAGGACAGAAGAAACCCAAGGTCCAGCCTGCTTTCTATTTCTGCAACTTTACAATGACTCTGCGTTTTTCTGATGTGGAGGTGCATCATGTGTGTACCAAAGACTGTTCTCCGTATTCAAGTTAGTTTAAATGCACCATGTGGGTCAAATTCAGCTTATCGAACACATCCAAAGCCATAAATAATCATTTATCTATGAAAGAGCTGATGCCTCATATTTTAAACAAACACTTCAACCTTGAGAATGTCAGCATAAGCCCCCCATGACAGTGGCTGGCCTTTGGTATCTTTTGCGACTCATTGTGAATAAGCAATCACCAAAAGCCAAACAGTCACACTTTGAAAAATGACTCGACTGCCCTCATCTGGGATCTCTGTCAGTGTTGTGTCTCTTTATTGCCTGCCTGAAGCTGTTGTCAGCATTTTCCTCACCTTGCTTTGCCCTCCAAACGTGCATTAATTAATTCTTCTTCTGAAGTTCTCACAACTTAACCCAACCATACAGAGGTACCAGCCTTTTTATCCACCGCCTCTTTCATCTTTTCCTGCTGCCTGCACAAAAACTCTCACAGAAAATCACCCTCCTGTGCACCCAAAAACCTGTGACAGAGATAGTTTCCTTCCTGTACTCTGTAGGGACCAGTTAGAAGAAAGAGCAAACTTCTCTTTGCTCAGTCCTCTTTTGTTTCCATTTCTTTCTCTCCTTGCCTGGCCACCTTTGTCTTGAACCTCTGCTGTTTCTGCATTCTTCTTTTCTTGCTCTGATGATAGACTAGAATACACTATTCAGAAATGTGTCTGCTGTTCTCTCGTTCCCCCTCTTACTGACCATTCAGCTTCTTTATGAAGTGGATGAGCATTAGATAATGATGCAGCTTTAGAATATGAACGACGTCAAAGCTTTGCTACAGATTACACTGGCTAAGCATGGAAACAGGAACTTTTACAGTGAAACAGGAAAAAATGCTACTTTTTGATTTGTTTTAATGCTTCAGTGAAAACTGACCCATTGGCCATGTTGTGACAGATCCTTCTTTGTTTCCAAGACCATTGGTATTCGTATTCTCCTATGAATAATGGGGATACACGCTACTTAGTTTGAGGTGCTGAATGAGCTGAGCTAGTTGCAACATGAGCATAAGTTGCGTGAGGTCCTCTATAACTAACTGGTTATCATGATGATCATGTCCTCTGTTCTCATCAATCAAAAACATGATGGGTAAACTGTACTCACGCGAGTGAAGATCTGCACAGAATCAAAGTATTATAAAAGTAACTGCATTGATGTAGCATATGTTATTGTTCTACATTTGTACTTCTGTTGTCTTGAATTGTTTTTCTCTGTCAGACTTCAATGTGTATGCATTACTTATTGAAGTTTAATGTTGTATCAAATACATCACAAAGGCTTGGACTGCTGCCCAGTTTGAGCTTGTTGCAGAGAGGAGGTTGAGACTCTGGGTCTCAGAGGACAGATTATCTAATTCATCTACACCTCCACTGTCTACTACCACTAAAGCAGAAAAATACACGCACACATACAGGTGCATTATGTATAGACACTGACTAGAATAGAAACACATGAACATTACAGACACATATCTGCCCACGTGCATTTACAAACCAATTAAACTCCATGGGGAAATGATTGCAAATTCACTTAAAGCCCACACGTAATAAAACCCACCATGGGGAAATGGGACCTCATTCTGATGATATATGGTCACTATGTCTGAAATCTATGGAGGGGTGCCAGCACATATGCCACACACAAACATGCACACACACTCACATTTATCTTAAGTTTAAGCACTTATTCACTAAAGAGAAATGAGTTGACACCACCGTACATCCCGGAGAAGAGCCATTAATCACAGATAATTACACTGTGATCCCACTTAGTCAATAAAATCTGTGCTTCAACAGACCGGGCACAGGCACACACACACACACACACTCTCTCTCTCTCTGTTTGTGTGTGTGGGTTCAAGTAGATAACTTGAGAGCTCTACTGCAGCATACTCACACAGGACATATTGCAGCACGTACAGTATCTAACACATCTTTTGCAACAGGGCACTGTCTTTTAGCTTTTTGTGCTTTTGCTGCAGTGCTGCTCACACAGCGTTTGTAAGACCAGTGTACTGCAGCAACCACATGAGGGTTCTGGTTATGCTCAATCATAAGTAGTTTTCACACAGAAACCAGAAGTCTTTCCTGTAGATTTTTACATCCAGTTGTTCACATGGTAACTGAAGGAAAGATTTGTGCCGTGAATATCTTGATGAATAATGCAAAGGTTGTGTTCCTTTTCTTAAGGTGGATGTTTGGTCTCTGTCTTCTGTCCCTTTGCCCTTGTTGGCTTCCTTAGACTCTTTTACCGCTTGTCTCATCCACTGAAACAGTCACTATTTTTATTTTAACAGGAGTTGAGCGAAACTTATCACCAAAAAAACATTCATGCATTTCAGCAGTGAAAACATGTCAAAATGAGTACAAAAGCTTATCTGATTCTATTAAATAAATCTAAACTGAAACAAAACAACCCCCCCTCACTTTTAGCATTCTGTAATTCTGTGTGTCATTGTGCTAGGTTGCAGAGCAGCTAATGACTATCGCCTATGAGAGTGGAGTCAACCTCTTTGACACCGCTGAGGTCTACGCAGGCGGCAGGTGGGTATCATGTGAACCTCTGAGATCATCTGCAATTCAATTGAACTCAATAACCTGATCACATTTCAGTGTGATTAGGTGTCTAGTCTCACCGTCAAGTCTTTTATTTTAGATGGAAAGTTATTATACATGAAGCCAACAGTTTGGCAATAGCTGACACTTCTGATTAGATGGGTTGATTTGATCAGAAGGGTATTTTGGCTGTTGATCTGAGGAAACACTTTTTTTGATTGTGGCTATATATATTTATATACCTCTTAAGGATAGTAAACCTTTTGCTTTACCACAAATTGCCTCTCTAGGGAGTTTAAGGTTACCAAAATTAAACTGAGCTTTATTAGGACAATACAAGGCAATGGATTTAAACCTGCTTAGTGTTCATTGGTTTTTGTCTTTTTCTGTTAAGATGATCTCATTGGAGAGCTATAAAGTGTTTTCTCAAATTTCTTAATACTCTTACGAAATAAAAAAAGACTTCATTGTATACTAAAGTCCCTGTGAGATGGAGACAAATATTTTTGTAAAGGTGTGTGTGCAGTGACTGCCAACAGCAAAAAATCTGCTGTTTGAATGATGATCAAAAGAAAAAATGAGCTGAAAATGCAGAAATGATGCATCATCAAAAACATCTGCAACAGTCAAAAACAAACAGGGCAGCAAAAATTGAGAAAGCTTTCTGCAAAAAGCCACAAAGCCCTGAAACTGTTCGATGATATTGATTCCATGTGATTTTGCCTTTATCATTTGTGTACTAGTTTCAGCTTTTTGCGACATGTTGTCTCAGTCTCACTGGGTTTCTTCTATTGTTCTTCATCTTGACTTTTTCTCCTGATTGAGAACATTCAGGCCATTGCAAATCTTTTACCCTCTTGGCCCCTGTGTTTTGATATGCACCTTTAAGTTAAATCTTTGTCCCCTAACTATTTCTTACATGGTTTATATGCACTGAAGTGTTGGTGAGGTTAATATTGTGGAGGTATGCTTGAAGAACTTTAACTACAAGTTCATAACCGCAGCTCATTTATATTGCCTTGCAGGGCCGAAATTATTCTTGGAAACATCATTAAGAAGAAATGCTGGAGGTAATGGAGACAGAAATATGTCAGATTGCTTCACCATTGTCATTTGAGAGTAAGAGATGGATTTGTGTGTGTAGCCTTTAAGTGCATAAGTGTGTGTGAGTGAGGACGAGACAAAGGGATGGCCCTTACTTTTGCATCACATAACAGCATGAAACAACCATCTTGCAGGTTTTTCTAATTTCCATAAAGTTTCAGATATTCCCTTCATGTTTTTATTTATTGTTGAACCTCCAGATTTAGAAAATCAGGGAGCAGAAAAGTACAGCATCATCCAAAGATATTTTCATCGGTGCCATTAAGACATCCTTGCAAAAGAAGTTTCCCCCCATTTGCTACAGTAGATAGCTTAACCCCTCACAACCTGAAGGCTGACTGAAATCTGCTGTTTGGACATGCACATAAAATGTGCTCGTGAATATATAGGTGTTTGAAACTATGCAAACATTTATGACATTCAGCATTGTGAATTTACACTTGTGTTTTAAATTTTGGAAAGCATAATACCCCTTCTTAAAACAACATGCATTGAGCAGCCATAATCTGTTTCGCATATCTCACTGTGCTGAATCTTTCCTCTCCCTTTTTGTATCGTTTCTCTCCTCACTTTATCAGGCGATCCAGTTTGGTCATTACAACTAAACTCTACTGGGGTGGAAAGTAAGTAAAACACTCCCTTAAACATTATTTTTGTGCTTGGATGGTATGTGTCAAATGTTGATTTAGGATCATCCATGTGATCCAGTCTTACAAAGGAGTGAAGAGCTCTGAACTTTCAACAGCTTGTTTTTCAAAGATTTCATGGCCAGCTTTGTTTTTCGAATCTGATACAACTTGTCACACACAGTTACAACCAGTTCTTCTTCAGGGTACAACTACTCACTTAATATAGAAATGCATTCTTCTCTTCTTTCTGTTACAAAAGCCAAAATGTGAATTACAACTTTAACCTCTGACAGTGTCACATTCTGCCAAATTTACACCATTGTCACCATTTCAAACACACATGCGGTTTTCTACACTTACTTTTTGGTTTGAGTGCACATAATACGGGGATTTACTTCCCTCAACACACACTCTCGCACACCCCTGCAGGCTGTCACACTTTCTGGCGGAGACAGTCCACCTGGGTCTGGTGATAAGAGTGAAGTTATTCTCTCCATTTTAAAGCAATCCTTCATTCCTGTGAGGAGGGTTCAGTCCTTTACCTCTCCTCTGGAGTTCTGGATGAATAATGAAGCTGAACAGTTGAAAGCTCTCTGACCCATTTATGTAAGACAGCATGATATCCACATTCACATGTCTTCAACTTTTGAACCTAAAAGTTATTTCATAAAATGTGCTCAGTTTGATTATCCACATCCATATTACATTTGACTTTGTTCAAAAGTATCATAAAAGATTCAAACAGGTTTAATCAAATTTTGTACTTCTTGGTACTGTTATTCATTTAGTTTCTCTCTGTTGAGCTTCTCTTTTTCAGACATTAAGTCAAACTTGATGAAACACGATAAAAAAAAGCTTTGCATTGTAAACAGATAAAAACTGATTGAAGAACAAGTTCTCTCCCAAGAAGGTACCTCTGGTCTTAAGTTATTAAGCCCATGCAAATGTTCTTTGGGAGTCCACTCACCCATCACCTGGCTGCAGAAATACCACAAACCAACCAAAAAGCAAAGGTTTTACAGCAAAACTAAACAAACCTAGTGTAAAAAACAAGTAATGTTTGAATAGCTCATTTCTCGCCTGGCACACACTATATAAGAGATGATTTTATTCATAACTCTTTTTCTTTTTTTCAGAGTTATTAAACATACAAGGGTTACCATCATATCATAGGGCATAAGTAATTTGAGTGAAAGGTAGGCCCCCTGTAGCGGTCTGCAAAGAGACTGAAGGCCTGTTTCTTTGTCTCATCATTGGTCAAATGGTGCGCGGTGAAGGGCAGCACTTCCAATAAGTCCACAATGGACAAAAAAGAAAAAAAAAACTTTCAAAACTCTGAACTAGGAACAGGTGGCTGATGTCACTGGCCATGTCCGCATGTAGTCGGATATCTATTAAACCGCATATATTTTTATTAATTTATTAGTTCTGTCACGCACACAGTTTCACATCACTCAAAACTATCGTTTCTGTAAACTGTAGCTTAAGTGGATATTTTGAAAAACTCTGTTTTTATGGTTTCGTGTATACACCGGTGACGTGATTTTTTTGGATTTCAATTGCGACAAAAAGAAAGACTTTGACGTTGTACATCATTACAATGTTATGAGTGTTATTGTTAGGTTTCACGTCTGAAAAACACTGCCACCAATGGGTCTGGCATGCTCAGACAACCCCCCCCCCCCCCCCCCCCTTTTTTTTTTTTTTTGTAAACAATGAGATGTGAATAAAAGTATTTTCAAAAACAAATGAACATATTTATTTTTGAAAATACCCGGCTATGTGTGTACAGGGCCACAGACACTAAGTCAGTGAAGTACACACTATATTGCTACACCAAGATCTCACTTGGCTTTGTAGCTCCACCTAAATTTCACCTTTGTCCTCCTTCATGCAAAACTGAATTTCCCAGAGTTATTACAAAGTGTCTATTAAATCAAAACTTTCATTTGAGACTTATATTTATTGAGAAAATTCATATGATTACAATTATTTCTGCTTCCCCTTTCCACATAAAGAAAAAAATGGTAATTAGGTTGATTGGTTTCTTTAAATTGCCTTGAAAACTGGTGACCTGTCCAGGGTGTACTCCATCTTGCACCCAATGAAGACTTGTATAGGTTTAAGCCCCCGTGACCCAAAACAGGATAGTCAGTATGGATAAAGGATGGATGGACATGAAAATTGGCGCGTAGCTTTGAAAATATACATGTATCTCTTTGTCTTTGTTTTAAGATTGCCAGTGTTGCTCATATTGTGTTGTGCTTTGCCCCATCAGAGCAGAAACAGAAAGAGGATTGTCAAGGAAACACATCATTGAAGGTAGGATACATAAACCCATGTTGTGCGTGAACAGTAAACTCAGCGCAATCATTTTTATTTGTTAATTGTTTCAACAACTCTACTTCTGCACCATGTCATCTCTCACGCCTCTCTGTATCCCTCAGGTCTAAAAGGCTCTCTACAACGGATGCAGCTGGAGTATGTGGATGTAGTTTTTGCCAACCGCCCTGACAGCAACACTCCCATGGAGGGTGAGTCAGCCAATCAGCACTCATCACTTATAATACAACAGGACAGATGATTTGTCATCAGTATTTGAAGTGTTTGAAGAATGATGAGAGTGGATATTTTCATCCTGTAGAACTTTTTGTGCAATAAAATCAATGTGACAGGAATTCATTACCAGTGAGCTGCTTATTGACAAGCATATTAGTGGTGCATTGGTTCCTCATTGGTTTTCATAAATTAGTTGTGTTCTCTTGCATTCTAAAGTTAAATGCTTTTTACAGTGGGCACTTCGTGAATACCTCATTAATTAGTGCTTTAGCCAAATCGATAAAAAGGTGGATGTTAATTACTTAGCTTTTCTCTGTATTTTGTCTCTGCTTCAGGGGTGCTTTCAGCAAAGAGGGACTTTCTACATTATCTTTATCAATCTCATTGAATCAGCATTGAAAAAAAAGTAAACAGAAAGCTGTAAGAATGAATGGTCTACCTTTGACAGTGTGCTTACCAAACAGTGAATCCTTGAAAAGCACCAAGTCAGTGCTACTGACAGGGATCAAGGTGTTGTGATACTGAAGCCCTGTTGAACTTTCAGCAGTGAAGTGTATGACATCAAAAAGATACTCAACACACTTTGATGTTAGTTTTACAAACTCATCTCCACATACAACCAGTTGGCAACACTTTCCCCAAATCTGTACTCTGTTCATTCCCTGTGCAATCCCGCATAGCCTCTGACACTATTGCCCCTCCTTCCTCCAGACTTATTGCACTCTCACTCCCTCTTCTTCTGTCCCCTTCTGCTGTTTTTGCCTGAAATTAAGGCTTTCAAGAGGTATTTAAATGTGCACTGCACACGGGGTACATGATCACAGCTTGCAGCCGGACCTGCGTGGCAGGAGGGCGGAGAGGGATGCACTAGAAGGCATAATTAAGAGACAGAAAATCATCTTGATTGTTTGTGTGTGTGTGTGTTGTTTCCCATGGCAGGATGGTATTTAGAAAGCCATCTGTGTTCCAGGTTTTAATAATCACTTACAAACTAAAGGGTGAATTCGTAATGTTTTTTACATTCCTCTGCTGCTTTTTATCTCGTCATCTTTACCCCTTATTCTGTTTCTAACCTTTTCTTTTCTACCAGCATTCCTGTTGATCTTTGTCCCCCTTATATTCTGTTGGCTTGCCCAGAACCAGTTAAGCAGGGTGAAATACAAGGGTCCTGCCACGGTGAGGGATTGCAGTATAATTGGAGTGAGCGGAGGGCGATGATGAACAACCTTAATGACAGCACTAATCTGAGTTTCTGTTGGCTCTGACTGCACGTTGGCTCTTACAGTCCACAGTGTTGGAGCTAAGTGCTTTATTAAAAATGCAGCAGCCTGAATGTGATCAGAGGAGCTGTAGCATGTGAGCTTGTTAGTTTGTGCCAGGGTTGTCAGGGAGAGTTGAGGGGGTGTCAGCAGGTAGAAAGAAACGACTTGGTAAGGTAAGAGGCCTTCACTGAGAATTTTTTTTTCCTACCTCAAAAATGAATATTAAAAAGATGGTTACAGTGTTTGCTTCCTCAAGGCCACTGTTTACCCCGACTGTTTCTCTTCAGTTTTATCTGACTTGATAGTTTCTTTCTGTCAAACTTTTAAATAAGATGGTGTCTTTCATTCTTTCCTCTCTGCCTCTCTGCGTCCTGGGTTTCATCCATCTTTCTCCCTGTCCTTGATAAAGTCTTTCATGAGACTTGGCCATTGGTGATTCAGAACATGTTGCAACCTCTGAAAAGTCACTTGTGCACACCTTGTGCGTTGTGTTAAAAAAGAAAAGAAGGGAAGGAGGAAGGTGTAAAGAAGCATGGTGGGAAGGGGAGGAGAAAGAATTGATGCAAGACATGGAGGAAAAAAGAAATAAATATAATGAAGAACGAGAGAGATAGGAACAAATCAAGGTAAAAATTAAGAAAAAGACTTAAGGACTGAAAGAACAA
Source organism: Thalassoma bifasciatum (assembly GCA_008086565.1). Classification (NCBI taxonomy): domain Eukaryota; kingdom Metazoa; phylum Chordata; class Actinopteri; order Labriformes; family Labridae; genus Thalassoma; species Thalassoma bifasciatum. The sequence goes on along the minus strand of RPOG01000049.1, from coordinate 975,852 downwards.
TAGAAAAAAAATGACAAAGAAAGGACCGAGAGAAAGAATGAAAGAAAAACAGAAAGAAACAACTTTATAAAAAATTTATTGATTTCATCCACCTCTTGATAAGATCAACGACCTGAAGTGAAATTCTTTGAGAAGTTGCACAAAGGTCTCACAATAATATCCGATTACACAAAACAGTTTCCCTTGGAATCTGTCAACTTCACTGATAAAGCCACAGTGTACTTGATATAATCAAACTATTTGCTCTTTTTTGCAGTTCTCTGAATCCTTTGATAAAAGAAGGAATGCACAAAGAAATATCTTTTTCTTGCACTAAGCCTTTCTTTGTGCCTTTCTTCACATAGGTTCATGAACACAACCTAAGGAAGTGGACAGTTCTGTTAATTGAGTTTCCAGAGTGTTCTGGGTTGATTCATCCGCATATACATAAACTAAAAGTGAAGGGCGTACTTCTACAAGGAGCCTTTAAGGATCAGTGTTTGGTCTGGAAAGGACATACTGATGATCTCTGTGTTTGTATTTTGTACAGGGTGGAATTAATTTAAGACAAACTTCAAAACAACTGGCTGATATCTTTGTTTGTGTGTATGTTCACAGAAATCGTTCGGGCCATGACTTATGTAATTAACCAAGGCATGGCGATGTACTGGGGAACATCGAGGTGGACGGCAATGGAGATCATGGTAAGGCATGAGGAGCTTTTTGTATTATAAGACTAGGGCTGCACAATACATAACTTTTGTATCGTCGTTGCAATATTTGCATGTGCAATATTCATATCCCAAGGTATTTAATATATATCACAATATATTAGAGCCTTTCAATCAAGTTTACACAGCCTGTCTACGCCCAATCACAGTACCAATAGATCCAAATGAGCATCCATTTATATTTTTTACCACATTATATGCAACAACTCACACAGTTAGAGCACCTTCTCTGTTATTTCACCTACTGTTACCAGGGTCTTGCAAAGAGACGTGCAGCATGAGTGGTCAAGCGACTTAGAGAAAGGGAGCAGTGAATGTAAGTGGAGCATAACAGGGATTTGGACAATCTGACATATAGAGTTGATATCACCTAAGGTACTTTAACACTTTTAGCGTCAAAAGCAGCAGCTTCCAGATCTGTGCATTTAGCTTTTCCTAAGAGCCTGTCATCATCGTTTCAGGAAAACTTGAAAAAGTATTGCACTTCATCACAGCAAACTAAAAAATTGCAATATCATTTTTTCCTCAAATCATGCAGCCCTGTATAAGACCACAATTAATACAACATCTTCTCTAAGTACAGAACAAACAATTATAATAAAACATGGTTAGGTCTCTAAGTTGCTAATTAATATTTGCCATGATAATTTTCTGAACAACACTTACAGTAAGGAGCAGAAAATGTTCATTCCAGTTTCAGGTTGGGGTAGCACCTACTGTTGCCTCAGACAGTCAAGTATGAGGAATGATGTTAATTAATTTTGTGCAATTCGGAGTCAGAAGGTAATTTTCATGCTGTTTGGTAGATTAGATTTCGTATCCTGCTGATTTGAATAACAGACAGAACTCTTTGATGAAAGAAACCTCACCCCGTAACATTATATTGACCTCACTGATGAGCCAATGATCCATTTAATGAACCTATAAAACTATAGTTACGTTCAGTTGATTTAGCCACATATTACTCTGCACCGTCTTAGTCATAACAAAAGTGAAGGAGAAATAAAAGACGATGAGAGGAAAACGGAAACTTGGACTGTGTGACATCTTAAGGATAAGCAGGTGTTTACAGGAAGTGTTCCCACAGAGGCACAGCGGCTTCCTCGAGCTTCTGTCTCTTTTAATTTCTCTCCTGTTTAAACTCTCGCTTCAGTAATGTATTCATGTATATTTACAGTGTGAAACCACTAAAGAGTTATATAATGACCATATGGTTAAAATGATATCAAGGACCTAACACCCGTTCTCAAATCCCCCACCCCCCTCTCCCTCTCTCTGGCATCTCTATCACCTTCCCTCCCCCTGTTAGCGCAGCGCGACATTGACATCCTCTCTGTGCTATCAGGGTGAAAGCGAGAAGATATCTTTGTAGAACACAAGCCCAGATGAAAGCTGTGTAATTAAGATAGCATCAATAATGAAGGGGGGTAAATAGGGCTGTTCTGTGTCAGAGACAAGAGAGCAGCACAGTATAGACACACACACACACACACACACACACACACACACTTACGCACTCTAAACTCGCACACATAGATAAGAGGTTTTTGTCATGGGTTGCAGGGAAAAGGGCAACATGTAATTTGCAGGTTGAGTGACGGCACCGACATTATCCACGTTATGTTGACTAGGTTACCCCCTCCAGCTTTTCTGTCATTCTGACATGTGTTCCCACAGTAGGAGACCTACAAAGTAAAAGAGCTGGGACACTTTTTAAGATAAACCAAGCACATTATGTATATCTGTGAGTGTGTAATTCCTGAAGCATGTGCTCCCACATGAAGGACATGTGGGAATCCAGATAAGATAGTATGTGATGAAATTAGAATCGGATGTCCTGGGGAGTTTTAATAATCATAATCGATTGGGTGACTTACTTTGAGTCCTGCATTTGGATTCTAACACACTCCCACATGCTGATTATCACCTCCTCCCTTTGCTCTGTGAGCCTCCCCTGTCACTAAGACTCTTATGCATCTTTCTGTCTGGCTGTGATCTCCTTTTACTTTTCTTTTGCATGTTGTTTTTCTTCTAAGAAAAATTAAAAACAAATAAGGTGATGTAAAAATCTCATGCCTTTTCTCCATTTTCTTCTTTCATGTCTTTAGGAGGCGTATTCCGTGGCAAGACAATTCAATCTTATTCCTCCAGTTTGTGAACAAGCGGAGTATCATCTCTTCCAGAGGGAAAAAGTAGAAGTTCAACTGCCCGAACTCTACCATAAGATAGGCAAGTATGCTGTTCCCTCCCATAAAAAATCAGCACCAACATCCTAAGTTTACTTGCAGTTTGTTGTAGGTGAGTAGAGTCACTAAATAAATCTAACAGATTAATGAACTCACCCTTTTTGAGTTGCTCATTCCTCTGAGTTTTAATCACTGCGTTTGTTCTCATCCTCATACATTTTCACCTCCCTGGCACTGTTCTCTCACATTTCTTCACACATCACACTTCTGCGCATCTTAACAAAACTTCTCCTTTCTAACTCTCCATGGTGACAGGAGTTGGGGCCATGACGTGGTCACCGCTGGCGTGCGGCATCATCTCGGGGAAGTATGAAAATGGCATTCCTGAATCCTCGAGGGCCTCCATGAAGGTAGGTAATGTAACTGCGTAATAGTGGCTGCATGTTATCCTTTGAGCACTGTGTCAAATAGAAAGTAATAGCATAAGCTTTGATCACAGCAAAAAATGTCCTTCTCAGTTGCTCTTATTTCACAAGTTAAACCAACTCTACACGTGAGTTCAGTGCCATGTTTAATTCCCTTTTTTTAGTTTTTATGACCAGTAAAGTGACCCTTTAATTAAAGATACAGCTTTTTTTTCTCAAGACATTAAACTCTGGACTGCTTCTGAGTAGCAAATGATAAAAAAACAGGAAGCCTATTCTTTGGATCTATGTAAAACTCAAAATTCATGGTGATAATAATTATGTGTGGTACTTTTTGAGTAGTATTGTGGGTTTTTTCCATTTTTTGAACATGCATATACAGTCATACTGCTGGATTTCTGGACCATTCTAACAGTAGAATGAGATCTTCATGGGACTTGCTGAAATGGTGGGGTCATGATATTATCCCAGATATCCTAACTGGTTCATGATGCTTTGGAGGGGTGGGCCTCAAACACCAAGGTCTGTCCATACCTCTGACTCTGATAGGCCTCCAAAGGGCAAGCCAATCAGAGGAATAAGAAATTTCAAAGAGACAGCAACTATGTTGTTTTTTTTTTTTTTTCAGACAGGGACTAAGAAAGAGTTTCTTAAAGACTAGTGTGAGAAAAAATCATATGAAGCTTTTGGAGTATGAGTGGGACAGTATGAAGCCTGAGGCATCACCTGTGTTTCCCTCATAAACACACTTTAGCCTTGTTATCCAGGGTATGAAATGGTCTGAAATCTATAACAATAATTGAACACAACTTTCAAAAAATATTATCCAATTAAATGAGCGTACATAACAGAAAACATGTGGTGTGTTCATTTTGACTCACAGACTTAGTGTCTCAACTCTCTGAGACATTTCTCTCACATACCTCCACACATCCCTAACTCCTGCTTGACCTATCTCTACTCTTTACTGCATCTTTGTCTGGTCCTTGTCTTTCAAGGCTGTTCTTCTTTGCTCACTTAGGCTGTATTTCCTTTTCTCTCAAACCAGTCATATCAGTGGTTGAAGGAGAAAATAGTAAGTGAGGATGGAAGGAAGCAGCAAGCCAAGCTGAAGGAGCTGAACCACATTGCAGAGCGGCTGGGCTGCACTCTGCCTCAGCTGGCTGTTGGTAAGTTTAGTTCACCGTCTAATAAACAAATCCTGTGAAAGCTACATTAAAGAGTGCTTTAGAAAACATAGCTGCTTCCAGGTAACAGGCAGAAAGCTTTTTAAGCCGGACCTGATTCAGATTATCACACACAAAGTCTGTGCTTGTTTTTGTATTTCCTCCAGCTTTAAGTGATAATACTGACTCTTTGCAGCATAGCATTGTTGCTCATCAAGGACAAAATACCTGAGCAGCCTGGAGGCAGAATGTATGCAGCCAATTGTGTAAAAGTTGACTTTATAGCTTAAAAAGTGTCTGTAGAGAAAATCAGGTTTGGTGGCGGTAAATTGTTTTCTTCAAAAACAAACCAAAACAATCAGATAAAACAAAACAAACATACCAAAAAAACAGTTTAATCTGTGACATTTTCTTTGATTCCAGATGAGCAAAATGAGGGACAAAACTTAAGAGCTTGTTGCCTAATGCTTATAGATGATAGCAAAAGTGTGCCATCAAGTGGACACTGTGTGAACTACAACCTTTTTTACTCTTACCAGCATGGTGTCTACGAAATGAAGGAGTTAGCTCAGTTTTACTGGGAACATCAAACCCTGAGCAGCTCACAGAGAACCTCGGGGCCATACAGGTGAAAACACGCCAGCACACATACTGTTAAAACCTGTTTTTAGAATGGAAACATTTTTACACACTCAGGTTCCTTTCCTTGTTTAGATTTTTAGTGCCTGTATTTTGTTCTTTAGTTACTCTACCTCTTTCTTTTGTTACCCAGGTCCTTCCAAAGATGACGTCTCATGTTGTGTCTGAAATCGACCACATCCTGGGCAACAGACCGTACAGTAAGAAGGACTATCGCTCTTAGACCTGGTTGGTGGACTAAGAGGAGGACAGCTTATCTGCTTTCCCAGCTACTTCACCATACTGCTACTACTGACCTGTAGTTCAAAGTTTTGAGTCCATGGTTCTGTCCTTGGGCTTCACTCGTCTCAACTTCAGCCTGGAACTATAAAGCCTTGCTATACCCGGCCTTGCATACCGTAACCTCGTCTGTAATCTTGAGACTTCTCCTGATTTTGCAGATTAGCTCTACCAGGTTCATCTCAGGTCCAGTCCAGATCAGCCAAGCGATGCTTCGCTCAGCTTTTAGCAGCCTCGAATACAACTTAGTCTACTGCAGTAAATTAAAAGCACTGGTTCATTCAAATAAAACTATGCAGAATTTATTTTTCATGGCACATTCAGGGGTCTCATTAAGATATTTAAACAGTTTGACTGATAGTTTTTGATACACATTCATGTAATTGTACACATTTAGAGTTAGAACAGCACAGTGAAAGTCATGCATAAACATTTGGATCTTCTTTTATGATGTTTTAACAAGTTATGAGGAAGACTGGTGCCTCATAAGCAAATGAGACCAACAAGTGGAAATAATTCAACTTAATGATTTTTAAACTGGTGCACATTTCAGTCTTCAAAAATGCATACTGATTATCATCCTTCTTTTTGCATTTTTCCACGCAAATATTGATAAAAGATAAAAGACAGATGGATGGAAGTTTCTGTAAGAAAAAACTCCTAACTTGAGAAAAGATTGGCAGTAACAAATGTAATTGTGACACTTCTGATGCAGAGGTCGCTCATATTGACAAAAACTTAAAATTCCTTACAGGTGCTTTAAAGAAGCAGAAGTGCCTTGGTCAAGGGCACAAGACTTCCACCTGATGAGTAGTTGGATTTGAGCACAAAGTTCAGATTTATGAATTGCTCTCAATTCGTGGGATTGAACCACAGAGTAACGAACCCGCCATGAAACCTTAGATTTCAAATTCAGTTGTATCCTTAGAGAGGTGACATTGAGGAGATTTAGTTCCATGAATGACCCCCGAGTCAGTGCTTTCATTTAATCGCTATGCAGAGCAGCAACCAAGATTACCATATGAGCTCAATACTCTCACCTCTTGTGTCAGATGAGCACGCTCATGTCATGGGAGAGAGTGACTCACTTATTTTCCCATGAACTGCTCTATGCTGCTATGAACGAGGCCTCAACAAGCCACTTTCCTGTTAGCTTGAATTAGCTTTCAACTACCTACCAAATGTACTCTGTCTCCTATTTAGTATAGCACAGAATAAAACTTAGTAGATTATATATAGGCTGCAAATCCTGAGTGTATTAACCAACAGATGCATGTAAACCCAGCTATAGTGTGCCTCTCTTTTCTTTTTATACAAAAGAGCGAAAGAGCAAAAGCAAAGACTTATAGACAGGAGTTTATTTCTGAATCCTGCAGGCTTAGCTGCTGTCTCTGACTCCTTAAAAAGCAGAGACGCAGCAGTGTCAGTGGGTTAAAGACTCTTGATGAGGGAAAGAGTGAAGCATGTCGCCCCCGTGTGGAGTTTCTGAGGAAGCCCTGCTCTGCAGCAGTAGATTCACAAGGTAGAAATATTGCTTAGCAAACAAACAAACAAGTGGACTTCTTTCACAAATGAAATTCTGTTCTTGCCTGTGAACTGTACCTGCATGGCTCATGCCTCAATGAACCTTGCAGAAAAAGACTCTGATGAATTAAAAAAAAAAAAATTCCATGACCTTGCAACTGGTCGTGGTTATAACTGCAAAAGTGGCTTCTTAATAGCACAAAAGTATTTGGGATGTGGCAAAGATAATAGTATTTATTTTAGAGTAGTTACAAAATATTATTTTGACATTAAAAGATATGCTTTGTGTTTTAAGAAATATTGGGATGGTACATGTACAGAAAATGTTAAAGTATACCTTGCTCCATAAAACCATGAGGAAGCCTCTCTAACATTCGAGAGCTTCACTGTACTGTATGGTTAATATATACATGACATGTAAATAATGTTATTTTGTTGTCCCTCTGCTGACACTCTTCATCACATCCTCCTCCTGCCTGACTTCCCATTGTTAGAGAAGTCTGTTTGTATACTTATAAGTGGTTGTGTTACTTGTTTTCGCAATGGGAAGTCAGGCCATGAAATCATGACAGTGGCATTATTTGAGGAATGGTTTCCTGTACATAAGAAGCTTCTGTTGATTCTTAAAAACTGTCAGTGATACATATTCTCTCATCTGGCGTCTAAGCTGTTTGAGTTAATGGCTGTTATCTTTGTGCTTTGTTGCTCTTGTTCTTCTTCCTCTGGAAAACAAGCCATCACAGAGATCCACAGAAGCAATGGCCAGGTTTAAATTAGTCACTGTTTGGTCATTAAAGTTGTTGTAAGATTGGGATTTTGATTCAAAGGATTCATATTTATAATTAAACTATGCATACTACTCTTCAGCATCAATCTGCAGTATTTGGCTCATTTGAGATCTTTAGACTGTAGCTACGATCAGTTTCTTCTTAATACATGCTCTGATATGACATTGACTGAAATGCTGATCCATTTACCAATCAAAGGAAATCTGAAAGCTATAATGTACTAACTTATCATACAGTAATTATTAAACAGGAATATTAAATATTTGCTTCAAAACAGTTTTTTCCAGTTCAAATTTGCTCCTTGACTGCAAGTCTTACCAACTGCAAGCAATGTAATGACCATAATGTGTAATGAAGATTTAGTGGTAGTTACTGCACGATTAAACAAGTTCAATCCCTTTGACTCAACAGTGACTGACGGACCATGGCCTGCCAGTGTGTGTGGAGACTGCTCCACTTGACAGAGTGCCTTGACTTGAGTCCCGCTACAGGAAAAAAAAAAAAAAAAACTTTCAGGGATGTCTTTCTTTATGAGTTGTTAAAATGTCTTTGGAAGTTCTTCAACACATAGTGACAACACTAATATTATAATTAGCAAAATTATATTAATGATTGGATTGTCTGCCTGTTGTTCACATTATTCCAAACTTAAAGATAATATATCTCAATGTATCTCTGAAGTATTAAATTTTTAGTATTGACTTAAAGCAGTCCAACAATTTGGGTCAGTTTGATCCTGTCCTTTCTTGGCCCTGTAATTTGGCATTTAAGGATTGTTATTCTGATAATGTATTAGACAGTGTTCTGACATATATTCCACCCTTTACCCATGAAATGACATTATTGGTCGCACTCATGGTGGTAATTGGGAGGAAACTGGAAAGCTTTCTTCATTATATTCACTTGTTGGGAAAAAACCCAGGCCAGAATGGAAAAAAGCAACACACAATTCTGCATTAGCAAAACGTTAGGCTCTGAACAGATTGAATTTAAGTTTAACACTTTGAAGATTTCCTGTGCTGGTGTGAAGCAAACCTACGTCCGTTCTGGTGAAACTGTTAGTCAGTGAGTGTAACGTGTTTTATGGCTCAGTGTTGTTTCCTACAACACATGGATGTAGATTGATCCTTTTTGTTAGACATGCAAGCCATCTGCGAATTCTTCTCTCCTGAGCAGTGTATAATCTGTACATATTCTATAAGAAAGCGTGATTAAAAATAAATGCATTGCCAACTGAAACATGTCACTTTTTTTTTTTTGATACAATAGTATCTTTTCTTGTGGTGTGTAACAAGCAGTTCTGTATGTTGTTGTACAAGTTTCAGAGGAGACATATCTCATCAACACAGAAGACAAATAAACCAGCTTGCTTTATTTGTTACAAAAAGACAGAGACAAACCTGGAGTAGAAACCCTCCAGACAATTGATCATGAATTTCATGAAGCTGAAATGTGATACCCCAATCTTCCCTTAACCCTTTTATTTTTTAACAAGCATAACCCATTCCCTTCCCTCATTCCCAATCCCACACCTTTTCATTTCTGCTTTTACTTTGAGCCTGTGGAAAGCAGAGCTATGAGTCCTGAGGAGGCACTGATGGACAGAATGTAGTTACTGGTTAATAAAGAGAGTTAAGGAAAACACAGATATTGGAAGAGGGCTAAGTTGCATGGTATGACATGTAATTAAAGAATATGTTGTCCTAAGACAAGCAGTATCTCTCTTTCTGGACATCACGTATGATGAAAAGGATACACGGTGGGGTTGAAGTTCTTGAGCAGGAAGAAAGAGGCGACGATTACAAGGACCAGGAAAAGGGTGTTGTTGTAGAAGATAGAGAAGGTGGTGGCCTCATAATCAGCAACCTCATTCTTCTTCCACAGGATCCTAAGTTAAGAAAATAATCATTTCATTCACTTTACTTAATTTCAAATACAGTGCAGTTGGTCTTTCTTTCCCTTTCAGCTGTAAGCTAAAGAACTATGAATCTACCTGCTCAATTACAAATTCCACATCTTACCTTGCTGTTAGGAAACATAAAAAAATAACAGATGTCTCACCTTTCATCCTTCTCCTTGCGGGACATCTTGCGGTTGTCAGCCTCAGACAACTTCCTGGTTACCTCCTTAGAAACAGCATCCTCACGTTTCTGGGCGACCCTGAATGATGACGAGACAACATCAGAAACATTTACTGAAAGTTTGGTGAACTTCAACAACAAATCTCAGAAGCACAGCTAAGTACTTTTCCCCCACAATATCGATATTATTATATTATATATTATATAGTGTTATTAGCCAACACTAATTTAGTTTATCAAAGTTTAGGAGTCAGCATAAGCAGTAACTAGAAAGTAAATCATTAGTCTCTCAAAGGATTAACTTTTAGGCATTGCTGTAATACAAGTATGTTAACACCTTGCTTGGGAGAGTTTTACAACTCATATTCCTGCATTTTGGTCAATCATGATCACAAATGACGCATTTGGAGACTGACTGTCAGACACTAGGTGCATTTTGTCGACAGCCAATGGAAAAGTATGGTGAGCTTTCCACTTGTTTTTGTAGTTGTAGCCACTAAACAATACATCACAGGAGCAACTGTCAGAATGATAAATAATGGCAATTTATTTATCAGTTCAGCCGATCAGTGCCCCATTATTCCACATGGGAAGAAAGCAGTGAATCTTGCAAAAGGGTGACATACAGAATAACCAGTTACTTCATCTTACTTGTGTTTGAGAACAAATTTGACGTTCTTGTAGGCGAAGGCCACCAGGTAAGTGCTGACCAAAGTCATCACAGCGTACAACACTGCTGACTGGACAAGGTCCATGTGCCAGATCCTCCAAAACAGCCCTGGAAAGACAGAAGATATAATCCATTATTAACAAAGTCATCAAATGCAACAGCAGTTACGAGCAGAAAAAACAAACTGAGGGAGGTTATCATTACAAATTAGCAACACGTTTTCAGATTAATGTTCCCATTTATTCCTACATAGTAATGAATCTATTGTAAAGGAGTACAAGCTGATGGTGTTATGTTTGCTGAATCACATTTAGTATCACAGTTAGTTTCAGCAATGCTTCATTTTGACACACCAGTCACCCTTATTGCTTATCACCTTTTCTATTGTGTACATTTACAAACTATTTGACAGACTTGAAGTTTTTCTGGTTCGTTCTGGGATATTTTCACAAGCACATCCCTGAACATTCATAATTTTCTGTCTAAACCCTGAAGTGAATCAGTGCTAGCCTCTTAGCTCGTAGCCGATACTCACAGATGGGGATGGCAGAGACGATGAGAGCATTTCCGTAAAATAGAGCAGTAGATTTCGCTGAAAGGTTTCTGCTGAAATCTTGAAGAAGAAGGTCTTCCTCTGACTGCTGCTTGTTGCTGCCTTTTGGTGCCATGTCTCCGAAATGACCGGCTCAGATGCTGCTCAGCTCTGAAAAAGACTGACACGTCGGTGAAGGGAGAGAAGAGGACGCGTCAGCACAAACCCGGAAACTACTCTTCTTCGTGTTAGTGATAAACATGACGCAGCACTTTACTGCCCTCTACTGGGAGACGACAACACATGCAGATACGGTCAACCAAGGCGAGAGGTCGAGACTGTATGGCTGCTCAACACCAATATAAAGAAAAGATCAACTGATCACCTTTCAGTCCAGGGGTGGGCAATTGATTTTCACAAGGGGCCACATGAGAAACCTGAGTCTTTTTAGAGGGCCACAACAATAAGAACACCAACTTGATTCTGCTCATATTAACTTTTTCCCCATTTTAAAATGCTTCTACTTATATGTTTTGATTATCCGCTACTGGTAACCAGAAGAATAAGGAATTTCTGTAAATATGTGAAACTGTGGTGTAGGTCAAATAGGAAAAGACTCCTATGGAAGTGATAAACTGTAAAAACAAAAATGATCATTCCTTTCATGTTGAGTTTTTAAGTTCCCACATATACAAAATGATAACATTTTTTAGCTTCATTTTACCTCTCAAGTGAGAAAACTATTTTTCTTGATTTTGAACAAGCTCATTGAAATCTGGATGAATTCCTGAGGGGTGATCATCAACAGTGATGGATCTGGATTTGGTTTTGTTGAACTTCATCACTTGTCACTGTTTATTAAGGGCTCATGTGCACAAATAATTCCATATGGAAATAACTAAAATGTCATGCTTTTAAAAATAAAAACAACACAAATGCATAGTTTTTTTCCCCTCTTTTTTTGGATTTATATTCAAACCTATGATTGACCTCCCGTGGGCCTGACATGGACACCAAAAGGCCGGATGTGGCCCCAGGGCCCTCAGTTGCTCATGTCTGCTGTAGAGCTTTTACCCATCAACCCGCATGTTGTACTCAGGTGAAATTTGACCAATTTAAAAGTTTTATCTTTAAAAAACAGGTTAATTTAGTCAGGCTGTCTGAGATTTCAACACAAAAATACACTGTCTGGCCAAAACAAAAAGCCATCAGAAAAAGAAAAAAGAAGGTGAACACTAATATTTCGATGGAACTTATTTTCAGGAATTGCATTCTCATCCCAAATGCCCTCCTTGTAAACTCAACAATAGGTACATCTACTGTTACAATATATTAAAACCCATGAAATGAAAGACATTGCCATTGAAAAATCATCTCTGAAATCATTTCATAAGTACACCCTCTAAAGTTACCGCAGCACAGCTCTGAGCTAAAGTGTTTGCTGCCTCCACATGACCACTAGAGGTCAACATCTACAAGTCTGAGCCTGTAGATCACAGACAATCGTGAATAGTAAGGTCATGTCCCTGTGGTCCACATAATTCTCATGATGCTGCAAAAAAGTAAAGTTGCAGCTTTCAGACTTTGGAGAGAAGCTACAATGTGGATTTCATTCGTCACCAGGAGTTTGATCTCAGCCTTGAAGCAACAATTTGGGCTGACAGTAGAGAGATTTTTTAGACTGACAGAATGAGTAGACCACATTTCTCTCCAAAGGGCAACGACAGATAGAATCCTGGTCTTCATAAACATAAGTAAACATGACTGCTTATTTCCCTACAGGTCCACGTTTTGCCTGCTGTAGAACTTCTGCTTCAAAGGAGTCAGGAGTAAAAACTAAACATCTTTATCCTCACACACAACCTCATCTGACAAACATGTCACAGTCCGTGGTAAGAATAAGTGTGACCACTCAGTGACAGATACACCACCCATTAGTAGAGGGTGGGCATCAGCAAAAGTGCCCTCTCTTCCTGATCTGGTCACATGCCCGCTGCTGGAGACATTTAAGACCTGTGGAAAAAAAAACAAAAAAAAAAACAGACAGATATTTTGCCGGCTGCTGCTACTGCTGCCACCGCAGTGCTTAACCCCCTGCTGAGCTGTTCCCTTTCTTTCCCTGTGTTTGCAGGAGAAAGCAGCATGTGCGTGTGGCTGAGTACAGTGCATGGTCTTGTGTGTGTGTGTGTGTGTGTGTGTGTGTAAGTGAGTGTTAGAATTCAATGCATTCAGGCAGGTTTGCGTGATGTCCCTGTCTTTTAAATGGGGATAGAGCTTAGGGATTAACCGTGCACTTCAGGGGTGCAGGAAGGAGGCGAAGAGGAAGAGAGTGAGGGAGGAGGTGATGCCGAGAGGCCTGCCAACACAATGCCAGGCAAGGCTGGTAATCTCTTTGCTCTCTCTCTTCCTCTCTCCCTCTCTCTCTGCTTCTCTCTCTTTAATGTGCAAGTGTGTAAGTTTGTGCCAGATTACACTGGCTTTGGTGATACTCCAGACATAACCACAGGGACAAACACACTCTGAATGAACAGCCACAGCTGACAAGAAACAATGGGACAATGCACACATGCAACCACGCACGCGCACACACGCGCACGCACACATATACCAAGCAGTTAGCCTGGCAGCACTTGTATGCTATAGCTCACTTTGATCGTACCCGCAGGAACATTTATGACACATCACCTATCATAGTGACAAATTCTCTTTGAGTTATCTTCTCATGCTTGCTCAAAGCAAAGCCTCAGGAGCTCCACATTTTTTACATCTCAGTACCACAACACTGTACATGTGAGAGTGCGTGTGAATGATACTGTGTAAAAATAGTAATTCTGTGCCATCAGCTATCCAGACATCAATGTATTTGCATTTATTAGATTTCTTTCAGGTCTATGCCCATAAAACGGGCTGATTTACCAGTTAGTGTAGACACAAGCTTTAAACATGCAAATAGAATGAAGTTTATTTCCATGTGATGTACATTATGGAAGTCATAAAACCCTATGTGGTACATTTTGTCTGAGCAGGCTATGATCACACAGTATGTTCTTGTTCTTATGGGATGAAGAGGAACATTATGACCCTGACCCTTCATCCTAACATATTATATACTTTGTTAACATAGGGTCGGTCACTGATGAACTTTTCCTCCAGTCTTAATTCTTGCTTGTGCTCTTCGTTGCTTTGAGCTAAAGTATCTGCTAATGTGTCACTTTCAGGTGTGATTTCATTTATTCTGTGAGTTTTCACCATAGACAGGATATTATATTCATGAGAAATAGTCTGTGATGCCACCCATTTGTTTCCAATACAAAGTTTTGGCACCTATCATCAAAGGGGACTACACTAAAAATGTTGAACCCAAACAGTGTTGCCAAGTCCTCAGCATGGGAAGCAACTGTTGACTGTCCCAGAAGTCACTCGAAGTCACTCGAAGTTGCTTATTGACACCACTGCCTAATTTGCATAGTAGACCATTTGCATGTAATTGTCATGTATGCTATAGGAGAGAGGAATAATGTCATGGGAGAGACCAGAGAACCAATAAATTTTCTTCTGTTGATAGTTTTTTTCTATCTTTATCTTCATTTATTCTTAACAACAACAATCCACCTCTTTTGACTGGTCTTGGGACCAGAAAATAGGAAAGTGATTTGTGTTAGACACATACATTTTACATTTACATCCTGCCCTTGGATTTGCCAGCAGTGGATTTGCAAATGCGTAACCCAATTGCATACAGTCACCTGATCTTGCTGCAGCTGAAGGAAACTGCTGTGCTATCAAGCCAGGAAGACTTGTCCGCCTGCGAGTGGTTTGGAACGTGGGGCATGGCAGCAGCTGCTTGTGGAGAAAAGCAAGGTCAGTACAGGCTTTTACATCGGTCACCAACTTTTTTCTAGTTATATTTTGAAAAAGAGTTGTTAGAGGGGTCTGAAAAGTTGCAGAATACAGTAATAAAGTCACTTAGTTGGCAACACTGACCGTAACCCAGCATTGTTGAAGTTTGGTTGAGGAAAACAGTCCAGCCTTTAAACTGTTTACAGACAACTACTGGGTGGCCACATGTCAGTCGAATTAGCCACACACTCATACCAGTCAGTTATGTCTATTCTGATTGTGCATCATTGGGTTTCGACTGCATGCTTTCTTATCCATCAACTCGCACTGGTTGCACGTTCAGTGTGGCAGGTAAAACATGAAGTCTGTGAAGTCCTCACTGGACCGACTCTTATTGTCAGTTCGTTGTTATAATTAAACTAAATATGATCAGGTGTCAACATGGTTTATTCCATCTTGAAAGACGGCTCTGACTTCACGGAGCTGACATGCATCTGGTACATAACATATCAGAGCCTGTGAGTTGTTTGAATTTTTTTTTACCTAAAGGAGTGTGCCAGTTCCTTTGCTGCTCCTGTAATAAATTTTAAAAAATCAGGAACAATACAAATTCTTCTCCATTACTTAAGCTCTCTCTTTAGATTAGCTGATCGAGGATATTTAAGCACACACAATTAAACATGAAACCTTTTAAAATATCTTTTTTGTTAAGGAAATAAATATTCAGATCTATATGGAAAAAATAAAATGAGATTTTAGTGTTTTGCTTACCAGTAGTTAGAATCTTTTATGCAAAAAAGCTATCACAATGACACAAAAAGTTTAAGTTTGGTTTAATTGGGTTCGTTTTCTCTAACCTCTAGCCTATGTAAAATCAGCCAACTTATCTTAGTTTTTCTCTCTCGCTTCCTTTGAAGAAAGGAGTTAAGATTAGCTTTTTGTGAAATTTGGAGCTTAAATTATAAACCATGCATTAGAACAGGACTTGTGCTTTTTTATTTTCTTCATTTTTTAACGTGTCCTTCTCATTTTCTTCATTTTTGTGCTTCCCTCTCATTTTGCTGTAGCGTAATGGTGCTGAGTTTTTGTTCGTCTGGCCTCGGACTGTCTCAGGTTTCTGGCTGTGTTGGCAGCTCTCAGCTCTTGGCACTCACATGGCTGTGAGGTCATTTCAGCAGATTGGCAGCAGTTGGGCTCAGGTCATGTGACATTCAATGGCCCAACATGACTCTTGCTGTTACTCAATATGGGATGGGAAAAAATGGTGAGGGTTTTGTGTTGGCTTGAATAACTTTATGTCAGAGAACACAAGGAAGAAGTTTACTAACATATTTTTGTACTCTTGTACAGTAATCTCTCAAACCTCGGTCTGATGTCATTCTAGGGGAAATGGGCTGAAATGGAACTGGGGTGCCATGCAACATTTTAGGGTCATGTGCTGTCTCCTCTGTCATCCTGTCCTTGAGGAAGAGATTATATTCACCCTTCCACCAGCTCCAAACCCATCCCTCAAACTTCCACACGTTTTTCCCTTTCACAGACATTTGCTCAAACAGTTGCGTGTGCTTCTCTATTCCTATGATGTGTACGATGTATGTGATTTATGTTCCCCTTTGGACTCAGAGGCATGAAGGAGAATGTGATATGGTAGAGGTGGTGGGTGGAGGTGAGGGCTGGAGGTCCCTCAGAGAGATGAAGGAAGGGAGGAAAAGGAGTGAAATATTTGTCTTTTCAAAGGATGCTGGACATGTGTTTACACTTTCTACCCACTTTCGCCATAAATAGTTTCCTCGGCCTCAGGGCTGCACACTTGCATGTGAATCAACATGCAAACATATGAGACTCTCTCTCTCTCTCTCTCTCTGGGTGTGTTTGTGCGGGGGGGATGATAAAAATAGAGATGGAAAAGATCGAGAAAGAGTGTGAGATCAAGCCTCAAATCAATTCAAAGGGCGATAAAAATGTTCTAAACTTTTTCAGAGAAAGAAAGAGTAAAAAAGAAAAAAGTAGGAGAAGTAAAACAAGAACGATAGACCAGATGAAAGAGGAAAAGAGAGTCACAGAAATGGATGATGAAGCAAAGGTAGAAAGAATGAATGAAAGAGAAAGACAACAGAAGTTAAAAAGGGAAATAAACTACTTCATGTACAAATTAATGAGAATCGAGGGAAACGGGAAAGAAAGAAGAAAAAATCTATGAATGAAAGACAAAGAAAGAGAAAAGTGAAGGATAAAGGAGAGAGAGCGAGAAAAAGAAAAGGATAAAGCATGAGTATATGACAAAAAAAATTGAAGGACTGAATTAAAGAGGGATAAAGAATAAAAGGGGCAGAGAAAAACAGGTAAGATAAAAAAAAAGAAGTATGGATGACAAAAAAAAGATAGCAAGTAAAGATTTACCACCGGAAAAAAAAAACAATTTAAAGAGTTTATACGTCTAATTTTGAGGCAGAGATTTGTCTGTTATGAATCTGCTTTTGAAGGAAGTCCTGATGTCAAAGACTCAGGCGTTTTTATAAATAGTGGGTTTGATCCACTTACACATTATACAAGTAAAAAACGTCAGTGTTACTTATAAGTGCGTCATTTTATTTGTTCCCTATTTTGTGCGTTTTCCAGTTCATGGTGACAATAACAATAGTGCATGAGTCAGGCTGTGGGCGTGGAGGTGAAGCTGCAGTCAGATAGACATTTATCAGGTCAGCCAGACCCGGGCTTTGAGATTCAAAACTATTCAGACTGCGATGACACAGGCCCAGCTTTGCCTGGCAGAGTTATGGTGACCCTGCAAAGCAGAGTTTGGACCCAAAACAAACACTCACGTGGTTCATTCCTTCACTCCAATACAGCCCTGATTTCACAGTGTGCTCACAGAGAAGCAAATAGATAAGAGTGTGCTGCTCTGTTTTAACATGTGGTTGCAGACAGAGCACATCACAGGCTGCACATCCATCGCAGAAATATTTGTTAGTGAATGAGTGATGTGGGAGAGTATATCGAAACACATGTAACAACAAGAAAGATGTGCACAGGGCAGTTGGTGCGGTGTGTAAGCATTTGTGAGCATGCAACCAATGTGCAGAGACATGAAGGCTAACCTGCTGCCAACTTGGCTTGTCTCAGCTGCAAAGAGGGAGCAGAAGATGTTGACATTTTGGCAGTGGTAGGAAGCTGCTGTTCCATCTGCATCTGAAAGGTCACTGCAGTGGGTTTTTTGGAGCACAGTATGTGCGCAAATGCGTACATGTGCATGTCCGTGTTAATGTGTGTGTGTGTGTGTGTGTTTGTATCCCTGTAACTGCCAAAAGCAATGTGTTTAATGTGTGTGTCTTTCTCATCATTCTGTGTGAAAAGAGCAGAGGAGGGCTATAAACAAAGATGCTGGAAGTGTTGGGCATAGCACAAGCAGAATAGTCAGACTCCACCCCCTGCTTCTCTCACTCAGGCACACACACACAGTCATTTGTTCTTGCATTTGTACACACACACACATACACACATTCTTGCTTTGAAGATGTTTATAGGAACTATGTAGGAACAAGCCGGAGGCAAACATTTACGGTTAAAGGAATACTCTGACATTTTGAGAAATTCTGTTCTGCCAACTGAGTCCAGCAAAAAGGATCAAGATCTGTGTTATCTTTGTGAAACACTCATCACTTAATTCAACACTAAAAGCATTTTGGCTGTTTTTACACTTCTGTTTTTATTGTTAGATTACAGCAGTGTTTCTCAAATATTTTCAGACCAAGGACCACTAACCCCCTGAATAAGGAAATCACAGACCACCAAGTTTATTAGCTCCAACCTGACATGAGCAGATGTTGCACTTAAAATATACCGCACAAAAAAGACAGAAAGGAGAAAAAGAAAAAAAGTGATAAAACCAAATGTACAAGTATTGCTATGCCATGGCTGCTCAGTTTAAGACTTCACTGGCATCTCTGACAAACTTTGTGTGGGAAGGTTTCACAGTTGATCAGCTGTTGTAGAAGCAGCTGCACAAATTTAAATCCAAAACATAGTCCGTGTCTGAAGTAATGCCAGCTCAGGTCTGTCCTTGTGCCGTGTTAAATAAGTACTTTATTAGCTGGTGGTCATGATCTCATCCAAGTTTTGGATTCAAATAAAACCACATAGACTCTATCCTTGTCATGTCAGCATGTCCCAGCTGTTCAGTCTTACAGATAATTCATGGACAATGGGAGCAAAGCTAATCATGTTGGCACATTTTATAGATTTGTCAAATGGCAACAATATCCTTGGAGAAGTATGTGTGGAGTGTGTCAAGAGCTAGAAGTCCATTGAATTTTTACACACATGGTGTGAGAGCTGGGTTTGCATTCTTGGCATTTTGTCAATAATGTAAAGCTGGGTGAGATTTGCTGCATGGCAATCATGGATGAGATACTGAAATACTAAAATACTGTGGAAAGTCTTCAACTGAAACAACTGTATTTTTTGCTAACAAATATTTTTTTTGTCTAAATAGACAGAATATGGAACCATGTTGCTGCCATGCTAGGACATAAAATTATCAAATTCCAACTTGAAAAGTTATCGTTAGTGCATGATGTTTTTAGCAGTCTAACATAATACGTTTTGACAAAGTGCACTCTCCCCCTCCCTGCTCTTTCAGCCTTCTAATGTCATTTTTCTGTCATGGCTTTCATCAAGATTCTTAAAAGCTCTCGAAGGTGTTGTCCTTTTCGTGTTGCTTTGCATATCATGGCAGGAAAGTGAGACCAGATCAAGTGACTTCTATGGAGGCAGATTTGTTGATGCCTGATCTGCAGGTGTGAACTGCTGTGATTAGAGCTGTCTCCTGAGATCATATCAGCCATACACATCAAAAATACTGTTAAAAATGTTAACGTATCTCAAGATAAATAGCATCTTTCTTTAACAATTAGATTTTTATGTCATTATGTTAATGTTATAATTCTGTTTTTCATATCACAACTCTTTCATTCCTTCTGTCTCTGTTTTTAAGGCATGAAGGTGCTTAATAGAGGAGAAGTTTGAGGTTGAGTTGAGTTGAGCTGAGTGAAGAAGGAGGCAGACAGGGCTCAATACACTGGTAGTTATTTCCTCTGTAAACCACGGGAGAATTGTTTCCAACAAGTTAATTTAGGTTGTAGAGCAGACGAAATTATCTGCGTGTGCCTGTATACTAACACACCACCCTGGACACCCCTGTGAATGTTTTTGAGTCTTGAGATTTATACATATCACCATATGGTGAGCATACGAGATCAGACCATGTGTTTGAAGAACACATGCGAGATGACAGAGTATACTTCACATCTGACCTACTAAAAACCAGGATCAAGGGATCAAAGCTGGCAGGCTACTGCTGCAGAGTTGAACACAGAATCAAATTCATATTCTGTACAACGCCTATTGTGTAAGAGCTGACTTATTTTCTATATCCTGTCTTTACATAACCTTTCATAATAAATCCTGTTTCTCTTAAATGAACCCCCACCCTCTATGAGAGAGGCTAATTCAAAGAGATGTATGATGGGAGTTTGTTAAATCATGTGTTTGCCCACTAAACAGCTGTCACAAGACTGTTAGTTGTTAGATTTGCATGTTCACAGAGCATGTGTTCAGTCTTGCTTTGAGCTAATAAACTGTGGACAAAGCAGTTTTAATATATAGGCCAAAGGTCTGGCTCTGAAATTGTTGGGTTTGAGTACAGTTTGCATTGCTCCAGGTTCACATTTAACATCTACAATCCTACATGTGGCTCAATAAAGAACCAAGTCACAAAAACTAATGGAAGACAAGGAGCATGATCTTCTGATTGGGAATACAACTAGAAATAAGATTTTATCAAGACCCCTAAGAAAGCTGTTACAGTCCCTTTAAACAAAATTAGGATCAACCTTGCTATGATAAACAACAAATGTTGCTGTTTAAGGCCCCTTCTTTCCTCTGGGCTGGATTTATCTTTGTCAACCCAAGCTCAACGACCCTTCCTCAAAATGACATCCCAGTCCCCTGGCGCGTGACTCGCGTGAACTCATTGCATGAACACTTCTGGAATTGTGTGCCGAGGCCACTTACGATGGCATGGTAATAAAAAACATAATTGCATGATACTTTCCCTGTGTGCATGTAAGGCTGTGAATATGGAAGTACTTTGTTTGCTGGTGTGCGTGCAATTTTGATCATATGCTAAAGGTGCTTGTGTGAATCGATGTTAATGTCCAATTCCCTGTGAGAGGTTGACATACTTGCATGAGAGGGTGTAAACGCGAGTGTTTGTGTGCTACTGGTTGAGGCAGAGGCCAAGGTCTTATGAGAAGAGAGCTTCGCGTGTTTGCATGTGGGAAGAGGGGCAATGAATGTGTTGGTGAATCTGATGCTAAATGAGGAGTGGACGAGGTGGGCAGGAAGTGTGTGAGTGCTAGTGTGTGTGTTTACATGTGTGAGCCACTGTGCTAATGAAATGTGAAAGCCCTCCAAGTCACCTCTGCCCTCCCCCCTACTGCACTAAATCCTGTCTGCCTCTCACTCTCTCCCTCACACACACACATACACTCACACACACACACACACACACACACACACACACACACACACACACACACATACACTGCTCAGGTCTATTCTCTATATTCCCTCTTTCACACACACATAAACAGACATGTGTGCGCAGCTCGTGTTAACATGGAAGTGTTAGCGTGGAAAGAGGTCTTCTCTCTGTCTCCTCTATCCTGCGAGGCGAGACTCTCCCTGGGCATGTTGAGAGTACAGCTGGCAGTCCAGGAGCCTCCAGACACACAATAACACACCATAACACACACAGATATATACATGCATGCAGACAGTAGCACGCTAGGCAGTGGGTCATGAAGCCGCTGGCGTGAAGGATAGACGGGTCTGACACCAGAAAAGCAGACAGCTTCCCTGACATGCACTGGGAGCATTATCAGGATAACAATGGCGTGTTTCACCATCACGGTCATGTGTGTGTGTTGGGTTTGTGTGTGAATGGGTTAAGGCAATGATGTGTGGCAACAACATGCTACAGATTTATGTACGTGTGAAAGAGCAGTGAAACACAGAAAAACAACTTGCTGGTATAGGGGGTGTGATAATTAACTTAATGAGCTGTCCCAAAATCAGCTAAAAAGTTTGGAAACAAGATGGACAGACTCATGAGTTTTTTGACAATTCCACGAAGAATACTCATGCTGGTTGGATTTAATTCATACTTGATATGAGTTGATATTCATACAACGTAATCATCTGAATTTCAGCACATTTCATACCTAGATGCATGCAGTGGTAATAGCATTTCTTCCATGTGCTTAAGGAAAAATAGGAAATAAAAAAAGGTAATGGTCCCTTCTTATCATACATGCTAGCAAAGTGGTTATAGAATGAATGAGTATGATTCAGTGCAGCACAGATTCAAGGCTGGGTTAACTTGACCCACTGTTATAGTTATTTTACCAAGCACTCAGTGGTGGGGAACCACTCAACAGAAGAGTTGACCAAGCTCCAACAGTAGGTCAAATTTACACACATTGCATCTGTGCCATGGGCCAGTGGTTCTCAAAGGGGGTCAGAACCTCTTTGGTGGTATTGGAGTTGAAACTCTGGAAGAGGGTATGCAAAATCCAAAAGAGTGGACGAGTGTTTTTTTTTAAGAACATCCAAACAGAAAGTACTTGAACCAATTTTACTATTATTTTGTTACCACATGGCAAAAAGTGACTCAGAATGATCATGGTATCAGTGGCAATAAAAAGACTTATGTAAAAAAAACTTATTTGGCGTTATCAGTCTATATTGATCAGTGTTGTTTTATTATGAACATAAAAGTCAAAGGACAATTTTTTCATCATAGTTAACAAAATGGTTATAAGCCTGCCAGCACAGGCAGTGTAAACTGAATGCAGTTCACTAAAGGGAAAACTTGCTGATATTTAAAAACAAATCAGTCAATCAACACCACTGGATCAGTGAGAGAATAGTTGTGACTTCACAGAAAGGATGTATGTCAAAGAGGTGTGACAAAATAAATTTGGAAAAATGCAGAGTTTAGATTTGCGTAATCCGTCTCATATACTTCTAGTGAAGTCCTTATAAACTGATCAGGGCGAGAAGGCCTCTCGATGCCTCCAGAACTTCTGTTGTATTGGAGGATAGTGGGGGATAAATCCCTTACGAACCCAGGAAAGATGAAAGTCAGTTCAACTGGCGGCTTCACATGGACACTTTGCAGCATAGACACTGATGTATGCACAAGCATGTGTACACACACACACACACACACACAAACACAAACACTCACTCACTCACAGAAACACATGCAGCGCACTTGCAGCTGTGATCCAGATGGGTCAGCAGTCCTCCAGTGAATCATACGATCTCTATGACTTAACCAATGCACAGAGCCGGTAGCAAGCGGCACGTTTTCCATATCAACACTACCTCCCTGCTGCTGTCAACTCCCACCCCTGCCTTTATTGCTGTTTCCCTCTCTCTACTTTCCTTGACCATTACTTTCTCTCTCCATCTCTTCATCTTTCTATCTCAAACTGCATGTTTTCCTTTTGTTTCTTTTCCTAGCAAGGTTTCCTTCAATTGAATATTTTAGAAAATTGCCAAGGACACCTGCCAGTAAGCTCAGTGCAGCCTGGAAAGTGTTGACAGGAAGGAACAGTGTGAACAGTTATATCAAAGTTTACAGATTTGTCCCAACAGAACCTCTGTTAAGCAGATATGAACGTGGCATCTCATTCTCACTGAGAAAGTGAAACATACACTTTGACGTAAATGCCTTAAATTGTGTGTGCTCTGAAGAGAGAAAAACCAGGGGAGTGAAGTACTTCCACATATGTCAGAAAGAAACAATCCAACTGGTCCAGATTAGAACTGTGTATAATTTCTGGGAACACTCAAAGGCCCATAGCCCACATGTTTAGACTACAGATTGAAGTGCAGTGTGTGTGTGTGTATGTATGTGTGTGTGTTTGTGTGTTTGTGTGTGTGTGTGTGTAAGACATTTTTTTGTATGTTGTTCCTCACCGAACAGGAACTGAGTCATCCCAATCTCTTTGACACGATCTATTCCTCCTGTTTCCCATGCACCGCATGTTTAAACACAACAGACCAGTAGGGGGAGCTAAAGGCCTCATAATATTGATCTATCTGAATCATAAACGAGTTTGGTTATATTATTAAGAAAGAGAACATGACAGGTGGTGTTTCCCTGTACAGAACCCGTGTCCTGTTTTGCTTCTTTGGAGAAGGAGATTTGAGATCAAGGAAGGATACAAAAAAAGTACCTTTTGTTGCCCTCAAGGACACTCCTGCAGGGGAGAGTGTTTATCTTCAAAAGGTCATGAACTACAGACCGGGACAACTTGTTCATCATACCACCCTGCTGCCTACACTTCCTGGACTTTGTGTCATAAGAGGCAGACCTCCTCTCTCCTCTCACTCTGGCCTTTTGCCAGGAAATGAGGTGATTGACTCAATTTCAAACCAAGCCACAACACAATGGCAACTGCTGTACACACGTTTCCAGTGGAGAACATACAGGGGCTGAAGTTCTCACCATCTCTGTGAGTCAGTTTTTCTACAACCTACATACAAATAAAGCCTCTGGGCATACATTAGCATCCACAACCCCCCTACAAAGACACACAACCCTTCACCTTTAGCTCTGTTACTCAGAGTTCAGCTGTCTCTTATTGCTGCTTGCTTTATTGCACAACTTGCACACTTCGGTTGCCATGCAAGCAGAAACACATATAACACAATGTACAGAACAATCTCCTTTCCTTGTGTGGTTGTGTGTGTATGTGTGTGTGTGTGTGTGTGTGTGTGTGTGTGTGTGTGCGTGTGTGTGCATGCGTGCGTGTGTGTTTTCATACTCCATGTTGCATCCACAGAGTCAGAGGGGAAGCAATAAATGAGTACTTCGTCCTGGCAACAAGTTGTTTTCCTGTCAACATTGCCATATCTAACCATGTGTGTGTGAGTGGATCTGTGTGACCATTCAGCTGGGTGTTTTTCCAGGCAGGAAATGGTGGAGCGTCGTTCTTTCTATCATCTGTCAGCCAGTGCGTTCTGATTCTCAATACTAGCAAGCATCTCTTTAATAGTTTTTCTTATCACATTTTAAATATTTTTCTTCCCTCATGTGTGTTTCCATTCTTTCAGTGTCTCTGAAGACTTGTCATGTGGAGTGATGGATGGTCAATGAGGGAGGAGGGTGGGGAAACATAATATGACAGGGTAAGTAGAAGATAAAGGTTTCAGAGATGAGTAGGATAGTAATAGACAAAAAGGCAGACGAGCAGTGAATAACAGACGGAGTTTAGAAAAAAGGGGAGAAAGATCAGATGAAATACTTAGTGGCATGGAGAAATTAAAAAAAAAAAAAGAAACTGAGAATAGAATCTTTCTGTGGTCACTGACAGTTTTACACTAAATATCAAGTATGAAAAGTATCTTGGCAGAATACTTTGTAGAATTTTCATGCTATGTACTTTTAAGTTTTAAGGCCTACAGGTCACACTGTATTGTGGTGAGCTAAATGTATTACTCTGTGATGCAACTCTCAGACTAATACTTTTTTTCTGAAGTATGACTCAATTCTTGTTACCAGATAAGAATCCAGTAGTCATAAGCTTGAGGAGTTCTCAGGAAATCATGTGAAGTAAGAAATTTATCAGAGGAGCGACCTCTGATCTAAAAATATGAAACGAATACTTCACTGCAAAAAAAAGTAGTAAAAGAAGCAGAATTTTACAACACATAGATATTCTTACATTTGGTTATGAAAACACATAAACACACACAGAAGACAGGAAGAATTCAGAGATGAATAGCTCCTTTTCATAAGCACATTTTGTAAAAGGCACACCTCTTTACCTCATACAAATTTAGACAGAACTAGATTGAGTTGAACCTTTCCAATACGACCCATGTCAATAATAGGCTTCTAAACTATCAGAAATAAATGGGTGAATTCATCCACCTATTTTACAATCTATGATCAAGACAAATGAAAAGACACCATGTCTGTCAAACAAATGAGAAAAGATTCGTAGGGATAACAGATACTGAACGTAATGTTGATTCACCTCTGAAATAAGGTTTGGGGCAGAAGGGAAGATGGACAGATGAACCAAATGACTGACACTAAAACCTGCAAACCACAATCACAAAAAAAAACAAATAGTCAGCTTTTGGAAGATTTTGAAATATTCTCTGTGAAATATGAAGCTGGAGACACACTCAAACAGAGTGTCAACACCCTGTAAAAACGGCCCTTTTCTGCCATTAATAGAGATGCAAGCCAAGCAACGGTTACCACTTCCTGAACAAAAGGAGATCTTTAATGTCCTCTTTTCTGGCTGTTTTCCTCAACCTCGAGTTTCTGTGGCTTAAACCTGCACGCCAGGGGCAGTACTTGTCACCATGGCAATGATGGGCCAGTTTGATTAAGTTCATACCCCGGTCAAATAGCGTTTGGGTGCTTTTTACAGGGGTATACAACTCTTAGAACTAAAGTGGACGAGTAAAGGTGCACAATTGCTTTGTGATTGTTTTAGAAGTGGCACAACATAATCATTTGGTAACTTCTGGCATGAATTCATGATACAGAGAGCGAAAGAGCTTATGTAATAACCAGCCATGAGACCAAAACAAGAAGGCAGAAAGAAAACTAAAACTCTTCCCATTTATCTCATACCATAACCAACACCAGAAAGTCACATGCATAAAAGGAGTCCTGTACATGCCTCTGCCAGAAAAAGTACAGCTCCAAAACTGCTGAACAGGAAGAGAAAGACAGGTTCTTAGAGTGGGAAACACACTACAGTGTTAGATGGGGAAAGGAAAATAGCAGATCACGCCATGATGACAGAGCATATTGGCATATCACACTCAGGTCAAAGATAAGCCTGGGACATGTGCTGAAGAGAGAAAGGGAAAGCTAACAGACATACAGGTCCTGGTAAACAGATACTTAAAGGAATCATAAACTGGCCTTTACACTAGAATAGAAACAGTCCCTTAGGGATTCAAATACAAACCCCAGAGCTACAAGGGAACCACATGAGCACAACTACTGATAATGAAAATGATATTTAACATGAGGGAGGGTTTTTTGGTTGTATGTGGAGAAGAAGATTACAGAAAAAAAAGAGTATGAGGAAAGTATCTTTGGCATTCCACTTCTTCAAACCTGCCAGGCTGGTTTCTAGGTCATTAAAATTCCTCCTCTCCTCTATTCTCTTTCCCTCTCCAAAGCCACTTTCTGCCCCAAGCGACATGTTGGCTCATGTCCACTTGCTCGGCCTTGCCTCTTCTCTCCTACCCCCCCTCCCCCTTCCCCTTCATTGTTATCTGTTTGCTGCACCCCCTCACCCCCCACCCCCAGTTGAGGAGACAAATTTCTCCAGAAGTTTTCTTTCTCTTTCCGACTGCCTCGTGTTTCCTTCTTTGTCAAGCGTTCCCTCCTTTCATTCTTTCATTCTTTTATTCACATCCAGATGCGATCATAATAAAATCCCTCTGACGGCACAGAGCTAGACAGTCATCCCTCATCTTTGTCGACTTCCAGCTCTCTTATTTGTATTTCTTCACCTCACCTTCTTCTCCTCAGTGTCTGATCCCTCTGTCTCCACCCATGCGTGTGAAGCAGAACTCTCTGGAGTGTCATGTCTGCTCATATCCGAGATGATGAAGCAAAACAAAGTAAACGTCAAACATGCCCAGATTCCTTACCGCTTGATTCTGTATCCCCCTGCCAATGACAACAACAACCTCTGCAAAAAAAAGAGCCATGACCTGAGTGAAATATGTAACAGAAACTTGAGCTTCTGAGCGCTTCCAAATGTCAACCTTATAACAGGAAACAATAACAAGCACTACAAAGACAGGCCTGGAAGTTTACTGTTCAAGGGAAGTGGGCAATTGTAGTTATGAACTAAAGCCAACTTTATGTGTTGACTTTAATCTGTCTACGGTAAACAGCATGATTTTTTTTACTGATTCCATATGAGAGGCTTTTTGTCCACAGGGCAAAATGGTTGTTGATCAACAAATAATCAATTTTGTGTCTATGAAGTTCTTAGTAGGTTCAAGAAAAGGGAGTCATCATATAATGTATGATTTTTTTTCACAATATTCCATTCATAGCGTAACGCCAATAATTAAGTAGCAAAGAAACCCATTACTTTCTGCTGCTATGTTGACAAGTTCCACTGAAGTACCACTGAAATTAAATTGACAACAACCATGTTAATAGCATTATTACGAGAACTTTTAAAGCCCTATTTCAAGTACGGAGGGGTATTGAGAACAAGCTGCTGATAAGAATCGATAAAAAATGGTTCGATCCATTGACATCATTAAATTTTATTCTTGCCGAGTCCCTCATTGATTCTTCAGATCATGCCAGAGCAGCCAGACCTTATGTTGATAATTCTGCTCACGCTAGCTTAAGTCTAGCAGATAAATGACAGGTTTCCAAGAAAACTCTGAACTCAGGATTTCTCGCTTGAAGTTTTAGATCAGAAGCTCTAAAACCGAACACATAAAGAAATGTACATTACTCTCTCACGAGAGCTTGATATTCTATATCTATTCACGTATGACTGTTAATGCACAAAACCTGTGAAGCTACTTTTTGAAATTTCATAGGAAGAATTGATAAGGGAATTGATAAAGAGTAGGATAAATGGGAAAAATTGATAAGGGCATTGGTATCAATAAAAATGTATCAATACCCATCTCTGATTACAAGAAAACTCAATATAAAGGTTCAGAAATTCTCCCATGTACTTTGTCATGAAAGCTGGCAACCAGGATAAACTTCAATGAATGAAAGGCTTTGGGGAAATATTTCCAGACCTGCTGACCCAGAGCACTCATGAACCACCACACAAAGCTTGCATCGCCTCCCGGGCTAATCTCCCATACTGCCCCCTCCCTCCCACCCCCTGCTGCCAGAGCCTGCCTTTGATCAACACACATTGTCAAGGCACCCTGGGTGACCTGTGTGAGTGAGGGAGAAGGACAGAAGTGTGGTGGGGGTAAGAGGTCTCAACCTGGAGTGCCGGATATTGTTGTGCTACTTCCTGCCCTCTAAGCCCTGACCCGGGGAACCACGGCCAAGAGAGCCTTTTGTTTGGCTGACCCTCAACCTCTGCTCCGCTCCGCCCTGTCTCCTTTTACTCCCTCTCTCTTTCTTCTCGACCTTTTCTCCTTGAACCTCAAACATACCCTAATGCCATACTCTCAGAATTGATCATCAAAGAGAGTAGACCACCAGAGCACATGCTTGTACTATCAAACACACACACACACACACACACACACACACACACACACACACACACACACATGCATTCCTGTCATGTTGATGTGGTAGCAGAATTCCTGATAGCTTTGAACTTGTGTTGGAGTAAGTCAGTCTCACCTTAGAGGACTTCTGAAATGGAGTTCATGTGACACTGAGATTGCCCCTTTCAAGGTCAACATATTATCAAAATCCACAATCATAATTATTCCAGAAAACTGCTGAATAAAGTGGTCATTTTTCAGCAATGAAGGATGCTGCCAAAGAGAACGTAGCTGATTTTACTCTGGAGTGCATCCCTTTTTTCTATTCTGCATTTTAACAGCACAAACCCCTATACACATGCTTTTACATGTGACGCTGTGAAAGTGAATACGGGCATATAACCTACTATGCAGCTGAGTTAATATCTGCTCTCTGAACCACAAGTGTGTAGACAACACATACATGTGAAACTCAATCTCATGTACTGACGCTTAAACCAGGTGGTATTTTAGGATTCCACTCAGTCTACTTAGAAGAGCATGTTTGTCATATCTGTTCTAGCTATTTCAGGCTACATGCTGCTGTCACAGAGAGAAATTTACAGGTACCATGACTGGTTAGATCACAATGAGAATGATGTCTGTGCACAATGTATGTAGAAGAGGGAGGACAGCTGTGATAAAGTGTGACTGTGTGCATAAAATGAGCACAAAGATAAGTGATGTGTATGCTGATGTGTTGACAGAAGGCTTAATCGATGTGAGAAACTCTGTGTGCAACTTCATCCAGTGGTGAGGGAAATTCATGATGGGTTACCACTACCCAATCAACATTTCTTGTCTTCCAGAAGTCAATTTTGGAGGACGTAGAGTGCAACTATCACCAGCAAAAGCACATAATTGCAACTTGGTCAGTGATAACGTCACTGAGCTTGCATGTTACAAAAGTTTCCCTGTGGAACACAGTTTTTTTTTAAATGTTATATTTGACTGCTTTGATCATTGGAGTTAAAAGAATATTGTGCTTGCTACAGGTGTCTTCAAGTGACTCCAACCAACCCTGTCTATGTGCCCTTTGATTGACCTTTGTATGTATTATTTCAGGCTGAAATCATGACTGTGAAAATGTAAAGCATTTCAAAATTCATGCAACACTTAATCAGAAGGTCTCATTGAACCTCTAACCCAGAAATGAAAGCTTTCAGTTTGGTGCAGCCATGTTGGCTTTGGCACAAAAGTTTATACATTTATGGCTGTAAGACTAGCCCTTATCTCTTTGTCCTATTTAACATCACACGCAATTTCCACCCACTGAGTTCTGTTTTTAGTCATGCAATTTCAGAGAGGAAAAAAAAAATCATAAAATGGATTTATAACCTTCATTTACTCATTCTGACAGGATTTTTCCAGTTATGATACAGTCCTTCATCTCAGTTATTTTTATGGTTACCATCTTTCCTGAAAAACAGTTTGAATAACAAAAAAACAAAGCTTTAGGGTGGTATTACAAAAACATAAAGTTAGTATTGTTTTGAAAGAATGGAACAATTGGACTGTCGCTGACTCAGAAATTGAGGTACCTGTTATGTATGGGCGTTGGGAGTCACTCATATCTGGAAGTTTAGTCATTCAAAGCAGATACTCACAGGTTATTTGCAGTGTTTCCTGTCATATCTCTGAGCTCAACCCTAAAAGGAAAGAACCCACAAGCATAGGAAGAATAAAAATAATCCTCAAATGTATATTTCATTGCCTACACAGCCAGTACAACACTCTGTAAAATACAGAAATATATGTGTCGAGTTTAACATGTAAGTACTGGACGTACTTGCTATGATGACAGTAATTATAAAGCAAGACTTTCATTATTGTTTATGACACCCACGGGTTTCGCTGCCAATCTGACACCAATTACATCAATAAAATGTACTTCTATGTTTTCATGCCATAATGTTGTTGTGTGTGTAAAACAGGCGTGTCAATGCTCAAGGCCCGTCACCACTGTCAAGTGATCTGCCTCCAGTAATTGTGTGTGGTGCAGGCATGTGAGCAGAACCGATCCAAAGGGTGGGGGCTGTAATACTGCACCTTTACCCTGCCACCAAGACAGACCCACCTCTTATGGTGTTTCGGTTTGTAGAATAACTTGATCATCTGTTTTAGGTGGAGCTTTGCGTGAGAGCAATTTATCTAAAACACACCTTTGTTTCTGTTCTTGTAATCATCCACCCTGATGATCCGACCTCTGAACTCTTTTTTGAGGATACAATTGGCTGGAAATGTAACCACACATACTGATGAGAAGTAAAATGGGTACAATCTTGTTTCTTTACACTGTAACAACTATCATAAATTTTGTTTTATATCAAGCTATTTAACTGCATTACCATGTGTTTCCTCAGGTTATTATGCCTCACAACAGCACTCTCCCCCTGATGAATAAAAGGATCATCAAGTACTTGTTGTTTCATGCGTTGAGATCACACACTGACTTCTGTAAGACAAACGGGCAGGCTGCAATTGGTAGGCAGGTATCTTTTTCATAGGGCGTCCTCTGAGACAAGTCAAAACTTGAACAATAGGACATCGTTATGCATGTCAGCCTAGGAGGAATGCTCAAGATCCGTCGGTATGCAACCAGGCAATTACCCTCATATACGTCAGCTCTCCCATGAGTATCAAGCCTATAATTTCCCAATTACCAACTCTCATTGGAACTGTTTTGACGGCATTGATGTTTGCCTTTAAGATGGTGGAATATGATTCTGAAAATCTTTGTAACAGTGAGCAGCTGCGTGTTACCTGTGACTGGAAATGTGTGTATTTGATGTGAGCAGATTAAAGGGTGTGGTTGTGGTTGTTGTGTTTGAATGAAAATTGCCTGGGGACATTTTCAAGAGGTTTCCCCTTTTGACCTTAGTCATTACAGTTCATTGAGTTCTTCATTAAAGATGTCAAAAGAAACATGGCCTTAAATTGTTGGGAGGTTGCCCAAAAGGAATTAATCTACAGACAATACTTTTGAAGTGTTTCCCCCTTTGGGGATCATTATGGGGAAATAAAACATACTCAAATTTCCTGTTGTTCATTTCATGGAACAGCAGAAAAAAGACAAAGTTTCTGTTCTCTATAATCTTAGTTTTGGTTGGTTTTGGGCTTGAGTTGGTGTGCAATGAGTGCAAAAATGAAAAGAGTCAAATACTACTGTTACGTGTAAGTTTATCTTTAACCTCAATCCCACAAACATGTTGTAGTATGATATAAGAATCTCTGAGGTGGTGCCGTTGAGAGTCTGACGTACACAGCTACGTGGCTTTTTCTCAGACCAGCCCTTTTCGTGTAACTGTTTAGCTGATCACGCCTGTTTGCAAATACTGGATGGGAGGCAGTGCAGTGCAGCAGGTTCCTTAAAAAAATAATTCTGGTAAAACAGGGAGGAGAGGGAAACTGACTCAACACAAAGTCAGTAGATATTACCTCCTCCCTTATGAAAATGTGACTGATCATGAACGTGCAGGTAGGATCCTTACCCCTTAAAAGAAACAAAACCTACCAGGAAATCCTGAGAAAATGATTCATTGTTGTCACGTCTGCTCATTTTATTTGGTTCAGGAAGATTCCTGTTAAGTCTCTGTAAAATCATGTGGTATTTTTAAACCTTTACAGTTTTGAACATAATCTCAATTTTGAGAACTAAAGGCAGAGAGAGAAAGCCTCAGACTCAGTGACCATCAGCTATAGGTTGAAAAAGGTCGCTATAAGAATGAATGGAA
Organism: Thalassoma bifasciatum; assembly: GCA_008086565.1. Lineage (NCBI taxonomy): Eukaryota > Metazoa > Chordata > Actinopteri > Labriformes > Labridae > Thalassoma > Thalassoma bifasciatum. The sequence goes on along the minus strand of RPOG01000049.1, from coordinate 942,917 downwards.
GCACAGAGAGCTAAGGATCTGTGAGAGAGAGAGAGAGAGGGAGAGAGACAGACAGAGGGGGGATAATAATAAAAGGAATAATAATAACATATAAGATGACTATCAACTTTTCTTTCATTTTCAGGATATTTACAGTGAGGCCAGTTGTCAAGTTTATTAACTCAAGTACATTATTTTGTGAAGTTTTAAGTTACTTGATTCATTTGGATTATTTTAGATTTGTATTATTTTATACAATTCATAAAAGACTTTATACTGGGTAACTTAAAGCATGTTTGAAATTATTTGTTAAAGGGAGCGTGAGGAGAATCTGTTTGGAGTGAAATTTTCTTGAAGAAGTACTTACTTGCAAAAAAATGAGTGGGATCTGATCTTTCGGTAACACTTTAGATTAGGGAACGCATATTCACCATTAACTAGGTGCTTATTAACATGCGTATAAGTAGCTTACTAGCCCCAAATTAGTATTTATTAAGCAGGCATGAACCCCTTATTCTACCTCTATTGCGCCATGAATTCAGACTTTTCAATATATTAACTCCTAATTATTACTTATTGACTACAAATCAATTAATATGTGTTTCCTAATCTAAAGTGTTACCATATTTATCAACAGCTATGTGGAATTATGTTTGAGACATGACAACAAGCAAACTGCATTAGTCTGTACAATAGTTTAGTAGACTGCTACATTTACCACTAACAGTGAATCCTAATGATGCCCTGCCAGGGATCAACTACCGAGCAGAACTAACGCTTCAGGTTTTGGACGTGACCACTGCAGCAAAACTACTGTATGTGGGTTTGAATGAACATTATTACAAACAGCTTAACCTGGGTTTTAACCTCTAACCATGCTCTATCACTCTCCTGTTTAAATTTCTTCTATTTTTCTGTCCCTTTTCTGTCAGACAGTTATGCTCCAGAGTCAACCAGTACAACTAGATAAATAATAAGGAAAAAATCATTTTCAACAGATAAAAAACACACATCTTTAGTCTCACTGCTAAACTTCGTCACCTGATGTGGTGTTGTCATTCAGACTTTGACTTGCGGTAAATCAATCCAGGGCAGTCTGACTCAATCAGACAGCTGAGGAATAGCATTCAGAAATAACCTATTTTGATGCTGATTATTTCATTTTAAGTTGTGGATTATGATGAGGCGTAGATCTAACAATGAGGCTTAAAAAGTCTTCACAGCCCCTTTAAGATAAAATATGTTAGCTGGCTCATCACAGCATTTTTTTTTTACAGGTGTGAAACTACTTGCAGCTCAATAAGAAAACCTTTGACATATACTGACACTTTTTTTCTACTTATTTACACTTTTCTTCTGACAGTGCTGACCCTTATCTGCTACAACAGTGTAATGACGTGATGACATCTTTAGTCCAAAGCCCCATGTGAACAGTTTCCTTTAGTTTCCTCTTTTTTGTGATCTTCACACCGTCACAGCCTCTTCCACCAGACGACCCCCCCGCCGCCGCTCTCTTTGAAGCTAAGCTCCGCCTTTGACCAGGTTACGGGGCGGGGCCTATCAGTGCAAAGCCGGGAGGCAGGCAGAGCGTCTCCCACCACAGCTGTGCTCAGGCTCTTTGTCGGTTACTGCTCTCCTGCGTTTTTCTACCCGGCAGTAGGATACAAAGAGAGGGGCAGGCAGACAGTATGAAATAGAGACAGAGCATGAGCGTGGCGGGGGCAGCAGAAGGACACGAGAAACCCAACCGGACTATAGTGTAGTCCAGACACGGATACCATTATCTTCAGACCGGGCACGGAGCTCGTCCGATGTACGCACTGGATTTTAAACACCAAAAAGTGTCGAGACCGGGGGGAGTGGGGCCGACTTTATCGCGCAGGTAGGGGATTTTGTCGTCTTGGTGTCTGAGAAATGCAGACTATGGGCTCTGTGAAAGCTGCGCTACAACAAATCACCCTGCCTGCGTATCTACTGCAGTGGATTTTGTTGAAGAAAAAAAAGAAAAGAAAAAAAGCTTATCAACTCCACAGCCCGTGCACCTCAGTCCTGCTGGAGAAAGAAGTGTTAGTGAGTGCGAGAAAATTGCTGAAGCAGCGTGTTGAAATAAAGCTCCGGGGTGCCCCGTTTATCTTTTGTCACTGCTCCGCCGCAGTGCCTGTTGTGTGTGTGTGAGAGTGTGTGTGTGAGTGAGGGAGCCGTGTGTGTGTGTCGGTCGTAGCCTACGTGCAAACTTGCTCGGGCAGCAATGTGTAAGCGGCACGTAGACGGCAGGGGCCGCGTATCGGACTCCCGTGATCAAAATATATGGTCTCCGGAGAGAGAGAGGTTTTGTTACAGTGGTGATTTTATCGCTCCTGATGGAGACGCAGCTGTAATTGCAGGCGTGTTGGTGAGAGCACAAGAAGCTACACCGGAATAGAAGTGAAAGAGCACATTTCTCCTCATTATTCAGTCCATTAATCTGAAGCTGGTGACTCTGAGAAGCAGGATTAGGTCATATTTTTTCCGAGTGCGACCCATTCTCTCTCCACTCAGTAATAAACAGACTGTAAAAGGTTGCGTACTTCAAAGTGTGTTGGCTCATCACAAATGTGTAGACCCGCCGCCGTGTTTTTCCTGTTTTATCTGCAGGATCATCGTGAGATCGGCGCAGTTTGTAGGTGTAGTTGTCAGAAGGGTTAAACAGGTTTCGTTTCAGCTTGTCGAGAGCGAGGGGTTTCCTTTCCAGGAAAAGGAAGATGAGTTTGTGGACTGTTATTTTCGCAGCGTCCACGCAGCCTATTAATCATCACTTTATGATCAGGATGACTTCACTCGGAAACTAAGGGTGCCAGTACTAATACGATTACAGGGTTTTAGGTGTTCACTCTGATGACTCCTCACTCTGTTTCTTTTTCTCTCAGGACTCCTGGGATTTAGGAGAGGGGGAATGGATAAAACTTTACACATCCTCCAGAAACCCACAGACGATGTGCCGACCGGGATCTCCCTGGATGTGAGTTTAAATATGGACGAAGGGGAAGATTTCACGGAACAGCAAATCGTAGGACTCCCGGACAAAATATCTCTCGTGAAACCATATTTTAAGAAGAAGCCGAGGAAATTGGACGCTAAATGCCTCCACCGAGCTCTAGAGGATCCTATTCTAACCACCTTGCTGAGCTCGGACACACTGGTGTCCGGGGATGGGGTTTTTGTTCCCCGGAATCAGCCTGGTCGGACTCCCAGCAACCTGTGCGCAGCGGCGGTCGCCAAACAGAACTGTATCGGCCCCGTGTGTCTCAAAGACCCGGGAGCTGCGGATGGTGCGCCAGCGGGGGCTGGAGTACCGGGGTTGATGACCCGGGATGGTGACGTGGAGATAGCCGATACTACTGCAGAGCTGGAAGAGACTGAGCGACGAGGGGAACGACCCAAGATCAGTGATCCGACCCCAGACAGCCGTTGCTTTCAGCCGAAACCTGGCCTCAGGGCGGCTGGGAGCACAGTGACAATAACACCTCCCGTCAGGGATTTACCTCCCACAGCTGCACCCCAGGCTCCTCACCAAGAGGGGGGCATTAAAAACAATGACCTCTTAACCTCTTTGGCTAAAAACCTTCCAGCAACAGACAGCCCTGGCCTCCAGGATCCACATCCCCTCCTGCTGCAGCCTGACAAAGGAGTGCTATTTCAGGACAAGAGTGAAGAGGCCTCTTTAGACCTGGTTTTTGAGCTGCTGACCCAGCTCCAGTATCACACACACCAATCAGACTCAGTGGACATTTGTGTGGATTTCCTCCAAGGACAGTGTGGTTATGGCAGTGACTGTGCACACCACCACACTGTCCTGCCTTACCACTGGCAGATCCGCAGGAGCAGCTGTCAACAATGGCAGAGCATAGCAGACGACTCCCAGGAACAGCTGGAGAGACTGTACTGCAACCCAGACAATGAGCAAGTCAGGCTCAAGTTTCAGTAAGTGTCCCTCCATGCTGTTTACTGCAACCTGCACACTCTTTTGTCCTGTATTGGGTATACTGCATGGTTTTTTATTGAGATGTGGGATGCTTCTGTGAAGGAAAGCAGAAACATGGTGTTTCTATTGTGGATCTGTGCTATCTGCTCTTTTCAGTTCATTTAGCTCAAAATAAGGAACTGAAAATATCATGCATGCTGTTATGGGAAAGCATCGCATAAGACTCGATAACATCATCAACCCAGACCTTTCTTTTTTGCCTTAAACTACTTTTCGTTCTCGAGATGGAGTTTAAAAAGTGCATCACATCCTCTTTGGTTCCCAGATTTCAGTGTTTAATTGTGAAAATGTTTGCTTTTTGTGGCAGACAGGTGTGCTGTTGTCACGTCACAAGTTCTTCTGATTTAATGAATATTTGACACTTGTGACATGGTAACAACAGCACCGTAAGCTGATAGGCTGCTTGTGAATGAGAGGCACCTCTAGTTTGGTGTGTTAGAAACTGTAGAGTCGGGCTCAAGGGCTTCCTCTTTGGTTTCACCACAGGTGACAAACTGAAAGCTTTCAGTCCACAGCTGTTCTCTACGTGTGTCGCTGTGAGAGTCTGAGGCCAAACGTGTCTGTCAGAGCATTTTCTTGAGCTTATCTTTAACCAGTAAAAGCGGCTCATAATTGCGTGTGAGTATGTGTCCATGTGGCTGTATGTTTTGGCTATCGTGTCTTCTAGTTAATATATAATCGTGCCTACTATTGTGCCTTTTTGTTGACATGGCACGACATTACCCAACTCTGATATTGGTTATCCATTTCCTGTATTTCCCCTGCTCCCAAACTCCCCCTGTGATTGGCTGGAGCTCCATCCACACCAGACTTTACAGCACTCATGGCAGCAAGCGGTGAACTTCCATGACCCTCGGTTGCCTTGTGCGGTCACTGACACAGACGCACTTGGCAGCTTCTCTCCCTCCCTCAGTCATAGACATGCACACCCCTGTGTACACACACGCACACACACAGCTTGGCACGCATTCGCTCGCATAAATCGGCTGTACAGAGGAGCTCAGTGGCTTGCAGTGCTCACACGCACGCCTTTTAGCAGACAGAGATAAACCTCTCTTTCACTCTCTCACACACCCACAGAGATATGAACACATGCAAGCACTTGGCAAGCCCCAGTGGGGTGAAATAAAGGAGCATGCACCACTTCCTGTGAAACCGTCCTGTCACACACAAGCACTCGCATACAAGCATGTCTACATTGACTCTTTTGACCTTTCTCTCAACAGACATTGCTATAGAGTCATTTCTTTACCCATGAAAACATTTTCAAAAACTTTTGCAGATCATTATCTGCCAGCTGCTTTGAGTTTTTCATGTCATATTATATGTTTATGATTTGAGTCAGCAACATTTCCAGTAATGAAACATTTCACTTAGCACTGTGATTCAGTCATACACAGATAAAGGGGTTTTGATCAATTTCAGTAATTTTCAATCTAAGTTTTATTTGCCTTTCATTATTAATTAATCAACCACATAAACATACACATTAAGTGTCCAGTATTGTCTTTGAAATTTCAAAAACCAAAACATCCATGAATTTTTCCTGCAGTGAAAAAACTACTTTTTGTTTTCACCCTTTTTTTTCAATTAGGCAACAGACGTTCTTGGCCAGCTAAAAAATGTGAAAAGAAAAGAGCAAACACTCATTTAGTCAGCGTTTGATGAAGGCGTAGACATGTCCTTTGAGCCAATAAAGTTATGAAGTAAAGAGGTGTATCATTGTAATGCTTGTTCTCAGTGTGTCACATTAACTTTAACTGTAATAAGATCTTTTAAACTCTGTTTTCCGAGCTTTATCACCGGAAAAAGGTCAAAGTGCAAAAAGTCAGAGACACAAAGTTATGTTATCTTCTATACCCCCGATCACATCATCAGTTCCTAAGAATGTATTTTGAGCTGTCATGTGTGTTTGTCTATGTTTATGTTTGTGTGGATACGCACACACTCGTACACAGGTTTGCGTGTTTACTCAAAGATTTGTATGTGTCCGTGTGCCTGGCTTGTTGACTCATGTTTTCAACTGAAACTCTATTCAAAGTGCATATAGCTGCACAAACAGGATATGCACCTGGTGGTGTCAACCCAAATTCTTCAGAGGCCTTTTGGAGTGTGTGTAGCACTCTTACGCAGGCAGACATGACCATCTGGCTCTCTCAGGCGATACTTGAAAAGAAAGTCAAAAAGCTAGAATAACACACTGATATGTCTTAGGCATGAAGTTTATATGTGATATAAATTCAAGAACATTGGTCACACTGAACAGTTTAAATCGCTGTGTTCGATTAGTACGGCTTAGTATTCAAGCTTTTGGGGATCTTTGATTCAATCTGACGCAGACATATTCCCTGATAAATTATTTTACACATCCCATGTCACTTTCAGGCTTTGTTAGAAACAAGATAGTAATTGTATTCACTCTCATTTTTACATGATAATACTACTCCATGCAGTGCCATATGATTTTAATATTTCACCAGGTGATTCCCAAAAGACGAATTATGAAATCTACACATCTTTTTGTTGTCATAGTGTAGCTCTGAGTGGCTTCTATCTTAAACTCTTGTGAATGAAGTTTTAAACTCTGACCTCAAAAACACGTTTCCCTGTTTGCATGTTGCAGAGTGATAACACAACATACATTATGTAACATGATGTCATTTATTGTCACTCCTCAAACATGCGACATTTTGAACTAATGATCCTTCAAGGGAGTGTAAAAATTGTCCTCTCCAGTTAGCAAACATTGACTTTTTTCTTTTTTTGTCAATAGTTATGTTTTTGAGTTTATTTTTTTGCCCTTTACTCTGATAAACAGTTAATTTCCACTCCAGGGTAGAACTGATGGTTGCCATGTCTGTGTGTGCGTGTTTCAGTAATATGTTGACGCTGGGTACATTCAGTATTAGCTCCGGGTCGGCCTATCAGGTGAGAAGAAACAAACAGGGAAGTCAGCAAACTTTAGCTCACACTGTTCTGGTTCTCAGGGCTCAGTTCAGTCATTAACATGAAGATTTGTGTTACACAGGGTATGTTTGAGAGTGAACCTTTGGAGACATTGTCCAGGCTGTCTTTTCATGTGTAAAAGTACTCACACACTCATGAGAGGGAGGAAGGGGGGGAATCACTGTGGTTACCACAGCTAAATGATAACACTGTTAAGAATCTAAAGAGCAGGCGATGGCTTGACAAGCCTGACTGTAGGTATGGCAACAAAGACTTGCTTTGCCTTCTGCCACTTGTGTGTGTGTGTGTGTGAGAGAGAGAAGGAGAGGGGGCTGGATGTGACTTTGGTGCGTCCGCATCTGATTATATCCTTCACAGCCTCTTTAGGCACATGTACGTGAGTGTGTGTTCTGTGCTGAGCTGTTCCCATGTGTGTATGATCCATAGTTCAGGTTAATCCCATCCATATGATAAGCAGGAATGGAAGTCTGGCTAATCCGCCTGAGTCATGAACTCAGCAGCGAGGAGGAATGTCACAGTCATCGCTTCTTTAAGTTACACCGTGATAATCTGTGGCTGTACACTCATTTTCAGGAGACACAAATCACACAAAGTCGACTATAAATAAAACAGTTTCCTTTAAATCATACTTATCTTTATGTAAATATGGCAGGGCAGAAGTCAGTGTGTGTGTGTGAGGGAGAGAGAGAGAGCGATAGAGGGAGTGATGGGGCTAGTCTTTGTCGGCCAGGTGATAAAAGCCTTGCTTGTCATTAACTGACATAAAGAGTCACAGAGCACCAAGGGCAGAGCGACCTGACACCAAGGTGTGTGTGTTTTTGTGTGTCAGAGTGTGTGCGTGTGTGTGTTTATATTGTGGGGGGATTCCATGCGAGTTCATTGTGTCACGAATCAAAAAAAAAAATCAATGTTGTCTTTGAGAGCTTGTTTGCGTGCGGTGATTGTGTGTATAAAAAAAAAGAAGGCGGTGTCAAGATAATCGGACCGAATGGATCGTGTGTGCGTGCGTGTGTGTGTTTGTGTGTGACTCTAACGTGTCAGACAGCTCATGCCATGAATCAGTGGGGCGAGGTCTGGGTCGCTCTGTCTCTTATTACTCAGAGTCTGCCTTCATCCTTCTATCATTTTTTCTGCTTCTCTGCCTTATCCTCTTTTTCCGGCTCCTCACTGAGACTATCGTTCTATACCTACCCCTCTTTTTCTTACACCCCCCTTCTCCTCTTTGTAGCTTTTTTTTATTCCTCAATTGTCCCTCAGGGTCTCAAAAAGGTGTGAAAATGTGGAGGTGTGTGTGCGTGCAGCCTCGCGGCATCCTCCTCTCTCACTCATTCTTACATTTTCCCCTCTTTGACATTAGCTGCATCAAAAGTCTTGTTGATTTGAAGGTCAAACTCATTCATCCTCCCATTGTTTGCCTGTTAGTACTTGAAATTTCAGAAAAAGGTTTGAATACCTGAGTAACAGAGAGAACATCTTGAGCTATGTGCTTCATGGTCGGCTCCTAAAAGAGACATTCTCTAACAAGACAATTCAGGACATGCAGGCTCAACAGTGTACGTTTCTTCCTGTTCTTTGTGTGTTCATCATATTTGTGTGTTCATGACCTCATGTTATTTACAGAGCCAAAAAAAATCAGATGGAGGACACTCAGAAAAGATAACATGCTGGAAAAACTCTAATAACACATCAAGGTGTGCGTGAAGAAGCCTTCGTCAGCAGATTTGGTTGACTGACTGACTTGTCAAGGCGTGACTGGCTGAGGACTGTGCGTGTGTACATCTGTCAAAGGAATCTGTGTGTGCTTGTGTGTATTTGTGAGGGAGTGAGGGTGAATGTTATTTTTTTTTTCCAAACCTGTGACGTTACCTGCAGCGTGACTGATGCTGGTATGCAGGTTCTCGGTGATGCAGCCGTGAGAAATTTTAAAGGTGTGTGTGCTAAAGGCAGTGTGTGAGGGATTAACAGCCATTTTGACAGTGCAGTGGGTTTTCTTAACCTTTATTTATTCAACGAAAGGTTTTGCTGAATATGCTTTCTCTGTTTTCCAGCAACACCCTGCTCACATGGGAAGTCACCTGGAAAAGGCAGTCTTCTCTTACTTTAAGTATACAAAGACAGTGTCATTTCTTCAAAGCTTCTTTATCCATAAAACTAAACCTACTGCATCAAATCTGCACTTTCAATTTGTGATTTCAGTTGACTTTAGTGCAGGAGCAGCCCAACATTTCAAGCATGGTCTTGAAAGCATTCTCCCAGCCAGAGCAGGCGTGCCTCATGTCTCTTTCCAACATTTTGATTGGCCTCTTCACCGAAAGCACTGAATCTCAGTCCACCTAATTTAACCGGTGGAATTTTATTTTTAGAACAGCACAAAGTACTTTGGGAATGAGGGAGGGAAAGGACTCAATGACTAACCTCTCTGGAGACCTGTATTCATCTGTGTGTGTGTGTGAGAGAGAAAGAGATAGTGACCAAGGTATTCAGGTCGCCTGCAAGTGCAATAAAGTTTCTTCAACTTCCTCAACAAAAAAAAAGAAACTCTGAATATGTGCTATTGTGTGCATTATAACTCAGAAGTCAGATGCTCCGTCATCATAACACACTGTTGCAGGCAGAAACTGTTCCGTACTGAGAGACCCTGACACGTTCATGCAGGTGCATCCAGAGAGAAAGTACAGGGAACAACGATTTATGGATGGACAGAAAGGAGAGTGAAACAGAGCAGGGGACGACAGAACAAAGTGAGGAAGCAAAGCTAGCAGAAAAGAAGCAGCTGACCGGAGGTGAATTATAGGATGTACTGTCCTCACCGCTCAGTCGCTGCTCCCACAGTATTTTTAATATCCACACAAATATAATTCTCTTTCCCAATATATAAAACCAACACAGCATGCCTCATTCAACTCCAGCCAGGAAACATATCAAAACTGACATATGTGTGACCTACTGGCCTGCTCCTTCTGGTAATCTGGTGATCAGAAAATCAGTGACGCATTTTGGATTTCCTGATATGTGTGTGCACGTTCTGCTCAGTGAATTTGTCTTTCACTTCCTCTTACAGAGACAGTCACACTATGACATAGCAGAAGCACAGACTGAAAATAAAGAGTAAATATAGTCCATTATTGTATCAGAGTGTATCTGTGCTTATGAAAGTGGCCGAGCACTTCCTGGTATCACCTTCCTGACCGAAACTTGTGTGTTTTTAGATTTTGCAAATGTGATTATTATCCCAGTGACCAGTAATTACACCGGCAGTGGATGAAACTAAATACTTTATTTGGTTTAATAACTGGTTTCACTTCTCCATGCTGTTGGAATTGATCACTTACTGGATCAAAAAAGTTTCTACTCAGCTCTTTTGGCTTAAAATTGGAGACATTTAAAAAAAAACAGTGAGCCCATTCACCCAGTCCAGTTTTGCTTTTAGCTTGTGTTGCAGGTGTTGCATGCATTTTGCATGCCTTGTATGTGTATGCACATGCATGTATGTGCATGTTTACCCTCCTTTTCAGTCTGTCTGCCGTCTATGGCATAGCGTGCTAGAGTATGATGCCCACGTTTATGTGAGTGGTATGTCTGACCCAGAAATGATTTGCCAGAGGCCCCATGGACTACTAATGTAGAGGGACTGATGCACACAGACCAACACACACACGCGTGACAGGGATTTGACACACGCTTGTCGAGACAGACAGAGGGGTTGGAGGGGATGTTCTTGTGCATGAAAAGACTTTGCACATTCACTGTTTTTTATTTAGCAGATTATAGCACTTAAACTTGTTCGCAACCTTTAACTGTGGACCATGATTGACCCTCTGGCTCAGCCTTTAATTAATGATTTGAAGCTGTTAAAGGAATTACTAGTTATTTTTAAAGTTCACTTATTACTCCTCTTGCAGAAATAATTATATCACTAGTAGTAAATGTGCATTTGCCTTCAGTTGTTAAAAATTTGTCCCAAACTGAGCCATCATGGTGCATAACAAGAAAGGAAAAAACACAATCAAAGCCTACCAGTTTGAATCTTCCAAGTTTGAAGGGTTCTACGAAAGTAGGATTAATGTGTGAATCATTAAAGTCACATCTGTGTTTTCAGTGTCTGCAAACATGCCGTTTCGATCATAAACGTCTTGTTTGTTTCTGTGCTTTGTATGTTTACATGTGACATATAAGTTGTGTACTCAATGCTGTCATCCTGTATGACTCACGCTGCAAGTCAGCAATTAGAGGTTTGGTCGTCTTGCTCCAGGGCACTGGGGTTTAGTTAAGCCTTAATCAGTGGCTGCATTACCCGACCGAGCTGCTGATGGAAATCTAAACTGTGACCATTTAACAACAAGGTCAGCGTGTCCCAGCCACATGTTAGCAAGCCATATGAGTGTGCATCGTGTTCTTTCTTGCAGGATCGTTTTTTTTTAACAATGTGTTTTTTAACCTTTCTTTCAGGGGTCGAGTGTTTTCCTTAGACTTTGGGGCGATGCGAGTGTGTGACCTGGAGTTTGACCGTGTTCGACGATTGTCCTCTCCAGCCAGCCCTGTGCCCTTGTCTACAACCAATCCTAACCCAACCCCAAGCTGTCACACAGTGTGGAAGTACTACTGCAGAGACAACTTTGGCTGGAGGGAGTACTCTGAGGTGAGCCACACAGTGTGTGTGTGTGTTTGCCTGCATGCCCCATGAGCATGAGGTCAGACGCATTAACACCAATCGATTGTCTGGCCACTGTGATGGGGTTGAATTAGGCACATGTACACACGCCTAAACACCCCTTTGTGACACAGCTCCGCCCTGTTGATTGCAGTTTACTTCACCAAACCAGTAAAGATTAATTGTTGCACTTTTGTGTGTGCACGACAATATTTGAGTATCGGGAGTACTCATTTTTTGTTATCTGGACTGTGTAATACTTTCAGTTCCTCCTTTATCTGTCAAATGGTTCTATTGACAATTGACCTTTGTACAGAAATAGATATTTTAAACTGAATGTCTTTGCCCTCTTTCTCTTCTTCCCAACAGCCAGTGGTAAAGCTCATAGAGGAAGCGAGTGCGAGGGGTCTTAAGGAGGTGCGATTTATAACGCTCCAGAACCAGTATATCCTCAACATCAGGGAGGGCTTCCAGCAGAATGCCGTCTTTGGGTTCAGACGTCAGATCAAGAAGCGGCCTATGTTCATGTCCTCTGTTATGCTGACACCCATCCTACAGTAAGTGCAAACATTCAAAACATGTATTTAATATCTATGACCCCTGGTATGGAAAGGAATGCACACAGAGAAGTCTGTTTGATGGTAAGAATGTTGAATATCAGTCATTTCACGCGTGATTTTTGGTTGAGAGTAGAGGAATTTATGACTCATTCAGGATATATTCTTTGCTACATCATGTTTTACATGATTTTTGAGTCATAACTTCTGTATGATTTTTTGTCACGTCTGCTGTCATCACTATTTTTGGCATCTTTGCTTTTTTGATGATTTTTATCAGCTCTGCAGTCATCAACTTTTTTGGTGCTCCATTAACTTGTGTTTCCAGAAGCTTGCAGTTTTACTGTACTTCCCATCAAATATATGCAAAATGAAGCTCACCCTGAAAAACCTGAGCTGCTTTTTGTGTTTCGTAGCATGTTCCCAGCTCAACTGTGATGTTTACATGGGAACTGTTGTTTTTGACAGCCACGTAACAATGTAGAGGACAATTTGACCGACAAGCTCATCTGAACGACATGCTTGAGTTTTTGCACATATAATAACTACTTCTTCAGGGTCATATATTAACTTGATTTAAAATTTGTATATATGATAGTCTGACAATCATTAATATAGCTTATTATGTAAAGTTAAGAGAAGTGTCATGAACATCTGGTCCTCAGTTGACAGGCGGAGGTCAATGACATGATTGATAGTCACTCATTGTCTCTCTCAGTTGCCCCGTGGTCCTCGTTGTACTGCCGCCGCCCCAAAGATTACTTGATACTGAAATCCCTCCCTTGCTGAGGAACACGATGTAGTTTGTAAATGGAGACACATTAACTGATAGTCCTCAATCTAACGAAGCACTTTAAAACATTTGCACAGTAGCTGCGAGCTCATGAGCGCGCGCACACACACACACACACACACACACACTCTCATCCGCACAGTGTTGGCTCCTCTGTATGTGGTACAGCCTCTCCCTGTGGCTCTCTGTGTTCTGAGAGCGTCCCGAGTCTCTGTTTGGAGACAGACAGGCACACAGAGGTCGGTACACAATGCTAATGTCCCCGTCAGGGCTGAATACTGAAAGGCCTCTGAACACCACATTCACCTTTAATCCATTGCAGTACTGTTGCAGGCTGGCAGCCTGAGTCGAACCTGAAACCTGTATTAACGCTTCAGAGTTTTGGCAAACCAGACGGAGTCACCGGGACACAGAGCTTTTCCTGTTGCTGGCTCAAACCAGACAGATGGAAAATGAGATAATGAGGCAAATAAGAACAGATGAGGATGAAGGTACCACAAGGAGGGGAGGGTGAGAAGAGAAACACCAAGAAAGAAACATTGAGTTTGATAAATATATGAAACATGCGTGCTTCAGATTTTAAACAGCTCTCAAATCTGACTTTTCATATTTCTTTAGAGGTCAGTGGTGGATTTTAGTAATCTTCATCCATGATCTGCCATTTTCTTTCAAACAGTGAAATGGAACTCGCCTCACCAAGTGATACCAGATTGTAAACAAGCTCAGTCATCTCACCCCATTTGCAGAAATCTTCACTTCCTGTGCCGAGCAGGCTGCTGTCACTGTGTCCTGCCCAAGTGTCCCGCACAGAGTGAACATTAGCACGAGCTGTTCCTGCCAGGCTTGACAAGTCAAGAGAGGACAAAATGGAGAGCAGGAGAGGGAGGGAAGAGGGAGAAAATTAGATGGAGAAAGCAGGAGACAGAGTAGGAACAGAGACAAGAGAGATAGAGTGCTCAGTGAGAAGGAAGTGAGTGAGCTGGTTTAAATGGTTTCCAGACTGGGTGCACATCAGTGGAGGGCTGCTGAGTGAAGGGGTGTGAAATGCGACTGCAGAGAAGAAGCAGGGATTTGTTTCTGGGAGTTTTTTTTAATCCATTTACTGCGTGTGCACCTCAGAAAGTCCCTAAAATCTGACATACAACTAGTTTTGGGGTCATTTTTTTCTCCTTCTGTCAAAGTATTTCCACTCTCTGTGACCAAAACAAGTGTGTGTGTCAACAATCTTTGCTTGGCTTAGAGGTTGAGGTCATTAGCTTGATTGGCACCCTCCCTTGCTTCCTCCTCCTCCTCTCCCTCTGTCATCTCTTTCCCCTGATGATGTTATTTTCAGCCTCTTCTCCCTCTCTCTTCCCTCTCCCTTGTTATTATCCAACCTAATCTTCCCACTTTTCACTATTTCTCCCCACAACTTCATCATCCCTCTCGTTATCTGTCCCTTTTCATTTCACACTTGTGTTCTGCAGCTTACTGTATGTGTTCTCTTCAAAGCTCGTAGGGAATAGAGACTTCAATTGCAGGGAGAGATCGAGACCGTGGAGACAAGATAAGAGAGAGAGAGAGAGAGAAGAGAAGAGAAAAGCTGTCACAGTGACTGAGAGTCACACTGATCACGGTCTCCTGACAGCACACACACATGCACACTTTCTTATAGCTGATCGGGCTAACAGCATTTACACTTACAGAGTGATAAGTTGACAGGAAAACCACTGTTATTGACTCAAATGCCAGACACAGAAGTTTTTGCTGTCACTTTCATGACAGCTTTGCAATTGGCGTTTTACTTTATTCTCCTCTACCTCTCTCTCCTGTCTCTGCCTCGTTCTACCTCACTCTGCCTCGGTTTGATTGTTCAGTGTCTGGGTTTCATTTTTACGCTGCCCTGCTTTTCTGCTCGGCCGCTGATGGCTGACTGCTGCTGTGGAGCACCTCCACTCTGCAGAGCAGTGATGTCATTGTTGACAGTTGGTGTGACATGATTTTGGAAGCTCACACGTGTCGGTTCATCACAGCAGGCAGCAGTTCTGTTTTAGTACGGATGCAGCTCTGAGTGAAAACACATGGGAGCGAAGCGGGGAGAGATAGGTAGTGTTATGTTGACTTGTGGTTGATGCTTTGGTTGCTAAAAATGAACAGAGCTGGTATGCAGGTTTTTAAACCTAGAGGATAAAAGTGAGAATAAATATTTGCACATGAAGACCAGGTTACAATTTTTATTTGGAGGTGGAGTGCTGTGAGTTGAACATGTTGGCATCTTTTCACCAACTTTCTCAAACTATTTTCGAATTTCTATAAGCACGCCTGATTCCTATTGGAATTTCCTCCAGAAATAAGCTGATGGAAATAAACACTTTATATTAAACCGATTTTGATATCAGCACATTTCTGCAATTCTGACACGGACACGATTTCTTTTCTCCCTTTGTGCAGGACTTTGGGTGGCCTCTCTTCATCTCCTCTCAGCCCCTCCTCCTCATCCATGGATCTCTCCACTTCACATCCTCTCTCACCAACCACCACCAACCCACCAAGCCTTTATCCAGAAACTTGGTTGCCAATGGGGATGAGCCAGGACTTCCTCCAGGTGCCGGTGTCACGAGAAGACCGCAGCTACAGGACGGTGTACAGCCTTTTCCATAAGACAGTGTCCGAGACCAAGTTCAGGATCATCAAGATCCAGCGTGTGCAGAACCCGTTCCTCTGGGAGAAGTACAAGAGGTGAGCTAAAGATTACAAACATTGATTTAATACTTCCTTAGTGCTGGAGATACAATCTGTTTATATAACCTCATACTCGTGATTCATTGTAATCAAAACCAGTATCTATGACTCAGGGTTTGGAAAAAAAAAACATTTCTGTTGAGGTCAGAACTTTCAGTGACACTCGCTCTGTTTACATGACTTTCGCTGCAGCTTTGGAAGAATGTTGAAATTAATTTAAAATACAGCTGAAATTTTCATCAGATAAAGTCAGATCAGAGTGAAGAAATTTAAAGTCTTTTAGGGGGATGGTGTTTGTCTAACAGCTATTTGTTTTTCGAAGGAGTCGGCAACACATGGAGAGTTTTTACCAGGCTATAAAAACACAAATTAGTCTTGATGATATCATAAGTGCATGATAAGTTCTAAAAGTCACCAAAATCTAAAACAGCAGAATTCGTTTTCCCTTTTTGATCTAATTTTGAGTTATCACTGAGTGTTCTTTAAACTTTCTAACCAGATCCCAGTCATTTAACTTTAAGCACCACACACAGCTGCCATTTTACTTGCAGACAGCAACCAGAACAAAGACACTTTTTAACAGCAAACACAAGGTGAATTCAGAACAACGTGAGAGCAGGAAGAAAGAAAAGAAAATAGGGCAACTGGGACCAGCTGTGTGGGACTTCGTGAGAAGGAGTTCACAGTGGTGTGTGAATGCAGCGGAAGGAGATGTTTGGTGATGATGATGTTCCCTTTGAGAGCACAGGAGGCGAACCACTGTGGTTAGAGGGGGGCAGGTCCTATCAGCTGTGACAGTTAAACTCTCCGACAGTGACTGGTACCACAAGGTTTCACAATGACTGACAGAGTGTGTTTGTGTGTGACTGGCTCTGAAAGTGAGGCGTCCTCTGAATACAAGGTTTCCTCCGCCCACGGTCGGGTAATGACAACAGAGCTAAAACTTTGTACCATAAATGGCTTGCTGCTGATTTTCAAGGAAGTTGAGCAGCTACATCCCTAAAACTGTGACTAAAACCACAAATAGGTAGACTGAAGCATGTGTGTATGTGTGTGCGTGCCTGTATGCGTGCAGTGTCAGTCTGTGTCAGGCCACAGGCTGCAGGGTCAGGGGAGGTCATGCCCGGGTCACAGCCACTCTCGATCCTTTCGCCTCTGCATGCCTGATTGATCTGCTAACATCAAACAAGCTGCATGTGTCCATTTGTGTGTGTGTGCATGCAAGTGTGAATGCGTGTGTGCGTGCATGTGTCTGTAGCTCAAGAAAACGGATTAGACCAAATGTTCTTACCAGGCTTTAGAGCAAACAAGGACACAGTCGCAACTTCTGAATTGAAACAGCCAAACCACATCACCTGAATGATTATCTGTCTTTGTTTATCAGTACAGTAGAATAAGGAATTATTTCAATTCTATTTCTAAAACCTTTATTATTTCTTGCCTCTCTCTTTGAACAAAAAAAGTAGTTCATGAAACTAATCTCTCCTTTTTTCCATCTGTCCTCACAGGAAGAAAGAATACATGTCGCGGCGAATGTCAGAGATGGACCGACTTCTGAGCGAGCGCCACCTCTTCCACGGCACCTCGGCCGATGTTGTGGAGGGCATCTGCAAGCACAACTTCGACCCTCGTGTCTGTGGAAAGCACGCCACCATGTTTGGCCAGGGCTCCTACTTTGCTCGCAAGGCTGTTTACTCCCACAATTTCTCCAAACGCTCACCCAAAGGAGTTCACTGCATGTTCCTGGCCAAAGTCCTCACTGGCAGGTGTGTATATGTGAAAAGATGTGGGAGGCAGCATTTTGGGTTACATTTTTTTTGTATTTCTCTTTCTACTTTCCACCTTGACACGAAGGGTGAAGATGAAACTCTGGCTAAGATACTTGACTGAAACAGAGAAAAAATACAAGTAATAAGAAATATATTTTTCCACTAATATATAAAAAATGGATTCATATAACTGTTAAAAAGGAACAATTAGAGGATTTAGAATGAACTTGACTAGGTCTAGGGGATATAGCAATACTCTGAGACATCAGGAAGTTGACCTGTTTCTTTGAGTCCTCTTATGAGTTGAGAATGACCAAACAGAAATGTCTGTTTTGATGAATGTTGTGATTTGTGCATTTAATTACCACAATCACACAGATGTTAGCTTCTTTTAATCCAATAAAGTTGTCATGCAGTTCACCAAAAACATAATGCTAACAGGTGTTAAAGAGAGAGCTCAACTTCCTGATATCTCACAGTGTTACTTTTCCCTCTAGATGCATTCAAGTTGATTTAAAGTCTGCAAATGTTATCGTTATAACATTGTTAGAATCCATTTCCATCACAAGAAGATATTAGGCTGCTTATTTCTGGTCTTTTTCAGTCAAAAATCTTTTTTATTTGTCAGTTTGAAGAGATTAAGCTTGGTAAATACCCAATCAAGAAGGTTTTTATTTTGATATTATCAAAATCACATGTTTTAGTGCCATGAGAAGAGCACATTGCAAGTTTGCTGCCTTCCCTGTGCTTGTTTCTTACTCATTTGCTTACTTACTGTTAGTGCTCTCTAATTAAATTAACAAGATGAATCAGCATCAATTTGGATCATGTAAATTCTTTAAGTTCTTTTTTATAAACTATTGTTTTGCCCTGCTATGCACCATGCTTCCTTCTCTTCAAGTCAAATCTAGACACACATGTAAAACAGCTGATTTGGCTGGACCCAGTGTAGATCTCAGAGTGGAAACATACCAACCCTTCAAATTCTAAAAAACAAACCTGGGATCAATGTTTACTGCAGACAGAGACTTTGCTTCAATACTCGTAAAGAGGTTTTAAAGCTCTCCTGTTTGAATCATATCTGGCGTGTAGACTTGTACACATCTCTACCGTAAACCTTTGTCTGTTGCAGTAAATGATTTTATTTACAGGTATTTTATTCATGGCCCATGAGACAGAGAGATTGATGGATCACCATTCTTTAGAGCTTCGCATAAATATTCAAACAAGGACAAACAAACTCCTGACACAATGCTGCCTCACTCCAGCCTCTGTCATTACTGTTCATGTATTTCATGCTCTTACAACAACAGTTTATATCACTGAAGGTGCTCTAAAATACGCTCTGTCAGTCATTAAATTTAGATTAGACTCTTATCTTGGAAACTCTGGACTTGCAGACATCTGTGGGCCATATTTTTAAATACAAGGATATCAACTCTTTCCAGTTCCACTATGAATAGCTTTGTATATTTTTGACCACACAGCTAACAATTGCTCTACCCCCTCTGTTTCGTTCTACAGGTTCACAGTCGGAAACCCCTCCATGCGGCGACCTCCACCCATCAACCCTCGTGACCCCTCCAGTGACCTTTATGACTCCTGTGTTGACAACTGGGTTGACCCCCAGATCTATGTCATCTTCAACGATGACCAGAGCTACCCTTACTTCATCATTCACTATGAGGAAGTACCCAGCACTGTCGCCGTCTAAGACCTGGATCAGACCTGGCTTTGTCTGTATTTGCCAATACTTACTCACAGTTTGTTTTAGTCTGTTACACAGCAGGATGGGTGGAGCTTGCTTCTGAAGATGAAAGGAAACACATTAGACCAATAACAAGCTGAAATTGGATTCTCTTTTTGAAGACTTAACCTCACCCATCTGTTGCTTCAAACAGGTTAAAACAATCTAAGACATGTTTGCAAATACACAGTGATTTAGCTCTGCAGTTAACTGGATCCTACCAGACTGGTCTGCATTCAGGAAAAACGGACTGGTCTGCACCAGATTATACTGGCTTCAACTGGACTAGCAAAAACAACAACAAAAAAACCCCCTGTTTCTTTCGACATCCAGAGGTTGATGATGGCGAGCAACGGCTGCGTCCACAATCGACCAAGCTGGACTCTCAAGCAACTCCTTGTAACGTGGTATGAACAGGAGCCTCATGATGATCATCGGACAAGAGGAAACAATCACCTAACTGATCTGGAGCAGATGCAGGATAAACCAAACATAGTCCTCTTATCATTTTGACTTAGTCGTATGGCTGTAACTGAACTCGCTTCAGGACAAATGCTGTTGTAGACAGTGGTCCTGCTTGTACTGTGAATGACCAACTGGTTGTATTATTATAAGGAAGCAGCCAACCAATCAAACGCTTCCATAAAGAAACCAAGGCGACTCTGATCCCAGTCTGAAATCATAGTGTGTTTACCCAGCCTCTGGCCCATACGTTTGTTCTTTTTTTCTCAAGTGTATGTGCAGCGTGTTTGAATCTTTTGATTTAGTGGACATGAATCTTGTGGCCTCTTCAAAAAGTCATGGACATGAGTTTCAGCGGGCCTTTTACAAACTGACATCCTCGTACTGTAGACCTCCAGGCAGAGGTTTCACATGAAGCCAGTGCTGTTCCCGGTTGGTGATTTTGCCTTTATGCCCACCGCTTTAGTTCCTCAGAGGGGGATTGAAGAGAGTACAGTTTCACGCTGAGACTCTGTGCTGCTGCAGCATCGGTGGTGCAGTAGCGTTTTGTCAACAAACCCCCTGAAACTCATCTCTCGTGGACCGCTTTCTCAGTCAGAGACAGTAGACATGTTTTATTGAGACAAACTGTACAGATGTTCTCTTTGTTTATATTTGAACTGTGTGCCTTTTGTTCATAAAAGTTTTATTTATGTTAGTTTAATGTAACATTGATTTAATAAAAAGACTAAAAGAAAAAAGACCAAGTGGTGATGTTGTTATTTATCAAAACAGTATTTTGCCTCTTTTCACCATGGAAACATTACACAGTCTCCTAGAATCTAGGTCAAAGCTAAATAAGCCTGACCCTCATTCATTAAAAACAAATGTTATGAATACATTATCGTAGAAAAAAGCTGCTATGTAGGATATGAAAACTTAAATGTTGCATATTTTTCTACAATTGAAGGAATGTTAATTTTTTTAAACAATTAGATGAAAATAAGGGAGGAGATGGTGTGCTTTTCATGTATAAAGCAGGAAGCAGATCACAGCTAGTTATCCAGTAAGGTGACCTCATCTCTTTGAAGTTTAAGCATAAATCCAACCAGATATGATGAGATAATCTCATGGCTTCAAGGGTTCTAAAGGCTGACTTTTTTTAACCTTTGACAATGCTGAACTCTTTGTTTCTTCTTATATATAGGGGTCACAGCAAAATTCGGCCAGCATAGCCTTCTAATCGTCTCTTGAACCAAGCTATATTTACCTTTAATAACCTCACAATGTCAAGATTGCAACACAACATGTAACTGGGTACCAGTGCAAATGAAAACTTGTGCACAAATTCCCCCAGTAAATTGTAATCTACACAGTCAACCATAATAACTTCCTGTACGGATCGGCAAGGCGAACATAACCTTCCATCATATGCTGAAATAAATGGAAAACAGCCATACATTGGTAGAATTGGTTGCAGATCTTGTTGCTATACTATACTTACTTTTTCATTGTATTTGCCAGACCCTGGTTGTAAAATGCTATAACCCCCAGATGGTGTTTGCGGTGTATCTGAAAGCTGTTAATAACAACACAATAACATCTCAATAACTTCTGAAAGCATCAATGCCAGTTGCTTGTTTATGTACACACACATTAGATTCCATCAATGCATGCATTTCACTTTTTGTATGGGTCTCTATCCTTGGGAATAGGAAGCAGTGACTATGGAATGGTTGAAAATGACCATAAGATTTGTCTTTGCAGGTGTCTCTCCATACATCCAATTTGAGAACCTCTGTGTGAAAGGTAGGGTCTGCAGGAGTTTCGTCACTGTTTATTGACACCATATCCAATCTGGGCATCTCCTCCGTTGCTCAGCGCCAGTGGAAGTGCTTGCCCGCTGCCTCCGAGCGTAGCCCAGCAAACATATGCAGCATCACATTTCTGCTTGGGAGAGACTCAAGAGCCCGATATCTGACTTCCTGCATATAAGGATTCAAGGGTTCAAGGATTCAAGGAGTTTTATTGTCATTCAACCCATGTAAAACATGGGTGGGAAAACAAGTTATCCTGCAAATATTGTATCATTCTTTCACCGTGATAGCTTCTCCCACTTGCTATCATCAACATGCAAAGTCACTATCGCACTAGGTGCACTGTAATTGGCTGGGTTCACCATGCCTACTCTCCGCCCAGAAAAGTCCTGAGACAACCAAAACATCCATGTACAGGCAGAGGAGATTCTGACACACATGTATAGAGGCCCATTGATGAGGATTGAGCAGGATTATACCTGAGAAAGTTTAGGCAGACCCTGCCTTTAATAGTAGGCTAATTCTACTGTTTCTCTCTGAGACTTTATGGCTTGTAAATACCCCTTAAACATACCAAAATGTATCATTGAGTAATGCTAACATACAGACACATGACTGCAAATGCTGAACACCTATGTTTGCCTCACGGACACATCTGTCTTTCTCAGCAGGAGTACTATATGTTTGTTAAAATGTCAAGCATTTGCTTTAAAGAACTTTTCACCCATAACACAAAACCAGAGGTCTGAGCAGAACTGCAAACCATATGCTGCCGACTGCACCCCTGCTCTCAATAAAACCTACGTGATGTTACGTACTCAGCAGTTTCAGGGGGAGTTTTGTTAGTCTGATTATTTGTTCTCGTCTTGGTCCAGTGGTATTAAAATCAGAGAAGAATTCTCCCATACTCAGCCCTCCCTCCGTCTGCCACCTCCCCAGGCTCTTCCCCGCCCTCCCTCTGTCCCTAGCAATGAATTATCTGAGCAGCATGTCTAATGTGGTCCAGAGGGAGGCTGGCTAAGGAAGCTCTCTATCCCAGCCCAGAGACAGCACATATGGGGCACAGCAGCAGAACTCAAGACCCACCCTCCTCCTCCTCCTCCTCCTGCTGCTCCGCCTCTTTGCTCTTTAGTCTCTAACAAAGTTCCCCATATTCTTCTATCTTTCACTTCATCTTGTCTTTTTAATCTTTTTATCTAACTTTTCCTCATGTGTTCTCACTTGGAGGCTTTATTTGTTTCAGGAACCATGGCTGTCTCTGCAAACGATGAGGTCATGAGCTCACTGTGTGTTCGTTGGACTCATTCTTCTTTCTGATACAAGTCAACATTCAGAGAAATACCCCTAATCTCTTAAGAGGAAGATGACAAGATTTCACTGTGCTTGAGTCTGTTCAGCTGGGGACAAAGGGAGAAATGGTCCAAAGTAAACAAACTCTCCCTAAAAGTACAGTCAGAAAAAAATACTGCAAAAAAATTACGTTTTTATTTCATCTGTGATTATTTGGGGAACCTGGTTTTGTCTGGACTCAGGAGAATCTGTTTGGCTCCTCCTGGACATTGTTGCTTGTAGATATGTTCCAGGTCACAACCTATACTGTTGTCAACATTTCCACTCATGTTTGTTTGCCTAGCTATTAAGAAAGTTTGATTAACATGCTCCCAATACAATAAACATACAGCAAAGTGATCAAAATATGTCAGGTTGGTTCCAAAGTTTTGCTCACTCTTTACATGTCATTGTCATCTGCGTAATGAATACACATTATGTCAGTTGTTCTGTAAGCACGTCATTATGAGAAGCACATTCACCCCCTGTCCTCTTCACTCCTGCTTTACTCTCTGGGAGTTCACCTCTGTGTCTTTGCCTCCCTCTCTCTGTTGAGCCTCTGGTCATCATGTCGTGTAAGGCTGTCGTGCTGAGCTTCGCTTTTTGGCAGAGGCAAGGGGAACGGGAGAGATAGAGAGCAGGAAAGAAGGGAGGAGTTGGAGTGAAAGAGAGAGGGAGGAGGAGTTATTTTGCTCTCTTCGTGCCTCCTCACTGAGCTGCGTGCCTGTCTGCTCTTCTCGTGTGCATGCAAGATCGCGCAGGTTGCCCTCTGTTTGCCCCCATCTCTCTCTATCTCCCAGTCTCTCTCTCTCTCTTCCTAGCTTCCCTCTCTTAATCTCTCCTACAGCCTTTCGTTCTCTTTCCTCTTTTTTTTTCTCAATCTCCTTTCCCAACCTGCCCCCTCTCATCAGCTCTTAACAGCTTAAAACCCTTTCGCCCTCTCATCTTAATGATTCTGCCTCCTTCTTTCGCTCTCGGTCTCTGTCTCTCTGTGAGTCATGCAGCGGGCACTGACTGGGTTTGTTTGCCTGACTGCCCTCCAGGAATTGCTGCTGGCACACAGTAGACCTGCTGGCTGGCCTCAAAAACGAGAGTCAGAGGTAGAGGGGAGAAGAAGGTGCAGCAGGTAGACGGAAGAGATGAAAGAGTCAAGGGGAACAAGGGACATAGGGGAGGTTGTAAAAGATAAATGCATGAAAAAGTAAACCAAAACCTTCATAAAAAGCAACTAAAAGGCTCTGAATTATTAAAAGCAGTCAGAGTTGTTACAGATGAGGTTTGATGCATTGTGCTGCTTTTACATCTGATGTTGTTGCTTCAACTCTGAATGAACACCAGCATCTTGTAAAGGATGCAAATTATTTTGAATGCATTAATTATTTATTTGTCTCATCGTACATTAAATTCTAGGGTGCACCTACACATACGAATGCACACACACATCCATTATAATCAAGCTTATTCAAATTTATCCTCTAAATCATTCATTGTGTAAAAAGAGGGGGGTCTTTGTAGACAAATGAGACACTTAACACTCTCACACTGATTTATAACATGCAGTTTGCAATCATTGTATGAAATAACACCTTTGCTAATGTCTTAAATCAGTTTTAGTAGACTAGTATTGTTATTTTAAACTGATATATGATGCTATTACCAGTAAAATAGCATCAGAACATTACAAAAATTAATCTGCTTCACAGAGTGAATCCATTCAGACTCATAATACACGAGACAGTGACTTCGATCACGACTGCCGATCCATGAGAAGCTTCAAAGCTTTATCACACACCCGCTTGCTCCACATCAAAACTTAAAATCATAAAGGAATGCATAAAGTGAGTGATGGAGAATATAAGTAAGTGGTTTGGGACTGAAATTTAGCTGTTACTTTGTGAAAGAAAGAGTCAAAACACTCTGGTCTGCTCCACCAAAACTATACACACACACTTGGGCAGGTTTTAAACTCTAGCCCCATGCTTCCGGCTTAAGCTTTTTCATATTAGTCTAATATCTCTGTCACTCACACACACGTCGACATGCAAGCAGACAATCACGCAGGAGCTTGCATACAAAAGTTCCTTTCTCACACACTTGTTCACTCTGACACATGTATCTGGATTCTGGAAATGTCTTAGCTTTGCTGTGTATCTCTTCCCCCTCACACACTAACTTGAATGCACACACACACATACACATACACACACAAACACACTTCCTGCATTAAGCCAGGTCCATATTGCTCCAACGATGCCCAGCTGCATCCAATGAACATTCCAGTTACTGTTTTTTTTTTCCTCCCTCCCTTTCTATCATTTCAAATTTCAGCTCTAAGCCTTTGAGAGAGCCAGCAGCCAAATATGGTCAGGCTTGTGTCATGAACTTTGTGCGACCTTCTAAAGCTGCATCGAGATCGTGACCTTTAAGACCCTGCCTGAGGCTGAGCTTTAGGCACCGTTTTGCATGACTATGGAGAAAAGTCAGATGTGCATGTGCATGTATGCACACTGTCTATGATAAGTCCCAGACAGAGTTCATAACCTGTGACTTAGTGAGTGGTTCGGACTATTTACTGGCTCATTTCACAGTCTTTAAGGTCCAAGCTTTATAACGTTTTTTTAATTTAATTATCTCCAGCTCTGACACACATTCTAGCTATCCCCTTTCTTTCCCATTTTTAATGCTGTAAATTTTAAAGGCACTGTGATGGATAGTATTTCTGTGGGACAAAGACTTTGTTTCCCATGAGCACTATCACCTGCTGTCATGAGGACATCACTGTAACCATGAATTTGTTTCGGAGGCAAATTGATGGCAAGCAGATCATCTTTTTAACACTAAATCAATCCATGTTCTCCCGAGAAAGTCCAAACTGACCACGGGTAATGAAATATAGCATTTGAAAATCCTTCTTCATGCTGATAGTCTTATTTTAAATTGTGGAAAATATATAAAAGCGAAACTATTTTGAGATCACCAGTAAAATCCCAGTAGGGCTTTTGAAAGAGAAAATCTCAGTAAAAAGTGACAATTCCCTCTGCAATCCATATTTTATTTGTTTACAGGGGTGAATCAGAATTAGAATTGGAAACACTTCATCAATCCCAGGGGAAAACTCAGTGTTGCCATAGCTCCTAATACAGTATGATACACTATGATAAATGCAATATGAAAATCTGATAACTAGATTAACTGCACCTCCGATCCATACAAGCTTTTTAATAATAAGAGTGAGTGAGAAAAAAAATTACAATGGCAGATGCTGATGCTGTTATGAATATGAAACTAGAATAAAACCAATCAAACTGGTTAATTTCTAGAAGACCACGAAGAGGCAAAGAACCTCACATATGCAGGTGTGAGTAAATCCACTTGAGGCCAATTAAAGACAGAAACCCTGTCTCTCTATTCAACCTGCCTAGTAGCTTGATCTAAGCAGGTACGCAATAAAAGCCCTCTGTCTCCGACTGGGTCCAGCTCAAGCTCTTTTTCCCTCCCTCATCATCTTTCTCTCTGGCTGTGCTCCACCAGTCATGCTGTCATCTCCTGTTTATCTAATTGGGGTTCAGAGGACTGGCAGGGAGGGTTCAGAAGACTGAGATGAGGAGGAGGAGGGATACAATGAGACAAAGAGAGTTCAGGAACAGGTCTGATAGGAGCCCTAAAAGGCGGGAAGGTTCAAATCAGATTAGATTAATCAGTTTAGAGTGTTGCTTGGTAGTGTGTTGTTGGAAACCTATGCTAGAGAATTCTTGATGTCAAGATTAACAGCTCTTGTAAAGCTTAGTCTAAAGTTCTTTAACAAATTAATACAATAACCTCTGCAGAAGCTCAGCATGGCCTTGCCTACACCAAAACCTATGCATCAGTCAGATATTCCAGCTCCTCTAGCTCCAGTTTAACACAATGTATTCAGAGTTGGCATAGTCCAATGTGCAAAAGCAAGCAGAAAAAACACAATTAATTTAGGAACAGTTCATCTGACAGGCAAAGAAATTACATCTTCTGCATTTGTTAATGCAAGTATTGGAGAGAAAAACAGACACAAAAACACAAAGTATGTGGTGCTACTGGAGCTCATTTCCCTTTGCCCATTCTACTGCAGAATTTGAAAGGATCAGTTCCCAGCATATGGAGCAGATGTTATCAAAGAACTTCAGCAAACCATGCTTTTGCTTAACAAATATTCATAGCTGTGTCTGTTATGACTTCGTGATGGCCTGATGGAAAAATACAATCATTCATTTAGTGATATAACACAGGAGGCATACCAAAATGACTGCATAAGTATGCTGCTTACTAAGTTTGCCACCATGTTAGCTACCAGAATGCAGGCCGCAACAAGTTTTGGTCATGTGTCAGGTTGTATGGAATATGTTTTCTATTAATCTTTTTGAAAATTGAGCCCCATTCAAAAAATGTACAAGGCAAAGTTATATGGTTTCATAAAATTTATGTAATTCAAATTATTTTAGGGTTGTTATTACTATTTTGTGACAAGTCTGGTTTGATGGTTCACTCTAAATACTCTATGAATCTAGGGGTCCTCATATGACAAGAGACCTCTTACATGATGTATATGTGTAGGTTGAAAAAGTTATTATGAAATGTGAGAAATAGATTTGACCCTCATTTCTCAAAGTGCTGCGTGAGAATCATGTAGCTAACGCTCAGAACAGTCCAACCATGTATAACATGGTCTTTCAAGGAAGAAAAGACTGGAAAGATGGCTTCTAATGAAAGATTTCATTCTGACCAATCACCATCCTCCATGAGTGTATATCTATGTAAGTTCATGTGCATCCGTCTGACTTGTCTGTTTGAAGTTCAAAAGGTTAATTGTGCCATATGGAGCATGCGTGCATGCAGGCGCACGTATGCCACTATGCATGCAAACTGAGCTTGTCTGTGGCGAGTTCAAAAGGTTAGCCGTGCCACAGCGCTGTGGATCCTGCCTTAATAATTGAGGCTTAACAAGCACATGTTAAAACATCATGATCCCCCTCTCAGCCAGTAGTGGCTCAGACATGAGAACAGCAAAAACAGCCTGTTTGTCTAAACTCAATTATTCACCAGTTCATGGGCCTAATGTGAACCCTGGCTCTTTCTTCACTCACATGCAGAGTTATATTTGAATAGTAATAACTGCTTTTTTTTTAATATAAATCATTCTTGCGTTAAGTAAGCTTTGTCATTATTAAAAAAGATGTTGAGGAGAAACACTCCTGCACACTCATCCCACCCATTTCTTGAAGCCAGGTTTTGTGACATTATTTTTAATCATATGCTCATATGCTCATAGCATCACTCTATATTTTGTCCACAAAAGAATAAGACTAACCTTTGCGTTTGATTTTTAAACTCTGCCATGCAATTTTTATTTTTTTGTTACACTTTTTAAGGATTCAGGGACTTCAAGCCTCATTATCAGACATATATATATATATATATTATATATATATATATATATAATTTTCTGTCCATTTGTTCTTTCAGGATGTGACCATGTTAGCATAGCAGTCAGTATTAACTTTACTAGTTAGATGGAGGTATTTTTCACAGTAAGCAGTAACCCAATTCTTTGTCACAGTAGCTGCTAACTGAACAACTCACTGAAGTGTAATCCTTTTACTGGTGGCTTGCTACTGTATTTACTGAATACAGTATGAAGCCTCCTTGGGCTTGATTACTTTTTGATAGTACAAAAGGCATCTCCATTAAAAATGACTATCTCCCTCATGTCATCATAATGTACCGCTACTATTTTGTGTAAATATAAACATAAGAACCTATTACTTACTGCACAGCATGACATTACAAAACATGAACATAATAAATTTGTTTAGGGATTTTTGTTCAACCAGCTCACATTTTCTGCAATAAAACACAAATATAGTATAAACAACAAAATAAAATAATCATGAAATCACTGGGACTATTTAAAAAAAAAAAAAAAAAAAAAAAAAAAAAAAAAAAAAAAAAAAAAAAAAAAAAAAAAAAAAAAAAAAAAAAAAAAAAAAAAAAAAAAAAAAAAAAAAAAAAAAAAAAAAAAAAAAAAAAAAAAAAAAAAAAAAAAAAAAAAAAAGGTTACAAAAAATATCAAAATTCAAACTCTTAGCCTTCACCAATGACACGGACTGGACACTCTTTATCTATGGTTCACTGGCACCATGGGAAAGATCAGTGGCTCCAAGCCGAGCCAGTGTCCAGAATGAACAATATACCTGGGCTTATTATTAGACTTATCAACTTCCAGACAGCTGAACTATAGGCGCAGAGGTGGAGCTTTACCTCCTGAAGAACTAACACTGTTACCCAAATAAAAAAAAAAAAAAACAGAACTTTTTCACATGACACTAACAGTGGTCTCACAATCAGCAACCCGAGAAGGTAAATGTTTCAGAAATATGAAGCAGAACGACCTATAAACAGAACAGGTGGACAGGGTGGTCCTTAAGAAAAAGAAATATTAATCTCATCTTGATCTATCTGTGTGTTATTTTCTCTACAACAATAATTTAAGGTCATTGTATGGCCATTTGCTTCCTATTTGTGCTCTATTGTTTTTCTAAATCTCTCAACATGCAACATCTTATTTATGAACTTGAACTTGGAGAAGTCTTGTTTTTGTTTTGGAATTATACTTTGTTAATCTGTTTTTTCCTCTTTGTATGCCACTCAGTTGCAATGCTATGAATATTTTTTTCCCCATCACCTTTGCTTTAACATATAAAACAAGAATATGAGTTATCAGACATTAGAAATCGCTCCTCTGCTGTTATTGTGATGGAAAACAGGCACTATCCAACCTCTGATGTCACTCAAATACACCCTGTGTTCCTGCTTTAATGCCTCTCTGTGTGTGCATATGTCAGAGTGCAGCAAACCTGCACACACCACGCAGCGCTCGCCACAGTTGGCAACACTTCAGCTCTATCAGACTCGTGCACTATCCATGTGCACATTCCCATGGCAACATTATCGTATGTTCAGCAGCCATGTGGCAGCAGGCTCATGGGTCTCAGTCAGATGCCATTCAAATTTTGATTTGAATAAATATGCCAATCATTTCCATTCAAATTTTCAACATGGGGCTACGGCTGAGGACACAGTGTTCAGTGAAGAACAGCATGCAACAGAAGGGAGCAGCCTGCTCTCTCTGGGTGTTCAGTAAGCCTACATCTGGGGATTTAGAGCCTTGGAGGAGTGGAAGGGGGGAGGAGGCAGGAAGGGTGAGGGCCAGCAGGGGCTCATACCCAGTGTATACAGGTGGAATTAATGGGAAGCAACAGGAAAAGACTGAATGTGTGCACACCTCCCCAAGGCCTCATGGATTATAGCTCATGCAGTCTCTCTCTCTCTCTCTCTCTCACACACACACACACACACACACACACACATGCATGCATGCACGCACACACACTTTCGCAAACACTGATTCAACAGATTCAGTCAAATCCTATGGTTGCTCTTGAATCTAGTTTGCAGGCTCTTGTTTCTTTTGTAGGAGTCCACATCTCCTCTCGAATCCTATTTATTCAGAGACATGTAGACCTGTAGTCATTTAACTGTACTGTGGCTGAATTATAACAGTTGCAGAATGACAACTGGCTATGATTCAGAGTAACCTTTCTGTTTTCATCCTATGTGTTTGTATTGTATCAATACAATGGGCTGAGACTGAAACTGTGGCCCTGCTTGTGACACAAAAGATTTGTGTCTTTCTAATGAATCCAAATCTGTGACCAAGGTTTAATGGCTTTTTAGCCACTTCTTGGCCTCACATTATATAACAGCTCCATGCAAGGACTACATGGAAATTCAAAGAGAAGGTATCATGATTTCATATTTTTAAACTTGGATATTAAGTAATAATTCTGGATGGTCATACTAAACATGCAGATTTTTTTGTGCAGGTTTACAAATAGTACTTGATTTTTGATGCATAAGGGTCTCCCACCATATGACATCCATGGGGGCCTCAAACACTAAGGTCTGCCTGAAACTCTGCTCTCTAGAGGCCTCCAGGGCTCCATACTGGAGAGCAAGGAGCTTCAAAGAGACAGGGGCTGAAATGATGAGTGTCAGATACAGGCTGAAATAAGAAAACTAGAGATACTTTTTTTTTTAGAGCTGTCAATCATGTGAAGCTGCAATGGGGGCAGCAGAGGGACACAATAGAGTACAGTATTTTACATATACTTATGTAGTACAGTAGTCCAGTATTTTATTTATATTTATATAGCACAGTTTATAGCATATATATTTTTATTTGTTTATTTTGCTTGAATGGAATGCTAAAGGATTATACAGAATTTTATCATGGATGGATGCTTCCCGTTTAGTTTATTTTTTGCACACACCATAACAAATAAGTAAAAATGATATAAGTGTGTATACATATTCATATACCAGTAGTTAATATAAATATGCATATAGACATGTACAGTAGATATTTTCTTAGTGGCTAGATGAGAGGATATAGGTTGTGTGTTCCCTCAATATGTAAAAGAAAACTATCTTTGGGTGCATCATGGTTGATAAGATTGTGCTTTAGTTTGTTTAAAACATTCACACACATCACAGAAATTTTCAGATTTTCACTTCAAAGAAACCCTTTTTCCTCAACTACAAATGAACATGCTTCGTTCGTGGCATGTACAATTTCATACACTCAACAGAATGAAAAAAAATTACTGGTTAAAAATTGTCAAAGTGTGGGTCATAATAACACAGCAATCCTGGGTTAACCTGACCCTGAACCAAAAGACTGCTTCGACCCAGTGTTAATGCATTCAGTTTTAACATCAGTGTTGGCGTATGGGTTAAAAGGAACACATTTTTTTTTTCCGTGTGCCTTTTTACAAACCAGCATGTGGGGTAGAATCAACAATATAACACTGACGCATTATGAAAAAAAAATTGCCAGTATAATAACAACAACAATAATGACCCATAAATATAGAAAGTAATTAGCAGAATCAGCCACAACAGTGCTTAATGTATGTGCATGAAGCTCCTGCTGTGCGTTTACAATATGTTCCTCCACAACTCTGTTATTACACACATGAAAGAACACGCTGGGACATCAATGTTTTGCCAACAAAGGGTTTAGCGTGTATGCACACTGACGTAGTATGGAAGAAGTCTGTTGTGAGATTGCACACTGTAAGAGGCTTTTGTCATATGAGCTAAGGACAGCATGGTGCTGTAGTAATATATGCTGGATCCATTTGTTACCCTGTGATTCCACATTGTTAGATTGTCACGTGTTTAGATGCTGTGTGCTTTTTATTTTTGAATGAATGAAACAGCTTGACTTTCAGTAGGAATGTTACCCTCAGACCCAGACCACTTCATAACCAAGAAAGAATTTTGGTTCAACTGAATTTTTGCTTGATATAAATAACAAATTTATCTGTATTTGTTAAGTATCGTTGGAAAAAAAGTCACAATCAAACCAACGTTTGTTTGTCTCCCTCCCTCTATGCTTGCAACCTGTCCATTATCTCTCATGTCTCTATTTGTATCCCTCCTGTATCCCTTGTCTGCTGCTAAACCCTGAGGCCAAGTGATGCAATAAAAAAAGGTTACAGGAAAGGAAAAAGAGTGCAGGAGGGAGGAAGAGCACAAATTCAGTTTATCAAAACCATTTTGTTCCCTATTATCCAGCCAAGTTTGAGGTAAAATGGAAAGCAGCTCTCCCTGTCAGAGAAGAAATATTGTTGTTGGCTTTTTTTTTTTCTTGGGAGCAACATGCAGAGGTGAAAAAAAAGATAAAAAGAAAACAAGAAAGAAAGGAGGAAGTGTAAAAAAGAGTCATCATACTCTGTCAGAAAGAATGCTGGAGGAAGAGTGGGCACCGCTGTGTGTACGTGCAAAATGTGCTCTGGGCCTCGGTGGAGGTGGGGACTTTAGTACAGGATGCACAGCCCTCGAGGAATGTGTACAACCTGGTGGCACGCCTGTGAAACTCATCCCACCCTGGTCTGCACCACTTTCTCTGCTCCCTCTCTCCATCTGTCAGTCTCCTCTCTGCTGTCCCCCATCACTGCACAAGGCAGCAGTCACACAGACAGAGGGAGACTTGAAAGCCTAGACGGTGAGAAAAGTGAGGGAGGGAGGATGAAAGAGGGAAGTGATGAGGAGAGGGCCTCTGGGATCTGGGACATTATAAAAAGGTCAGAGAGATTGCCTTCAAGGGAGGAGTGATACATATAGAGGATGAGACAGCTGCCATGAACTGGACAGATATATGATCTCATTATCACTTTAAGTCTGCGAGAAGCTTAGCCTCACAACTTGAAGCTGTTGTGTGTCTCACCTGCATCTCAGGGCAGCACTGCAAGAGCATTTAATGACTCCAGAGTTGTGGTGTTCAGTTAAAATCTCTATCATATTCATTTCTTGTTGTATTGTGTCCTTTCCACCTGTGCCATTTACTTCAATATCACAGCAGCTCTCAGTGGACAAAACTTTCTTTTACTTCTTTGACAAGTGGCCTTGGGCATGTTCCCTTCCCATTCATTTCATCCAGATTCTTTTCCCATGTAAAAACTCAGCCTCCACTGTTTCGCACTTACTACCCCCCTTCCCCCCCTTCCCCCAGCATCCCCCGCCCCCTCGAAAAAACAGCTGCTCTCCATTCATCCTGATTATCCCGAAGACCAGAGTAGAGCAGAGCAGAGCATATGACAAAACAGTTCAGACTGCACTTTATTTACTGAGCTGTATACTGCTTAGCTCGAGCTGGCTAACTAGCCACAGCAGGCCTGCATTCCAGCCTGCTGCAGTCAGCCTGCACACTCTGTACCCTGGTTTGCACTCTGAAACTAAGTGACTCACATTATTAATGATAACACTTAATATAAATTTATTATTTACAGCGTGCAGCACTTTTCTAAACAAAGCTGAAGAGAGCTTTACATGGCTATACCTTTAAGTAGATAGAAATAATGGCACATACAAACGAGGCAAAGATCCTTATGATTGGACAAACCTCATAGCTGCTTTGTAAGACTGAGTTCATGTGACAATTAAATATTTGCCCTTAAAGTACTACGATAAACATGTAATTCATGGTCTTTAAAATTGTCTTATAATGTGACAGTTTCATAACTGACTTTCATTGTTGTATGGTTTCTTTTGATGAAAGGGTCAAAAGTTGTTAGTTGCATTTAAAATGTTGTTTACCACAATCACAACTATCAGTGGTTGTTTTATTTGGCTTTATTTTTTTTTATCTGGAATCGGTTACTTATTGGGGAGATCTGCACTCTTTTCCCCTCATTCTTGCAAAAGTTTATGTTGAGGAAAACCCAACAAGTCACTCATGTGATCATTTACCACCCTAAATATAAGAGTACAACATTCATGCATTCTGGCAACAATTAGTGCTAACTGCATGTGTAAGGCAAGATTATGCGCAGACCTTGATGTTTGAGGCCCACAACCCTCCAACTAATCAAAAACAAATAAGGGGACTTCATCTTTCCAGCACGTTTGTTGGAAATCTCTTGAAAATCTTGGGCTTTTTTTCCACAACAAACTGCTTGATCAGGTACAGACAGTAAGAGTGGCTTTTGTTTTATTTATACATTTATTTATGTAATTCCTTTCCCAGAAAACCCTGCAGTTGCTTCAAAGAATACAATCCATTCATCCTGTTGCACTGTCAGTCAGTCTCTTCATTTAATATTTAATTTGTTGGTAGAATGTAATGTATTAAGTAGTAAATAAAGAATGTGGCACAAGAATTTATTGACTTAATTTGTGATAAAAGCTTTAAAAATGGTTCAGTATTAACAGTCTCTTTTTCTTAAAATTGACTTTCAATGTTTATTGTTTTAGTTGTCTCCTGTAACCTTGACAACAAGTCTTGGAGGTGTAATGGTCCCCAATCATCTAGCTTGGTTCAGGCAACCATGGTGTCCGGCCTGATTGAACTTCACACACAGAAACACACTCTGTAGTTTGACAAGGTGCTGAAGGAGGGGGGTTACAGGATATTGTGGCCGGCCCAGGGCTACAGTGTCTGGTTCTCTGGCTAGTATCCCACACACACCCTTTAAAAAAGAAGAAACAGCAGACCTGGAGGAACAGATGCTGGTATTCACCAGGGGCCAAACTGCTCTGTTTCTGGAGCTGTCAGAGCAGTTCTGTTGTGGAGGTCGTGGTTGTTTTAGGTCATTTTCACTGACTCAGTCCTAAGCTGTTTGTACTCAAAAGCTAACTGATGTTTACTGCCAAACACAGCTGCTTAGAAAGATTGAGATTGTGGTATATAATGGAGAGTCGTGTGAAGGGCAGTATGTTCTCGTCCCTGGAAAGTCTTTCCCTTACTGCAGCATCACGTTTTGTGTTCAGTTGTATTTTTGTTCCTTTAAATCTTATGTCAGGTGATTCATTTTACTTCAACTGTTTTAATATCATTTCCAAAATGTAACCTCAGCTTTGCCAGGATGTGGTACGATAGATTGCTCATTTTAAGTTTTATTTCAATGCTTGTTTTGCATTCCCGCATATATTTTGACATGTGGGGCAGCTTCCATCCATCATCATCCCAGCAGTGACACAAACATGACACAAACAAAGCAGTGACTGCAAACATAATTTTTTCCCAAGCCAAGTGGAATATTTTAAAAGAAGAACAGTTTGAGGAAGTATTCATTTATACAGCCAGCTGCAAACATCAATCACTTTTCATGTTTGCATGTCTTTTGAAGTCAAGTTTGATGACAGGATTTTGCGTCTGTGGACTAACCACTGTGAATTGTCACTGCAACGATTAGAGATGGGGTATTACATATTCACACAAATCAAGCATAGATGGAAAGCAACAATGCTGAATGTGTGCACATTTTCAAACCTCCACCTATTCATATGTCATTGAGGAAATTCCTGAATCTGTCTGTAAACTGCTCAAAACAACCAATTCTGAAAAATAGCCAAATATCTTCATGAGATCTTCATGAGACTTCTCAAGAAGATGAGCTCATTAAATAGGGAATGACGTTGGAGAGGTCTGCCTATAGCTCTACCCTCTACAGGCCTTTGAAGGGCTGGCTAATCAGAGAAAAGTGGGTTTGTAGAGTGGGGAGCCTTAAAGGGACAGCAGCTTGAAGAAAGCTTTTCAGAAATAAAAGTTTTCTAAAACACCATTGTGAGTTTTTTTCAAACAATATATCATGTAAAGCTACTTCGGAGTTATCATAGAGACAATATGAAGCCCATACAAAACGTAGAAAGACCCTCTTCCAAGATGTGGGGTCTATGTACTCATTTCGTCTGTGAGTTCAAAAGTAGTCAAAACCGTCCTCATTAGTAGAAATGTAAAACTTGTCAAGTGAGAGGCCAGTGTAACTTGACGTTATAACACTTAGCTTATGTTTCAGTTAAACAGGATGTACCTAAAGCTAATCACTCAGCCCTCAAGTCTTTATGCTAATTACAACTGACCATCTGCTTGTTGTTTAGTATTTTGTAGCTATTGTAATGGTATCTTCTATCATTCAAATCTCAGCAAAACAGATCATGTTTGTCTGTGATGGTTGAGTGCTATGGTATCAATTTTCACTGCCGTATGGATACAGAAGCAGGCCAGTTCATAGCCCTTTGATTTAGTTTGGGAGATCATTCCAGAGAGCATGCAGCTCACAGACACGTTTCTCTCCTCTCTCCCTGTAGACATATCAGCATGATCATCCTACGTTTGCTGCCCGACAGGTGAAAGCAGGTGGGAGAGCCGTGGGAGTCTTTCACAAGAGAGGTGAAATGAAAAGCCCAGGACGTTCGCATTCTCCGTCCTCGCTCTGTTCCGATTTCTGCTCCTGCGTTGGTGTGAGTCCGCTCTCGGCTCCAAGGGCAAGCAGGAAGAGAAACGGCAGTGGGTTGTCAAGGAAACACGGGAGCCACATACACACGCAGGTGATGAATGTGTGTGTGTGTGTGTGTGTGTGTTTTTTGGCTATACACATGCTCAGACATGTGTGGTGAATACGTCAGTGTAGTTCTGTTTGCAGCGTGAGTAAGTGTTAGTAGGCTGGGGCTGAGGAACCTTTCACGACTCCAGCTGATGAGTGGGAAACCAAAGTTGGCAGCATGTCACGAGTTTTATTTATACAACCTTTTATTTTCTGTCTCACAGCCAGCGGCCTGCTTTGACACAGACCTCGGACATGATGTATTAGTTGCGAAGTCCAACATTACACCCGCAGATTACACCCACATATAGAATTATATTGGAATCATATTGATGTAGCTTAGTCTGTTTCCTGTTAGTCCTCTGAGATTTGTGCACGTCTGATGTTCTTTTCATGCTACATCACAAGTTTCCCAACATCATGTGTCCCCTCCAGTTGCCATCTGAAGAACTTTGCTATGATAAGCCGTCGTCCCCCTTGCTCTTTCTCATATGTCATTGGTGTGTTGTTCTCACTGAAAGCTAAGATAGTTTTTAACGGCTAGGCGTGCCTGTGCTTCACATGCAAATGTGGGAAAAGTAACAACCAGGCGAAAATCAAAAGAAAAATTCAAAACAAATGCCTAATTAGTAGCTGGGAATCTGAATGGAGCCAAGAACACCACAGCCTGTATGGCAAACAATTTTGAGAGGGGGAGTAGAGAGAGGGGGTGATATAAATGTCAGCTTTTAAAGAAGTGTTAATGTGCACTTTCTGGTACAGAGAAAGCATTCATGGCCAGCTTAGGGGGGTTTCTGTGTGGGTGTGTGTGAGTGAGTGTGTGTGTGCTTGCACGCATGAAAGCCAGCCCTCACATCTGTGTAAATGAGCTTATGCAATGTCAGCTTCTTTCTCATGTGTGTCTAGCTGTACGTGCTAATTAACTACGCTATTTAAGTAGGCACTGGTGAGGAGGAAATATGGATCTGAAAAAACACAGGAACTCAACTGCAAACACCTTGCTTAGCCATGCAAAAGATCAGGCTGACACCATTAAGTTCAGCTTTCATAGCAGATTTAATGATCAAAGGATTATTATCTGATCTTGGAACACAGCCTGGGATGAATTGAGGATTAATTTCCCAGATATTAAATTGGATGAATGGATTAGGCAGGTATAGAAAAGCAAATACAGAAAAACAAAGGCTTGTGCTTCAGCTCTATTTGCCAACAAGGAACACAATTTGTCCTTTCCCCTCCTGCTATTTGTCTCTCAGTGTCTTAATAAAGGAAATGTTACGCCTCAGTGTTGGCAGCCCAAGAGACAAAACAACATTGGTAGCAAACTCAAAATGGCTAATTTTGTACATGGGATCATATCCCTTTACGCCCTCTGAGATCCCAATCCAAAAAACTATCCACTACTCTATGCCAAGTCCCATTTGGTCACTGTTTGACATTCTGAACGGACAGATCTTGATTAAGACACACACACCCTCCAAAGGGCCTGACTACCTCCTTATCTTCCAGTGAGGAAGTGAGGAAGGAACCTTCAACGCTGACACAAAGGCAGGGCCAGTTGCGATGAGAGGTGGGTGTTTTTGGTTGGATGCAGTTTTCCATTTGCTGATGGGGGGAAGTTAGACTTGATCTATGGTACTGGCTCTATTCCGAGCCACAGTGTTTAGTTTATTTTTGACATTAGCACCACAATGGGTACACGGTTTGTAGTCAGAGAGGGGGGAATTCAGGGTCAATGTCACATCAGGCGATAAGCTTCACAGTGAGTAGTGACCAGGACTGGGTAAGATAAGTGAAAACATAAGAAAACATCTAAAGAATAACAGTTTTGTTTTCTTATATGACAAAATGATCATTTAAGGGGCTAGTGATCCTGTTGGCATTTTGACAAAGTTGCTATCAAGGCAGAGCTAATAAAGTGTTTATTTTAATCTTATTTGAAATTAAGTTGAAAGTTTAATTTCAATATGTTTAAAGACAAAATCAACAACTGAATTGCAAAAAGTTACTTGTGTAGTTTATTGTATTATCACACTATCATTATTTCAGGAAGCGTGACAAGCAATTTTTTTCCTACCCTTCATAGAGCTCTCTGACAGCAATTAAGGCATGATGTTGTCCTTTAATATCTTGAAAGAAAAACGTTGTCCTGGACTTGTCAGGTACATATGGCCCATATTGGTGTTATAAGATTCATTTCTATTGAAAATAAGACAAAATCTTAGATTTCAGTTTTTGCAGTGTTTGGCTGGAATATGAAAAGCATAAGCGTAATTAAAGATCTTGTGCAGAAGTAACTTCCTCTATTTACTTCAATCCATGGCAAGGCATTTGATCAAAACCAATTTTCCACAAAAGGGAGTTGGAATCTTATTTCCCAAAACTCCAAACACTCAGGTTTCTGGTTTTCTGACAGTGTAATGGGGTGATATCAATTTAGGTGGATAAAAAATACCTGAGCATACTTTTTTCATCATTAGTATTACGACACAGGGCTAGGTGAATTTATAATTATTCTTTTTTTTTTTACTTTTGTGGGCTAATTATAATGAGTACTACTTTTCTCAATCAAACCTTATGTTTTCTGTTTGTGAATCAGTCAGCATCAAGACCCTAACAGCTAGCTACTACAAAGATTAAACTGAATAAATCAACTGATGATGTGATTGACATTTTCTATTAAAAGTGGTCAAACATTTTAAAAAATAATAGTGGCACACTACATCCTAGAAAGCAGCAAAGGGAAACAAATGAGTGTAGGCAGAGGGAGGGAGGTTAGAGCGGAGGACAAAGGGTCAAGTGTTGTAAATAACAAATTAATTGAAGCAGTAGGGGAGGAGGAGAGGAAAGAGGGTGTAAAACTGTGTGTGCTCCTGTGTTGCTCTCCTCTTCCCTCAGCAGGGGTGGTCCTCTACTGAGATAACCCCAGCCAGACAGCCCAGGGTGATACAGATCAGATTGAGATGACAGACTGGAGTGCTGCCCGGACACACACACACACACACACACACACACACACACACACACACACACACATAAACACACAAACAAACAAAGCGTAATGAGGGGAAAAATAAAGGGCCATTCTGTAGAAAGAAAGGAGTAATATTATCAATGTCATTTTCCTTTTTTTCACAAGAGAGGAAACAAACATCAAGTTTCACAGAAGTAATTCTGAAACTGGAACATGTGTATTTACTGTTTCACTATCCAGCTTCTCTGTTTTTACCTACTTCCTATGTATTTCACCAGTTACCAAAGTTCAGAGGTGGCTTTTCGTATTTTAGTCACAGGACTAGAGGTAGACAAAAGCATGCATTTCAACAGGCATTGTGTTTTCAAGAGGTCAGAAATGTAGGTTGCGCTTTTTGGTTTATCTAACACATCAGCCGTACTTTATTTCCCTTTTGGAGTTCTGTTAAAGCAAATATTTTTTAAGTTTGCCTGAAGGTTCAGTCTAAGGTCCCCTTCTTTTCCTCTCTGTCTGCAGATGCTACCATCAGGGTTATATCATCTGCAGACATGGCATCTGTTTCCACTGCTGCACAGATGACACTGATCTGAGCCCTGTGCACAGCCTGATCAATTACATTCCAGAAATTAGGGATTGGAGGGCTGACTTTTTAAAGTTAAAGTCCCAGTAAAAAGTAAAAGTGACTAGTGTCTCATGTCACATCTTGGTGGATTTGCTCATCTTCTTTAATTAAATCTAGGTGCAATGTTTAGGCAGTTCTATTTTCTAGGTGTCTTTGTGTACCTTGATTTTTTTTTTTTTGTGAACCAAATTGTATGGCACTTTTTGTACGAAATATTTTGCATGTAAAGTTTTATCAACGACACCCACATGTTACATGTAGCCTCTCAAATTCATAATGTAACATCGGAAACCTTCATCAGTCTCTTCAAATAAAATTTCCTATATTCCTTTTTTTCGGTAGTGACATGATGAGGCTTAGTTCATGAGCAAAAACAGCATCCAGCTGTTCAGATTTAACAACTCTGGTCCTGATGACATGTCTCAACTTCAGCTGGTAAATTCAATGTTGCATTTCCATCAAAGCAAAGCTACCAACCCACCACATTTACTTGAGGTACTAAAATATCCCCAGAAGCTTCCTCTTTGCTATTAAGCTGACAGGTGTCCTCATTCTGGTTATTCATCACAGTAGCTGTTTATGATATGATTACCTCACTGATTTGATTCATGTCGGAACTTTGCAGGACTTCAGGGACTCATGAAGAGATGAATCTGCTGACAGACTAAAAACATGCCGCTCGGATCGGAATTTACGAGCAGGGAATCAACGTGTGGATACTTGGTATTTCTTTTCCCTCTGCCTATCCAAGTTCTTGTGTGATTGTGTGTATCTGTGTGTTTAAGTGTTTCTCTCCCAGAGGTCATTGTCTCTGGGTCCAGACGGCTCCGACTCAGG
Organism: Thalassoma bifasciatum; assembly: GCA_008086565.1. NCBI lineage: Eukaryota > Metazoa > Chordata > Actinopteri > Labriformes > Labridae > Thalassoma > Thalassoma bifasciatum. Next base: position 901,770 of record RPOG01000049.1, on the reverse strand, counting down.
TTCTCAGTGTGGCTTCACTAATCTGCCGTAATTATGTCTCACAGCAAGCTCTCTCAGTCACACACATACATCAACCCCCCGTCTCCTTGACTCTTTCTCTCCTTTTTCCTCTCCTCTTCTTCTCCTTTCCTTGTCTATTTTTCAGAGCCCTTGTTGCCTCAGGGTGGCTGGCAGTGTCTGTAACTCATGTGATGGTCTTTATTTCTCTGTATTATCGCTTTGTATTTGATCATTTTTACGATCTCTTTCTCCAAATAAATATCTAAAATGATCTCTTTTACACACAGATCAAAGAGCTCCTTGTGCAGCTCCAGGGTAAAGACAGTTACTCTGGTGCCTTCCTGACGTTCCGTATGGTGAAAGGAGATGCCAATGCAGGAGTCACTGGCTGCACATTCACAGTCATCCTGCTACTGTGACGCATATCTTCCTTGTGTTCCATCGACCATCACGCCTCAGGGTGTGTGGTGACGCAGAAGGTCTGTGGGCATCCCAAATCCTGACTACCAGACTGATTTCATTTGAATCCATTTAGAGGGGGAACATACACTTTTGAAGAATTTGAATTTGTTAAACTGTATTTATATAGCTCTTCTTTTAGTCTTCACATCATTATGTATTGTTGAAGACTTCTTAACCATCTCAAATTGAACCAACAACCTCCCAATCAAGACACAACCTACTTGGCCACCAAGCTATTACCTCATGTTAGCTTTGTTAAATCATAAGTAAGCAATCATTTTATGGACAGAACAACAGTTCAAACAACAAGATAACAAAATATTTTCTTATCTGTTTGTTGTGATCGACTCAACATTTAAGTGTTGTCACTCAGCTCTCATCCTTTTTCTGAGCTTTGCATTTAATGGACCTTTAAAAAACAAGCAAATGCAATACCTTTTTATACTGCTGTTATCATCGCCACCATTCATGATTGTAGTTTCTTAAGGATCCTGTGGGAATATAACCAGGTTGTTAAGCCTAAACTGTTAAAAAAAGTTGTAGTTTATTTTAAACTATCACTACTGTATCTTCATTTTCAGTCACTACTTTACCCCCCCCCCCCCTTCTGTTAAGTTATACACCAAAAAGACCTTTCCCAGAAAAATACTGATAAGCTTACACAAAAATATGATATAGTGCAAAAATTAGGTTAACTATTTAGGTTAAAATTATGTTAACAGAAACTAATGTGAAGCCATTATTTACCAACGTGATGCTAACAGATACCAACAGTTTTACCTATGATCTATAGTTTTATCAAACAGAAGCAAAATGTAGTGGAACTCTTTCCAGTGGACTGATTTGACCAGATGTGTTGCCAATTTGCTTTTTGTGTTGCTCATGTTAGGGAAAATTAAAAACTGGTGTCAGCAGGATTTTGACCAATCACAATTAAGCATCTTACACAGCAAAGTTGAGGAACATATAAATCACCAAAGGGAAGTTGTCAGAACAGCGTTTCTACATCCACAAGGAACCCATATCAATGGTGATGGAAAAGCCAGTCAAGAGTCTTGGACTCTGGTACAATACCACCCTCAAGGACACAGATCAGGTGGACCAGCTTAGGAAAGACACAGACAACGACCTTGAGACCATCAGCAAGTCCTTTGTCCCCGGGAAGCTGAAGCTCTGGTGTCTTCAGATGTGGGCAGCTGCTGAGGCTGATGTGGCTTCTAACCATCTATGAGGTACCAATCTCAAAGGTTAATAAAGTGGAGACATGCTTGCAGACTCCGATGTGGTTGAGGAGTTCAAGTGCACCAAGTTACAGCTGGAAATGACACTGAGCAACCCATACTTTGCCCAATCAGCCCTACCCTGGTGACAGGAAAGAAATAGACCCCAGGGGCAGCTACTCAGCAGGTAAAATCTGCCCTTGAACACCAGGACGTCAATGTGCAACATGGGAGAGGAGGAGTTGGCATTGGAGAGAGCTGACCATTATGGCACAAGGCAACTCCAGCTCAGCACTGAGATCTGGTCATTTGAGAGTTGCGCCCCCAAGAGCAGCCAATAAGATGTGCAAGATCTTTCAGACAAAACATGGGAGGTAGTCGTGAAGAGGAAGTTCTTGAGGAAAGAATTTATCTAAAAGGATAGCATGTTGAATCATGCCTTGGGAAAGTGCTCTGTAAAGTATACCTTATCTTACCATTTCCACCTCATGGCCCTGTACACAGTCCTGTATCATTATGTATTGTTGAAGACTTCTTAACCATTATAAAAAAATATCATCCTACTATAACTGCCTCATGTGAAGCCGAACTGTTCAACCTGTAATTTCCAAACTCATTGTTTTTCAGAAGCACCACTCCCTCTGCCAGACCACAACCAAAAGCATGACTTGTGAACACTTAACGTGTTTATACTGGATCAAGGCATCAAAGAAAACAACTTTTCCACAGGACTTTAAATCTAAAGCTAGAAAATGTAGTTGACTACCTCATGTATTTATCCTTAACTCTTGAAGTGCACGAAATGTGGAACCTTCCTAACCATCACAGAGCAGTAAGACTATAACACAAACATAAACAGATTAAAAACAATGTCAGCATAGGTAGTTAGTCAGCTGTATCTCCAGGCTTTAAAGTATTTAAAAACATCTACAATCATGGCTCGTGCCAGTTCTGTAATATCATCATTTGACTGAGCTCGAGAGGAGTTTTACTACTCCCTTAGAAATGGAGTCTCCTGCTGAAAAATACTGCTCAAATATATTTTGCCTTCTTGAACTTTCTTGTCTTTTCATGAAAGCTCTTCAGATTTTATGTTTCAAACAAAAGCAGGAGCATGACAAGTTTTTACAGATTCAGGAAAATCCCCAGTAGCTACTAAAAGTAACAGGGAATAAAAAAATAATATCATCTCAAACAGCAGAAAAGGGAGCACGCAGACTTGGAACAAACATAAAATTAACCTTTGTTTCGGTTAACAGCCATGAATAATTACATTAATTTGATCTAACAACTGGCTGTCCCTAACTGCACCTCCTCAAATAACTATTCCCTTTGAATTCTCAGGCTACGTGACTATAATGAAGTGTTATGATTCATAATTGTACTTGGCACTCATTTATATTGCAGTGATGTATGATGGAGTGAACTCTGTTTAACCCCGTGACGGCGTTCATTTATTCAGAGAGCAGGATGGCCTTACAGGACAAACCTGTTCCTTTTCAAAGGAACTCTGTGGAGCGTTTGGCCCATGTGTCAGTGTGTGTGAACCCCACAGAGCTCATTAAACTGTTAATATCGTCGGCTCCCTCTTCACAAAAACCTCAAACCTCACAAGAAATTGCATGCTCAGTGGCTGAAACACACAGCCTCGCGCACACACTCACATACAAAGCCTCGCAAAGCTTTTTTTTCCTGACTAAATGCGTGCCTGGCTGCTTGCTTAAACACACACTCTCTCTCACACAGACGCACACACACATGGCTGCAACACAGCACTCTTATTTAAACTGATGTGAGTGCTGTCACGACATCCGACTAGTCCTATTTGTTCCACAGAAGCCTTGGCGTGAGAGAGCAGGGTCACCCCACTGGCTCTCATGCAAATCCATTCAGCACACGCGCACACACACACACACACATGGACACACATGCACTTAATAGTTCTGTAGATAAGCAAAAAGACAGAGAGATAGGAAGGAAGGCAAGCAGGGAGCTGTGTAAAGAATCAGGCTGGGAGAGACAGGTGGGCAGGAAACTATTAGACACAGAAACAAAGTGACTGAAGGACAAAAAACAGACAAGTCCAGCTGAAGACACACAGGCATATACACTGAACCTGACTGTCATGAGCAGGATCTGATTCATAAATTAACTGACTGTGTGAGTCCTCAAGTTTGAGAGTTGTCACAAGTGGTTTCACTTGCTGGTGGCTCCAAGTGATGGCAAGAGGTCACAGGTTGATGTTAAAATGGAAGCAGCAAACAAACTTTTTAACAAAGCTGTCCTCAGAGACCAAAAATGACAGGATATTTCCTTCATCATATCCAAAGCAAGATACACAAACCAGGGAAACAAATGCACCTAATGAATAAAAACTGCATATCCATTTTCTGGTAAGACAGAGGTGGGACACAAGTGTAGAGGGGCTAAGTGGATTAATTATTAAACAGGGTCAAGTGGGGTCATGTTTACAGTGATCCCAAGAAGTAACCGCAGGAACAGCACTTTCTTATCGAGATCACAGTCCTTCAGTAAGTTCTTTTGGAAAGCTTTGAGAACACAGGTCCTCATGACTCTAATGATGTCCTTAGAAATGGTGGGGCCCATGGAATCAATTTTCTTGTAAACACATGGTGTAATTATAGAATTCATTAAGTCTGTCAGAGGAGTCAGAGGAGCTAAATAAGCTAACCCAAGCATAAGCACAGCCTGGACAATGTATTTGATAAACATGAGCCAAATAGAGGGGCAAAGAAAAGCTATGGTAATTGTTAAACTTGATTGTTTGATTTGTTGTATTTTCTTTTGCTTTTTTCCAGAATCATTTAACCCTTAAAATGCCAAGATATTTATTTACATAACTTCATGACTTCACAACTTCAGTTCCATCTGCGGTTCAGCTTCGCTCCGTCATGGCACTGGATCACATAGGTTTCCATTCAAAGTCAATGTGTCAACTCACACTGGATCTGCGCCATTGCGGTCCAGCTGCACGCCTGGTCCGGCAGTTCACAAGTGATACAAAGCAAACCTATTTTGGCTGGATTCATAATGAGCGTATACTCGCCAGGAGTCATCAAGTTTAAGGTTTTACGGCCAAACATGATTGAAGAGAGACTTATTAATAGAGTGGGAAGAGCAGGAACTTCTTGATCTCGTAACTCCAGCTACCAGTCAGCCATGCAGCTTGCCAGACTGAACATGCAACCAGTGTCAGATGACGAACGCCATCAACACGCATCCGAGCAGAGCTGGACCGCAGACGCATCCAATGTATTTCAGGAGTAAGACTTTCTCAAAAGAGGGAGAGCCAGCACTTAGTTATTTCATTGTAAGACCAAATATCAGCAGCTCTGTGTGCAATGAAATACATAAGAAACCAAAGATATAATCACTGAACTCTGTGTTAGAGTGACCTCCTTTTTAAAAAATGAAATATAAAGTGACGTATTTTTTTGTTAAACGATGGCATGCGCTGTGATTACAAACTGCCAGCTACAGGATTACTGAAGAGTCCATGAACATTAGACAGATACATTTTCTAACATTTATATGGAAATACATTGAAGATATTTGTTGTTTATGATTCATCTGTTAGGACTTTTCATTGTTGTTATTTTAAGCTTTGGAAACTTCTGCCCTCACAAACATTTAACTAATGACAAATTGTCAGTCATGAGCTTGAGAACAAATGAGTGGTATGTCAATGTTTTATGAATCAGATGCGAGGGTTTCTCAATCTTTCTAAAAGGGAAGTTGGGACTCCGTGAGTAGATGAGAGGACTTCGCACAGTGACGTAGTCTAACAGGTGGACAACACCAACATTTAGACAGAGTGGATGGAGCTTGTTCAGGAGAGCCTTGCGTGCACAAAGAGACCATTTGGCATCACCTAAGAAATACCAAGGATAGCAGCTCACATCTGACGTGCGCAGTGAAAGCAGTGGGTGGAATGAACTGTTTGGGTTAACCGAGGGCGTGAGTGCAGAGGAGCTTATGACACAAAAGTTATATCATGGCACAGAACAAAGACAGACCTTTTAATTTCACTGTGTATGTACTCTGAGAGCCAGCCTCTTTCATCGGAGTCATAATGCGCTTCTTTCTTTGGGAGTCTCAGTTTTGTGAGAGGAGTGTATATCAGGCAGAGTTTGGGGAGTTCAACCTGCGTTGTTGCCCATCATATTTGTCCTGTATAGCCTAGTCCAAATATGTCAAGCGTGACAATATTAGTCATTTCATGCCAAAAAAAGAATAGTGGGTCATATTCACCCCTCCTCCGCCTCTTAAATCCATGCTTGCACGCACAGACACTAACACGGACTCGCACACTTTCGCCGTCGCCCCTCCCCCTCCATCTCCTTTCTCTCTCTCTTTCTCTTACACACGCACGCAAGCACACACTCAGCATGCTTCATTATACACTTGCCCACACAGCATAGCGTGCCGGAAACAGACTCAATAGATGCCAAGCTCCCGGTCCCTGCAGGCTCAGTGCCCCTAAAACACTGGATGCACCTTCCCAAATTAGGTTAATTTGCTTTTGCCACAGAGACTGCCCAAAATACAGTCTAGTTGTTCTACAAACAATTATGTCAGCGAACTATTCAATTATTTTGTTTTGTTTTGTTTTTTTAAATCCTAACTCTCATCAATTATTAACCTGTTAGGGTTCAATGATAAGGCGAGCTGAAGAGGAATAGTTAGGAGCAGTATTTTTGTCATAGAAAACAAGGAAATCAAAGGAGAAATTAGATCCCATTGATGATATCAGTCTGAGCTGATGATGGGGAAAAATTTGACCTTTTAAGAAACACAAGAAAGTTATTTTTCACTCGGATTAAACGCACAAAAAGAAAAAACTGATAAAGTTGATGTGTAATGTTTTTTCATCTTTTGCTTTGTAACAGATGCTGCTTCCAAAATATTCAACAAATCCCTCATCTTATGTCCTTGCCATAGGGGTATTTGAGGTTATGACCGTTTCAGTCAGGCTAGTGAGACAGAAAGAGAAGGAGGGGGAGAAGGGTGGGGGGTTCAGAGAGAGGGCTTTGCTTTCCTCTCCCCACTTTGGCACAGTAGGGTGGGAGGCTTGATTATTGTCTCTGCCTGAGTAACAACATTTTTTTCCTCTCTTGTCACGTTCACCAATTTCTTTTTCTGCTTTGGAGACAGATAAACAAGCACGGAAGGTAGGCTAGACTTGAGTGGGCGAGTGCAATTTGCATCACAGTGACTGTGTCTGCACGATTCATTGACGGGTCCAGAAATAGCACGACATGCATTGCAAATGAAATCCAAGCAAAGATCTCCCTCGCTCACTCACTCTGTATTACGATAGCTGACACTGGCCCAGACTATGACACGGGTTTGGTCTGGTCAGCCACAAAGAAATGAGGGCAATAATATCGCATAAAGAGTCCGTCTGAAGTAATTTGTAAACCATATATTACCATGAAAAAATTGGTCTTGTAAAAGCCCCAGCGGGAATGTCTGGCCGTTATTTCACATTACTTCTGATGCATTGGATTGAATGCACACAAACCCAAACAGAGCATGGAGTGTGACCTATGCATGCAAGCAGGCAGGGCTCAGCTAATGTGACTCAAAGGCTTCTTCTCAGAAATTTGAGTACCAGCTTTTTCAATAGTAACAGAAATATTCCAAACAGAAAAGTATTTTTTCCTACATGTTAAACAGGATCCTTGGATAAGCGTATAAATACAAAGATGAGCATCACTGGGTAAACAGTGACCTCAGTTAGTTGGACTTATATTTCACGGTATTTGTCTGCTCTTCAAGTCAGATACTCTTTGCATCATCACATTCATCAACAAGACCAGAATTGAGGCATTTGCCACCAAGAAGTAGGTAAAACTTTTTTGCTCCCTTTAATTAGAAGTCCTGTCCACATTTCCTTGTTCAGTCCAGAAGTTTTCATTAGTAATTCCCTGTACACATACAAATTCAAAAACAACTGAAACACCCTCATGAGGATATCAGGCCAATAAATGGTAAGAACATGTATTCAGTCTATCATGTGAAATGACACATGTTGAGCTTCTTGAGCAAGCAGTTATTTTAAACAGCCTACCCTATACTGTGTATGTGGTGATAAATACAAATCTGTTAAGTGTACTGCATGTATTAAACCTCACACAGAGGTGGTGTCAAGCAAATGTCAAAAAAACTTCAACCCTGCCATATTTGCAAATGCACATGAACAACAATTGCTATGCAAAAGTGTGTTTCCTTTAACTCTTTAGTTTCAGCACACAATGCTTGAATTAGTCCTTGTTAAGCCTTTTGTTGCCCTATGGATGACAGGCTCGTGTAAAATTGTGAAGTGCAAGTACTCAGCTGTGAAATGCCGTAATAATGTTATTAGCTTAACTGATTAATCTGGTTTTGTTTTCTGCAGTTCACATGTCTATGACAAACAGCATTTTCAAAAATCTCATTTTCAGTTCTCCAACTTACAGATACATGTTTTTAATCTGTCTTTATTAATTTGAGGTTTGGTTTCATGTCCCCAATTTAAAACACTCTTTTTCTATTTGAAGGGAAAATTTTATGTAATGTAGATGTAAATAATGTTATATAAGCCTATGTATACCCATTAAACATATTGAAACGAAAAACTGTGTTGAGATTCTTTTGTTTTGCCCACATTATGTCAAAACTCTGTGATAAGTCAAATCAATGAGAAATAAATTAATAATTTTGCCTCTTCATCCAAATTTTGACCTTTCTGTGAAATTTTAATTTTTTTTATCTACTATTCTGTGTTTTTATCTCAAAATTTTGACTTTTTTGAAGTTTCAGAATCTTTACTTTTTTTTTTTTAAATTTACTTTTATATCTTAATCCTGAGTTTCTATCCAAAAGTTTCCACTGAATATCTAAAAAAATGTGCAATAGAACAAGCTGAGAAAAGCCTCAACGTTGAGCGGTACTTTATAAAATCCCCCCAGACATAATTTTACCACCAAAAAGGGTGAACATTTGGTCACCCTAATATAGGAAAATAAATTTTTAATTGAGTATTTGATGATAGATAATCATATTATGCTGGAAATGTATGACAGCTGCATGTGTTCAACCCCACAAACACCAGTGTTGTTATTTTCCGACGACTTCAGGCCAGTACTGTTTTTTTTTTTTTTTTTTGCAAGCAGAAAAGCAGAACAATAAATCAAAAGTCTCCACCTCTTCATAAACAGATTTTTTGTTGATCAAGAAAACTCTAATTATTTCAACTCTATCTGAGAGACAGGTTTTTAAAATTCCATCAACTCAGGTCCTTCCTCCTTTATTACTAAGTGTTTCCTGCCCTTCGGTGCTTGTCTTTATGCTCGTGCTGATCCGTGGACCCTCATGAGTTGATATATTCGTGTATATTTCCTCTCACGATTGAAGCATTCATTCATGCAGAAAAGATGAGTTTATGAACAGCTTGCCTCTCTCACATTAGACTGATTAATAGTTCAATCAGGGCTAAAATGGACAAAATGTCACGGGGGAACAGTTGTCATGCAAAAATCAGCCCTTTCTACTCGGGTCCATTTAAAAGGATAGGCCTGCTTAATGCTGTCACAGGGCGTTACTAATATATCTGTGTTGTGTGAGGAAGAGATTGAGGATCTCTGCTGTGTTTCAAATGTGGAGCCTAAAGACAGTAGGGGGGCAGTCAGGCTATTAGCGTGCATGAGCATGAAGCCTGCCATTCGATCGGGGAGGGTTTGTGTGTCTGCACTGGTGTGGGTGAGAAAAAGGCAGAGAGGCCAGGCGTGCTTGTTTATTTGTTAGTGCATGAATGTGCAAGTGTGTGTGTTTCTGATTGTACTTGCCTACCTTTGCATGAGCTTTGAATGCTCTCCTGATGGATGTGTCTGTCTGTGTGCATTGTGCCTATGGCCAAATCTTGCTGTACATTTTACAGCGTGTCCTCTCACTCTATTTCCCTCTGATGGCTTGTGAGGGCATTTAACGTCTGGCATGCAGCCACGCACAGGGACCATCTGATAGGAGAGACCTCTGGCCCTAAGTTTGCCAGAGGTAGTTAATCAGAGGTCAAGTGTTAGGTTGGCGTGATTCTCTCCTTGCTCTAATAGTGAGCTGATAGATAAATGCCCTGAGAGCGTGCACACACACACACAGACAGACATGGCAGGGTGAGGCTTATTTTACTGCTCTCCTCGCCCGACCTCCTGCACCCACGGCCACATGGATGGCTTGATGCTATCAAAGAACACAAAGAAGCTGAAATTTTTCCTGGTTTGCAGGGATCAGATAAGCAGAACATAGTGTACACATGGTACCGAGAACACACTGTACGATCATACCACCTCTGTCAGCACAAGTTGAAACCAACATGCATAAAAGAAGTTATAAAAACTTTGTACTATCATTAGTTGCAGCACAACTTGAATTAGTCCTCATTAAGCTTTGCGTTGCCCTACAGTGGAGGACAGGCTAATGTATAGCTGTGAAGTCCAAATACCCTCAGCTGTGAAATGCCGTAATCTACAGTCTATAAGCTTAATGCCATAAGCTTGACTGATTAATCTATTGAATTGAGTGTACAGTAAATGGGTTTAATATGGCGCACATCACGCTAGGGGATTTGCCCTTACATTAACCTCAGAGGCAACGTGCTATTCATCAATTTAAGAGCACCACCCCCTTTTTTTCCTAAGAAGAGCAGACAATTTCCCTAGGCGAAATGAGGTAGAACAATGCATTTTAGAAATTTTATACAAGAACTTTGAATTTAGGGATCAACTTTTGTAGAGAGAAGCAGACATGCCCTTGTTTTTGAGCACACACTCTGACATTATGTAGTAATTAAAAAGGGATAATAATCATATGACTTGGATGATAAAGAGAAAGAAAAAAACAAAAGCTCACAACTAATGAGATCACGTGAAGTTCAAGATCAGAATTCAAACCTTCAAAACAATGAACACAAACATTACAAAACAAACTGGTGCTGGATTTTCTGAAACATTTTAATTTTTTAGACCTGACAGTTCAAATCATCAAAAAGCTTCACTTGAAGATGAGACTGAAAAAAACACCTTGTTATTACAGCACCTTAGAAATTTCTGAACACATACTGTGAACCACTTTCAGTGTAGCTAATTTTGTTACTTGTTTCCTGGAGACAAGGACAGATCTTTGGAGGCGGAGGAGGAGGATGAGAAGGAAATGAAGATGGTTCTTCACTGTCCGCCGATCCACCCACCACCTAAAGAGATAAAAAAAGGTGGGAAGTTATTGAAAATCCATCTTCCTGAAAGTCAAAGTTATCTTATCAGCAAGGGAACCAATATGTTTTCATTTACATTCACAAAGACGCGTGCCACGTGAGATCAAACTCTGCATGTTACCTTTCATGTAAATGAAACACCATGTTGACACAACATATGTCATTAGCAAATGTGATTTTTTTTTTTTTTTAGAAGCTAGAAATAGTAGTGCGTTGAAAACACATTTGTTTCATCCTGATGGGTGTTTCCACACTGCACTCCCTCCATATGCTGCAGTAATCCATATGATTTGATAAGAAACAGGAAAATGTTCCCTTCTTTAATCTTCCATCTGTTGCAAGAAACAGCACACGGGAAGTAACATGGTAGTGATGGCGTGTTGCTTTATGTCCTTGTCAGTGCTTGGTGGCAGTTACATGTTCCCATATGATCTGCCATATGGTATGAATATAAATTAGCGGGGACTGTCTCTTGTTTGTCCTTTTAAAATGACTGGTACAGCAAGCATGGGGCATCTACTTCCCTCAGTGCAAAAGGAAATTATCATCTCCAAAGACCATGTTTAATAGAAATTTATAATCCTGAAAGTGAAATATTTTTTCAAAATACAGCATGCTTTTGAAAAGGGATTTTTATAGCCTTTCAGCAAGAGCTGCACTGAATGCTAATTTGGGTAATTATATGAGGTATTTTGCCATTGGATAAAAATGACAGTGTAACTTCTCATTTTAACTGTCAAAGAACAAGATGAGGGAGCACTTCCCTGGTGCCCATAATCAAAATTGATTCATTTTATTTGCCCATGAGAAATCAAGTGGAACAGATCTTGTGGCAGTGGGCAGTAATATGTATACACAATAGTATTGGTTTTGTAGATTACTGTCATTACGACATGATTGAATTGTTGTGGGTAGCACATTTTGCAGTTTTACCAACTTTGAAGAACTTTACCAATCTGATTTTTATTGTTGAGTCTTTATTAACATAGACCAACACCAGAAAAAGTCAACTGGGGCATGTAGTGGATTAGATATTTGGTAATAAACGTACACGTCTCACTCGTAGTCTTGTTGTTTCAATGATTTTTCATCATTTATTGAACGTGGTTTTGAGAAAATTCCAGTGAATAAAATCCACACGTTGATAGTCTAGCGAGAATATAGTTTATTGAAGCAATGAGTCTCATTGTCAGCTACTAATGTGAATGCCCTGTATCCTTGAGTTGATCATGGTGGATCCATCAAACCACTTTCTGCTGCTTCTCCAGCTCCGGGTTGCAAGAGCAGCAACGCAATCAGACCAATGACCCCCTGTCCCTGGCCACTTCCATCAGCTTTTTGGGGGGGATATCAAGGTGTCCCCAGGCCAGCAGAGATATATAATCCCTCCAACGTGTCCTGGGTCTACCCTTTTCTCCTCTGTCCTCCCATCATTTTTGAACAAGACCCAAAGATACTTAAACTCCTCTGCTTAAACTCTCCCCCTGCCCCGGAGAAACCAATCCACCATTTTCCAACAGAGAAGGACCATATCATTTGCAAAAAGCAGAGATGGAATCCTTAGACCCCTATGAATCGCTCATGACTCACCACAAACATTTTTTTCTTGTTATTGTTTCAAAAGAAAACAGAAACGTCTTCATCCTTCCATCTTCTTCGTAGAAAATTTGGTTGTTGAACGTTTACCGTCACAGTTTTCATAAATGAACATGAGTTACATTTTAGTGTAGGTGCATGTTAGACTACATGTAAAGGCCTTCAGCAGAGTAACAGAATTGATTCAACACAGAATATAATCCAGAAGGCTTCTGTTTACAACTGGACTGAACCAATGCCTGCTTCTTATGATGTCTAACTGCATCCTAGTGAAGTCAGATGTAAGGTTAGCGCTCAAACCAAAGAACAGTATTGCTTTTGGTGCTTTTTGTGAGGTGCTGTTCATGTCACTATTATTAGTGACAGTTTTTTCATCCAATAAGTAATACATTTGTAGACGTTACTGAGACTGCTCCCTTTTCTGCGTTCTTTCCCCTTTTTCTGTCCCTCTCTGTTCCTCTGACTATTGCTTTCTGGTAATTTCTGGCATTTCCCATTGAGGCTGGTAGATGGCTTTGAACATTGCACAATTACATAAGGACAGCCTTCCCTTGTCCATCTGAAAAAGAATATCCTGCAGATTTTCTCTTAAGAAACTGTAATGTATTCAAATTGTAAACACTTACATCCATGTGCCTGCTGCTCCATGACCACAAACAGGAATCTATTTTGTTTATTGATTTGTGTGGTGGACATCCATCTCCTCAGTGTGTTTGTCTGTTTCAGTCCCTCTGCTTATGATTTGTCACAATAGGCATGGGATAGCCAGACAGAGCAATAGCATGAGAGAGAGAGAGAGAAACAAGGATCAGAGAGGGAGGGCCAGACTGACATTTTGATCATAGCTCATCCATCTGGTTTAGGCTCAGTCTCTTCCTCCCTCCCTCCTTCTTTTTCCTCCCTCTGTCATCCACTCAGTTTCCAATAGGTCTGTAAAATAGAGGATGTTCTTGGCTTAGCCCCCTGCTGAGTACACTTCAGCACCATTTATTGGAGGAGGCTTAGGTGGTTGGGGGCGTGCGGAGAACAAAAAACAACAGAGGCCATGTGCATTGCAGCTCAAAGCTGTGGGCAGCACCATGTGCACCGGTCGGTGTGGGAGGCAGAGAGGAGGAGGTGCACTAACAGGCCCATTTAAGTGCTGTTAATCCTGGTGTGCTGGGAGAGGACTGGCACCAAGGTTTAATGGTGGGCTGCTGAGAAGGAGAGCGCTGCGGTTACACACACACACACACACACACACACACACACGCACACACACTCAAAGTACTTCCTACCCACACACATTTGTGCAGTCAAACACACATCCTTGCACTAAAGTTCTGTGGCAGTGATGTGTTTATTGTGTGTATTTTCACACATTGGGATGCAGCTCATACACGGGGACAAACAAACTTATAAACACCTTTACATACAAGAACAATATCAGACAGGATGTGATGCAAAAAAGTTATTGTTAGAGTGATTGTTTTTGTTCCAAATAGTAAAAACAGTTGGAAGGTTTAATGTGTGTGGTCTTTAAAAATCATGTAACTACTTATCAGGAACAGTTTTGTTCCTTTGATTCATTTTCTCACTACTACACTGCAAAAACTATAATCCAATGAAGTGTTGTCTTACCAGACTTAATATGAGCCTTAGCTAAGACCAGAATGGTCTTCGTTGCTATTTTTTAATCTTCACAAGAAATTAAAGTGTCATGTTTGCCTTTTCATTTCTTCAAATATGACAAGTATGGTATCATTTGAGCAAAATGGGATAGTTTTAATGAAAAGAGAGGAATGATTGTGTTTTTGTGTTAAGATAAAAATGAGGTCTGAATTTCATACAAGTCAAATAATCTGTCAATGGGGTAAGAAAAAAGTTTCTTGTATTAAGACACCTTTCTAATTTCAGGAAGCTTGCCAAAATTCTTTTTTTTTCTCATCCCACTAGTAGATTTTTATTTTGACTGGTTAAAAGCAGTTCAGACCTCCTTTTTGTCTTTAAATAACTTGAAATAAGAATTTTTTTCTGGACTTGTGGGTTGAATGTGGCCCATCAAGGATAACAAGACATTTTATTTTTTTCTATGACTAGCATAGATTTCAGCTTTTGCAGTGTATCTATTTTACATGCTGAGGGTGTAGTGTCTTTTTTAGTTTCATTCATCACTCCCCTCCAGTTCCTGTCTTCCTCTTTTTCCTGAGGACAGATTAGCACATTATTTACTCATGGTCCTAGAATCAAAAAGCACATGAAACCTGCTCCTCCTCGTAGCAGGTGGCCAGACCAAAAATAACCCTGCTCTGAAAAAAAACAAAGCAAAACAAAAAAACATCGGGAGCTGTGTTGGCCCGTTGCTACATGTACCTGTGAGAAATTAAAACATGATCTAAGAAGTCTGGTTTAATTAAAACACCCATTTATCTGAAGGATATTCAGAAGGTCAAAGGCCAGGAGTTTATAATTTAGAGACATAAGTTTAATATTCTGCTTAGCAAAGTGCTAATATATGACCTTTCAAAAAAGGTTTGTATTTTTGGAGCCACCAGCAAATGCACTAACACGTCACTGTTGTCATGAGCACCAAGTACAAAGTAAGCCTTTGTCTGTTCCCAGAACAAAGCTGCGTCACGCTTACCCTACTTGGCAGAACTTTGTCTAAGTTGTCAATATGATACTTAAACTTTTAAGATCTGGTCCCTGTTTCCTCATGTGGTGCTCTTGTTCAAATGTGGCTGGCAGAGTCGTTGTTTCAAGTGCATCACCGAGCTGAGTACACCACAACCCCTTAACACAGCAGCTGAGCACCTCTTGTTCTCCATGAGGTGCTGATACTACCTTTTCACCTCTCAAGTGTCACAGACTGCGCGCTGCTCAAACACACTGTGTAATAGGACAAGACGTTCAACTCGGAAAGAGGGAGAACTGCAGAGAGAGAGAGGGAGAAGCAAGAAAAGCACAGGGGACAATACTCCCTGTTAACTTCTCTAATGTTGGTGTCTATGAAGAGCTCCAAAACACAATGTAACAGGACAGGACGTTCACTTTGGAGATAATTAGAGACAGAGCAGAGAGCAAAGGAGGGAGAATCCCGCTGTGTGCGCCTGAAAGATAAGCACAAGACTTTGGGTTTTGTTTTCTTCTGAGAGGATCAGTGGAGAGAATAACACCAGAAGGACTGAGACGAAGGCGCACACACACACAAAGCAACACATGCAAGCACCCAAATACATTCAGCCCTTTCCTTCATGCTTTTTAACTTTAAAGGCTTAATTTTTGAATCGAGATTACATAATGTCTACAGAGACAGCAGAATGTTTGCGAGGCAGCCGCAGCTCCAGGCCTTTGTCTGTGTCTACGCAGGATGTGTTCAGGCACAGTATCGAGTGCAGATCACCCACATTTTGGCAGCGCTCAGAGCCTGACACTTAATCACTGCAGTTACGTGGTAAAATGGTAGAAAATAGACTTGCAAAGTAAAAACAGCATTGGGTTACAGTTAAGTGCAAGTGAAATCCTAGTTGTCATGCAGCCTTTGTGGACAGACAGCTGTGTGGGTGCTGGGGACGGATGACTGTAACATTCAACAGAAACCTTTTGTTTCAGTTCGGTGACACCACTATGTGCAATCAGAGGCTCTGTATTAATCCAATTTACAAAGCTTTATTTTTATTTTATTAAAAACAACAGAGCATCAGCCTCTGGCATGCATTTGTCTTTTTTCACACTCAGTGATAAGTGCAATAGAGATGTGTAGTCAGCTGGATTTTGAAATGAGAGCAGGAAGTCAGGGTTACTGATGCTTCGATGGAGATACTTTCAGAGAGTTGGGGTTGTAGTGGCAAAGGGTCTGTCCTCCATGATGTGGTGCTTGGTCGTGATGACAGGGGTTGGGCATCTAATAATCTGATGTGATGGGATGGGAGAGTTGCATTTGAGAAGGTCATTCAGGTATAAGTGGGGGAGGTTGTTGAGGGGTTTTTGGGTGATGAGCTGGTTTCCAGTCCTTGAGGTTTAAATCAGTCAGACCTTATGGGTTATGTTTTGAACTGACTTGCAAAATGTTTGAACCAAACATTTTGAGGTGCATGTGACTGAAAATGTATTATGGGTTTATTTGTTGTGGTTATGACTGATTGAGAGCAGTCAACTTTGAAGTTTTTGTCAAGACCTTAAGCAACGAGCTGTCTACAAGCATGTACCAATTGGACTGACTCTTTAAACTCTGTAAAAATTGAGTAAATGTGTAAAAGAATGTGCCATACAAATATTTCTGAACTTCCACTGAAGTTTTTCTACACTTGATTGAGTCAAGCTGAAATTCATGATTAAATATTTGATCCATTTCTCCATAAAAGAGATTAATTCTTTTCCAAGAACAAATCAATATTTCAGGGCCTCAGTGTATGACAAGTCTGATTTCTTTCGAGAGCAGTTTCTTCCTGCTGCTGTCTCACTCTGACAATTTATTATCTACTCTCATGAACTGTTTTTACATACTCATTAATATTTGTGGATATATATATATATATATATATATATATACGTATATAAACGGGGTGAGCTGCCTTGCATATTTTCTAACACAGACTTTACCTGAGTGCTTTTCTACTAATCACAAAATTTGGAATGGAAGTTGAAAGTGTTCTTATCATGCACAAATCAGTGCAAGTTACTCAAAACAAGCCTGCTGAATACACTCTCCTTTCTTCAGTTCTTGCTCTTTTACTTTTTTGTTGATTCTGTAAAAACGAATAACATTGATATAATGGTTTTGAGGCGTGTACAACATTGCTGAATGGCAACAATTTTGGATATCTTTGTAAACGCAACATTCTAACTGCTGCAGCATCCTTCTTACTTCATGTCCCGCCTTCTATAGACTCATGTCCAACAAAAAAACTTTCCTCTGTAAGGGGCATGTGTGAATGACTTCTTTGGAAGTTTCCAGGGGCAGGCTGTCCTGAACTTTTCTTCACTCCTGAAAAGGAGTTGGGAGTGAATATGTGAAAACGACTTTTGTTCAAAGTGAAGGTTTCAATCAGATTCTTAGCCTCTATCGTGTCTTCCTGTGCTTCTGACTTTTGGCAGTCCAACTGAAGGCTCTCAACTGCACTTTTTCTCTTTCTCCTTTCCTTTATCCATTCATTTTTAATATGAGCATGCCATTCTTCCAGAGAGAAAGAGACAAGCATCATGTCCCAGTGAGCTACACCGTGCTACACATCTCTCCATTTCTCTTCACTTTCAGTCCGTCTCACTCTTTTTTCTCTCTTGGTCCCGCTATCCTCCTTCTTTGAATAATGGATAGTTTTAAAGCAGGCACACTCCTCCCTCTTTGTCCAAATCCTTCTTTTGCAATAAGACCTCAGGAGGTGGTGGGATAGCACTAGCACATGTGTTGTCTCCTCACTCAAATCACGGTATACCAGACCATACACTCTCTTATCTCTTCTTTCAGTCATCATCTTTCCAACCTTCCCTATCCTTTTCCAGTCTGTAGTCTTAAATCTGAGGGAGAGACAGATTAAGAGAAAGAGAGAAGGAGAGGGGGAGGATTCATCAGGTGAATGCTGATCTGCAGTAATGACCAGGGGACAGCGGGGGGATTATTGTGCAATATTGTCACGGGTGTTGTCTGGAGCCTGGAAGTACAAAGTGACAATAATGCATGTTAATCCAGGGGTCACTGCAGGGTCACAGCTGCTTTAATGTGGCAGTTGTTTTTGGATCCAAATGTTCAGACACACAGCCTAAAGTACAAAAGACGCCACACAATGTGACGGTTTGTCTAACTACGCCCATCCTGTTGAGAATTGATAAACAAGCATCGAACTCCTCAAATAAAAAGCAAAGGTGTTCTCATTTGGAAATATTTCCCCCCCTAATATATGAGAGGAAAAGAGGGCAGATTTTTGTTACAGTGCTTGAATCCAAAATAGACTAGCTTGGCAAACAAATTCAACTTGGTGAATGGGTGAGTGAACATTGTGGAGTGTTGTTTAAATGAGAAGAGCCAGGCAGTCTTGACTACCTCTAATGGGGTATAAAGCCACTTTTTAGAGCCTACTATTGGTCTGGAATATTTGAGATTTGCAGGAAATTGTTCACAAAGACAGCAGTTCTTGAACCACCTGCCAGCAGAGGTGAATCTCAGCTGGCACATGGCAAGAATGATCGGTCTTTTGAATACTTAAAATCATTGCTAAAGCCATGTTCACACTGCAGGCCATAATACTCAATTATAATTTGTTGCTCAAATCCAATTTTTATTTGGCTGTTCAAATGACTTTGTAATTGTTGCCTGTCTGGGGACTGTGATGGAAACAGAAGAAACCCTGAAGTGACCTGCATGCTTAAAAATAAATGACATCAGCACATAATGGTGTTGGGACATGTCTTTCGAAAACACATCAGTATTGATGAGACCATCCTTCTTCTGGCTAACTATATAACTGTTGACTTCCATGTTTGATTCTCACCTCTACTTTTGTTGTCAACATAGAACTGTGACATGTCGCGCCAGAATGACATCAAAATTGTATTAAATGCAACCTGACTGTTCGGACTGTGGTCACTTTCGAAGAAATCTGATATGGATCTGATACAGAACAGCATTTGAAAGAGGCCTGAAACCATCTTGAAAATGTCAGGTTTAATGTGATTTGCATTGTTCATGCTGTCAGAAACAAAGCAAAAACAGTGATTTCTAAACTTGGAAAAAAAACAAAAAACAAAAACCATCCCCTGAAGTTTGCTTGATCTAAAGATTCTGCACAGGATCCTCTCTGACTGCAGGTTACAGACACACAGGGACAGGTAGCTGTGTTTCACTTGTTGATAAAGAGTTTATTAGGGCATCAGCTCTTTGAAAGAAAAATTTGTGAACATGATATGTAATTATACTGCTGGGTTCAAAAGTTTTTCCATCCTGTAAGTCAGCCCTGATTTCTCTATCAAACACAAGTTCTGATTTGCTGTAACTTAGCATCCTCTTTTATTTTTATCAGGTGAGTTTAGAGCTGCGAGGATCTTAAAATGAGGAGGTTAACTGTTACTTTCATTATATTAGTGGTAGCGACATGTTAAATTCCAGCTGATCATTTCAGTTGGAGATGCAAAGTAAATCTATTTGTTCTCCAAATTAAGATCAGAGAGCACCAAAAGCTGATAGTATTTGAGAGAGAATTGATCTATCTCCACTTTTCCCTTCCAGGGGAGTTTTGGACTGTAGTTTTTAAAGACTGCTCTTACATCTGAGTCAATTAGGTGTTAGTAATTTGGGACTCTTCAGACAGAGGCTTTTGTCACAGTGTCAACAGGTTGAGTGAAATGTGCCATTGTGCCTTAAAAAGATGGATTTCATTTTATGTGTGTATGTTTTACAATATAAAAATAAACTAGAGTCATTTTTGATAAAAAAAAACAAACAAACAAACAAAAAAAACACTTTCATAATTTTTGACCAATCAGAATCAAGCGTTTCACATTTCCAGGATACAAGCCATCAGTTTGCTCTCCTCCAAAGGTAGCTCTCAGTTACGTGCGTGGTCAAGTTGAATTATTTCTTCTCTGTTTTACTCATTCATAAGTGTCAGAAGCCTCTTTGCATAACGCTCTTAGATCCAGCACGGAGTTAAACACTGCAGGCGACAGCACTTGTTTTCTCCTGCTCAAGGAGGTTAAATGAGGTCGCATTATACCTCGCTTCACCGGTTGTCATCCAGTCAGACAGAATGTCATTCCACCTGGTTTGAACCATGAACAAAGAAGTCGAAAGCAGCAGACATGTTTAGAAGGTCCTGGTTCACAGACAAACTGAGCAGCTATAAAAGATACAGAGCGAGCCCAGATTGACAAGCAGGCAGACACGCACATATTACAGCCAGTGTTACCTCCCATGGCCTCTTCTGGCTTATGTGCTGTGCCGTGCTGTGCCATGTCGTGCCGAGCCGTGTGTTGTGATGCGTGGTCTAGTGGGGCTAACGGAAGCACATGTGTTGTCTGCTAACTCTCATTAATGTAACAGACTATGCTCTCTCTTTGCTCTCATGCTTCTTTTTACACTGGCTGACCTGCTGTCCTGCCTTCACCTTTCATGTCTGCACTCTGTCTGTCTTTCAAACCAGGGTCCTGACAGAGACGTAGAGAAGCTGTCAATAATTCATTATACAGTCTGTCTCTTGTTTTGCTGGATTACAGTAAAGTGTATTAAAGCTATGAAGTTAACGACCAGGAAATAAACAGTACCAGACAGCACCATAAAGAGATCCCAGCTTATTGCAAACAGAAGAAAACCACTTCACAGAGTATATTGTCACGATACATGTGCATCTATTTATTCATTTATTTATTTATTATTGTTATCGTACTTGTTGCTTCACTTCTGATATCAGCCAAATTTGTTTAGCATAGCATCTTGGCTTGTTTTAAGGTTAGCAGAACTCCAATGCTACTTTTTCCAGCAGTTTTTGTTATGAGCTAAATTATCAAAACATGACAATAAAACGTTTAATTATTATTAAAATTATTATTATTATTATTATTATTATTATTCAATGAAGCAGTGTAAATTTTTAAGTTTTGATTCTTCAAAAAACACAGGACACTCATAGGAGCTGGGAAACAACCTTCTGCTAATGCAAGCTAAGCTCATTTCTTGGCTATCTATTTGGTTTGGTTTCCTTTCACGTTTCTTCATAAAGTTTTGTACTGGAGGCTGAACATATCTCCTGGCGTCTTTTACAAATTGCTGATCCATTACTGTATTCTGTTAACTTTTTTTTGACAATTTTGGACATATAGTTTGATATAAAGCATAAAAGCAACAAACAAGATGCTCTTTTTGTTTCAATTTTCAATCTAATCTAGCTCTATTTGTCTAGCATCTTTCACGCACACAAAAGCATACAGTCTAAAGTGCTTCACATTGAAAAAAACAGATGAAAAAAAAATTACACAACATATAAGGAAGTGCCAATATTTTCACTGTTAAGTGGAAAAGCATAAGTGGCAATTTGTTGATGCTCTCAAGATTTTCTTCAGCATTAAAAAAGCAATGAAATATCAATTAATTAGGCATTTTTGCCCATCTATCACCCATAACCATGCCTACTCTCCATAATCCTGCAGACCCTACCTATAAGACTTGCAGCAGGGTGAGGTTTGGAATAATAAAGCTGCACTGAACAAAGCTACTATGGATTCACCTTTTCTGAGACAAAGTGTATCTAACTTATTTAAAACACTAACACCAAACTCCACCAAACTCACATACAGTCTCCTGCATGCTCCCTGAGCCACATTTGTAGCAGTACCATCTCTTGCCGTGCCGTCTTCCGCCATGCCGTGCTGTGCCTTACTTTGTGTTTGGATGTGATTTGATGCATGGCCAAGTGCTGGTCGAGGCAGCCATAGGTGATTCTTTCCCTGCCACTGCCCTTTCCTGGTTTCCACGCAAAGGAGCAACTAAGGTAGGAGGCCAGGAAAACGAAGGCACGAGGAGAGAAGATGCACAAATGGCAGGACAGCTAGTAAGCATGCAACCATTGATTATTATATAATTATATTATGATTGTACAAAACTGCAGCCCTCAACATTGTTATGATAGTAAATTTCGCTTTTAGAACAAGCGTGTGCTTTTACATGACTTTCTTTTTGCTTTTCATTTAAACCTTTGCTGTCTGGATGCACAGATCTGAAATTGTGTCTGTGTGAGTGACTGCAGATTCCTCTGTGCTTCTCTTCCATGTGAGCACACACAACCCAGACACTGGCCATCTCACACACACGTTGATTCATCCACTCCACAGTACAGTATGCCCCTGATCTGTCTACCCCCCTCTGTTCTCCCCTCCACTCGCACGCCTCCGCCCCTATGCCCTCACTTCCCTCTATCCCTTGTGACCGCTGCTACCCCTCTCTTTCCCCTCCTCTGCACACACCCAGATCACACACGCAGACATACCCAGATAAACAGACACACACACTCAAAAAAAAAGAAAAAAAGATTTCATTCATAAAGCCATGCACATAGGGCACTGGCCATGTCACTTACACATACGCACAAATATCAGTACACATGCCCACATCTTTCACCCATGCACCTCTCATAAAACATCACACACGCTTATCATGTGATGTGTGGTGCGCCATGGGGTCCAGATGAGTGGAATCTCAGTGTTGGCTCTCGCTACACTGAGCACGGCAGGGGGTCTTTATCGTCGCAAAAATCAACAAAGCCACAGTCACGAAGCGCCGTCTCGATCTCTCTCTCACAAACACAAGTGCACCCATACATACACAACTAAGGGCGTACAGGCACCCAGGCATAATCACGTACACACCAGAAACACAAAAAACCAGAAGGGGAAAAATATTAGCAGCAACAACAACAACTAAAAATGGTCCAAAAGCTCTCTCTCTCACACACACACACACACACACACACACACACACACACACACAAAGTGACAAAAGCTCATACAAATATTCTGGTTTTGACACGCAAAGACATGAGCACAGCTGTGAATTTTTTTTTTTCCCGGAGAACACACGCACACATACAAACTCCAGAGGCCCTCACGCACTTTCTCAACCCAGAAAGAAAATAATTTAGGAAAATTAGGTGCAAAAACATGGATAAAACCTTTAACTACTTAATCCCCTCTTAAATGGTTGCGTGATCTATCGTGTCTGTGATTTCACAGACCAGCAGAGAGGGGAGCGGGATGAAGTGCCAGCTAAGCAGATAGAAAGGAGAAAGCATTTGTGAGATTGAAAGCGAGAGAAAGAGTTTAGAAGGATTCAGGTATGATGTGAGGCAGCACTTCTGCCTTTGCCTTTGTATTTTTTTCCTCGCTAAATCCTCCGCCCATCATATCACTTGATTAAACCTAATCCTAATGCCTCTAATCCCACTGGCACCCAAAAAAACTGCCTAAGTGCCTTGTACCCCTCCATAACATCTCTAAACAGATTTCAATAATAGTTTCACTGTGGCTGTTTGTAACACTGAGTTTTACTTTATTTAGCTGTTAAGTTTCAAGTTTTGCACAGTGTTACTGTTTTAGTCTGTCCAGTGTTTACACCTTCTGTTGTTGATTTTTTTCTGCTATTTTTTCTCCTTCACTGTAGTTTGTTGGTGCCTTGCTTGGTGAAAGGTTTGAGAGAAAGGGCAGGAAAAACAAATTATACATTAAGATGCGGTTGTCTGTGGGGCTTTGTTATTGAAATAATCTGTAGCTTCATAAAATCACTTATTTTGTGCGTACCATTTCTCTCCATGTGGAACGTGGTAATATTTTAATGGCTGTATATAGGAATGTTTCAAACATTTAGGGTGATAATTTCCTAAATTTCTTGGCTTTTTAGGGCCCACATACTGAAAAGTTTGAGTAGATAAGAAATCAGATCAATAAGAATTTAGACTTCAAGAACACGTCAAATTTAAAAGATAAAATGAGAGAAGTGAAAGATACAAACAAGTGAAAAATATTCAATCTACTCAAAGAGTTAAATCACATAATCCTGGCATTTGTGTGCCTCCCATTGGCTACATTTGTGAAGAGGAACAATGTTATTTACTCATAACACATCTGTCTTTACAGTAATCCGTTTCAGAAATTGCATTACACAGATGACTCTTTACACTGCAAGATCTGAATTTCAACGATAGCGTTAATGACTTTTCAGTAAAATTATCAGATTTAATATGAGTGAAAATCTAAATATTTATAGAGAAAGAGATGCTTGTCAAGGTTCTTGTAATAAGGGCAATGTCTTAATACAAGAAACCGAACTTGTAAATTTTTCTGATCCCATTGGCAGATTTGAAGAAGTTTCCAAGCACTTCAGGCGCAATATTTAACTTTATATATTGTGAGAGAAAGCAGTTTTGTTGACGTTTTGGCGGAAGATATATTTATAATTCTATTTCTTTGTCATGCAATCAAAAATAATGAACTTGAGAACTGAAACAAATTTTGCAAGCACCATAACAAAAATATAAAATCATAACAATGAATAAACAAAATGTATTTGTGATTTGATTTCGTATTGGTAAATCCTCAAGTTTTTTTTTTTTTTTTACAGATGTGTAAAAATAGTATTTTTGAAATCACAATTTCACTTGCAAAGTTTGTTTTCATGCTCAAATTCATTATTTTTGATCACATAATAAAGATACGAATTTCTCTATATACATATTGAGTCTAATAAGACAATTTTATCAAGAAAAAGTCATTAACATTTGTTTTGAGTCAAATTTTTGTCTTGTGAATATACTAAGGAAATGTTTCAAATCCATTTGCGAGTCATTCTGATGTCTAAACTGATTCACCACAGTGTGTTTTCATGTGCGGCCTTGATCTTTACAGGTACACGCCACAGTGTGAGTGTGTGTGTGCATCATGCATGCCAGCGGGTGTAAGTAGCTGCATGTCTGTTGGGTTAGTTTTTAGTCATGGAATGCATGACTGAGTGTCCAAATGGACACAGAGGCTATACTGTGCGTGCGTGTGTGTGTTTGTGTGTGTATATGTTTGAAACATGAAAGGTCCGTGTTCGTGACAGTGACCTTATTCTGCTGTTTTGACGAGCCAGATGGATCACGACAGCTGTAGCTGAGGAACAGAAGAGGTAAATGAGGAACAGAGAGAGAGAAGAATGAGAGAGAGGAAAGTTGGGGAAAGGACACAAATTAGGGGGATTATGAAATATTTGGGAAAGCCAAAAAGAGTGAAAAGCAGGAGCGAAAAGAGGATGTCAG
The DNA here is from genome assembly GCA_008086565.1 of Thalassoma bifasciatum. Taxonomy (NCBI): domain Eukaryota; kingdom Metazoa; phylum Chordata; class Actinopteri; order Labriformes; family Labridae; genus Thalassoma; species Thalassoma bifasciatum. The sequence goes on along the minus strand of RPOG01000049.1, from coordinate 876,466 downwards.
TCTGGGAATAACTAGATCTTTTTGTGTCTTGTCTGAATGGCAGTGCATCTCCACCCCCTCAGCACATGAGACAATGACTGCAGACGTTTTTGTACAGACACACAAGCAGACAGTCAGGGAGTTAAAAAGGCATCATGTAAATTAATTATGGTTCTTATCCTGGCAAGACACCAACCACCCACAGAATGCCCCCACCCTCTTACCCCCAACCCGCACTCCCCTGCACCACTCCACCCTCCTAAATGTTTCACATCAGGAGAGAGGTAATAGACGCATGTTTAATTGATGGAGCATTGAGGCAGTGTGGCGATAAAACAGGCTGTGGAGGGGTTTAAGTCACAAGGCACAGACATTTAGTCACACACAGCAGAGTTGGTACCTGTAAAGTGTAGGCGTACATATGCTGTAAGAGGTGGATGATATAGTGTTGGAGCTTTGTGGTTATCGACAGAGCAAACACACATACACACACTCAGTTTGTCCCTGATGTGCCTTGAGGCATTATGCTTGTTTTGCAGAGTTACATGAAAAATACATACTTTTAATTGCATCTTCTGTAAGTGATATAATGTAATAACGCTTGTAAGTAACATTGAGGTCACCAAACGTCCTCTTTTGCTCAGATCTGTCCTCAATTTTAGCCATAAGATTAAGTCTGGAAAGATTCTATAAAATCCCTCAAAATGCCCAGGATTTTTCAGCTTGTTCCACAGAACATTGGCTCTTATAATAAGTCTCTGCACTGGGCTACGAGCATTATACTGATGCACCGACCTCAAAGTCAAAATTATGTGATAGAAAGTCAAAGTTAAAAGATGAAAAGTCAAAGTTATGTGATAAAAAGGTCAACATTTTTAGATTAAAAGCCACTTTAACTGGTGGCAATGTGCTTCAATACATTATTTATGATTACACTATAAAAAACTGTTTAATCCTGGTAGAGCCTTAGAAGTTAACACACACTGTAGAACAGATTGTGAGTTAAAAGGACTTTGATCTGGAATTGAACATTTTTTGGAGGAACAAAAATGTTTCCTCCTTTTTTATTATTTTCTCATTTCACTCTGGCTGTCTTTCTTCCCCTTTTAACATACTTTTCAAAGCACATATATCCTTTGAGTAGTCGTAGTGTGTAGAAAGTGTGTGAGTGTGTGTATGTGTGGGGGTTAGTCCTGTGGTTTGAGTGCTAAGTGAAGGTGTCAGTGCCCAGGGCAAGGGGTCTCCCTGAGGGCCCAAACTCAGTCACGGGAGCACACAACCCACTGGTGGACCAGACGTTCTGCCTTCAGGGTAAGTGTATACGTATGTGTGTGTGTGTGTGTGTAGAGAGAGAGAGAGAGAGAGAGAGAGAGAGCAAAAGGGAGTGAGTGACTGTATGAGTTTCCTGTCTTTTTGTGGATCCTCATGTGAGTAAATTTGCCTTTGTGTGTGTCTGTCTCAGTGTCTCTACCCTGAACCCACACACTCATACATGTTCGGGCTTGTACCTGTGTGAGTTTTTTAAGGTGTGTGTGTGTGTGTGTGTGTGTGTTTTTGTCAGTCCCTGTGTCTCTTTGTGTATATTTTTGTCCTTTTCTTTTATCTGTCTCTGTGTGTGCAAAATGGGCCTCTGACTGTGTGGGAAACCTTGTGCATGTGTATTTGTGTGTGCGTGTGTGCATGAGAGTCAAGCCTGAGCTTTGGCACAATACACCCTCAGGTCACTTGTGTGTTGCTCCTTTGTTGTGTGCCTTTATGACTTCATCTCTCAATGAAAGAACTCCAAGGCCATAACCATTTTACAGAACACACACCCCTCTCAACACACACTCATTTACATGCCTAAGTATTTTTTTTTTAGATAAAAAATAGAAACTCAAAAGCACTCACTAAGACAGTTATACACACACATACACACACTTAGTGTTTTTGCTGTATCAATGCCTGCAGGAACTATGAGGACATCTGCACAGTAAACACTAAAATCCCCTGAGCCCCAGTCCCAAATATTGCTCACATTCGCACGCACATTCTCCCTCTCTCTCTTTCTTCCTCTCTCTCTCACGCACACACACACACACACACACCTCTTTTACACACAAACACACCTGAACACTTGTAAATGCACCTCAAATAGATAGCAGCCAATATTCTCCAGAATAATTGTGTAACAAATAATTGTTGTGAAGCTTTATAATCTATCTACTGCCTCCTTCTTTTATTTTAGATCCTGATGATAGTCATATCCCTGAACTACACCATAAAAACTGAAATCCAAGCAACTGTTTATGTCTTATTTTTAGTAAAAAAAAAAAAAAAAAGTCTTATTTAACTTCAAAGAGCCGCATTAAACTGACAAGTCCAGAAACATGTAATTTCAAGATACTAAAGACAAAATGATACCTGAATTGCTTGTATTGAGTAAAAATAAATCTGCCATTGAGGTAAGAAAACTTTGCTTGTCAAGTTTTTTGAAATTAGAATAACGTATTAGCACAAGACACTTTATTCTTACCCCACTGGAGGCTTTTTTTCCCTTGTTACAAGCAATTCAGACATCATTTTTGTCGTGAAATTACCTGAAATGACATTTTTCAGGACTGGTTTGGTAAATGTGGCTCATGAAGTCTAAAAAGACATTTTATACCACAAAAAGGCATAAACACTGGCTTATATTTTAGTATTTTGCAGCGTATCATTGGGTAAAAGTTGGCCTCTGGGATACTTATTTGATGGTCACGAGTGAAGAAATCTTATCTAGATTGTAACTGAATTGAACTAAGAAGGATTGGAAAGGATTCAAGACCCTTCTTTAGGTTTCTAGTGATGCAAAACTTGCAAGAGAAACAAATGCTTGGGCATATATGAACACAGCAGTCTCATTCTGAAGCGTGACAAAAGACGCAAGCCAAGAATGCTTTGGGGAAAATACCTTGGCTAACTTTCTTTTGAACTTTTGGTTTGTTCAAGCAAATGCAATCAAAACAAGCAACAAGAACAAGTAGCAGCTCACTCATTACACCGGTAGTAGTACACCAACGGATGCAGTAATATAGTGATTGGTCAACTTAACAATGACAGGCTAACGTTATTCACCATCTTCATCTACCAAGCATTAGCAGGAAAGCTCACTTTGCCAAAGCAATACCTCAGGACTCCACAACATTTACTGTCTTTTAACAGCTGGCTCAGTTCAGAGGATTTTGTCCAATTGATTAAACCAGAGCAATCAGAGCCCGCCCCATTTATGCTCTGACTCACAAGTTTGCAACTTCTGTACTTCAATCAACAGCATCCAGCATTCAAGAAAGTTTGTCATTCAACTAGGCTGTTAACCTCTATACTGCTCAAGTCAACCCACAAGTCACTTTGTCATGGGATAACTGCTAATCAGCACGTTGAAGCTAATGTTGCGTTGTAAATGGTATCCCTGCTAAGTGGCTGATTTTAGTTTTTCAAGAAAGACGTGATCAGTATATTTTTATATGATAAAAGAAAAAATAAATTACAGTCACAGATTCTCCTCCTGTGTAGACTGCAAAAAAACATGGACACTGTCTTGCTCGCTTCAGTGAAGTCACCACTAAAACTGCTCCCCCTGGTAACTGGCTGCATTATAGGTCAAAGGCTCTGTCTTCCCATTTATTCCAGATGGGTGGTGGTTAAACTTTAAAAAATATTTACACATCATAAAAATGTGTCTCATATCCATATGCTAGTAATGCTACAGTAACATGAAGATATTATTGGATTTAGTTGTGTTCAAGTCCTCTTTATTCTGAAAAGGTTTTTTTTCATTGGATATTAGACATTAAAAATGGGGATTTACATTGAGTTTCACAATGATTACTTTGAAAGTTTTTTTCAAAAAGTCTTATATGTCAGGGAAAAGAACCAAGAACATACAAGACCTTTTTCTGTCACAACAGTGGTACCTCTAACGGTGGCTATTTTGCCTTCAAAACCAAAAAAGGCAGAGCTACGCAGTCCATTCTATAAAGAGTATAAGTATCAAAAGCTGTAGACAAAACATGATTCCCTGAAGTCTGAAAAATAGCCAAAACTGGAGAGGCCAAACTTTGGACAATAAGATTGTTAAAAGGAGTAAGACATTTAACACTTGGATAGCGTGCCTTTATCTTATAATGGGACACTAACCAAAAGGTTGATCACTGGTCAAACGGTCAATTAGCTTTTGCAACAACTTGAAAAACCAAAAATATTGGATGTCAATGGGTGCTTTAAAATACTTTTTGCCTTCTGCCTTATCAGATGAATACTCCACCCAGTTGCCTCTGATGTTATAGGGCCTTCGGTGTTGTGGCGAGTTCAGGACTTAATTGCATCATATCTCAGGGTCAACCTCTTCCTCACTTCTACCCCACTATTTGGCGAGTGCTCCTTGAAAGCCCTGTGCTGTCTCTCTGTCTGTCGGAGCTGCTAAAAGACAGACTCCTGCTGTCCTGAGGACATGAGGCAGACACAGCGTGCACCTTGACCTGACACGGAGAGACAAGATGCTAACACGGAGCAAGAGGACACTGTGATAGGTGAGGAAAGCTCAATGCACTGATGGAGAGACCGAGAGGGAGCGAAACAGAGACAGTGAGCTTCATCCTCTTAAAGTTGTCACATGTCAATCATTTGTCACATCAAAAGCACTTTCAAGTATTACTGTGGTTTTTTTTCTGTCAGCCTGGTGAAAAAAACTGCTGTGCTGTTTGACTGCATTTAAAGGAGCTGTCTGGACTATCTGGGAAATGTTTTCTCCTGGACAGAGACTCATGTTGCCCGTGAGCACTTGCACCAACTGTTGCAAAGACATGACTCCAAGGCATGTTGGTCTAAAGCATGAATGGAAAGCAGATCTTCTTTTTAACACTACCTCTCTCTATTTGAGACAACTGTTGATGAATGCAAAGTGATGAGGTAATGCATTTATCAGCAGTTACATAGCAGTACTGGCTGAAACGTGACAACAAACACAATTGCTATAAAATAAATCCAAGAAATCCTTTGCAGCAGAAAAAAAATCTGATCTCTCGTCTTACTGCCAAATTTGTAAGACTGCGTGGTGTTGCCATAGGGACTTTGACTTGAGTACTAGCATTTTAAAATAACGTATTTTGGCACTCTAGTCTTATTTTATTTTGTTGATTTCTATCAGACATATATCTAGAAGTGACCACTTAGAAAATCATTACTGCCCTTTAAAGGACAAATGAGAAAAGATAAAGACAGAGAAAAAGAGAAAGCAAAAAGGATTTTCATTTACAGTCTGTTTCACTTTATTTTAAGGAAAGACTGCTTTGATGTCTTGTTTTTGAACTCATCTGTTTAATGTTTTGGCCGTTAATTTGCTACAGCCTGTCACAAGATTGGACATGATAATAAAACTTTCAAACACTACTTGAAATTTGTCTGTGTGAAGAAAAAATTAGGTGTTTCCATCTAAGTGAATTGACTGGATCTCAATATCATAGAGTAGTCTTGTATTTTATTATCATTAAAACCAAGTCAAAAACTCATCATAACCATTGCTGATACACTGTGTCAGTCCTTTAAAAGGTGACATGAGTATAGGAATGGTTATGACTTACAGATTTTATAGATGTATTAATAGTTGTACTTGTGTTTTTCATTACTGGTGTTCTAGAAAACCCCTGTTTGAGTCTCTATCTGAAATGCTTTTTGTGTCCCTGTCCCTTTAAGGTCCCCCACTCCACAGGTCCCCTTACTTCTGATTGGCTGGTTCTCTGGAGGCCTGTAGGTCCTGAGCAGACCATGGTGTTTGAGGCCTGCCTCTCTGACATACCATAAATCAGTTTGAAGATACTTATGTGATCACCACATCACTTCAACAAGTAATGTCAAGACCTCTTGAAGATCTCGTGCAATTTTTTTAACAAACTGTATAAGCAGCTCAGTGATTTCTATGAATTTCATGCAAATATGTAGTAGATTGAAAATTTGTACACTTTTAGTCTGGACATCCAGCATTGTGTCTTTGTATGCACGTTTTAAGTATAGAAAAGCATAGTGCCCCCTCTTTAAAGACATCACTTGCCAAACCAATTATGTTGGCCACACAGTCAGTGTCTTGACATGAGCTATTACATAATCACCTTTGTTCCCTTTTGTCTTTTCATGTACACACATCAGCTTTGTATGCAAGTCTCTTTCACCTTATTTACATCATGTAACAGTCTATCTGAAGCTTTCTGTCAGCATGTCATCCATCCTTCCGCTGCCTAGCTGCCACGTATCATGAAGATGAAAGCTTGGCGGATGTGATTTTATCCCTGATAAGCCTGAAAGGAGTGACAACAAAAAGGGAATTTTAGGAGGTGTTTTTACTGACAGCTAGCAGTAAAAACAATATCTGAAGGAGGGATTAGAGTATGTGTTTCTTTGCTTTGAACTGTGGATGGATAAAAAGATGTTTTTGACACCAGTGGTTGTAACAGATTTTGATAGATAATGGGTGTTACGTTTTTGTGCAAGCAGCTTTGATATCATAGCGGTGAAGTCTAAACAGATTTAGCAATAAAACTGAATGCTATTGAAACACTCATTCAAATCTTTATCAACTCATTTAGCTGTCCATGTGTCTGATAACTGTAAAGAATACTTTGAATTTCTCCTAATCAACACCCCAGTGTAAGTCTCACTGATAATATTGACGAGGATGGGGGCTGATTTACTCCAAAATCTTAGTGATTGAACCACAATATTAACGTGAGAATTTAACGGGAGAGGTAAATGAGCAAGCTGAAAGAAGAGTTCACAAAAATTAGTGAGGACAGAGAGGTGGGGGGAGCAGGAGGAAGAGCTAAAGGGGAGGGCCAAGGAGAGGGAGAAAGTTTTGCATGACGCACTTCACAAGGTTAATAAAAATTTAGATGAGCTGAGAAATAACCTCCAACAGCTGGAAGAGAGGTGAGATCTTTATGTTTTTGTCTGTGCTTCCCGTCCCTGGTGTGCAATGATCTCTAATACCAGGCTTCATGTGGGCAATTATCCTGTGAGTCATGCTGTTAACACAAAAACACAAACTCTCTCAAAGGAGTCATACATATATCCTGCTATTCATGTGTGAATGTGCATCTCTGACACCAAGCTTGTTGTGTAATTATATATTTTGATGTCGTTTCAATCTTCCACTGCTTAAAGTGAAAAAATAAACAAGATATTTTGGGGTGCGTTAGCTTTGCCTTCCTGGAAAAAAAAGACTGTTTTACGATGTTTACGAGGTGTTCAAGGGCTGGGAATGTTTTACTCAACATCAAACACACACAAGCTGGTATTAGCAAGGCCTGACGCAATAACAGAAAGAGAGAGAGAGAGAGAGAGAGTTGTATTTCAAGAAAAAGTACTTGTGAATTTAACTACACGTTTCTAGCATGGAGCAAGATGCACGTGGGTGAATTTTGATTTAATTTGAAAATAGATGTAAGAAATAGATGTAGAGGCAAAGGTTGATCGTTCAAGACAAAATATTTCCTGTAGCTTAATGTTATCAAATACTTATCATGGCTTACTCACTAGATGTGGAGTCATGTTGATTTTTTTTATGATTCTATCATAAGTTAAGCTTCATATACCATGATAGAGCAATTTGGTTGCTGCCTGTAGTAGTAGATCTCTCTTCCCTGTCTTTTAACTTATTTTTGCATTTGGATTCTGCAATTACTTTTCAGTCTGATTTGTTGGCCAACAGACTAGTTATGTTTGCAGTGGTGTTCTTACTGTTTTTGTTCTTGTGTGTTCGAAAATCCACGTGCTATGCTGGCCGCATTGTTTGTACAAAAGACAAGCTGTTAGCAGCCTGTAGCATCTCAATGCTAACAGGTGCTAGTAAGCCTGGCGAGATAGGAAGAATGTTGTGTGTGATAAGAAAACACAATATAGCCTTTCTGAAAACTTTTCACTTTTATTTCCTACTCAATATGTACAAATATATTTTCTAAGTTACTCTTGCTATATCATATTTGATTTATACTTATGTTATTTTTTTATACCATAGCCTACACTTTCTTGTTTGCTGTTGTAACAATGTAAACTTCCCTATTGCAGGTTAGATAAAAGTATATCTTATCTTATCTAATCTTATCTTATCTAAAGTAAAGAACAGACTGTATCATATTAGTGCTGAAGCTCTGTGTTAGCTTATCTTCTCTAGATTTTTGGCCAATGATAACCATGTGGGACTCACTGCTCACAAATGCAAAATGAACAGTCAGTTCTGACAGCACACGCACTGAAATGAAAAATCTGGGAAAATATAAATGGAAATTATCTGATAATCAGGTCATATCAGACTTTTAAAAAGATTGTTTGCCTTGCAGTGTATGATTTGTCTGGATGATTGGAAGAGCTATTGCTAAAATTCTTAAATTCATTAGCCCCTCAAATAAGATTTTACGCCACAGAAGCTGAAATTCAACACTTTTTTCTCAGTGGTAACAGACTAGAATGCAACACAGCCATGCAACATGCCCTCTTCTCTTCGTAGCTGTGCCATCATCTATTTCTTCTTTCTCTTTCCCCACCTACGCATGTACTGTTTGTATCTCAGCTGAATACAACAGATCCAGTCATGTTGTCTGGGGGCTGTGCCAAGCTAATCTGGGGAACGAGGGAAAACACCAAAAATGGTCTCTTAAATAAGTCAAAACAGGCATCACCTCATCTCAAGATGTTATTTCCTGCAGAGCTCCAACTGAATTGAAATCCCCAAAGCATCGCATCCAACTGAGATTAAACTTTTTGACATTTATTTTTACTAAATTTTGTTTGCTGATGTGAAATTTTTTATTTTATCTATGCTTTGTGCTTGTACTTACTTTAAGTGGCATATGGTGCACACACATACACATGCACAGACTTGGTGTCAAAGATACCCATTGTGTGTCACTTACATCAGCTTTAAAGTGTTTGTGATAAAATACCAAGTGTCTACAACCACGCAGCTACACAGCTGCAGTGAATCTAGGAAAGGCTTGCTCACTTAATAGAATCCCATAAATAGTCCAAAACGTATTGTGAAACACATGCAGCTCCAAGATGCACAGTGGAGCTTAAAAAGAACCACTGAAAAGGTTTTTGTAACAGAATAGAAAATGTTTGGTATCAAAACTTTGGAGGCAATGACAGGAATTTTAAGACTGTTAGGCAATAAAATAAAGAAATTATGATCGTGAAAAAGTTGGGCTCAGTGATCAAGTATAAATTGGTTTAAAGAGGACGTTGTGCTTTAATTTGTGCAGTGTGGGTGGAGTCCACAGCCAGTGTGCTCATACAGCTCTCTAGCTTTCAGGTTGTCCTTATGTTGTTATGGTAGACTGCTGAGCCAATCCACTATCTGGTCTAATGTAAGCTGATTATCTCTCCCATACACCGCCTCTTCATTGAGTGAACAGTGCACGCAAACACACACACACAAAACAAACACATGCTGTGCACAGTAGTGCTATGGAGCCTTGAGGCCAATCGTGGGTCACGGGGTCAATGTTGGGGCAGAGATAATGATGCACGGCACAGTGATGTGTGAGAGGCTGGTTTGGACTGACAGCAGTGGATCCTTTCCTGCTCTTTCTTTCCTTTTGTAGTTTTTTGTTTGTTTGTTTTCTCATATATCTTTTCTTTTGTCTAATTTCTCTCATGTGTTTAATTTATATATATTTTAGAACAGCTTAATTTTTCAAATTTTCCATTTTTTTATGTAGGTTGTCTAATGTACTTTGGAATGAAAGTATGGAAAAAAGGAAAAGTTGACATAAAAAAATTATTGGTAATCAATTTAAATAATAAAAAAATAATCAAATTCTCCACATCAGGAGTAAGCTTCCACTTTGAAATTGTGCTTATGATTGATTTATGCCCTACCAATCAAGATCTGTCCAAATTGAAGCACAGATCTTGAATTAGGGGATCATTTCCATACAATGTATTTAAAAAAAAAAAAAAAAAAGCATTCTAGGAGAAAATGCTTCAAATCTGCAGGGTACTCAAACTGGCTTTGTGGTTTTTATAATGCTGTTTGAAATTCAAATGGATAAAATTATCCTGAATCTAGTTTTGGTCCAACCTGATCTGGGCAACCAAACCCACAAAAATTAATTTCTTCAGCCCCTGCTGTGTGACAGCTTTATTAGAAGCTTGGTAACATCACAGCAAAATACACCTGATAAATGTGTCATCTGTCAAACAGTTTGTTTATTTGTGTCTGAGTTTGTTTGGGTATTACAGGTGCATGACAGGTTTAAAGTGAGGTGAGAAGGGCAGCAATTAAACCTGAATTTTTAAATGTCACTTGCTAGACAAGTTCAGGTACAGGTGAGCTGAGATATTTTGATATGCTTTAGAGAAGGATGACAGATTTACAGATTTCACTGTTTGTGTCACGTTGAAGTTCTCTTATTTATCAGTATATGACCAAAAAACAACTTGCATCACGTCCCAGGTAGTTCTTTTAACTTTGACAGTGATTCCTTAACAGGAGAATTCAACATTATAAAGGCACAGGCAAATGTTTCACCATCATTGCACTTTGATGTATGACCTTTCAATAGGCCATACAGATATTACAATTTTTGAAATGGTTGAAACAAACATAAAAATATAAAGGCAGGTGTCAATATGTGTATGGTGGACCTTTATGGCCAAAAAAAATGTGCAATTACAAGAAAATAATTTTAATATTATACAATTAAGTTGTAATGTTACAAGATTAAAGTCATAATGTCACCCTGAAAAAGCTGTAACAATAGATGAACAAAATATTTTAAGTTTACAATACAAGAAGTTGTGGTAGAAGGTACTTTGGTCACAAAACAAAATTACTTCATTTTTTAAGATTACAACTTTAATCTTGGAATACTGTCTGAGATGATGACTTTATTATTTGGAGAGTCTGTTTGGGTTTATTACCCTTGATCTTTTTAGGAGAGTTAAAGTTAAATTATAGTTAATTCATGATGAAGCTTTGTCTTTTTATTTATTTTTAATTTGGATAAAATCAAACGGGTATATAAAAGAAAGAAAAAAAAATCCTTTGCAAGTCAAGGTGTATTACACTAAACAAGGAACCGAAAGTTAAAGGTATTGGATGTTAAATCTATTACCTCCAGCTTATTTCAGTCCTACACTTTGGTCATGAAGGCAACCAAACTGAGTGGTTATGTAACTGAGCCATCCCATACTCTCAAGTAAAGATAGCTACCAATTATGTTTATAACTCATGTCACGGTGTCAGTCACAAGTTATATATCACTGTTAAGAAACCACGAGTAATGAGGGAAACCAAAACTCATCATGGTGTACTTCTCCGACTTTGGTATGGAAACAGCTAAACAGGTTTAGACAGACAGACCTCATCTACCTGAAGACAGGTCGGAACACATCATTGTACTTGTGCGCATGTGTGGCGTTGAAAGAAGTGTCTGGGAATTTAATACGCTCTGGTTGCTTCCTCTTGGCTGGTTGGTTTCAGTCTTGGTCCAAAACAGTGTGCCTGGGTGTGTGTCTGTTTGCGTCCGTACTTGACTTTCTGTGCATGTCATGTATTTATGGTTGTCTGAGCTGTTGTGTGTGTGTGTGCGCACTTGTGTGTGTTTATGCATGTTCACACACCTGTATGCACCTGCGATGGATGGGGTAATCACTCTTACTCACTGCAACTGAAATTAGATTAGGCAGTTATGAAGAATGAATCATAAAAATATGCACAAGCCCACACGTACACACCTGGGGCTGGATTGTGGGCCGATAAGACCTCAGAATCAAAGGCGCGACATATGATGGATGACAAAAAGAACGACATCCATTTGTTACAAAACAGTAGTTGATGGCAAATAAGATACGTAGCCATGTGGTTTGATTTCAGTTTCTGGTTTCTAGTGGCAACTACAAAAACAGGACACAAAGCATGTGTGTGTGTGTGTGTGTGTGTGTGTGTGTGTGTGTGTGTAGGTATTAGTGCACCTGTGTCTGTAAGTGTGTGAGGCAATATGTTAGGTCTACCCTGCACGATATAGAGTTGACAGTCTCTAGAGTTGGCATGTGAGATATTATCTCAGGTTTAACTCTAAGTTCATATTACCACATCAAACAGTGTGCTACACACACACAGACACACATACACACATAGAGACACAGACACACACACACACACACACACACACTGATGAGAAGTCTCCCTGGTTGAAGATGTCCTTGATTAAGTTCAGATTGTGGCATGACTTTACTGTGGGGCTCTTGACAACAAGATCAATACAAACAGCAATATCAATGTGTGTCTCTAAATGTGTCAGGCACAACAAAACACCCCCATACACACACACACACACACACACACACTCTCACACACAAACTCAGACACATGACAAAGTCATCAGCAAGAGCATGATGGCTCAGTAGCATAGCAACTCATACTACCAAATAAAAACAAGGCACTACATGCTGTCTTTATGGATTTAAATTCATATTCAAGAGCCGAATGACAAAGGCATTTTGTATCTTTTATATTAACCCAGTCAGCCATGCCATGACATCATTGTTGTGCCTGTTTTCTGGACTGTTAATGTGCATATTTGTATGTGTGTGAGAATGTGTTCTGTTTTGATGATTTCAATCATTGTTATGGCATCCCTCACATGGATACCAGATAACTTGCAAACAGAATACAGAAAGACAGACAGGTGACTCAATTCACACGCTTACACACACATGAGCACATGCACAAAGGCAGTGACTCAAAAGCCAATCACTGATATAACTTTATTCTTTAAAGTGTTCATCAAAACATACACCATCCCTCAGTTTACTTTTTAGAGATATTTGAAAGCAGTACATACTGTATGAGTTAACACATGAGCGTGCAGCTCTCTACTGAAGGTGTGTAACATTCTGTTTGTGCTCCTTTTTGGTCAGAGTGAAATGTCTTTCAGCTTTAAATGTCCTGCCATGGTGGTGATCAAAACAGTCTTTTAACTCACACACATGGACACACACAGTGGGTGAACAGATAATGCTTTGATATGGGAAAGCTTTTATGTCACTTCTGATGATGACAGGAAATGCCAGCACAAACACACACACACACAGAATCAAATACACTCTTAGATATGCAACCACATTTATCACTGACAAGCATTTAAGTTATTACCAAACAGTTTTGTATCAGATTCTCATAGGTTCAACGTCCAAAGGCCTGGGACAGAGGTGTGGCTGTCATTTAAAGGTGAACACCAGAATATCATTATCACTTTAATCTTTTACCTATGTGAAGAGATGGTCTCTTGTGACTGAACAAGGAATTACGGTTAAGTTGTGGTCACAGATTCTTGTTTTGCTTAAGTGAAAGGCAGGAAGTGAAATTATTTCGTACACATTCATTGATTTTGACGGAATGTCGGAGTAAGTCTATGGCTTTTGGATGTGCTAATGTTTGATGAAAGCTCAGTGATTTACACAGACAAACATTTTTGCTTGATTGATTATGGCATGACATAAAAAAGAAAACAAAAAAGCAGAGTTTAATGTATCAATATGGGGTAAGTCCACCAGCCTCACATATTGAAACAATGCAAGAAACAATTCTAAAAAGGGATTTAATGCAATGCAGCCAACAGGGACCCAAAAGCCAAGATCTAACTTTTCTTTTTTATTTGCATAATCAGACAAGAAGGGGAAGATGTCCCAAAGTTAAGTGAGAGTAATAGCAAAATTGCATCACCCTTGAGATTTAGTCTTCTTAAAACAAGGATAAACAGACACACTGACACAGAACATTTTGTACAAAGTCTGGGGCTTAAAATAAGCCCACTGGGGGATGTTAAGTTTGGCTTTGTGATGTTGACCTTCAGTTCAAATCCCTAAAAATATGAAGAAGCACGAAACCAGTAAAATCTCTGACATGTACACACCAAAATAGAAAAAAAGGGGTAGGTCACGATAACACTGTGGCTAGCAGATCCGTTGTTGTTATGTGTGCATGGCTGTCTGCGTGTATGTGTGTGTGTATGTGTGTGCGTGTGTGTGTGTGAGTGTGTATGACATGTTCTGATGAGGCAGTTGATTTGGGCTGCTGGTAGGGGGTACTCTAATCTGGCACGCACTCACTGGCACTGCACTACCTAGTTATTCCACTGACAGCCACTGCCCTGGGAACAGGAGCTCAAGCTCACGCACACAAAACACGCACAGATTCATTTACAAAATGTGCACACACTCACACACACATATGCATACACACACACACCCCTCTTGAGGCAATGTTCTTTCTGATCTCGCTCTGGGACTGGTGGGGACAGATGGGTGAACAGTGGGAGTCTGGGCTGCCATCACTCGGAAAGCAAAGGCATGCACGCACAAATACACACGTTTTACACAAATACACACTGACACAAACACACACATACACACTCAGGATCACAAGCTCAGCCAGACTTGGTCAGAAAGTGGCAAACATACAAACAGACAGGCTAAAATGTGCTCAAAAAAGTCTGACTGGCTCCGTCTCACAAAAACACACACACACACACACACACACACACACACACACACACAGACACACACATAGGCTAAGCCACGGTCACACACATACTTATTTACTTGTAAACATGCACTTAGATTCACACATGGCCTCTCGTTCACACTCACAGACGGGGATTACTAGAAACATGCATACTTGCTCAGCTCATTCTTTCCATATGGCTCTCTCAATCCCCCTACTGTACTTTCAATACATCACAGAAATACACCACATCTGAGTGAGACACTGGCAGAATGCATCCTCCACATTTATGTCCCTAAATACTGTCTTTACAAAAAGAAAATAAAGGAGAGAAAAACGGCACCTCTGTTTCACAATTAGAAAATGAAATGACACGTCTGAATTTTTTTGTATCTTTAGCCAGTACACAGAACAAGTCACAGTTGTCCCCACATGACCTACATGAGAACATGCGGGGTGATATCGTTGCTACTGTCCCGTATCTAAAAATTTTAAGCTAAGATAAATGGATGTTGAAAAGGGTGACTATATTGATGGTAAAGTCATGTCGATGGGATTTTATAAAATGCCCCATCATGTCCAGTACAAATTTAGTCTAAATTTTGACGTTCAAAAAGTCAAAATTATGAGATTAAAAGTTGAGATTGGAATAAAAAAATTCAAAATTCTAAGAAAATAAAATCTACTTTGAGATAAAAATATACAATATGTTTAAAAACTTCCAAATTCTAAGACAAATAGCAAAAATTTTGAGATGAAAAGTTGACATTGTGAGATAAAAATTATCAAATTTTGAGAAAAATATTTAGAAATTTGAATTCTAAACTTAGGGATGAAAGGTCAAAATTTTGAGAAAGAAAGTCAAATCTCTGAGATCGTAAGTCAAAATTTTCTGAAATGTTGAGTTTTATGGTCAGTTAGCTGACAGTGTTCAGAACAGTGTCTTCACTGAAGCATAAATGGACTGCAGTGAGTCAAAACCCCCTTAATGTGCATCATAGCAGAATATTGAGCATCATTATCTTCTAAACATCTTTCCTTGTCACGCATTTGCCTCTAAAGTTCTGCCAATAAGCAGAAAATCCCCAGGCATGATCTTTGCATCTACTCTCAATTACACTCTGTGATTAAACGTTCTAGGTCACGGTTATTACCTGTCTGTTTTTTGTCTGTCTGTTTCTTGTAAGGCTGTACTGCTCATTATGTTTATTCCTATGTCTGTGTGGCTGTCAGCGCTAATTTGTGATGTTTTCAGAGAAAAACAAAACGTATTGCTTCTGTTTTCATCTGGTCGCACAGTCCCATTGTTTATGTTTCATGTTTGATTGTTCTTTGCAGGAATTTGTCTGTCGGATTGGATGTCTTCTGTGTGGACTTAGCCAGGCTGTAAACGTCTGCTGAAAGGCTAAACGGGACTGAGGTCAGTCAAAAGGTTCACACGTGATATTTGCAGAAAGCAAAGAGCCAACATGAACTTATACATGGCTTATGGACCCATTAACACTATTGTGTTCACTGGGATTTGATGAATTGTAAAAAGGCTTAAATACAATATGTGTGGCTTAACCCCAAAGCCTGACCCATCCAAAAATAGCCAGAAAATGAAGCTTGAGTAAGGTCATGCAGGACGGCGATTTCGCCTATTGGCTGACAGGCTGATGTTCAAATCACTATTCCCAACCCCACTCAACCAATCGCAGCTCTTTTGTTGTGACAAAGTGGTGTATTCAAACATGTCTCCACAGGGCTGGCCCTTGCCAAATTGGGGCCTGCAGTAAAATTTCATTTTGAGGCCAATTAACCACTCCTTTTTCAACCGAGGTGAATTTTTATGCAGTTAACAAAATATTCAATAAATGGAAATCAGAGCCGCTGAAAAAATATCACACAGAAATATCTCATCTGTTCTTGTGTTTAGCAAGCAGCTGGGGTGCTTTTGCCTCAATGTTTCCTTTTCTATTTCAACAACATACCCGCCTTCAAATGAAACCTCCTCTTGTTTTGACTTTTTCTGTCTTTGGCTTGCTCACGATTCATATTGCCATTTGAAGACCATCTCTCTCCACCTGCATCCAGTTGCCAGTGTGAGTTGACACATTGACTTGAATGGAAGTCTATATGATCCAGTGCTGTGATGGAAAAAAAGCATTGTTTTATCATTTGGTTTGTCATATACCTCTTTGTATCATATTTGATAAATTGAGCGCTTTTGACATCTTTTTTTTATTTTGTCATTTTTAGATATGCATTCTTTCAATGCAGAAAAAAGGTATTTAAAGATTTGGAAACAGCTAGATACTTACCATAAACTTACCACCTTAAAAATTAATAATGATTTTTTTCTGAAAAAAATAAAAAAGTGTGTGGATGATGTCATAAGAGCAGACAGGGGTCAAAATACACCTCCAGCAGTCTGTAGAGAAATGATAAGCCCAATGGGGGTAGGAAACATTTTTACATTATATTTTGAACAGGTTTTAAAGGAGACTGTCATGTTGATGAGAAAAAAGTCTTTGAAACTCATGTATGAAATATGACACATTCTGAAGTATAGGGTTAAATGTACTTCATTCATTCATGACTACAACCTTGCAGTGCATGAATCCACACTGCACAGCTCAACATAGCTAATGTTGAGAGTGAGGACGTAAAATATGAAGCTTGGGTGTAAAAACATGAAAACTAAATGACTATCTAACTTTTAAAATATTTTGCAGTTTGAGTATTCAGTTACATCTTCCTCTGCCCCTGACCCTGAAATCATTTTTTCATGCCTTGCACCCTCAGTTCACATTTAAATGGTTTTGTGATATGTATGAATGTGTCAAATGATCTGAAACAAAATAAAATGAGCTGAAAAGGAGACCGGTCTCTTATTATCAATTATCTCTGAGGAACAATTTAAATTTTCATCCTATCCCATTTCATCAGATCACCCTCTGCTTAATCATTAAAGTTGCATCATCCATAAGCTCATTTAACCTCATGGGAATACGTTGGCATTAGAATTTGATTAGTCTGTAATGAGTGAATATTGCTCACTCCTCACTCTCATGCTCTTCCTCCACAGGCTGAAGGTAGCAGCTGCTACGGGGGAGGAAGCAACTTGAAGAGGAGAAGCAGCACAGGGAAATTCTCAGGTAAAGAAATAATAGAGAAAGAGGAAGGTGAAACAGCAGGAGGATGGATGTGCAGTATGTATGATGTGGGGAAGCTTCAGCAGTGCAGAAGCAGCATAATGATAACACATAACACAAAAGATGGGGAAAGAAAGAAAAAATCAGTGCATGGGTTTGCATCATTCTGATTGGCTGCAAGTTTTTTGACCAGATGCATGGCAGGAAAGCCAGGGCAGATGGAAAACAACTGTGCGAGATGACAGAAGGAAAACAATAAAGAGAAAATGGAAAAACAGAAGAGAAAGTTAATTCAGCTGACCCTTTTCTATTTCCTGGAAATGAAGAGAAAAAGATATGAGCAGGACAGCAAAGAAGTGCAGTGGAGGTGGAGGTGAGGAGAGTGGGAAGGAGGAGATGAGACATCAGGGAACAGAAATACTTTTCGTCCAGGTTGCTGACACTGAAAGCTGCTAAATGAGTAAACCATCGGGTGAGCAAATGCTGTTTTTCACTACCCTAACCATATCACCAATGACAGATCTGGCTCATATCCGTTCCTCCATTTGGTACTGTCAGCCTTATGATTTATGTCATCTGACATTATAAAACTGGCTCTCGTGACATGCAGTGCCCATGCTCTCCTTCGCTCTGCACGCAGACACACACTCTCAGTCCCCGCTCTCATCCAGTCTTGTCTGAGACTGCGTTCATTTTTGATCACCTTCAGCCACAAACCTTGAATAAAAAAGCACAACAACCACTCAAACCCTGCTGAGCACTAAAAAACTGTCATGTCCCTTCACACGCAACTCCCTGCTCCCTGTCCATCTGCAAGTACACAGGCCTTTACGTGTCTGTGAAGGTGTGTGTGTGTATTTAGATATGTTTTATCAAAATTTTTTTACTACCATGTCTGCAAAAACCATGTCAGTGTGCACCAACATTTCTATGTGTGTGTAAGAAAAAGGAAACTTCTCAGTGTGCTCTCACCCACATGTTCCCTTGAAAGTGTTCTTGGAATAACAGAATGTTCTATTCTGAAACTCGAGTTCTCCACATCCACGCTTTGCATGGCTTTGTGACCTGATTGAGCATGTGGGTGTGTGTACACGTATGTGTGTGTGAGTGACTTTGTGAGCTACTGATCTTTCATGTTACTGAGAGTGCTTTTCATCTGAAAACATTTCTGAGAGAAAGAAGTAAGAAAAGGGGCGCTGAGAACATGGCAGTGCCCTTTTTTGAGGACATTGTAGCCACATGAGTCTTCATTTTCTCATCATTCTTATTTTTGTTTGTCCTGTGTACTTTTTCTTTCTCTATGATCATTTTAGAACGAACAAATAACAACACTGGAGTTCTTCATATGTGATTTACCAATTACTCTCCAACTCATCAAACATTATTCATGGAAATATTTGTGTGAAGATTTTATTCTCTTGTCATAAAGGACATGATTGTGTATCACTTTTGGCAAAGCAACGAACCCTCTCTACACTCACAATTTTTAGTTATGAAATCACCCTTTGAGCTAAGTCAAACTGAAAGCATGGTTTTATAATTTGCTTAACTTGGCCTGGATGTAAGTCTGAATTAAATCCTGGTAGATCCATTTGTTAAGCATGCTTCCTCCACTGCAAACAGCCAGCCTTCAAAAACAAGAAATAAATACACAAAGATTTGGGGTATTTTACTTAAAATAAGCAAAATAATCTGTCAATAGAACAAGAAAAATGACTCCTCAGTGCCATTCAAAACAAGTTAAAAATATAACATCAATGAACCCTGAAATACCTTGAAACTAGGATATTCTCACTTGAGGTGAAAGTTGAGTGTATTTTTCCTTGAGAGAAATAGAAAATATGAGCTGTCTTTTCTAAATATGTACAAAGATATTCTGATATCAAGTCAATGCTAGTGACATTAACTTGACAATATGATACAAAAGGCCACTGGAAAAATAAGTAATAAAAAACAATTAGTAAAAGATATTTTGCTTGTAATAAGAAAAAAATAATCTGCTAATGTAATAAGTGAAAATTCTCTTGGAATGATTTCTTCAAATAAAACTGTAGATTTAAGCTTTACTCGATAAGAGAGATCTTTAAAAAATTTCAGACTGTTTCACTTAACAAGATATTCAAGATGATCCATCAAGAAACAAACTTATCTTACTTAAATGTGTCTCTTTAGGTAACTGTGTCTTACATCAAGTGTGATGAGATTTTTACTAGAAAGTAGAAGAACATACTTTGTAAGATATTGAAACGCCGAAGATTAGCCGTGAGTGCTGTGTGTGGAAGTTCTGACATTGACATTTACAGTATTAATAAACTACTAGGCAAATGTCTTTGCGATGAATGAACGCAATGAAAGAGCAGCTGCATTATTAACAGACCTTGACGTATCGAGGGAATGCTGTCACAGAACGTACAGTATGTCCTTTAACAGAAGAGGTCTGCCTTCGAAGCCCACGGTTACACACATTCCCCCCGAGGAGCTGTAACCGCAGTCTTCTGCTCTCATACTCCTCTGGTGTAAACTCTGTTTACGACTCATGGACAAAGTATTTGCTGAGGAGGAAGGGCGAGCAACATGAAGGATTTCTCGGCCAAATTCCAATTACAGGCTTTCTGGGTTGCGTTTTGAAATATCTAATGTCATATTTGACAAATCTAACAGCTGCTTAGAAAGCTATCAACAGAACGGTTTCAACCTGTATGTGAAAGCTCCTGTAAGATGCAGGGACATTGAAATGAAGTGATCATAAAGAGAAACATCAAGTTTATTTCAAGCTGTCATTTTGTGTTGTTGTGATTACTGTGCGTGTGTGTCTGTGTGTGTGTGCGTGCGTGTGTAGCAGCAGACCCTGCAAAGGACTGTCTCCTTGCTTCACCCCTTTGGCAGTGAGCTCACAGGTGTACAGGGTTTCCTCAGTCAGCTGAAGGGGGCTTGGCAGGTCTTCAGATATCATATGCTGCAGCACAGCAAAGTACAGGTCTTCTAAGGTAACAACTATAAACACACACATGCAGACCTGCTTCACCCCCATACTTTGAGGATGTATAAAAAATGGAAGAAGCTGCAGACATGAAAGAGAAATGAAAAGAAATGTTGGGAAAAGGAGGCAAAGAACAAACAATTCCTAAACAGGAATAAATATTAGTTTAACCGTGGCTTGGACTCTTTGGGCTTTAAGGGTAAGCACACAAACTAAAGTGTGTGTGTTGTATTTGTATATTAACTGTTGCCTAACACACTGTTGTAAAGTTTATTAGGGCTGGGAAGGATGTTGTGGGGTTGTGTGTTGTGCATGTGTGCGTGTTTGTAAGGAAGGAAACTTTTTCTCTCTTATAAAGAGATGATGAACAAAGCTGCAAGTTTTCTCTCTCTGTCTGTGAGTGTGTGTTTGTCTTTGTTTGTTTATTCATAGCTAATAGTGAAAGCCAGAGATCTAACCTCCCGCTCACCTCTTGGGTGTTTCTTTTTTCTCAAATGCACATTCCTAACAGCTGCCATGGTTGCACGTGCACATATGTATAGTGTGTGTTTCTGTGAATAGGGAGAAGGAAATATTCATTCCAGCCCACATGCAGCAGTTATACTGCAGTGGTCTGTTCAAACCTGAGAGTCTACCTGTAAAATGAAGAGTGATGTTAGGTTAGCTCTGCCTGGTAGATGAGCACTGGTAGGACCTAACCCAAATTCACTAATGTTACAAGATACGGATACATCTTATATGTATAACTGTTGACAAATACATTAACTTGTGTTGTATCCAGTAAAAAGTTGTCTTAAACAAAGAAAAGTAGCGTTTAATGGTAACTCCAATCCCTATTCATTTTTCAATACAAGCCTTATTATGAGTCACGTCAACACAACAGTTTTTGGAGTCCGCCAGCCAAAGGAGTCACGACAAACAACTTCAAACAAACTCTCCTCACGGTCTCAGAAAGCATACAGCATAGGGTCACAAAGCTTTGATTTTGTTTACACAACTGCTTTTACCCAAGAACCGAGCTTTGGGCTCATTTTATGTTTGATCTTGTTTTCTGCTGTGCTTAGCCCCTGATTAACTTTTCGTAGGAAGCACAGGGAGGTTATGAGACAGTCAAGATGATCTGTAAATTAAGTTATAATATTACTTTTTTGTCTTGATAAAGAAAATTGGCAAAAAAATTATACATTTGTCATTCAATTTTACTCCTGTATGAATGGCAGGCAACCGATTCCAACATTAACTCAGCCTACGGAGGTGTATCAGATGATACCTGCAGCTATTACACAACAGCTGATGTATGTATTGCAGCAGTTATTACGTTCATGAGTTTTGGTACTGATCTGTAAATAACTGATTTTGCTGACATGTTTATGGATCAGGGTGGTGAAAGCAAAATCTGTTATAAGAATTAGTCAAAAGCTAATGTGACCCAAACTACCCAAAGGATTGGTATCAAGCTTCACATGACACAGCAAAAAAACAGTAAAATGATTTGTATGTTTTTTTAAATCACCAGAATCTGCCCTTTATCCCCTTTTGGCAAAGCAGTGGGCATGTACACAGCACGCACCTCTGAAATTACCTGCATCTGACTTCAAACTGATATGGGCGTTAGCCAGCAATTAAACTGTGCTACCTGTCTATCAGCATTATGTGGTTATTGCAAACAGCAGAAGGAAGGAGAAGGTGGAGGGAGAGGAGCAGAGAGAAACATAAGCAAGTTGCCTAACGTGAACAGATGAGTGAGGTTTATGATGAGAGAGGAAGAGAGGGAGGAGACAAGAAACAACCTTAAGGGGTGTGGAATTTTACAAAGCCGGAGACAAAGAAGCGCTCTGAAGGCAGAGGAAGACATGAGAATCTAATTAATCTGTTCATTTTGTGCAGATGTCAGCAGCTGTGTCTTACAACTTGATTTGAAAGCTATAGACAGAGGGATTGAGGGAGTTTCCATTTAACATTTCAGAGAGCGAATAGAGGGTTGACAGGAAAAATTCAGGTGAAAGGCCATGACTAAGAGTGACTAAGAATGTATGAATCTGCGTGTGTGTTAACGTGTTTGTGAGTGCATGTGCGTGTGTGTGTGTTTATGACCGAGCCCTGAACCGCAGCCATCTGCCAACACCCTGGGCCATCCTTTGACTCTGTGGTATCTCTTTCCCTGGAAGCTGGCTTTGTATGTGTGTGTGTGTTGATAGTGACAACAGCTATGAAGAACCATCAAATATGTTTTCACACAATGTATTTGAGCAGTACTGTTGACATCATACTTCTCTGGCACAGTCTGCCAACATGTATGTCTTATATGTGCTGAAAAAGTTCATTTGAGCATGTTATACTTATAAATTTCATTCTTCTCTACAGCCAGGTGAAAATATTTGTGTAACTTTAACAGCTTCACTTCTCCAAGTATCAACAATCTAACACTTTTATATTTTTTCATGCTGGTGTGGTGTGGGTGTGTAGCTTTTATTACACATAATAAACTAGGCAGACACCCAAAAATGTTTGTGGCACCCAACCTACCAAAGAATGTGTTATTATAGTTCTGTAGACGCTTGTAAGAATTCCCGGTGCAGCTGTGTGTGTGTTAATAGGTAACTGTAAAGGTGGCTGTTATACAGGACCCTGCATTGTGACACAGTGTTGTAGATTTGTGTTGCTTACAGTTAGCTCTTAAACATCGCCTCAGACTACAACCCAGCATAACAAGACCCAAAGGTGTGAACATGTTTGTGAAAGAAAGTGTTGGGCCAATTTACTGGAAAACTGTTTGATTATTAATGCCAATTAAGTTGATTTGTGGCCTCTTTTTCTGTTAAACAGAGAAAATATTGAGGAGAATGTTTTGACATATTGGTCTTTTTTACTTCTTGAATGTATTATTGGTCCATTGGTTGGTCTGTGAAAAACGGTCTGGTATTTCAACATCTATTACAGGTTTATAATGATTCATTCAATGTGTTCTATAGATTGCACATGTAACTCCTTTTTTTTTTTTTTTTTTTTTAAGTCTGTCTATAACTCTGCCCCTGACAGGCCTCCAATTGGCTGGCCAGTCAGAGGGAAGGGGTTTTAGGGAGTGGAAAACCTTAAAGGGACAGCAGCTAAAACAAAGCGTTTTAGGGGCAGTGTACACAACCATTGTCAGATGAAACAAGGACATTTTTTTGAGCAGTAGATCATGTAAAGCTACTTTGGAGAACTAAAGGTACAGTATAAGACTGCAAAATCAAAACACTCCCTACATATGTACTTTAACCACAGCACTTCAAACAACCAGTTAAATCACAGTATCAACACTGTAAAAGGAGAACTTGGGTGGTTAGCTGCCAGTAAGTTTTTACATTAATAGCCTTTGTGAACATACAATAAAAGTGCTACCAAGAAAGTCAGACAGACTTGTTCACTTACATTGCAAAGCCCTTCTGTTCCATCAAGTATTTATACAATTATTTCTGTTTGGACATGCCTGCTGCTGTGTGTAGTGAGTGTGTGTCTTTGCGTATTTGTACGCTTCTTCTTTCAGGAACAGGTTCTTATGTGTGGATTTTTGTGCATTTTGTGCAAGTTCTTATTTTGTGCATGTGCACATGTGTGTGTGTTGCTTTACCCTGGCAGACCTTGTCATGTCACAGTGACCAGAAAGCAATTATCAGTGTATTGCTGCTTTGAGGAGGACCTCCTCCCCTCCGCTCTTCCTGCTGAGAGAGAAAGAGAACAAGAGTTGCTGGAGGATAAAGGGTGAGAGAGGGCAAAGCGGGAAAGAGAGAAATAGGGAAACAGAGCCCCAGCAACAGAGCAAGTAGAAAAAACAGAAGAAGAAATAAAGAAAGAGAGGGGTGAGACAGTGATGGGAAGAATGAGAGAGAGAAAGACTTGGACTAGGTTGAAGAGAATGTCAGGCTGACATTGCTGGATTGGTTTGAGAGCCCTCCACAGCCACAGACACTGTGCCCTGCCACACTGCTGTGAAGGACTCTTACTGACAACCCTCTCAATATAGAGGAGACACATACATGCACACACACTCACAAAAATACAAACACACAATGCTTCTTTCATACGCAGCTAAACCCACACTGCCAGACTGTTGGCCTTATGAACAAACACCCACACAGAGCTCCGCTGGCATGTTTAACAGTCCTGCTTCTTTCTATAACAGAAAAGCTTGGCTTTGTGCACATTACTTATGTGTTGCACACATTACAGTACTATAGATGCAATGACAAGGTATTCTTTGCGGTGTCAATATCTTTATCAAACCACTGGGGTTTTCAAGTGTGGCAATTAAATCCTAAAGTTTGGTGAAGAGCCTCTGACAATACAAGCCATATAGTGCATTGAAGATGCAGTATTGATACAAAGGGTTTAAGTTAGGGTTCAAACAGACACCCATGTAATAACATTAGTAATATATTTATTCAGTGTGGCTTGTTCACACCAGCAGGCATCCCCTCAAAGTACCTTTATGCAGTTGTACAAGATTGCGCAGGTTTCACAATTCATCCGAGAGCACATGAGATGTTCTCAAACACGTCTGTCCTCTTTTGACCTTTTGTGGAAAAAGGACAATGGCTCTGCAGTCGGTTGTAAGAGCTGCCAGGACACGTTTGGTCCACATTACCACCGTGGAGAGATTATCTTTGCCGAGGGACTGATAAAAACTGCAGCTGCAACTCATCAGGCAGCCTGCATACCTCTTCCTATTAGAGGTCAATACTAATGAGAGAAGAGTGAATCCTTGAAATAAATAAAGCAAAAGCTTTTTTTTTCTTTTGAGAGAGGTCACAGCAGCCTATAGTTTCTTAGAGCTTTCCCCTTTTTCTGTTGTCCTATCACAATATTTATGACGATATCACTGTTAATGATAAAGCTGTTCATTATGATGTCATATATTAAGACAAATGCTTGTTTGCATGATAGCATTTCAGTCTTCACCACTGGAGTAAAATAAATAAATAATCATTTGTATGCAGTGAGTTATATTTGAGGTTTCCCTGTCCTTCCACATGCTGATGAGGGATGCCGAAGCCTAAGTTTGGATGAGCACATCTCCTGTCCCTTTTGTGTGCATATATGGAAAACCAAGGCAAAATGTACCACTGTGACAATTTTATGACACAGGTGATGCCAGACACAGCATACAAAGAGGTGCTGGGGTGGAGGTGCACTTCAAAGCAGTTTCAAGTGGAAAGCAGCAAGGAAATGAAACGCCCGTTTTGCTGTAAGTGAAGATGATGACCGTTAAGCTGTCAGTTTACAGGGACTGATGTTAAGTGCATCTGATGTTCTGTGGACCAGTGGTGTGCAATACTGCAAAATTTCATAATGATCCAATGCCAAGTAAATATAGGGACAGTATTGCCAATATCAATACTAATACCAATACTTTTTACATAGAAAAGCAGCTTGTCAAAATTAATCCAGAATGACACACAACCACTAAAACTAATGTTTCTGCTCATGAATCAAAGTAATTTTTTTTTTTCAGTCAAAAAATAATCATGTGCTTTACTTTTTTCCTGCTTTGTTGTAATGTGTAAAATTGAATATTTGCAGCTAACATCAATTCTCATATTTCAGCATTAAAGACATCACATCTGTCAAACAGTCTGCACATACTGGTAGATTAACTGTTACAGAAACGTAATATTTGGGAAATCAGTGATAAACTTATAATTCAAGTATCAATCTCATCACGCAAGTATTGATCAATACTGATTCCAACATTGGTATTAATATATTGATATTTTGGATCAATCCACCCACCAATACAGTGGATGGAGCTTGACTTTGTGGCGTGCTCAATTGTTGTTCAAAACATGAAACAGTAACAACATAGGAATTAATCTACCCTTTGTAAAGAAAGCCCATTTATATTCATAAATTAAGGACTGTACACACATTTGACATGCTTACTCTTGTATCCAATTGAAAACATTAGGAAGATGCTATATGTAGCTTTTTTGACTGAATAATTGAGGCATACTGTTTTCTTTTGCTGTATGACTTTGTGATTTTTTTAACACCCATGATATAAATTGAAACTATCATGGATATGCACCAACAGTATAGGGAGGAAAACAGTAGCAGCACAGGTTGTCAGGCGCACAACAACAAAGTCTACCAGACAGTGGTGTTTTGTTCCATGGCTTCCCCTAAGCAAAAAGTGCTGCATACTCCCTTCTTCTGAACAAACTCCCTTTGCTCTTCCTCTGTCTCTCATTTTCAGCTGCTTTCTTAAGTCTCGACTTTACCACATGGTTCACCTTCAACCCTAGTGTTGTTTTTGTTGCTTCACCTGTTTGAGGTACTATCATGTTTCTGTCTGAAACTTCAGTCTTTGTTATGTAACTCCACCTTTAACTCATGTTTTGTTAGTTCCTTCAACCTTGTACTCTTAAAGATAGTTTCATCAGGTGTAGGATTTCTTCCCTGGCTAGAGTGTGGAGTTACAATGTATTTTTTCTAAAAAAATCTCTGCTTACTGTACCTGCCCGTCTTTTTGCTCCTCTATCTCCCCCCTCTCTTTAAATCTTATTGAGAAACAGCCTCTGGTGACAAGTCTGGCTTTGAGTCAGCGATATACGCAGGGAAGCTTTTGTAAGCTTTTACACCATCTTCACTGTGTCAGGTTAACTCGAAAGTGTGTGTGTGTGTGTGTGTGTGTGTGTGTGTGTGTGTGTGTGTGTGTGTTTGAAGAGCTCCAAGAGAGGAGAGAAGCTGAAGTATTCAGCATGGAGTTGCGGAAAATAAGAGAAGAAAAAGCACAACTTACTCAGCGGCTGAAGTATATGTGTGCAGTATGTGGTAAAATACACAATAACAGAAACACACACAATCCACATTTAGGGACACAGGTGGATCTTGGTATGTAGAAAATGCCGGGTGAGGAGCGGGTCACAGCAGGGCTCGTCTCATTGTATGATTTTTCATCTACCAATTAAAACCTTTGGATTAGGCACACTGGTACCTCCCAAACCAGGAAATGCACTCGTTCCACATACCGGGCCTGTTTGGTTTCAACAACAGCAGGTTTCACTCATATACACTCGCACAAAGGTCTGGTCGGGAGTGTGAGTCTACAGAGAAAAATATGCATCTGTGGCTTTCAAAATATGCTGATGATGATACTTCATTGGTTCAAACATTTTGCAACTCCTTTGACGTTCTCCTTTCTTTCTTCCTGCTGTAATACCCTGGTCTGCAGACACACACACACACACACACACACACACACACACACACACAAACACACACACACACACACACACACACACAGACACACAAAACCAGACAAGACGTGGCAAACACTAACTTTAAACCTCTCTTATGGTTTGGCTCTGTGGGAAGCAATATTTGATTGATTTTTCCCTGATGGAACTTAAGCTGACAACCACTGGATGGGTGTAATTTCTGTGAAATGTCTCTGCTACAAACATGTTGACATTTTTACACATTAGATACCTTGGCTTATGACCAAATGCTTAATTCCAACCAAATTTAAAGAGACTGTGAGGAGAATCTGTATAAGTGGATTGCAATGACACCTTTGGCTGGAGGACTTGTGCAAACTGTCATGATGACGTGCATGTTTTAAAAATACTACTTTTCTTTGTTCAAGAAAACTTTTTACCTGATACAATACGCTACGGTAATGTATTTGTCAACAGCAATGCAGCCCTGTTTGAGACATTACAACAAGCAAACTTTGTGAACTCAGTTTGTACCATAGGTTTGTAGCTGGCTATGATTTGCACAACTCACAGCTCGGTGCTCTGAGACGCATCCTTAATGTAAAATGTTAGTGAATCCTGGTTATGTCCTGCCAGTGCTCATCTACCAAGCAGAGCAAATATAATCTCTCTCTTCATTCATTGATGGACTGATTAAGTTTGAACAAACCACTTGTTGCATGTGGGTTAGAATTAACAATTTTCACAAACAGCTCAACCTTTGTTTTAGCCTTAAGCCTGTGCTCTATCACCCTCCCATTTAGCTTTCTTCTTGTCTTCTGTGCCTTTTCTGTCGGACAGTCAAGCTCCATTGTCCACTATTGCAACTAAATGAATCTGGAAAAAGTCATTTTCAAAAGAGAAAAACACAATTTTCTCTTCTTCTGACTGCTTAACTTCAGCAGCTAGTGTGGTGTTACCAAAGAGACTTAAACTTGCTGTAAATCAATGCATGTCCACACAAATCTGAATGGAAAACAGAGACATAGCCTTTTTGCAAAGATAATCTCATTTTAAATTGTGGACTATGATCAGGCATATATCTAGATATGCGACTTTTTCAAGATTACTTCGAAAGTCAGGTGATGAATTTTATGTGATACATGTATTTTATTTGATTTAACTCTTGAAAAGAGACACATAAATGTACAAACTAGGGATGAAATGAAAGGTACCAACACCCCCTTACTTAGTAAAGGAGTAGATGTTTTATGTTACTTTTATCTGATGATCAGAACATTAAGGGACTACTTGACCTGACAGACTGTAGATAAGGCCCTAATATTTTCACTGCTGTTTCCTCTCCCTCTTTTTCAAAGTTTCTCATCAATCTTTTTCTCTGTCTCAAGTTTTCTTCAGTCATTAATCTTGTTCTTGACCATTAGAAGGAAATGGCTTTGCTGAGTTTTCCTTTTTGAACCAGTTGTTAGCAGGGAACCACCTGAAGCTTTACCTTTGTCCATCAGAAATACGTCAGGCAAAACATACCTTTATCTAGGCTAACCTCCAATTCATACATACAGGGTATGTGTGAATCAGGGGCAAGTTTTCTTCCTCCCCTTGCCTTGTTCTGGTCTCTTCTCTAATTGTAAAACCACAATTTTCTTGTTATAGGCAAATCACTGCAACACTATTTTGATTTTATTTGTTATATTGTATTATCATTGTTGTATTGGTTTTCATGGCTTCATGCACACTGATGTCTATTTTTGTCACCTTCATGCTTTCATCCATACTTCATTTGTGTTGAATTTAAATTGCAAACATTGTAAACAGTTGACTAGCAGAGGATAATTCAAGCCTTGGATAATGCATGTGAAGTTAATTACTAATGAATTTTGGGATATGAAGGTAATCTTATTTGATTAAAAAAAAAAGAACACTAAACAGATTTGTTTGCTCTTCAATTATCGCCCAAAAACCGATTACAGGAACAAATCAGTGCTCAGCCCTCAATTACTATCAGACAAAACCCTTTATGGACCCCCCGTTCTCTAAGTGGGATACAGATTGCACATGCCATTGTGTGCATGTATTTTACTCCATGTGTGCATACATGTACGATTGCATGTGTGTGCATATGTGTGTGCGTATGTGTGCGTGTGCACGCCTTTGTGTGTAAAATGTGCACACCCATCTAGTATGGGGATCAGGGCTGAGACAAGGAGGATGGAGGGGATGTTTGCAGTCGCACGCGACCCTCCCAGACATATGGACATATGCTATAGGAAGAATAAGCCTTGAGGCCATGCTGCATGAAGTGTATGTAGAGGAGGAGTAGGTGGGTGAGTTTAAGTTTGAGACTTTATTGCATGATGAGGAGAATATTTTGCATGCACACTCCTGTGTGTTTGAGTGGTTTGTGTTTGTTTTTATGGTGTGTGTGTGTGTGTGTGTGTGTGTGTGTGTGTGTGTGAGGAGGAGGAGAGTAGCTCAGCTCTGCTGTCCTTTGTGTCCATACGCTCGTACTAGCAACATATGAACCAGAAGTCCAGAGGTAATGTTTTGACAAGAAATGGTCCTTTTCGCGCCACATTATGTAGTAATATGATACATTTTCACTTCATTATGTAATGCCGCATTTTGTAATAAAATTTTTGTATGCCATATGTAATGAAATTTTAACAGTGTTATGTAATAAATTCTCATTTATTGCATCAGTAATTACAAAATGCAGGTTTTATATTTATATCAAGAAAATGCAAGAATTTGATGCATCATGTCATAAACCACTAAAATCAATGACTTAATTAGAAAAAAAAAACATGTTATACCATCATACCAACAATGATCGATTGGTTCTGATGGGTAGTTGTCTTACAGTAATTTTAAATGTACATAGTCAAAATATTTATGCTGTTTTTAACCCAAATGATGTATACAGTTTATCTATTTAAACACTGCTTGATTCACAGTTTCATAACCTTAATCATTTTACTTGCTTATAAGATATTTAAGTTGGAAGACTGGGAAAATTATGCATGATCTTTCAAATATATATGTAAAAGTTGATAAAATATGGCAATCAAATGGCAAAATGCACTTCTTGAAAGATATGCAACTAATTTAGAGTGTTAACGACAGTACTACATGATGTTACCAGACCTTTCTCCTCTGTGTTTGTCTGGATGTTAGGCTGACATCCAGATGGGATCTCTTAGCTGATTGGCTGACCCTCCTCCAACTGTCCAGTTGATGCTGATAAGTCGCCTATTCAAAGGCTCGTTTTCACAGCCAGTGTGTGTGCGTGTGTGTCTCTGTGTGTGTGTGTTTGTGTTTGTGCGCTCCTCTGTGTTTGTCTGTACCCTTTCAGCTACAATATGCATCATAACAAAACCTTTGATGCTTCCTCAAGATCCCAGAGCAAAACATTTTCTTTGTGTGCTACTTGTTGCTGCCCAACCTTTAGCCTGTGCCTCTGACAAACATCAGCACCTTCAGCACCTGTTATCGTTCTTCAGTGCCAGTGCGTTGCCTTGTAAATGCACATACATGCATTTTTGAGGGGCGGTCTTAGGACAATGATCCCAGCATGCAATCTGATCAGCATGCTATTCAGAGCATCACACACATGGTGTATGATGATGACAGCATTAGGATCCACTGAGGGCATTGCAGAGCCCATCCTGTAACGTCTGAGTGACATGTACACGAGAAGCATTGAGAAGCTTCCTGCTGCAACCAGATTGGCAGGAGAAGTTCAGCTCATCCTTTCATCAGAGGATGAACACATGGATCATCCAACGCAGAGCCTGGTCAGGTTGAAAGGATGGATTAGAGGAAAGAGAGAGACAGATGAAAGACGGGATGGATGCACTGAGCAAGGCAGGAGAGATGAAAGAGTGGAGTGATGGAATGAGTGAAGGTCAAGAGAGAAAGAGTAAAAGGATTGATGTGATTGATGTGATACAGCTTGTTCGCAGAAGTCTGATGCACACTGACCGTGCATGGCTCTGTGTGTGTAATTATGCATCAAAGTGTGTGTGTTTGCACAGCGTATCTCTGACTGTAGGCAGTGAGATAACTATTGATCTCAGAGTGTATCCAAGGACCTCCCTTCTCACAAGATTGTGCCCTGGCATTTGCATACCACATACACACATACAGAGAGACAGAGAGTACTATGTTTACCTCATAGTAGATAATAGCAGTCACGGACCAGCTTCTTTTTTTCACTTCTCCTTTAGTTTCTAATGCGAATAAATTGTCACACTCTTCTTCTCTCCCTCCCTCCCTCGGCCTCTGTTTCTCACTCCACTTCGTCATCATGTGAGCACATGCTGCACAAAGGATGGTGTTTTCTTCAGACACAGGGAGGCCTCTCTCTCCTGTGTGGCTGCTGGTATTTTGATTACTTGCCATACACCGAAGTGAGAAGAGAGGCTCTGCGGGGTGTCACTGGAACATTACAGTTTAGGTGTCAAGACTCACCATGTGCCTGTGTGCCATGCACCACCAGCCTTCTGTGGCTGAGTAGTTGGCACACTGTGTGCCTCATTTTTCTCTTCATTCATTGATGGTGGCACATCTTTCGTCTGATTGTGTACAAGACAACAGGGTGAAGATTGATGTCAGATTCCTATCAGGATTTGTCATCCACAACAGCTGATAAAGTCTCTGCCAGCTGAAGGCAGCAGGTATGAATTCCAGACAGGGCCTGTAATTTTAGTGACATGCCAGTAAAGTTATGATGAGGCCTGTCAGAGCCACTGTGGTACTATCATTAAGTGTTATGCAACCTGCAAACTTCTTCACTGTGATTCACTATATTTGGTTTGTGTCTTAGTTAAGCAGTGCAGTTATTGCAGTTTGAGTTAAGTGATGTCTTTTCTTTGATAATTTTCTTTTGAAATTCAAAAGACAATTTTAACACCTTTTGCCTCCAACATGCCCTAAACTGAATTTCAAAATTCACCAAAAAAAGAATCTAAAGACAAGTCACCATTGTCTCAGTCTGTAACAGTTACATTATAAAGGAGACAAGTGTTTCACTCCAAAATATTCATTGTGTTAAGACAAACTACAAGTTGCTGCTTGATTTCAGTTAGCTAACAGCTAAGTTGATTCTGCACATGCCCTGTCTGCATCAGCAAAATATGACAGTAGTCTTTGTGCTTAAAAGCTCACAATGGGTTGAAGTACAGTGATATCCTGTACAGTCAATGGCCGCCTAAATCACTACCTTCAAGTAATTCACCACACTGCTTTTTCCTTTTCTTTTTTGAACTTTTGAACTTTCTCCTAATCTTATTTTTACCTCTTAAAGAAAATCTGGAACAGTGGAGCAGAGGGGGTAAAATGGTGGAAACAGTTGCCGGGAGTTGGGCATCATGTCATCCATGACTTTAAAAAAGGAAAAGGGGAGTAAGACTGATTGCAACAAGGGACTGGCACAGCCCCCTGTAAGGTAGGAACTGTAGCTGAAGAGGCAGATTGTAGGAGCACTTAGGGACCTGCTCTTAATCACCAGTAGCTGTGACAGCATGTCAGGGAAGAGGGTTTAAAAAAGACTCAGAGAGAGAAAGAGAGAGAAAGAGAGAGAGACTGAGGGAGAGAGGAAATGGGATGGAGATGTGTGATGAGAGTTACAAAGAGAAGGAGCCTGATAACTGGTGCCAGACAGCTGGGAGTGTGTTACCCTGACTCTGATTATGTGTGTGCATGCACGCTTCTGTTTGCCTGACAGGAACTTTCAACATTGTCCCAGTTATCCAATAAAATATTATTTCTATTAAGAGAGCTTCTTCCAAATGTAATCATCTGTGTGTTGTAGCGCATAAGTGAAAACATAGCTCTGTTTAAAACTCTGCACAACAGTCGGTTGTAGATGAGCAGTGAAAACAGAACAGACCGTCTGACTGTGAGCTCAGACGTGAGAGCCCTCTCACTCTGTATCCTCATTGCGTGTGGCTGCAAGGTCACAGGGCTAGACAGCCAGCTTCCCAGTCACACACCCACACACACACGCACACACACACACACACACACACACACACACACACACACACACACACACACACACATCACTACACACACTCACAAACACATTAACTGATCATGCCGCCAGAGAAGGGATTAGGCTGAGAAGCCGACAGGGTTAGGAGGGTTAGGGTAAAGTCTGTGTGTGTGTGTTAGTGTTTTGTGTGGGTGAGTGGCGGGAGCAGCACATACGGTCATGGCACGCAGAATTAGAATTAAAACTGATTTCCAATTTACTTTCTCAAGAGCGAGCCAGCAGCTGTGCATGGAGGAAGAGGCTGTTTCAAAAAGATGGCATCACACATGAATTAGCAACTAAAAGGCTCTAAATTACTTATGAAGAGTTTCAAAATGATTACCAAAAGTGTCTTGCAAGCCAAAAGAGACTTGATCTATGGTGAACTTTGCTGAACACTAGAAGATCCCTGAGCCAAAAATTCCCTTTCCAGCCTGGCTTATTCAGCATGGAGCCCACAGTACAACAGTTTGGATTTGGTGTCTTGCTCGAGTACTTTTTCAGTGACAGTTGCAATTGAAAAAATACATTCTATGACTTCACATATCTTTATGCCAGAACATGATATGTGGCTGCAGTGAATCTGAGTTATATTTTGGGGAAAGAGGTTAGTATAACTCTGTTTTCAGCTGTATAATTTACTGAGTCAACAAATGCTGGAAATCAAGTGACCGTGCCATGAACTTTGAGTCTCCAGGCAGCAGAGAAGACAGGGAGAGGAGCAGCTGTGCCAACAGAGAGAGTCAGAGAAGTGCACAGAGAAAAGCTTCTCAGGTATGCATCTTTTTTTAACACCTTCATACATAGACATCTTCATATATTCATTTTTTTTCTCAAACAACCCACAATACCAATAATCACCCCACTTATATCCCTCTGTGTTATGAACTTCCTGTGCTCCATTTCTCTTCTCCGCCCCCTCTAAGAGAGAAAGAGAGAGAGAGGTTGGGATATTAGTGTCATCTGAGATCTGCTCTTGGATCAGTTGAGGAGATCTTAGGCTCCACAAAGTGCCAGTGACACAGCAGAGTCTCGTGTGAGGCTGGTGCAACAGATGGAAGCACTCCTTAGTTGGCATGGAGTCATGTTCCTCACACACACATATACGCACACACTCGCACAGTCACACACATTGTTGATGAGCAGAGGCGTTGTGCTGCCTCTGTTGGGATGCATTACACTTAAACACAGAGAGATAGACGAGCGCTCACACCCAACCCACAGACAGATGTACACACACAGTTCCTCTCATCTTTCCATGCAGGCGTTGGATGTATGTGGGGTGTATTTTTCTCATGGAATCTGCTGGTATTCTTTTTCTGAGCCACTGGCAGCCTGGTGTGTTCAATTACACTGTCGATTTATTTCCCTTCCCACACAGCAGTCTCTGATCTCACCCTCTGGCTCCTATACAGCACAACATATGAGAGCACTCCTCCGAGGGGGTGGAGGCTATTTTGGAAGGGATGAGAGGTGCCTCATGGAGGGGAGCAGTCCCCCACTGCTGAAATGTAATGTAATGGGAGGCGACAATACACCAAACTGCCAAAAATTGGAGATAATTAAGGCCTAAATATGTTGTGTATTTGCTGAGGGAGGTTTAGTGTTTGTGAAAGAAGCAATAGTGAGGGATGATAGATAATGTCCGATAAATATGTTATAGAATCTGTCCTATGCTGAAATAGCATTGTAATTTTTTTTACACTCATCAACTTTTCCTTATGTAATAGTTGTTGATGAGTGGGGATGGGAATTGATAGGATTGTATAGATATCAATGCCCCTATCGATTCTGCTTATCAATTAGATTCTTTATCATTTCCCCATCAATTCCTCCAGTAAATTTAATTAATAAATGTAATTAGCACCAATAGTGCTCTAAAAATAAAGTGAAAAAGTCTGTAGCAGCTGCAGGATGGTGATAAGTTTGTCCAATCAATTCATACAGACCTAGCAAAATGCTAATAGACAGCATATCAGCCAATCCAGCAGCTACCTGCTTGTCTGATTTGAGTACAAGACATTGGCTCCTTCTACCAAAAGAGCTGGAAGTGACAGTTGGAAGTTTGAAAACAATGGCAGAGAAAGAAGAGGAAATGGTTTTAGCACCATTTCCATCTACAACTTCTGCTTTGGAGCAAGAATAGGAAGACTTCAGGGTGAAAGGTGGTGAATAAAGAGATTGTATGAAGTATGGGGACAAAAAGTAGCAGTAGCCAAGGGAGGCAAAGGGGCTTGAAAGTGATGCCATGGTTAGTAAGAGTGGCTGTTTACCCAACATGTTATATTGAACAGGTACGATCTCACTTTTTATTTGGCTTTTGTGTAAATTTCCTCAGAGTAGCTGTTAGGACGTTCTGGAAAAGCTAGCTTTAGCGCTAGAAATAAAGACCCCACTAGTTAGCCATAGGCAATTGTTATTTTACATTCTGTGCAAGGGAATCAAACTTTATGAGCTAAGTTTGTACTGTAGTTTAGTAGCTGTATTTAGTTCTACTCAAAGACTTGTTGCATACGCTTTGTGTATCCATGTTCAACCAGCGTTCATCCACCAAGCAGAGCAAACTTAACCTGGCTCCTCATTTTATTGATAGACTTTTAGGTTTGAAGAGACCACTGCAGTATAACTGCTGCATGTAAGTTGGAATAAACATTTTCACAAACAGCTTAGCTCGTGTTTAAGCCTTTTGCTCATGTTTTAGCCATAAGCTTGTGCTCTATCACACTACCGTTTAGCTTCCTTCTGTTCTGTTTATGTCAGACAGCCCAGCTCCTGTTTTAATCTCATTTTAAATTGCAGATTAGGATCAGGCATATATCTAGAGATGAGACTTTTTCAAGGTCACTCAGAAAGTCCTCACAGTCCCTTTAAATATTTCAACTTTTTGTGATGTAAAATGCTCACTCACAATGAAACTATGTGTGGTAGTTGAAGTTGTTTGTTGATTTAGTTTCATCAGGTAACATAAGGAGCTTTCTCACCTGAAAATGACAAGTACCTGTGTAATGGAGGTGTGGCTTAGAAGGAGGTCAGAGAGAAGAGGGTTGGGCTGCTTTTGATTGTAGCACTTCAAAGTGGAGCCCACCCATTCTTCATTCTTTGAACATTCACTTCCAGCTTTAACTGCTTAGTTTCTTCATCTCTCTCTTCCCCAAAAAATGTAATTTTAAACAGGTTGAAATTTCATGAAGACTCATCTATCTGTCGCCTTCTGGTATGTGTGTATTCATAGTTCTACTTTACATACCAAAGTGCTCTGTGGAAACAACACCACAGTGATTTGAGGCTCTGTGGGTGTTTGATTAAGTCTTGGCCCAGATTTTGGGTGTTTGTGTGCCAGGCTCTTGACTTTTAGGATCCTGATAAGTCTGGAGAATAAACAGCTTTCCTCTTATGTAACTTGCTCTGACACTCACTCTCACCCTGTGACCCGTCAGTGTAAATTTACTGTGTCCCTGCAGGTGTTTTCATTTGTGTGATTATTCAAAACATGCATTCACATGCCCTGGATCATAACAGTGTGCGTTATCAGTGATCACACTCTCATTTGCCTTTTTTTTCGACAAGTGAAAAGAGAAGTAGAGGAGAAATATGAGAGTTTTTTCTTGGAAACGCAGGTGCAACACTCAACAGAAACAGCTGACGTCATTGCATTGGGAGAAGAGGAAATGAATAGGAAGTGCTACACAGCTGAAGAGGAAGTGAGGCTGAGAGAGGCTTTGGAGAGAGTTCAGCAGGGCATACAAGAGCGGTGGAGAGAAAGGTCTGATGTCTAAGGTCTGCACACTTATTCAAAAAGGTTGATCTTAAGAGTAGAAATCAGCATGATTATAGCCTAGTTCAAAAGTGATATCAGTGTGATAAACTAATTCTGGGCACACTATATAGGGGAGGACTTTTTTATAATCCTTTATTTCCGATGGACAAGTGATGTAATGGTGATTATATGGTGTATTAATCTCTGTTCCATTACATGTAGAGTAATGCATCATATGATTTCAATCAAGCACTGAAGCCAATAAATTATGCCTGTTCATTAGTTTATTTACTTATTTGATTTTGCTGAAGAAAAATCTAAAGTTTGTGACAAGTTTTAACCCATGACCTTAGATAGCAAATTTGCCAAAGCATATCCTCACAGTTTTACACGCTGCAGTGTCATTTTCTTGCATGTCAACTTTTGCTATTCATTAACTCAACCTTATATTTCAGACTTTAATAAAATGTTTAGACTCATGTCTAGACTAACTAAAAATCTGATAAGTGTAAAAAATAAAAAGGTAAAACATGACTCACTCTAATTTTTCTAAATAAAAAAATGTCATGGCTATATCCCTCAAAAGTGTAAATGTAAACACGTGATGCTGTGTATTGAACACAGGGATGTGGGCAGCTGTGATCTGGATTGTAACGTTTTTATTGTTTACCCTTTTAAGCTGGATTTCTGCAAACACAATAGAAGGAAAGCACTCTACGTCATTTTGAAAATGCAGTACGAGAGCACCACTACCCAGATTTTAAATGCAAAAAGAATGATCAGTCTATCTTAGCAATCTACCACCAATCAAGCATGAATATGCAAATCATAGAACCAGCACTACACTGGGCTCTGGAGGTTTAAGGGACATATGTTGAGCAAACAGCCACTTGACAAACAAAGTTACAAACCACTCACTGTTATGTTTATAATAACCACAAAATAGGAAGCAAACTTTGATCACTCCTCAAAGTTAGTCAAAAAACTTTGTGATTTTGGTAATATGATGTCAAATATTAACTACCAACACCAACCCCTTGAGTTTAAGTGCTAACCATATGACGTCAGCAGGAAGTTCAGCTGTTGTGGAGCAGCCCAAGTCCCCTGTCAGGAGCAGACTGTTTTGTTCTACTGTTAAATATTTACCTCTCTTTTGTGTCTGAGAGGACACGGGGTGAGTACAGGCAGGAATCCTGTGTGTGTGTGTGTGTGTTCTTGCCTGTGTCTTTCTCAGAGAACACAGTGACTAGATGTAATAGAGTGTTGGGAGCTGTGCCCAGTCTCTTATGTAAGGTGTTACCGCTCCCTGTGTGGCTGGATCACACAGGCCAGCACACTGCTCGATAACCTTGCTTTTACTGATGTTTATCCATGTCAATACTCCATCTAGTTCTGTTCTGTTTTGTTTTTTCCCTCTAAGTGTCCCTGATTTTAGATAAACTGGAGCACTCAAGGATNGTTAAATATTTACCTCTCTTTTGTGTCTGAGAGGACACGGGGTGAGTACAGGCAGGAATCCTGTGTGTGTGTGTGTGTGTTCTTGCCTGTGTCTTTCTCAGAGAACACAGTGACTAGATGTAATAGAGTGTTGGGAGCTGTGCCCAGTCTCTTATGTAAGGTGTTACCGCTCCCTGTGTGGCTGGATCACACAGGCCAGCACACTGCTCGATAACCTTGCTTTTACTGATGTTTATCCATGTCAATACTCCATCTAGTTCTGTTCTGTTTTGTTTTTTCCCTCTAAGTGTCCCTGATTTTAGATAAACTGGAGCACTCAAGGATCTTTGAAAGTGCTACACTGACTCAAAAATTTGAAGTCTGACAGAGTTTAAATGAAAATAGTTTACTTTATTGCTCCTCCAAAACAAGCTTCACTCCCGAAAACTTGCACACCTGCAAGAAAAGAAGGAAGTGTGTTCAGCATTTTCTGAGCACAGCATGTTCATTTTAAGCAAGTTAATGTAACACTTATGGCGCTTTTCCACTATACAATTCCAGCCCTACTCTACTCGGCTCGGCTCTGCTCTACTCGACTCTACTCGGTTTGGTTAGCTTTTCCACTAGCCCGGCTCCAGACTCACGGTGGGCGTGGATTTTGTAGCAGCTGCGCTAAAGTGCTGCGCAGAAGTGCGTGCATGTCATCTATAACGCGACACAAACATAATTTTGTACTAACATATGTGCCACCGTGGTCTTTAAAGGAAAAAACAAAGCTTTCAAAAGATTTCATTAAAGTAATACAGCGGCTCAATGTCGGGCGTCATGACAACGGAGGTAAACAACAGCCTCGCGCTGCTGCGCGCAGAGGGAAACGAAGGAGCTGCTTAACGACATTAACTCTTCACTGGATCCAGTGAGATCACTTTAATTTTTGATTTTTGGGCCTGGTATACCGGAGATTTTTTGTTGATCAATCATTATTCTTTGAACTGTTTTTCCTTTTTGGATCCCTGTGGATTAATGGGCTGATTGGTGCTTAGAGACTCTCGTGGCAGACAGATCGCTCCTGCACCGACGAACTTTGATTTAATCGAAAAGACTCTTTAAACCGAACTATCTTTGCTGTTAACTTCTTTTTCGTTTAAAAAGGACTTTTAACTTATTTAGGAATCATGAAGGTGCATTTTAAGGTGGTATTTTGTGTTCATTCAGTCTGGTTCCGTGCCGTCGGGTTTAAATGTCATTAAAAACTCGTCGCGGACTTATTTGTTTGCCTCTTGTAAATGATTCTACAGAGTCTTAAGCTTCCGTGAGGACATTCTCTGACCAATGAGTGACCGGCAGTCCGTCCACGTCACGTTTTAGTATCGGCTTTACTCGCTTGGAACCCGGGTAGAGTAGGTACTAAAAACTGGCGTCTGCCGCGTAGTACCGCGCTAGTGGAAATGCAACACAAACCGGGTAGAGGCGAGTAGAGCCGAGTAGAGTAGGGCCAAGGCGAGTCAGTGGAAAAGGGCCATTAGTGACATGAGACAAGCAATGAGGTCAAAACCCTGTCATGCTGATTAATGGACAAGTTGACTGACTTCATAAACTTTATAAAGTAGAACGAACCTGGAGCCCACCAGGTTTATGTATTTTGTTTTCCACCAATCACACCTTGTAATCCTGTTTGTCATAAAAATACACAGAGAAACATACACACCCTATCATACACATATTCACGTCACCAGCACTACACCAAAGGAAAAAAACATTTTCTCTCTGTGTGTCTTTCCATACGAGGCCAAAAAAGTGTAGAGTTGACCTGAATGTGAAGAGCAGACATGGGTGAGATAAGCCCTCCTTGCTGGAAATGACTTGACAGCAGAAAAAAACATAATTTCACCTGAAAAACACCCATGACCCTTGACACTATAGGCAGTAAAACTGCTATCCTCCTAAAAACAACAAATCTTGCAACAAATTTCAAAGTGACTTGGATCAGCAGCAAGTATCAGCAATGGTCTTGGACGTGTTTCAACGCAAGAAGGGACTGTTCACCAAGAGTTCACATTTGATTTAGATACTTGCACTCTGGGTCCTTCCTGGTGACAGACTTATAGCTTCAGAGAATCACGAAAACGGTGGGTGGATTTTTTTTTAACATGTTATGCTGTCAAGACAAAACAAAATCAGCTCATGACAGTAAAGCTCTCCCATAAAACTTATCCCTTTAGACATGCATATGAAAACAAATAATTTCAATAAATTCCACTTCTGGTCAAAGAAATTGTCAGCACAATGACCATCATAGAACATTGAAAAGAACATTCACTTTAACAAATGGTACAAACTGCTTATGTTAAAGAAGCTAAAGTCCTTGAGGGCTTTTTTTTTTCTTTTGTGATACTAGTACATAACAAACTGATGAAAAATGAAACATTTACAGAAGCTTTGAGCCATGAAACTTCAAAGAAATGCACCTAGTGGGTCATATTTCCTAAAATTGGTCTCTTTGGGTTTTTAGTCACTTTCAGTGATAAAATGATAACAATGATTGTGAATGAGGTACTGTATGCTCTTTGGTTCATAGGAGCCAAAAGTATGGAATATATATATATATATATATATATATATATATATATATATATATATATATGTGTGTGTGTGTGTGTGTGTGTGTGTGTGTGTGTGTGTGTGTGTGTTTGTAAATGCATGTTGTTTTTTATTCATGGGACAGCTATTGACCTTTTGATTGTTGTTGACCTCAAACAAGAAACACAGCTTTCAAAATCATGCATAAAGAGGTATCATTTTTAAACAGGTTTAAAACCAGACTCCAAACTTTGCACTGATAAAACTCGAAAGAAGAACAATTGTCCCACTGCCCAATTAAGTGCACTTTCACAGCTGACTTTGTTATTCTTCTGTATTGTTGATGTTTTCTTTCACTTATTTAACAATGACTTATTTTAAGTTACTTTAAATTCATTGTACCCTGTGTCTTTTTCTCCCTTTATTTTAACCTCATTCATATGCCCACCACCATCTCATCCATCTTGTCACTGTATTTCAAACTACTCCATGATCTAAACAGGAATAAGTATATTTTTTAAGCCC
Organism: Thalassoma bifasciatum; assembly: GCA_008086565.1. Lineage (NCBI taxonomy): Eukaryota > Metazoa > Chordata > Actinopteri > Labriformes > Labridae > Thalassoma > Thalassoma bifasciatum. The sequence goes on along the minus strand of RPOG01000049.1, from coordinate 834,320 downwards.
CTTGTACCAATCAAAAAAATACTGCTCTATCTGTAATATATTATTTGTAAAATTAAGATGGATACCCACCTGATCAAAATCTTACCTAGCCAGTTGGAAAAAATTGTACAAATGTACGTTTTGCACTGCAAATTTTTTAAAAGCCTCTAAGTAGAGTTTCAAACTGCAAAAGAAGAAATGGGATTGAGAAAAAAAAATGAGTAAGCTATTTATCGCAAACAGCAATTGAAGTGAATTAGTCATATTTGTTATTTTCAGAACAAGCAGTGAAAATTCAATTCTGAATTGCCACAGCCAAATTTTTACTGCTGTAGAAGGTCACTTGCACAGTGTGTGGGATAAAATCCCTCTGGTTGACTTGCACCTGCAGTTCTGCACCTTGTTAGCTGGAGCAACTCAGATGTTGATGAAAAGCAGTTGTGAAGTGACAGTGGAAAGACAAGTACAACAACCAGCAGTCTGTGGTTCCTCCAGGCCATAGGGGTGATGGGATCGTTGGATTGAAGAAAGTGGGGAAAAAGATGTAATGGAGGAGAGGGGTGACAGAAGAGAGGAGCATGAAAGGACACAAGAAGGATGAAGAAAAGGCAGAGGTAAGAGAGAGAATGGGAGGCAGGAGTTGTTGGATTATCGTCCGGTGCGGGGGCGGAGGCTATGACTGTGTGGTTACTTCACACACTGTCTGGCTCTCATATGCACACAGCCGGGGTCATGGGGGCCGCACACCATCTCCACACATACACACAGGAAACGTGACAGCTTACCGTGCATTCGGTATAACTGACACAAAGTTAAAAACAGACAGACAGCGCGAGGGAGAAGAAGAAGAGGGCGAGAAAGAAGGAGCGGAGAGAGTGGCAGAAAGTGGAGTGAGTAAAAGATTTAAAAGTCAAGAGAGGTCAGGAGTATCTGTGCGGTTCCTCATCCATCTGTTAAATGTGAGAGGACTTGTTTCAAGTAGTTTCAAGCAGTGGAAGAATGTTTTCGTGACAGAAATTATGATCCCCAAAACTCTGCCTTCTGTCTGTTCCTATGCAGAGAAGTGGTTCAACGCCTCAGGCTTTATAAAATTAGGCTAATAAAGAGCTCTAGAAGATTAACATTAACAGCACAGCTGTAAGATACTTCCTCTAACCATGTTTACCGCTTCCCCACATCTCTCATTCCTCTCCTCTGTTACAGTATTTTCTGTATTTTCTTCTTTTCTCTCTCTGTGGAAAGTATTATATCATCTTGTCTGGGCTTTTTATTGAGACTCTCAGTTCCTTTCTCTCAGTTGTCATAAATGTCTATAAATTCATATGTCTACTTTTTATAAGGCAGTCTTTTCCTGCTTTGGGAGCTAGGTTCAGATTGTAGTAAGCCTTTAAATGCTAATTATATTTCCAGGCTGACATTTAGGATGCATAAGGTTCCTGTAAAGTGTTGGTCTACATTCTGCTTCAAATACAAAAATTGTAAAATTGCTCTTTACTTTCAAAATGGGATATCATTTGGAGTGGAGTCAGCCTTACTTGTTTGCGTGTGCCCACAAAGATTATATCAGCATAACGTGGAAAAATGGAAAATGCCTTTTGATGAGGTAGCAGCCGCTCACGCTCACACTGATATGCACACATAAACCACACAACACACACACAAGCACGCACACTCGCTGTCCTTAAAAGCAGCCTGGCGTGTGAGTGAATGAGAGAGTGCTCCCAGATTTTCCCATCATTCCTTCCTGTAATCCCCACAGACCTCCTTCTGAGGGCTGATTTTGCACGCTCACACTCCCAGGGGGGTCATACACATACCCACACACAAACACACTTGAAACGCACGCACGAGCGCACGTGCACATACTGGCTCAAAGTTGATTTGAAACTTCTGGTGCACTACCTTTTTCAGGGGTGTGCTTGTTTTGATAATCTGAGAGCAGGAACTGTGTCTGACAGTGGGACACAAACACGCAACCATTCACATTCACACACACGCACGCACTCACAGCTCTGCATGCATCAGCAGTTTGTTACATATTAAAAAGGCTTCATAAAACCGTCAAATCCTCACTTCCAGGGGGTTTTAAAGCAGCTAAGACTTAGCTAAAAAATGGTCTGGAGTGTACCTCGTAAGACTTGCTCAACAGCAACAGTCCCTTTTAAAGTTCCGTATCTTCTCTCTGACTCCAGTCTTTTATTACGCAGGGACACATTTAAATTAGCTTTAGGAGTCAGATCTTGGCATCAAACTTGCAACCCTTGCAGAGCATTCATGCATGAATCTCCGTCTGTATCTATTTTTGTGCTTCTGTGTGTGTGTGTGTGTGTGTGTGTGTGTGTGTGTGTGTGTGTGTGTGTGTGTGTTTGTGTGTGAGTAGGCTGATGTGATTAGCCAGAGCCAGTGGAGTGAATAATATTGTGTCTGCCCCGAGTTGGAATGTAGCTGCTGCTCTTTATTATACTGTAGATCATCTGCTCTTCTATCAGATAAACACAAAGTCAAGTGTGGACACTTGTACACACACACACAGACAGCAGCTAACACACTTTCTCATACAGACAGACCCACTTATGAACACAGGGGGCTACACGCAAGTAGCTGTGTCAAATAAGGTTTGAGTCTAAGATGTTCTACTGCTACTGTTTATACATAAATAAGCTAACAATTTTATGGTAAATTTGTATTTTTAGCACATTTTTAGTGCGTGAGAGTTCCTTGAAAGCATTGCATGTCAGCTTTAACTTCATGCACTAGTAGGCACCAGTAATAAACAATTGTTTCCTTCACTTGTCCTTGGCTTGGAGTGAGTGTTAGGCCGCCACCCATCTTATCAGCCTGACCACCTGCTATAATGAAATATTGTATCAGGAGGGGGAAAAAACTATCAAATCCTCCCTTCTTCTAAAATGAAGCTGTCTCGATTCAGCCTCTTTTTCCCTCCATGCCCTCTCTATACCTTCCATGGACATTTTACCCCAGAATGTAAATACTCTGTATGTAACCTGACATGCCGAGAGGTTCATCCAAAGGAAACATGTATATATTATCAGAGTGTTTTGCTTCCTGGTAGATATAGATGGATGTTGGCTGACTAAATTATCTATTAAACTACAGGAAGTGCCGCCATGAAAAAGATTGTAAATGCAATCTTGAATTTAAGTGTGTACATGTGTGTAAGTTTCATACTTTATGAACAGGATTTTTCTCTGAGGTGTATTATTGATACTGTACTTCTTTTTTTCTACCAGGTTTTTTTTTATTTATGTTACATACAAAGAGGCTTTTGGAATCCCACAGATCCCTGACCAGCCAGAAACCATGGACACACTATCTGATCTCTTATGAGAATCTTCAGGCTTTTACAGCAGTGTTTATGGTTGCAGAAACAGATGGAGAATGAGTTATAAGGTCTGACGGCAATTGCTATTTCAACACGATTTCAGATCTTGCTGCTGACCTGGTACTAAATTCATATTCTTATTACACCATGGATGCTGGATGCTGTTAGGTTAAGTTTAATCATAAAGGTGCGGTTCTCTTGAGAAAACGTGTGTCTTTTCTTCAGTTCTGAAAGGGAAATGATGTTTCACTCTTCCTTGATAAAGAATTTTGGCCAAGTTTCAACATTTCAGACTCTCCTTTATCACCTTTGTCATTTCATTGTGAAATATTTTCAATGGATGACTGGGTGAGATTGCAAGGAGGTTGGTTTAGCACCCAGACACAGTTTCTACAGAGTAACAGTGGGGTAATGAATGTGCCATTATTTTGCTTAAAGTGGCTGTGAGGAGAACTCATGAGGAGTGAATTGCAGCAAATCCTTCTGCCGGAGGACTTACACAAACTGTCATGACGGTATGACTCATGTATTTGTTATGAAAGTGAAAGGAGAGTGGATCTTTTTTTAACACCACTTTTCTTTTTTAAAGACAACTTTAACGGGATACAACGTGACAAGGTAATGAACATACCAACAGTTATGTGGCACTGCTGTTAGAAACACGACAACAGGCAGACCTTGCGAGTTTGAACCATAGTTTAATAGCCGGCTACATTCAGCACTACCCACTGTCTGGTGCTCTGAGATGTATTGTTATAGAAGTGATTCTGGGCCCATGCAATGATTTCCACTACAGCGCACTGTCTATTTTTAACGCATCGTCGACCGCTGACCTGCAAATTACTTTTTATTGCTTTGGTTTTTGGCCATGTCCCTTTTCTACAGACTTTCCCCAGTTTCTCTACATCTTTTAATGGTTACGTGTGCTTTAGATGAAGAAATCCTGCACCCTCTGTATTCTTTTTTATGAAATAATACATTTTTTTATGTTCAGTATGTTGCGTTTTCACGGCACAATGTTAAAACCTACTTGTAGCGCTGAGTATTTCAATCTATTCTTTACCTTGTATGTGTGTGAGCCCATGGGTCCCTGTATGTGGTAACTCTATCAGTCAATCAATAAAACCAAATATCTGTGAATCTAAAACCCATTCATTGTGCAAGACTATGACCTTTACCAATCTGGATTCATCCTGTAAAAGTCTGATCCAATCTGAGCTGTTTGTGAAGTTTTCCCATCATGGTCTTTCAAAGCATCGTAGCCACGTACCACTGGGAGCTGTTCAGCAGCTGTTCAACATATTTCACTTTATTTGCTTTTAATCTTTGACTCAATCTGGCATTACAACATCATTTTGCCTTTAAATGATCTATAAAACATAATAGAAGTAAAATTAGGAAAACAATGGCCACAATCAGTGCCAGTGTATTGCTTTTAAAAATGACTGAAATTACAATTTGGTCAAAAACAAAGAGAAAGAACTTGTTACCATTGTAATCTAATTGCCTTATGTGACTGGATACTTGCTAATTGGTCATTAGATGTAATAGTTTAAGTATGGATGATAACCTAGGAAAATAAAGCAAGTTTAAGTGACTGCTGATGAATCAATCCTGGACTGGCAGACATTTGGTCTCTATCTTTGGAAAGTCTTTGAAGGTTTGGGACCTTATCCAAGCCATTGTCATAGCTCAGAGGAGTTTAACTCGGATGATCCTGACACACACAATGTGGTGAAGATTATGAGACTGTGAGACCACCAGTCTGTCTGACACCAGATCAACTGAACACACACAAACACAGGCATGAACTCCAATCTGTCTTTTATTAGTCAGACAGTGTAGCAACGGCTCTTACACTGTCTGATGGTAAGATGCTTAGGTTTATCAAAACATTACTGCAAGGAGGGAACTCAACCAGTAAAGAAAAGGAGAGGTCTGACTTTTTTTTTATTCAATTAGATGTATTTTTCCCCGCCAAATTAATCCGGATTTTTAAAAACATGGTAACTTTTTTAGGGAGTATTACTGACTCTGAATTTAGGTGACAAGGGGCCTTTTGCAAGAAGCAAATTTCTAAAACACTTTGTGCTTCTTTTTATTTTGTGCAGTATATATTTCCTATATACTCACTACTTTTTATTCATGTCATTAATGTAATTCTTACTTTTATTGAGTGTAAGAGCAACTTTAATGGTGTTTTTCCATTTGTTACAACTCTATGTGTTTTCTGTGCATTCCCTGTCTCTCCTCTTGTTACCAGGTGAGGCCAATTGTTGACCGAGCTCACCAGGGTCTAGCCTTTACTGCTGCTTACAGCATGAAGAGGAATTTGGTTAGGGGAATGCTGCCTTGCTACCTTTCTTGGTTATCCTGGATTATGATCAGGCATATATCTAGACATTGGACTTATTTCAAAGTCACTTAGAAAGTCCTCATAGTCCCTTTAAGATTGAAGGCATACACTGCATGTATAAGGTGAAAGGTTGAGTCCAACTGTTTTTGGGGTTGAGGTCAGTTTCTTCAATTTCAGGGGTTTGTTTGTTTATTTGGATCCCTATAAGCCTCTAACCTTGCAGAGCAGATGGATCTGCCTGATCCATTTTCTGAAATCCTACAGATCCACCATGCTAAGTTCCAATGACAAACGATCTCACTTGGGACAAAAGTGGTCTGCCCAATCAAAGAAGAGCGGGAGCTGCAGGAGCTGCAGGAGCTGCGGACATGATGATGGCAGGAAGTTCCTGAATGTTTGAAAACAATGGCTCTTCGCCAGTAGTTACACATCTGCTACGTCGTACAGTGACTTGATGTGGATTGGTCTGTGATGAGTGTGACCGGCAGAGCGGTTGTCCAATCACCAGCTGCCTCTGAAAACACTTGCAAGCAGCTCTTCCCCAATGGACTGGTGTAATATCTCCATGGAGGATATATGGGACTGTTCGTCTGGCGTGTCAGGATAATTAGCCTCAGCATAGCAGGAATTATTCCTTTGGGGTCTACAGTTAATGCACACCGTTGTATTAGAAATGTATAGTTTAGTTGAGTACCCTATACTTGACTATGAGTTTCTAAAAGTAGAGAACATCATGCAGTGCACGCCAAATTATAAATGGAAACACACTGAATGTACTGAATTTAAGACTGATGCGTGCACCACTATGAGGCACCCATTCACACAAGCACATGTCCATTATGTTTATTGTTCATCATGGGCTTCCTAACCTCACATGGGGCTACACACACGGGAAGGAAGTGGTCACTCTTTTGCACTTTTTAAATACAAACAGCAGCTGTGCGCATAAACACACAGAGAAGTTCATACACACAAGGGACTACACTCACACACACACTCTGTCCATGCTCCTCACGTACATTCACCCAACAAAGAGGAAGTTGTGTTTTCTTTTTTGATCTCACACACGCAATCGTTGTGTTTCATACAGTCTCTCTCAAACCACAAGAATAACACTTGCACGCACACACACAGGCTCAAACACGCATTTTCACACGCCAATCCATCTTTTTTTTCTCTCACTCTGACGCCCACAATCACTGTTTCTCTTTATATACACTTGCACTCAAAGATAGACACAAACACACACTCAGATAAACACACTCAGCCAAAACTAGTCCAGCCCAGGACACTAAAACTCACTTTGTCTGAATCATATACTGTATAAAACAAGGTAGCCCAAACTGAGCCTGATTAAAAATGTACCAGATGCAATTTTGCCCTTAGTCTAACAACTTTTCAACTTCTGACTGTCACAATCTAATGACAAGGCCAGTCACATGCTGTCACAGTCGAACTCTGTGACAAAGCTTCTCTCAACCAAAGTCTGTCATATACCACAGAGGGGGTTAAGGCTTCATTTCTATTTAGAGCTTACACCAAAAAATATATATTTCAAGCAGCATGCAACAAAAAGATGTTTATCAGAAGTGTCCTTCAGAGGTAAGAGACTGCGGGTAGGACGGCATTTCTTTGATATATAAGTTTAAAGAAGTAGGGTAAAGGTGCAACTTCAAACCTTTTCACAAAACCTTGCCTTGCAAAAACCCTGAAATGTTTTTATGGATGCCTTTCAGTTTTTTGTTAGTGTTTTGTTTGCCACATTTTGATACACCCCTCCTGTCTCCTTCTGCCTGTCTCAGCACTTCTTGTAAAACTCTATAACAATGCTTCGTGTGAGCTACCTCCTTCCTGTTTATTTTATGAAAAATCAACACTTCTCTCTAGACTCTGAATTTGAGACAGGCCTTAAGATGTGGGCTGGAATGAAAGAGGTCCACAGTTTCAGATATACAAATACTTTTGAGCATATTTGGGTCAATGCTTTCTCTATAAAAGAAGCCTATTTGATATGGTCAAAAGTCTCTGTTTAAAGCAGAAAAAAAGTGTAGTGAGAAGTGTGTTATACTAGAAGCACTACGATACTGGTGGGTTAATGTGTGCTTGGTATGGGTTTTATTTTGTAACTGGCTGCTGATCTGGGGGAGCATAGAAGTCCTAATGCATTGTTACTGAGAGAGGGTCATCGCAGGTTAATAGAGAAAGAGCTACCAATTGTAGCTTCAACAAAAGGTGTGTCCCTGCTCAAAAAGAATCACACCATCAGAATTAATCACTTTAATAAAGGCTCTTCACATCTTAAGTTTCTTATGAGTTGAGTCAAATTTGAAATGTCATCATAAGTTGCAGAGTTCTGTCCATGTGGATCTTTATTCTTCCTCTTTGTCTGTGTGTTGTCTCCCTGTGCCCCCCCCAGAAGTTGAACACCAGGACTCTCCTCTTTGTTACTTCCCTTAAAACTTCCCTTAATAGTCTGTATGTTAATATCTGCATTTGGAAGAATGTCTGGTTGATATCTATGGTTTGACTTGACTTGAAATCACTGTACATGACGGGGATCACTTGGTCCACTTACGCCACAGACGTCTGGCACACATGCATGCAGACAGTGTGGGTGACACAGTGATGAGTCTCAGTGAAATAAAAGAAGAAGAAAAAGAGAAAGATAAGACTGTGGGTTGAGAGACAAGAGTAGACAATGACGCATGAGATGAACTGGTTTTGTTGCTTAGTTAACCACACTGTGATATTTATTTCTGCCCACTGCAAGGAAACTTACATAATCAGAAACTAAAACAAACACTGCAAAAACTGGAATCAATGCAAGTGTTTATGTCTTGTTCTTTTTTTTAAATTAAAAATCAGCTTATTAGACTGAACAAGGACCACATTTATCTTAAATGCTTTGTTTCAATATATTACAATGCATCAACGGCTGTAAGGAGTATATAAAATATTACAACAGGGTTAGAAGTATCTTGAAAAAGGAAATAGAATAGAAAAACATTCTCATTATGGGTAAATAAGGCTTCTCTTTGTCTTGTGAATTATTAAAGTTAAATACTTTTCTGGACCTTTTATGTGTAAGTGGTTCATACTGAGCAAAACAAGATATTTATTTATTGTGGATTTATTGTTCTTTATTGTGTCATTGTGATTTATAATGAAACAAGTAATGACAGTGAATAGGATCCAGTGTAATAAAACAGAATTCTAACTCAACTCGTCAGCTCCCGTGTCTTTGCGCTGGAAACTCTCCTCCTACACACATCATGAGCAAAATCTAGACAAGCTGACAGGAAACCTGTTTCCCATAACATTTTGAACAGAATTCAAGACAAACATGGGACAATGATATCTATGAAATCCTTGCAGCACATTTGGGTTACTCAGAGAGCTGGGATGAAAGATTTACAGTCACTAATTTGGAGATGCAATGTTTAAAATGTATGAATGACAGAGCAAAGTTTTCCAGTTTTCCTAGTGATGATATGGTGGCGTTACCCAAAATGAGGAGTAAAGGCGACGTACCAAAGACTCTTGCAGGAGGCACTTCTGCTGAACTACAGTTGATGACTCAGGGGAATAGGGAACCACAAGACAAGTTGAGTGTATTATCTGGTGTATGATGCAAATGTTTCTCTCTTATATTGTGTTTTCACATATCTTCCAAGGGACTGTGCAGAATTTTTCGATGATCTTGTAAAAGTATTTTGTCCAGATATATGCTTGATTCTAATGCAAAACTTAATAGAGATTATCAGCACCAAAATAGCTTATTTATGAATGCCGTTCCCAAAGGCATGGATTACATTACAGTATGCTGAACAATGACAATACCACGTCGACTGACTGAGTTTAACAGTAATGAGAGACATCTGTGTTCTTGTCTGCAAAGGGAAAAGGACTGAAGCGCAGAAAAAAGCTAATCAGTAAGGTGATAGAGCATGGGCCAAGGGCTAAAACATGGGCTAAGTAGTTTGTGATAATGTGCATTACAACTCAGTAGCATTTATACTGCAGTGATCTGTTCAAGCCTGAGGGTCTATCAATAAAATGAGGAGTGAGGTTTTGTTTGCTCTGCTTTGTATACCAGCACTGATAGGACACAATGAGGATTCACTTGAATTACAAGTTATGGGTACTTGTCAGAGCACCAGGCTGTGAGTAACTCTAAACTGCAGTACAAACAGAGTTTGCAAAGTGTGTTTGTTGCCATGTTTCAAAATAACAGTTAATTGAAACATTACCTTGTCCTTTTTTGTCCAGTGAAAAGCTGTTTTGAACACAGAAAAGTTGAGTTAAAAAGAAGATCTCCATTCATTTGCTTCAAAACAAACACGCCTTGGTTCTCATGTCAGTGGTGAGCGAGAGCATAGGCATATATAAATTGTACTAATGGGTTCCTGTTACAGAACTATTCAGACAGAGCCAGATTCAATTGAATAAGTGTGTGACTGTGGTCAAAGCAATAAGGATCTAAGTAAGAGAGTTATACAGAGAGAGGGAGAGAGAGATGGAGATGGATGGACGGAGTTCATATTTGCTCTGACAGCTCAGTGTGCAGTGATGGATTTTTGTGCCAGCACCTCTCAAATGGAGCTGAATTAAATAGTGACACAGAAAGTGAGACAGGAAGGCAGAGCCTCGGAGGAAACAGGAAGGCGTGCACATATGAAGAGCCTGCACAGGAAGGAAGGCAACTGTAATGTGGGTGGGAGAAATAGAGAGAGAGAGGGGAAGTTAATGAAAGCAAGGGAACATATTTTCTAATGATTTAACAAAGAGAAGATGGGGGGAAAGGGCGTTCCTGATAGTTAATGTCTAGGTGCACCACACTGTATGTGTGTGGGACTGTTTTCAAGAAATATCACATCTCAGATGTCTGACCGCTACATATGAAAAAGAAAGGTCCTTCAAGCCTGGTGTTAGCATCCCTGTGTGTTCATATCACAAGTGGACAGCTTTCAGCACTAAGCTTCTCAGTTATCATCATCATGAGTGTCCAAATGCAACCACTTGTGATTTCAGCTCATTTTCTTGATCTGTATGCAACTATGATAACATGGGGCCCTGTTATCCTCTTAAATAATTCAAAAACATCAAATGTCAACAAATACTGCAAGGCAAGGCAGATGCACTCAAGTGTAGCAATGACGTGATATGAAACTTAATGGATAATGAGGCCTGAAATTCAGCTCTAAATTCTTTTGATTATGTCTTGTGTCTTATCTTTTGCTCCTATTTCTTGTATGAAAATGATAATACTGTCAGAATAAAAATTTCCAAAATTTTTAAATGGTAGGTTTTTGTGCGATCCTTGCGAGAAGGTCTCTCAATCAAATAAAAAGTAAAGTTTGATGAAGTTAAGGGATATCTTGGTGTCATTTGAGCTGCTGTCTTGTCTGATAAAAAACAATTTTTACTACATGATGATGGCTCAACATCAGCTCCAGATGTGCCTGCTCTAAGAAATGACACCAGAAGAACTGAAAGCCAGGATGCAAAGGCATGACCACGTCAATGGTTTTGCATTTCAGGCTGAACATGCAGCAGTGTTCATTTACTTTACATATGTGAGAGTTCTTTTCTCCCTGCTCTTTTCAGGGGATTCAACCACAGGTCAGTTTATTTTAAAGCTGTAGGTCAATTAAGCCAAAGTAGTTGGTCCACTAATAAAACATATTAATCAAGATAGGAGATAGGCTGTTATTACATGGTCCCGGAAGGCCAAACTTGCTCTTCCTATCACTCCCTTTTTTCCAATCTCCCTTCCTTCCTTCCACTCCTCCTCACTTTCTTATCCACCTCAGCTTTGTTCTGCTGCAATCAGACAGCTCCCCCTTTCTCCGCACCCTCTGTCCCTTTAACTGCCTCCCTCTCAGAGTGCTTGTCCAGATAGGTCCAGCCAGTTCAAGGTGCCCTGATGCCAATTTCACAGCTGACATGCTCTTTTATGTCATTTCTGGACCGTCAGCACAGCAGCTCCTTCCACCCACTGCCCTTTTTTCTTTTCTTTCTCATCTAATTTAAAGGGATTCTCTTTTGTACTGCACTGCCTCTGTGGTTTTAGAGCAGATCAATGAATATAATCCCTTTCGATGACCTCTGTTTTTTCTTGATCTTTCTATCTGAATCACTCAGTTTTGCTTGTGTTCAGAGGTTTTATCACTGATGATCCTTCTCACTTCTTTTTAATTCAAACCACAGCCTCAACTGTCCACATTCCATCAATTTTATCTCTTATCTATGAAACACTTTTTTTGATCAATACTTGTTTGTATGTGTACGTTGGTTGGAGATAATTGAGTTTTGATCATGGCCTTGTGATAACGCCCTGTTGCCAAGACACTGTTGCAATGTCAAATAAGCAATTTCATCATTCTGTGTTGATATATATTGTATGAATTAGCTTAGACCCTGGTCTTTAAATGCCACAATGGACTTCTGTCAGGCATAAAATAGTCAAATCTTGATTCCATAATTGCAGCAAAATAAACATGAGAAAAAAAATCCGGGCTCTTCCTTCTTGTCTGTATCACCCATTGTATAGAGCCAGTGATAAACTCTGCAGTCCACTGTAACTTTCATATCAATGCAAAAATCAAATTTTACCAATATTTAAGTCGAGAGTTTTTCTAAACACCACACTTCTATTAAGGTGATAAAAGCTGAGTTTATATTTTCACAGGATTGTGTGAAATTGAAAATTACAGAAGGGCTTAATTTATCTAAAAATAATCTTATAGCCAGTCTCTAACATCAAACAGCTCCATCTTTCTTTTTTTTATGCTATTCCCCCACTTCCTCCTTTCTCCCCCTCCTTTCCTTGTCTTTATTCCCTTCCTCCCCGTCTTTGTTAAAGATGGTCGAGGATAAGAGGGAAAAGGTCATGGTGTCTGGGGAAAAGACGTCTGACCTTTCACCTCCTGCTAACACTGAGGTCACACAGCACACTCAAGACACGCAAGGTCAAAATGTCTGCATGTGAGTTTACAGCTATGGATTTAACCCTGTAATTTTGATAATGAGCTTGTTATTTTCAATACAAGTGCACTGCAACACACAGTAAATGCTAACAAGGATCTTGGATGGCTTTTGTTTAAGTCAGTGCACACTTCTGAATGTGTGTGTATGTTTGTAAGTGTGTGAGTGTGTTGGCAGTGGAATGTGGTTTACAGTTTTAGATTAAATGCAGGGGCCCTGTGGGTCTGCGTGTGACTTCCATCTACTAGCCCTGTAATCCCGCTCTCACTAGGAGCCCCTAATCATGGCTGTCTGTCTCTACAGCTAGACTGGCATGCACATCCTCATACACACACACACACACACACACACACACATGGACGCAGACACACACAGACACAGACACACGGGCGCGCACACACACCAACAGAGGTATTGCATACAATGGCTTAAAGCATGACACACTGTACATGGAATACGGATATGGTGGCATATAGGCACCTACAGTTCCACATATGTTGGCGATTACAGACACATAAAAACGCACACACACAAATCCAAAAAAAGAAAAGACCGTCAGTTTTTCATTACCTTCTTCAGTGAACACTGACAGAAAGATTTTAGATTGAAGGCTTCAGATCCTTTTACATATTAGCAAAGCTACATTTATGTATTCAGGCTGACTGACAGAATAGAATAGAATAGAATAGAATAGAACACTTCAGTAATCTCCGAAGGAATATTCAGATGTCTGGCAAAAATTGAATAAAGTTCACAAAAAAGATATAAAATTACATCAAACAATATGATGTAGTAATATTTCTGGTATGATTCTGGTGGTGTTAATAATTAATAAATAATACAAATAATAGTTCATAGCTCATCTTCCATTGGCTAGAGAGTTATTAAGCCTGATGGCCGTGGGAATGAAAGATTTTCTGTATCTCTCAGTCCTGCAGCGCAGAGAGATGCCAATGTTTCTCTGGTCCACAAAGATTTCATGAAGTGAATGATGAGTATAATTTAGAATGGCCTCTACCTTCTTCTATGTGCAGCTCTCCACCACAGCCCCCAGACTAGTGCCAATCACAGTACTAGCTCTTTTCACCAGTTTCTCTAGTCGCCTCATATACTTGTGTTTTATACTACCTCCTCAGCAGACTGCAGCATAGAGTAACACACTTGCCACCACTGACTGATAAAACATCTGCAGAGTGAGATAACTCAGATCAAATGCACCATAATAGATTACTGGTTAAGGAAATGTGCCTTGGGTTACACTCCATTACCAGAAATAATCAACGTACCTTCCTGATTTCTGTCTCATCTTCATCATTTGTGAAAGTGTCGTATTGTAACATGATGAACCAAGCAGCCTAGACCGCATTGACGTTAGCCTAGAAATGCAGCATACTGCACTGAAACCTTGGGAGTTACAGGCTGAGTTCCAAGTAGTGCAGAGGCCTTATTGTTTTTGCCAAGATTGTCCAAGTGCCAAATAAATCATATTTTCCAGGGGATAAATGCTTAAAACTTTGCACCAGTGTCAAATGTGGTGTGATTACATTTGGTATGGGTCAAGCACATGGGTTTTGCAAAATAGCTACACAACACTTAAAGCTACTCTGGGAGCTGTTCCAGCACGCACAGTAGTGAAATAAAACTGCCTGTCAGGTTTTGGGATGAAACAATCTACGTACGAATAATGGGAAGTGGCAAAAAGATGTGTGGATCAACCAACTGCTGTTTTCTGTAGTTGTTTTGCCAGAACATATGTTCCTATGTTGGAGCCAGTAATGTATGATTTGTGTGCAGTCCGTGCAAACTGCCAACTGGAAGCTGCGTGAGTCGTTCATGTAGCGTCTGTTAAATTCTAGTGTTTAAGTTTGACACCCCAGCCATTTAGGGATGCATACAACCAGTGTCTGTTATCAAACAGCAGATGGTTGTACGGATGGGAACCATTAAATGGCACATGTTTGTAATTAAATGAACCAGTAAGCAGTCTTATTGCTGTGCATAAGAAAGAGACGTAAAGTGATAAGGATAGAAATTTAAATGTTTTCCTTTTTGTCTGGCTGTCAGGGCTAAGGTTTTTTGTAATCATGTTTAAATTAAAGGCAGTGGTTTTTTTTCTATTTCTTTGTTTTTTCATGAAATTTGAAGATCACAAAAAGCTGAATGTAGTTTGCAATCGTCCTCTTAAATCCACATTTGTTTTTATACACACACACATACAAAACCCTGCCAATCTTTCCCTGATATGGGACCTGCTTTAAAGTTAGTTACTGATCCCACTTTGCTTCAAACCCAAGCGGCAACCCTCGGTCTGAAAACATGAGACAATGCGAAAGTGCAAAAATCTGCTTTTCATTTAGTGTCTGCTTGAGGCTGGCTCTGGAAGTACCAAAAGCCATAAACACACCATACCACAAAAGCCATTTCACGGCAGAAATTAACATATTTACAGATAATTTTGCTAATTGTACGAGGGTTGAATATTTTCTTAATATGGCGAGCTTGCCCAATCAGAAAGACGTAACTCACTGGCACCCTGTAGCTGTGAGTGCAGGGACTCATTACCCGCCCTATTCCAATATGGCCACGCCAGTCGTTTAGCTTCAAAACTCTATGTCAGAAACAGATGGGTGACATCACGGAGACTACATCCATTTATAACACAGTTTATGTTCAAACCATGCGGCAATCTCAGGTTTAAAAGTATGAATAAACAAATATGAGATGCAGTTAGTCAAAAGTCCACTGTCAGCAGGTAAACCGAATAAACTGATTTTTACAGCAAGATGTTTACAACCTGGTTCATAGCAATAAGTATAAAACTTTGAGTCTGAATAGTTACTTTTCAATCAGCATACGAAAGGTGGCTTTAATATCATAATTTTTTCACATTCATAAAACTCATTAGTTTTGCCTGTGTAAGGGCCTGACTTACTTGACCGACAGATAAACACCCTGTAGCTGTCTATAAAGCGGCTAAAATCACCATCTCTCTGCCTCATTCCTTCTCAAACAAGACTAGTTGAGTCCGAAATTTCAGGTATGGCCCCTGTTAACCAATGATCTAAAACTTTGTGATAGAAAAAATGTGTTGCATTATTGACACAATGTCCTCATCATACATTATGCTTCAAACAGTAAAGTCACTGAAACTCTTCACGGACGAGGGGCGAGCACAGGATTAAGCAAAGTCAAACAAAACAAATGGTGCAGAAAAAGGACAGCCTGTCTTATTGCATATGTTTACAAATCAAGCATCATTTAGTATTGTTAATAATTATCCAGCCAATAATATTTTACAGGAAACAGATATTTCTTCTGTTGACACTAATGTTATCATCTCAATATTTCTAAATCGCATGTATTTAGTTTGATGCCCTTCTATTTGCTGCTTTAAAAGTCAGTCCTGTAAGTACTCCACTAAACTCCCAGGACACACTCTCAATCAGACATGCACTTGTTTTCTCACAGCTCAACTCACGCAGTCTCAATGGCACGCAGTGGATTTCATGGACAAACACCACACACGCACACTCACACACACACACGCATGTTCACATACACATGCAAACACACACAGACTGTCACTGGGGCAGGGCTGCAGGAGCATGACAGAGTGTCCCCTGCCACCCGCGGACACAAACAAAAGGCAGGCAAACACAAAAGAAACTGTAAAGCAAGCACCCCCTGACACGCTCACACACACACACACACACACATACAATAAACACACTCACACACACAACAATTACCCAGCACTCTCCCCTCAGGCATTGTGTGTTATTGACATCATTCACTCCGTGCAAGGTCTTTCCATCCTTTCTTCCCTCGCTGTCTTCCTCTCCCTCTACATTTGGGATGAATTGGCATGATGGGAGAAATGCGTGAAGTGCGAGTGTGTATGTGGCATGGAACTAATTTCCCCGCTTACTGGCACACATGGAAAGCTTTTAGTTTGACTTCCCCCACGTCCCTGTCTTCTTATCCATCTGCTAAACAATACACGTGCACACCATCCACAAAGAAAGGTGATGCCATAATGGTTTTGTCATGCTAACATTTACGGAGTTGCCAAAACACATGCACGCAATTTATGTGCCCAAACCTTTTCGTTAAACTGAATCTAAATCTGAAAACAAACATCCCATGAAGTAAATCTTAAATTTAGATTACATTTTAAGAAATGATAGTGTCTTGTCATCAAAATCTGATTTCAAGACAGTTTTTCCCCTTTCTGATAAAACAAAAAATATTTAATAATTTTTGGCAATGGCAGCATTTGCTTTGTGTTTTGCAGCTGGCTTCCTGTATCCGATTGTATTAGTGTGCATGACCTTGTGTTTGTTTTCTCATTGCATGCAACTTGCGGTTGCCTTGCTTTTGTTATGTGTCTCTCCAGTGAGTAATTGTTCCTACCCTTACACCCCCATCACTCAGCTTTTTCAATCACGAAATGTCACTGAAGGACTTAAGTTGTATTGTCATCTTTGAATGTAGGGTTTGTCTATACTAAGAGTTTGTGAGTGTTATTGTCAGCTGTATATATCAACCGTTGATTTTTTTTGTTACATACCATCTTCTATTTCTTGCCTTTCATTGCCTCTAGCTATACACTTTCAAAGCCTACTTTCATCTACTTTGAGGGTTAATCCTTAACCTTTGAACCCACAGGTAAATAAAGGGTCTCACTTATAGATTATACAATACATGAAACAATCTTTGATGTCACCTATATGTGTCTGATATGAAGTTTTGAAGCCTACCGTCATGGCGGTAGATGCCATATTAAAAGTGCTTAATTCAACCTAATTTGTTTGAGTTACAATGTGAGAAAGAGGAGGGCATTTGTGCACTTTGTGCCCACCTGTCAGCCAAGTCAGTCATGCCCATACATGGAAAAACTTGTAAGTTGACACACGAGTTCACTGGTATGACTTTAATACGGACTCTTAAAAAAAAGTCGGCCTCACTGATATTGATCAAACCACAACCCGGCTTTTCTCATTTTGACAGATCAACAAAGGGGGCTATGAAAATGCCCCTCTGTAGAAATGTGCTGACCTTTTCACATCTGCTGCAATCTTCCTTCAAATGCACTCCTGACTTTTAACCTTTGACATCAATGCACGGTAAGGATAAACACTTGTTCAATAAATAGATTCATCAATGTGACATATCCAAACATTAAACATTCACTGAGTCACCTGAGACCAGAAATGGTCATAGTACTTCTCTCATCTCACTCTGTCTCACATTTGTACACAAATATCTGTCTTTTTGGTGTCAATATTCTTTGAATCCCTCTAGTCATCATTTAGTGTTCAACACTTGTATAGGTGTGTTTGTGTGTGTGCGTGTGTGTGTGTGTGTGTGTGTGTGCGCATGCAATGGACAAATGAAACACTGGTGTGACTTTACGGGTTGATATGTTGGAACACCAGTGACCCTTGTGTATGTAAAAATAATGTGACAGTTTTTGTAAATGGTTTATAGTGGCTCACAACAGAAATGTCACAGTTTTTGTAAGAGGAGAAAAAAAATGTTTCACTAAAGTGGCACTTTTGTGCATTTCTTTTGATTTTTAAAAAGTGCTCCAGACTTTTTTACGCTGTTCAAAGACAAATCAGGAATTTACCATGCATCAAAAGGTTTCCATTTGAGAATATGAACCCAATCAGTATGGATATCCAGGATTGTTACTTATGATACATGTTCAAAATATTCGGAGAGCATAATACCCCATTTTTACCAGAATATTGGTGAGGGCTCTTTGTGATGTTGTTATACACTTAAGATAACAATTTGTGCTCCACAGAGACGAAAACAAGCACTCCTAGTAGAAAGGCTCGGATTGGGTCCCTTTTCCCACTGATATTATTTTTCAGCTATTTCAGCTCATCTCACATCCCCCAACTCGAATATTCCATTCTGAGACATTTGGTACATTCCAGTGATTGAGCTGAGAAATATATGAAATTTTATTTTTTAGGTTGAAAAATTAGTCATTTATTTTCATTCATAAACAGAAAACTAGCTTTAGTGGTTGTGTTTTTTTTCTTGGTTAATTTCGGCACACTTTTTCTTATGTACAAGTATCATTATTGGTATGCAATACTGGCCCATATATTTAACAACTTGGTATTGGATCGATACCAAAATCATTCCAATCCTTACATGAGCTAACTAAAACAGTTCAAAAGACTTTCAGTTTCATCATTTAGGCCTGGAAAAAATGTGTGAATAGTCCAAACATTCCAGGGATGGAAGTAATTACAAATACTCAGATTACTGTAATTAAGTAGTTTTTTGGGGTACTTGTACTTTAATGAATAGATTTTCAAGTCTGTACTTTTATTTGCACTCAAGTAATCATTATGCCATGTAATCTACTTAGTTACTTTTAAAATCATAGTTGAGTACTTAGCAATTTTCATTAATATCTAGACCTTTTATCTGAGTTTTTGTAGCCAGCAAGGTGACTTAATAGCAAACAAGCCAATGAAAACCAGGAGATATGGATGAAAAACAAAACAAAACAAAAAATATGGTAATGGATGTTAATGACTGATCGCTAAATGATTTTGTGTAAAGAATTTAACCAGTTAAAAATGTATTCATGGATATTCTATCAGTAGTCGAGGCAGCAACTGCACCTCATCTAATTTTTTTTTTTTTTGTCTGTCAGAGACCTTTGCTGAATAAGCAAATAAAAACTTAAAATAAGAAAAAAAAAAAAAAAAAAAAAAAAAAAAAAAAAAAAAAAAAAAAAAAAAAAAAAAAACCAACCAAAATGAGCGAAAAACACTTGTTTTCTATCTTATCAATTATAAATGATAATTGAGTGTTAGCGTTTTAACAATTGGTAAAGCAAAACACAAAATTTAGAGCCCAGGTGACAGTGACATCACCAGTTTAAAGTAACTAATAATCTGAGTCGGGTTTTTTTTTTTGACGAATACTCTGTACTTTTACTTGAGTATTTTTCTTACATCAGTACTTTTACTTGTGATTGAGTAATATTTTAGCAATGTAACAGTACTTATACTTGAGTATAGATTTTCAGTACTCTTTCACCACTGACACATTCAAAGATACCCTTAACGTCCTGCAGTATGAGATAGACACTCGATAAAGGCTCATCACATTAGGGTTACGAGTTTGTGTCGGAAACAGGTTCGTCGCAAAGGTGTTTCCCTTGACAAAAGCTCACGAACACAAACATATGTGCACTCACGCAGAGCGTGCGCACACATTCTGAGTGTGATCTCCTCGTAGTAATTATCATAGCCGGGCAGGCATGCACACGTGTCCCCGGGGAATCTGTGCAAGTTGCTCATGAACACACACATACTTCAGGGAGTGGTGTGTGTGTATAACTAAGCCCTTGTTCGTCACTGGGCGTCCCTGAACGCCTCTCTCCTGCGTCCTTATGGTCGTTCCGGAATTCTGCCGTCCCGTGAGCCCTCCCACACCCTATAATTAGTGTCACCCAGGCAACCAGGGAAAGAATGCTCAGTATTCTAGTCGTCGTGGTAACTGCGTAAGTGCGAGGGCCGGAGGTGTTGGTTGTAGGTGTCGGTTAATGACAGGGACAATGAGACCTCAGTCTGCCGTCTCATGTGGTGTATTGTTAAAACTAAAGACGTAAATCAGTGCGCGCATGGATGTGTGTGTGAGAGGATTTAAGTCTGTCTGCTACGCACGAGAAAGACTCATTTTCTGTGTGCGTGATTGCAGCTGTTTGCTTATGGCTCCAGATACATACACATAGACTCAACTTCATATGGCCTAACCTAAAGATGACTCATGATGGGTGAAAGTGCAAGTGCGTCTTAGGCCAACTGCTACACTATACTAAATGTTGGGATTTTGCTATGTTTTCTGTCCCTCATCTGACCTATGTGAAAAATTCGTTAAAAGTAGGTCACAAATAAACCTCGCCCAAAAAGGTAAACATGTTAATGAGTCATATGAAATATTAAAGGAAGGCTACAACAAGTAACAGGAACAAATGAAAATGTATATAATTTTTTTTATGTTCGTTTTATTGGCGTTTTTATCTTTTAAAAATTAAACATTGTTATTATTGTATACATATTTAAACTCTATTTGTTATTCATCTAAAAACAGATACAGGTAACTCTTTGGTTGAGCTTTTAAGTATACTGAATAGAGTATTTTAAAATGACTGCGCTCAACAAAACACAAGTTTGACATTTGCATGAGCTTATTTGACTACATATCCAAAGAGAACACTACAGACCCAACACAGACGCTCAGTGTATGCCCATGATGGATTTGATGGAAATAAAAAGAAAAATGTTGCAGTAATCCATTCTGCTGCATCAGGTTATTTACAGGGTTTCCGTTCAAGGTCGGTGCACGAGACCCCAACAAAAAAAGCAAGTTCAGAGTCCCACTGCTTGATTTTGTGCGCCCAACCTTCAGAAACCCTGATCAATGTAACTCTAGCTCCCTCCACTGGTGGATTTTAGTCACTACAAGCCTCAAGGTTATCAGATCCTGAAGGCTGAGAATAAGTGAACACAATGTACCAATGTACTTCTCCTTACCAGGAACTGTACCTTCTGTGCAAGATCGAGGCAGTTTTGAACTTGGTCCAAAGAGAGACGGAAACGATGCTATTTAAAATGAATGACTTAACGTATCAAGTCGAAATAAACATAAAATAAAATATATCCTCCATTAGTGACTTTCACTCTACACCCCGTCTATAAATAAAAATAAAGTCTAAGTTTTCATGAATAACTTGTTTTTGCGTAAACATTGCTATATAAAGGCGCAGGGATACATTGAACATATTGGTGAACAGTCTGGACTTTCCCGTAAAATACGTCACACGAGCCGTTGGAGGAGGTGAGTCGTTTCTTTGGTGCGTTCCGGTAAAATCGGAAGAATCAGCGCGTACGCATTACAAAATAACAAACAACAACAACAACAAAACCCAAACAAACAAAAAAGCCTTTAAGTTTAAATCCATTTCGTCTTAGTTTATTACTTTGTTAATCTAATGACATCACTTATGGCAAAACTCAGATACTATGTTGTATATTTTGAATGAAAGAAATGAATTCATACTTTTTTTTTTTTTTTTTTGCGTTTCTCCTATATATGAGGGGAGAAAAGGATATGTGTACCATTTGTTTTTTCCCCAAAAATAAATGAAATTTTGAATCGGTCAACAATATTTCTGATTATTTTCAAGCGTGATTTTATGTATTTATTATTATTCTTACTGCAACTCAGTGGGAATCTGCAATGGCTTGTGGAAAGTATGTAAGTACATGAGTCCATGAGAGCAATCATTTTAAAGAAAGCCAAAATACAACTTCAGATGACTTTAGTGATTTTCCTACCAAGGGAATAGAGTGCATGTTTTTCTTTTTTAATGATTTTAAAAGATTTTTCAAGAAACTATTTATCATGTTGATGAGATGGAGGTCTTTGAACTCATATCAAACATGATACGTTTAGCTATGTAGATTTAAGCGTGATATTGACTTTACATTGAGTACCCAAAGGAAGAACAAATCACTTTGAATAGAATCAACTTAAACCTGGCTATCCATAAGTTAATTGATATACACATTAAAACTAGCAGAATGAATTAATAATAAATGTCTGAAGCTTTTTAACTTTTGTCAGAGTTAACTGATAAAGTTTTTGATGACTGGGAAATATGCATATTGTACAAGAAAATACATTTATAAAGCGGTGGTTCAATTTTCCGCTCACATTAGTAGAGCAGAGGCTGGAACTATTTGACGACGCGGATTACCACATGAGTGTATTCATGAAGGTGACGTCACGTACTTTGTCAAGCATCCTGTTCTGCCATCGTTCTCCTGTGGCAGGTCAAGCAATAGCTTGTGATAGCTTCTTTTCTGTTGAATATGGCCGCAGGTCCTCTTTCTGTATCTTCCACCGCTTCAACAAACAACGATGGCATTCTTATCGGTGACAAAGTTTACTCGGAGGTGTATCTCACGATCGACAACTCGCTCATACCGGAGGAACGGCTTTCCCCGACGCCGTCAATGCTCGATGGCCTCGACCTAAACACCGAGACCGACCTTCGTATCCTTGGGTGTGAGCTGATCCAGTCGGCGGGCATTCTTCTTCGGCTACCCCAGGTAAAATTTACCGATAGTCTCTGTATAAATGTCAAAGAACGTTGTGAGTGAGGTTTTCATTCCGTGAACATTTCAGTCAATAAAGAGGCCTTTCTTGATTGTTAGCGCCTTGCTAATGTTAGCTTTAGACGTTGGCGTGGTTGAGTTAAAATGGCGGCCTTCCATTGTGCAATGGTAGGCCTGTGTATCAAAGGCAAAGTCCTAATGTAATGCTCTGACGCTCTCGACAGGTGGCAATGGCAACGGGGCAAGTGCTGTTTCATCGTTTCTTTTACTCCAAGTCCTTCGTCAAACACAGTTTTGAGGTAAGTCTGGGTTTTTCTTCAGAGCTTTGTGAGCCCATCATCGAAGTGTTAGCGAAGCACAACGTTTGCGCTGCGTTCATGGCAGCCATATTGTTGAAACTGAAGCCTGGGGTTAATTAACAAACGCGAGACGAAACAGAACCCGTAAAGCATACATACCTACAACTTTTTGAATGTGTTAAGTTATTCGAGACTCAATACATGGACGCTATAAGAAGGTGAATTGTGATCTTTTTCCTGGATGGCGTTATGAAGGAGTTGTAGTCAGCTCCGTCTGACAGTTTAAACACTGTATCTCCAACAAATTGCTCTGACACAGTTAGATATTAATGAATGCGAGATAGTTGTGTTGTTGTCCCTCGTCAGAGATAAGCCATTCATAGACCAAGAAGATTGGCATAATGGGATCCAGGCAGGGATTTACCCTCATTTTATAGGTTGTCAGATCAATGTAAAATATGTAAAAAAAAAAAAAGAAATCAGGGTAAATGAAAATGTCAAGCGATGCTGAAAGTATATACTAAGTTGTGTTCACTGAGAACAATCAAAGCTTGAATTTACCCTCATTTCATCAATGGTTAATAAATTTAAAATACTTTCAAAAAATAATTATCAAGTCAAAATAAATATCCAGTTATGACAGACATATACCGGACATGATTTCTTTACACCGACGATTGAATTGAATGATAAACATACATTCTGTGGAATGACTGAATGAAGATGACATCACATAGTTTATCGACTGGATGTACAAGTTTTGTTCCTGGAGAAATATTTGTCATAAATTGTTGGTACTTATGGTAGTTATGGCATTTTCACTGACTTTTTTTAATGATGTGAGATAGAAAGTTAAGTACACTGGACAAGTGAATCAGTCTGTATTGTTTCATCTCCAGTGTTTTGAGAAGTTCAATGCCACGGTATAATACACGTCCACTCGAGTGAGGCTTTAGTGTTATAAAGATTTCCTCACTGTTATTCAGCTTTTCCCCATATGTGTTTAGACACTGTTGTGTGATAAATATGTTTGTACAGCAATAAAATAGATAATTGCTGCCCCCATCCTGCGACTGACACAAAATTTCTTCTTCCCTGGTCACACGCCTCCACACTTCCTTGCCAAAACTTTTTTCCCAAATGTTTTCGCTTCACTTGTGTCTTCTCCAGATTGTTGCCATGGCCTGTATCAACCTGGCCTCCAAGATTGAAGAAGCACCCAGACGAATACGAGATGTCATCAATGTTTTCCACCATCTTCGACAGATTAGGGGCAAAAAGTAAGTATTAGCATTGATCAAAGTCTCCCTCTTTGAAGTGAATGAATAATTCAATATATGAAGTTGTGTTTGTTTACTTTTTTGTTCACACCTGTAAGATATTGTATGTTGTTGACCTGTTGCTGTGAAAGTGCTTTTTCTGTTCATCCATGCACTCTAAACCACTTTAAAACTTTTCAGTTTCCTCTTCACTGGTAGTTCAGAAGTGTTATTGACAACATAAAACATCCGAGTTTGTAATGTCTCTGAAATTGATTTTTTCAGCAGATTAAATTAAATACTGGAATTCTTTTATATCAGTGGAAGACAAGGCATGTTCAGTGCCTTTGTCTTCATAGAAATCTGTACATGTAAGCACCTCAGGCCTTGGCATTAACTTGGCTTCTTTTTTCCCTTGCAACCAACTAACAGCGACCAGCTACATTTACCAAAGCCTGGGTGATGTGGAATGGTACGTAAGATGAAGCAGTCGGCATGACAACCATGATGCAAGGGGGTCTATCCTCCCCCAGGGCCACCCCACCCCCTTCCTGTGGGAGACGCCCGTGGTCTGAGCCACCGCGGGGCACTGGGATCGGGGATGACAGGTTGGCCGAAGGTCCTTGGCCCCTGGGGCTCCTTGAGGACTCCTGTGGTTCTATCTTAAGCATTGGGTATCAGTCCGTCTGCGGACCATTGGGTAATGTAGTTTCCATCTGACTGCTCCTCACCATGCATTTTGTTTGTGCTTCAAGAGCAAACCCCATTCACCAAGTGTTATTCATGGCTTTAAGAGAAATATCAGCTTGTTTTTTAAAGTTACAGCCAAAGTTCTACACATGTAGCCGATGCAGGTTTGATTTTGTTCTGGTTCCAATTTTTCAAGTGCATGCACTTTAGAATCAAGAAATTAGTTGAAATATTTAGCAACATTGTCAAAATATTTAGATTGTCTGTTTAAGTTTTGTAGAAAAGGATTTGGACAACAACATTTCATGTCAGGATAATAGTATCACACTGATCTTGAAAGTTGTTTTGATGCATGTGGTTTGTAGCATGAAATGTAGTAGTTCTGATTTATCCATAACTTCAGGTTACACTAGTATCTTATCATTTACACAGGAAGTCACTGATGTCATTAAGACGAGACATACACATGGTTGAGGCTGGTACTCAAATGAAAGGACTCTGGAGCACAACCTGTAGCAGGTTACAGGGTCATGCATGCAGTAGATGTATCCTAACTGGTAAAATGTAGTTTTGAGTAACTTTTTCAACAAGTTCAAACTGATATTTCAGTAGCATACAGGAGTATTTTAGATTATCAGGATTGCTATGCTAGTACAGTTTGGTTGGTTGCTACAAGAAGCTGGTTAATGTTATGTGCCCTCAGAGTAACAGAAAATTAAATGCGGAATGAAGTTTCTTGCACTTGCTTTTTTACCCACATGAGTAGGTAATGTGTTAACAGAGATGTGAATCTTGAGTTACCGCTCAACAAGGAAGAATGCTGTCAGTTCAAATCTGTGTCAAAGGTGAGGACTATGAATTGTGTCTGGCTGTGGAAGTTGTTCGAAGCAATGATTCAAGTTGATATTTCTGTTCAAGCTGTGACATGAGGTGATTGAGGTTGAGGGCTGTCAACATATCCCATACGCTTTCACTGGAACCACAGGAGTCCACAAACCCCATCAAACTGTCAGGCATTCAAACATTCAGACCCTGTTGCTTTAGTTGGTTGGCACGTGAAAAAAGAACAAGTGCACGAAGAACGAAAAAGCACTTTCCTTTATTTTTTATTTCAAAAGAGGGAAACGTTATATTATTTTGATTCCTTTACAAACCAGGACTCCAAGCTCATTGATTCTTGATCAGAACTACATAAATACCAAAAACCAAGTCATCAAAGCAGAGCGGCGGGTACTGAAGGAGCTGGGCTTCTGTGTGCATGTCAAGCATCCACACAAGGTGAGTAAAACATAACACTCTTGACACGTTGCTCAAGTTAGTGTAACTGTTTGGCTTTTAGATTGTTAAGATAACCAATCAAGAAGCAGCCTGGACTTCTCTCTTTTGAACATTTATCCTCAGAAATGCACATTAGGATGCTCACATAGTTTGTGACAGCAGTCGTTTTGTGCTTTCAGATCATCGTCATGTACATCCAAGTCCTGGAATGTGAGAAGAACCAGACGCTGGTCCAGACGGCCTGGTAAGTTGATTCCAAGTTCATCACTGAACATATCCCACAGCGGCAACTTGTGTCATGTCTGCAAGAAGTATCACTAGACCTGGGTCAAACCCAGATTTGAAGAAGTTTCAAATGGTTGAAGTGCTCAACTGCACTAGATTTATCTGCTTGGTTCAAAGAAGTGATAATTTAGTGCTCTTGATGTCCTAAGCCTAGATTTGAAACTCATTCAACAACCTTTTTGCTCAGGTCTGAAACATTCCCTCACTCCATTTAACCCTTCCACCTCCTTTTTTTCTAATGGAGTTATTTGTGTTATTGCCTAAATGAGTTTGGTGTCTCACACTCCTGTCTGCCCTTACATGGCTTTGCTGTAAAGTCTGTTTAATTTGCGTTGCTCAGGGAACTTGGTTTAACTTTGTCCTTTCTCTCTACTCTTTGATTAAAGGGTAGTCCATGCTGGTAAGTCACATAAAGAACCTCTGAACTCTGCCTCCTCCAACCACATGACCTCAGGAAGCTCCCCTCATTGGCTGGCTGCCCCTCTACAGACAGCCAATCCCAATGCCGAGATTCTCTGAAGGGGGAGGGCGGGCCTTTCCCAACAGCCAACAACATCTTGTTTTCTCTTGGGTGTCCCAAAGGATTTGTATTTTTGGTTTTGATTGTAATAGCTATTTTTGCCAAGTAGCTATGGATACTCGTATATCTCAACTTTTTTCTAGTTTACTAGCATCAAGTAAGTTGGCAAGAACAAAATACCTTTTCAGGGGTTAACCTGCCTATTTGTTAAAAGTATTGACAGTAGTTTACTGTGTCCTGTCCCCAACTGACGTGGTGTCCAGACATGTGTCTGTCTTACAGGCTGATCCAGCTCTGAGGTTTTCCTCCAAGGACCTGTCTCGCCCACGCAGCAGTCAGAAACCAACGACCATGTGCTATCTGTGGTTGCGTTGGCATAACACTTTCACACTTACCTGCCAAAGTGTAGATCAGATTGCATGTTGATGGCAGGTTAGACTGGGAAAATTTTGTCTGGGGCAGACCCCCATTTGCGCAGTGCATTGGTGGAAATAGTCTCTTATTCTTGTTCATGAATGTGGCCAGTTGTCACCATCACCAAGAGGACCTGCCAGCTTTTTTCATTAGTTCTGCTATTTTGGGGTGATTGCTTTGTGTCGATAGAAGCTTGAGTAGAATCAGCAAAATATGGGGTCCTCACCATCATGTTTCTGTCATCCCATGGTTTTTTTTTTTTTTTTTTCTCCCCCCCACTTCTGTTTCTCAACAACATAGATGCTCACACCACCCTGTACTTGCCTGACTTCTATCTTGGCCATTTTCCCCCTGATGCTCTTCCAATGGCTAATCTGATTTACCAGTTATGCTAGACAACCTACTGACTCATCTTTTGTCTATTCTGTAGATAAAGGTTGCAATCTTTGAGTATTAGACTGCATATGCAGTGGAACTTGGTTCTGAAACATTGGAACCAGTGGTCTTACCAGGTCTCAATGCAGCGACAAACTGTATCAAAATCTGTATGGATCATCCATAGAGAACTAAAATGCTTCAGATCATCACTAGTGTCTCATCACCAGCTTTGTCAGCCCACCACCATGTACCCAGTGTCTTCCTTTTCTCTAAGGTCTAACAGTCTTAAAGGGTGCCACATGAAAAGTCATGCATGTCTGGCCCTTACCCCAACCTTCTGAGGCATGTGTCATCTCCTCCACCATTACGTTTTCTGATCACGCTACTCTCCCTCCATAGACTTGGCAAGTCTTCAATAGATTGTTCCCCACCTGTGTCTTCATTCTTTACCTGTGACATACAGCACCATCATGGAAGCCCCAGAGAGAAATGGACAAAGTTAAACTCTGTAGATGGGAATGCACATCAAGCATTGTGCTTTTGAACCAAGCCCTGCATGATTCTTAAAAATAGAAATGGTTAATAAATTGGTTTAAAAGGATAAATTCATCAGTGACCGCAATTTCTTTGGTTGAACCACCAGATATCTTGTGAGTTGTAAATCAGCTGTATACCACAAAGATTCCTGTTGTGAAAAGTTTACATATATAGAAGAATCCAAGTGGTGCCTCTCATCAGCAGCTTGAAGAAGATTTTTGCTCTCAAAGATAAACTCAGTGCCTGACTGACATGTTAGCTGCATAGACAGTAAATTTTAAAGATCATTGCCCTGTAGGGAAACCTTCACCAGGGATATGATTTGTGATTTTGGGTTGGGGCTGGCTTTGTTTAGAGAAAATGCTATGTTTTTGTTTCTACTTTTGTCTCTTCTTACTATAGGAACTACATGAACGACTGCCTGAGGACCAATGTGTTTGTGAGGTTCCAAGCTGAAACTATTGCATGTGCCTGCATCTTTCTTGCTGCCAGAGCTTTGCAGGTAAAAAGAGATATTAATCTAAAGTAAACTAGCATTTTATTTATTGTCCTTGGCATATTTTTACAAGTTTGCAAAAAATAAAAAAAAATTGTAGGTAAAACACTTTTGGTGTGTTTGTAGATACCTCTACCGTCAAGACCTCAGTGGTTCCTGCTGTTTGGAGCAACTGAAGAGGAGATCAAAGAGATCTGTATCACCACCCTTAGATTGTACACCAGGAAGAAGGTAAATGACACACTAAAGAAGTAATTAGGTGCCATTCCTGGTCAGAGTGACCAGTATTTATTGTTTCTGTAAATAAATCCCAATTTCTTCCCCAGCCCAACTATGATCACCTGGAGAAGGAGGTGGAGAGGAGGAAGGTGTTCCTGGCAGAAGCTAAGCTGAAAGCCAAAGGTCTGAACCCTGATGGTACCCCTGCTCTGTCCACACTGGGCGGCTTCTCTCCTGCTTCCAAACCCTGCTCCCCAAATGTAGTGAAGGTGGAAGAGAAGTCTCCAAACTCCCAGGGTATCAAACTTGTTAAAAAGGAGTCAGACACGAGGACCCAGATCAACAAGAGTCCCCACAACGGGTAAGAGAGAGCACTACAGGGTTTTATATTTGGTTCAAGGGATCATAAATTTGATATCTCTGATAGCAACAGCTCATTTCTCATGGAGTGTACTCTCTTTCTTTAAAAAATTCTTGTAACCAGATTGAGGAAAGAGGTGAAGCTTGGGAGGAACAGTAGGAGTGGGAGCCGATCTCGATCCAGAACGCGTTCCCGATCAAGGTCTCGCTCTCCTCGCAGACAGTAAGATCACTTCATACATTCATAGTGTGTACTGTGTAATTTCACTGTAGCACTGGCTGGATTAGTGTATGATCTTTCTCTCTCTCCTTTGTTTCCACAGTTACAACAGTAGACGCAGCCGCTCAGGGACCTACAGCTCTCGCTCGCGTTCACGCTCACACAGTCGCAGCCCAACACCTCGTCGTCATCAGCCTTCGCCCCTCCTTCCTCACCTCAAGTCAAAGACCAGCCATCACAGCAACAGTGACTCCAAGCTGAGTGGACGCCACAGCAACAGCGGGGGAGGAGGATCCGGCCACAAAAGGAAGCGCTCGCGCTCCCGAACACGGTCCCGCACCCCGGTCAAAGCAGACAGGGACCGTGAACGGGAGCGGGAACGCGAGAGAGACAGAGACCGCAGCTCCTTTGACCTCTCATCTAAGAAACACAAACACGAGCGGGGAGCCGGTCACAGAGGAGACAGGAGGGAGAGGGAGAGATCTCGATCCTACGACAGGGACAGAGAAAGGGAGCGTAGCCACAAGAGCAAACACCACAGCAGTAGTGGGCACTCAGGACATAGCCGCCACCGGCGCTGAGACACACTCACACACATGAAGACAGGTTCAAGGACTGATGTCACTGCTGTATAATTAGTAAACTCAAAACACTCCCAACTCTGAGTGTTCTCCTGTATTGTGAAACAGTTCAGACAACTGGAGCCATGTCAGCAGACATCTTTATTTGCTAAAAAATGTTCGAGTGAATAGTTATGCTCAAACTAGTTTTGTAAGTAAACCAAATATCACTTTCCTGCAGCTTGGCAGGAAACAAAGCTGGCTTGACTTTGATTTGGAAACAAAGAAAAGTCAATAGGGGGCAAACATTGCAGCTACCACACAAAGTGCTTTTTTTCAGCCCGCGCAGAGTTTGGAGTGTTAAAACCATTACTGCTGGGTTCCTAACATACACCCAAAACTGAAGCAGACATGTCAATAAACAAGTCTGTCTGAAGCCCTGACATTAAAACACTTGGAATGACCTGAATTGTCCAGCATTTCTATCAGTTGGTAGTTTACTGTTACCTTCTTCAATTCTTATTTACACAACAGCATACATATGGCTGATATTGGCTGGATTTCTTTTTTTTTTTTTTTTTCAGAAACTCAGCTGACCCAGTTAAATGTGGACTGTTAACTTAGCTGCCTCTTTTGAGAGGGCACTTATACATCATGACATCAGTCCCAGACCTGTCATCATCTCAACTTTTAGGATTTTCTTTCTTTTCCAGCGATTCCCACTTTTGCTCCATACTGCGACCATCTTTCTAGCCAACCCATGTGTCCTTGGTTTTACATGTAAAGTTGTGGACTTGGGGAAGAGGAACTTATTTACAGTGTAAAGACGGATTTGATGTCTGCTGACACATGAATGCTTTGATTTATAAAAGCAAACAGCTCAGTAGAAGGATTGAATGAAAAAATGTAGAGTAAAAATGATCATTCAGGGGAGATCAGTATGTTTGCACAATAAGGGACAGAGAGGTGAGAGTTTTTTTTTCTTGTTTTTGTTTTCCTTTCCTTTTGGACGGATTTGTTGCTGGAGCTGTAATTTGTACAGTTAAAAACAAGCTGATTATAAATGTATGTTTTTCTTTTTTCATTCTTTTTTTTTTTTTTTTTTTACAGCAGGGGATGCAGACTTGATCTCGAACATTTTAGGATCCTCAATTTGTTACACTGGTTTTAGTCTGCACGTGTTCATGTCCAATTTTTATTCAACAATAAATGAGTTACATCACTGAACTGTGTGTTCCCAATGATTTGGTGCCAGCAGAAGCTAAATAACATACAGGTTGTACAGTAACTAGGTGACTTGGTAACCATGAAACTATCAAAGGGCTTGACTGCCAAACCCCTCTAAGGATGTTACAAGATTTAGTAAAATTGTGTTTTGAGCTTAAAAGAGGCTTTTTGTTCTGGCAGCCAGGGGGTGCTATTTTGCTTGCGAAGTCGAAGTCAGGCCTCGGATTGAATTCAACTGTTAAGCCATCAAAATAGACATGTTCCCAAGGGATAAATTAGACACTTAATTTCAATAACATTCAACATTATTGATGTAGAATAAAATGTAAACAGAAGAATTACTCCACACACTCACATTGGGCTTACTTTAAGTTATTTGTTCCAAACAGACTTCCTTTATTTCAAAACACCACAGAGACATGTAACTCTGACTTCATAAGGTTTAAGCATGTGTAGTTATGGTTGCTCAGCCAAATATTATGTAAAAGAAACGATTGCACAAAAATGCTTTGGCCAAATCCTAATGAACAGGAACTCAATAAATGAGATAAGGGGTGATCCTCGAGTGAACTGCCTCATGTGGTGTCATCCTCATAAACTGCTGGGAGACACAAGTGACTCCTGGGACTTTGTAGATCCACCTAATAATGGTGGGATTTTATTGTAATAAACCCTCCATTGAAATACCTCATCATTGGCTTTGTTACAGAGTTCCTCTGTTGTGCCACTGCTTTACCGCCCTCTGTTCTAATGATGCTGTTTTTTCCACAGTTTATAGTTAGTTTTTACACACTTCATCATGTTTCTGTCCCACAGCAAGAGACTACAGGTAGTACGAGGACATGACGCACACACAGTCACCGTCATCTCATGTTTGACTCAATTTAAACATCGAGCAACAAAAGGGTCACCATATTCTGAAGAACCGAAAAAAAAGGGACCCTCTACCTGGCATCTTGAAAATACTGCAAAAAATACCCAAAGATACTCTGAGAGACAAATCTGCTTCATAACCCATAGTTTTATCTCAAACACTCTTTTTCTGTTTCAAGTATTTTCTATGATGTAAATTTAAATAATGTAACAAAGCCGATTAATGATAATATTAAATAAAAATCGAGCTTTGTTGAGATTTTTTGACCATGTCAAATTGAGACAAATTTAGACTTTTTAATCTTCAAATTTTGACTATTTTTTTGTTAATTTTGAATTTTTCTCAGTTTTGACTTTATCTCAAAACATTGACTTTTTTAATTGTTCTTTTTTGGCATTTTTATTTAAAAATTTTGACTATCTCATAATTTTTAACTTTCTCAAAACAATAATTTGACTTTTTATCCCAAAATCATTACCTTTTTTTCCTCAAGGTTTTCTCTTGCTAATTTTTTTTTTTACTTTTCTCAAAATGTTGACTTTTTCCTGTTTTAGCTTCTTCTTAAAAATTAGTATTTTATCTCAAAATTTTGACTGTTTTATCTCAGAATTTTGACTTTTATTTCATTATTTTGTTTTTTTCCCAAAACTTAGAATTTATTTTCAAAACTCTGCCTTTCATTCTCAAATTTTCTTTATCTCAGAATTTTGACTTTTGTCCTAAAATTTTTTTCTTCTTCTCAAAATTTTGACTGTTTATCTCAAAATTTGTAAGAAAAGTCAAAATCCAGTTATCTCATCATAACTTTAACTTCATACCTCAAAATTTCAACTTCTTTTCTCAAAAATTTGACCTGGCATGGGCTAAAGAAAGAAAAAAAAAGAGAAATCTCAACTTAGGCAACAGCAACATACAGACAGCTAAGGACTAATTTTCAGTATCTCAGTTAAGGTGAGGCCTTGCCTTTCTTTAGGCGCATGCACTTGCCTCTGAAAGAAGCTGCACCTCAACCTCTGCTAAATTTTTACAACAGGTGAGGAAAATAAAATCAACCCAGAGTGGTTTTCTCCTTTTAGCACTTGGAGGGCTCAGCATTTAGCATTGGGCGGGTGAAATATCATGTCATCACTCCTCAAATTGTTGCACATAAATAAAAGCGCAAGAAGTGATGAGGTCAGAGCCTTGACGCCAACGCAAACAATGTTCACAGGCTGCTTTCCAAAAAACATGAGCTGCCTTACTAAACTTCATGATGCGTTCAATGTCAAACAAGAAAAACACATGACGAAGGTTGATGAACGCAGAATTTATATATAAGATGTCTCCTCATTATGCACATCATTTGATTGCGATGTTATTTAAAAGCAGAAAACAAAACTCCAGATGATACAGGCTTTATTTTTTATATTTTTGGAATCAAATGAGTCTTGATGCACAGTTGTTTTCCTCTGTGCATGATTCAGAAATTTAAAAACAGTCAGTATTCATTTAAAAGGCTAAAGACTGTGCTGTCATCTTCTCAAGCAGTGAAACTTCCTAACTAATTCAAAAACCTGTTTCTTAAGTGGCTCAGCTCTGGCACTGATGGCAGTTTATGAATGTGATGTAAGAAGCTCTGCCACCCTCACTTCATCTGCCTGGATTTGGTCTCTGAGAGAGGACAGTCACGACAGACTCACATGGGGGTAACTGTCTGAGGGGTCTGGAGCCTGGAGGCTCTTTGGAGGAAGCACAGCAAAGCTCAAAAACCCAGAAGAATGTATATGCTTTTGATTTATTTTCTGAGCATACAGGATTACTTGATTCTTCCTTTGTCTCTGAGGGTGTTGGCACAGCATCCAACACTCAAGAGCATATTTTCCCCATTCTTACATAACCAGAATGATTTTTTGGAGTCAGGAAATATAGGTAATTGTCAGTGTGTGTTTGTCTTTGTACATCTTATCAGGACTTTTGCTCCAAGCACTGACTCAGCAGTTGGGAGCTTTTGATTGATTAATCCCCATAACTGTGGGCTCAGTGAGTCACTTCAACCAGACAGAAAGAAACCCTACATTGTTCAACAATTATTCTTTTTTTCTTCTTGCAAATTTCCAGGAAATCATCCTTCATTTTCCCTAAGTATTTGTTTATTCTGTCCACTTCAAGTGAACACAACCAAAGCCAGGTGTAGAAAGAAATTCACTAATTTTACTGGCAAAGATTTATTGAACAGTCCAGTCAAGAAAAGGAAGGCAGTGTGAGGCATGCAAAAGGTGCAACAGAAACAATCTTTCACAATATCACTTTATATGTCAATAAATTACAGCATTCTCAGTGTTAATTATCGTAGCATAAAAACAACAGAGAAAAAGAGGAAGACAAGGGAAACAAGGCAACAATTTAAAATCAATATTCATCTTTTACAGCAGGTTTTTTTTTAGACATGATTGAAGTGTTACAAACATATTCTTTACAAAATAAATACAAGCTTCATACAAAAATCAAACTAAATTAACAGTTATGTCAAGATGCCTAAACTACATTCAGAAACTTAAATACTTACACAGTGTTATTAAGACCTTTCTATTCTGATACCTGCTCTAAAGTGAATTATAATCTCAATATGCTTTGAATTAGTCAAAATAAGAGCTCAGTATTACTCCAGTGATGGAATGACAGACAGACGGACAGACAGACAGACAGACAGACAGACAGACAGACAGACAGACAGATAGATAGATAGATAGATAGATAGATAGATAGATAGATAGATAGATAGACAGATAGATAGATAGATAGATAGATAGATAGATAGATAGATAGATAGATAGATAGATAGATAGATAGATAGATAGATAGTTAAATAGACATCAGAGGATATGTGTTTCCTTTAGTCTATTTACACAGCTGCCTACAGATGTACTCAATTAAGAGGAAAGTACCCCAAACATTTGCTCATTTTGGCTCTAAAAGCCGACTCTGGAGACTTGCTAACTAGGCCAACATGGCAGTGTGATGACAGAAAGTGTTCACACTGATACTTGTACACTGTTTTGACATTCATATAATCAGACATTCACTTCAACATCAAGAAATCAACACTGCAAGACTGAAAGGTTTGAGTAAGTGAATAGTACTTGGAGAGAACTGAGGAAAAAGTTTCTGAAAATAGCTTTAAGATGGCAGTGAATGTTTCCTGCTTGGATTTTGACAACAAATACAAATATATTTAATATTAAGTCATTTTGCTGCATAGGTAGTTGGAGTTTACAGGAAATCCAACATTTTATACACCACCAACTATCTTTTTTACCATTTTCCAGATATCAGACGGATAAACATCACCAGTCATAGATCCATGTCATTTTTAAGATCAACAACTTTTGCTACATTGTGGCGCAACTAGCAGAAAGTGAGGGGATCCAAATGTGAAAGAAAAGCATGTTATGAATACAATTATGTGTAAGCAGATGCAGGTCAGCTCTGCTGTGTAGGGGGCGATGTGCAGAGACAGCAGAAAGCACAGTCTGGTAACACGAGCTGGTGGGAACAGCAGTGTTTTGACTGCATGTACAAAGCTAACAGGATTTGGGCTTTGGGACAATTTAAGACCAAAGAAATTGTGCTCGTCTGTCACACATGTTCAAATTAAACCTACCTCAGGCTTTCTTGGATATTCATAGCTATTTATGTCTTGAGCCAAAACCAAAAACCTTACCACAGCAGCGTGTTCACCTGTGGGCAGACACACACCTCAGATGTGGATCCAGATACAGATCAGAATCAGACGTGCAGAATAATTGATTTGCCACAGTCTACTGTGAAATTATCTGGGGCTGGCAGTTCAGGGCTTAACTGGATCAAGACATATTTGTCATCTTCCTTCATGTGAGGAACAAAAGAGAGTTAAAGTGCTCTAAATTTGCTGCATTGTACTACAAAGGGCTGTTATTCAGGTAGAAAGTTGAGAGTAAAATAAGACTGTCTAAATTCACTGAAGACAAGAAAAACAACAAAGTTATCAGTCAAATGCTCACTGCCTTTGGGTTCAATCACTGCTGTTTCAACAAGCCTTTAACCTCTATGTTTTTGAATAGCTAACTATTCAAAAAAGGGGAATTACTCCATATTATTTTTTTCAAAGAACCCTCAGAGAAGCTGGGAACTCCTTATTTACTACACAGTGTTTTCATTCAAATCTATGGTCCAAACTCTGACTCGCACGAATAAGCAACATTTCATCCTGACGTGCCCCCAGTGAAACATCAAGTAAATGGTTGCAGACATTTTTTCTTCATCCATGCCAAAATTAGCTCAGTCCATACAGTGTTCATGTCCCAAAAGACCAGAAATCTGACCACTTCACTCACTGTCAGGGGGCCTGTTTCATAAGCCACTGTAGTGCGAAAACAAAACATGAAAATTGGGTCAAAATGTTTTCTTCAAACCTGGCACTTGACAAATTTTGGACTTTTGAGTTACTGAGTTCCAGCTGTTTCACCCTGCTGTTTGGTTGGAAGTTTTGCGAGGATAGTAAAAATACAATATATAAATGAGACATTCAAAATAATGCATCATTAAAATGATTTAAAACACTAGACTCAGTATGTACATCCCAATTCTCAAATAAATACTGTTCATTGAATCAATGGTTTCAAAAGATGAAAGAGTTGTTAACACTTAATTTCAAACCCAGCATGAATACTGGTAGCAGGTAAAACCAGCTACCTGTTAACAGTACTTCTAGAGCTGGTTATGTTCAGGGCTGTTAACTGTCAGGAGTAGAGTCTTTCTGGAGTCTTTAAATTATTTCCAGACAGCCAGAAGCCAACATCAAGACCAAGAAAGCTGGTGTCATAGTCCCCAAAACAACAAGAACTGGTCAAATGTGAAACTCAATTTTCAAGCCTGAGTTGAGTCTCTGTTACCTTAGCCATAGTCTGGGTCAAACACTCATTAGCAACCTTATTATCATTTATTTAACAAAGGACCACCATTGACTATATGAACCTGGACTGACTGGGCCTTTTGTTTGTTTGTGCAGAACACACTGTTATATATTCAGCACAAAATGTAAGGCTATTTGGTTTTGGTTATTTATTTGTTGTAACAACACTTCTCAGCGGTTGATTCCCCCTTTTCAATGGTATCACATTTGTAAGGGGGAATCATCAAGGAACTTGCATTTTAGGGATGAGCAGCAGAGCTAAGTTTGTGTGTTGCACCCTTGAAAAAAATGTCTTATCTTCTCTGCCAATGCCAAACAGCTTGTTTAGTTTGGTGCTAGTTTAAATCAAACTTTAGACTCAGTCTGATCCTTCAAATGTGTCTGGAGATTTAAGTAATCTACGCATATTGAGCCAGGACCCCATGATTGAGTCACTTTGGAGGCCAATGTTGCCATTCCCTAGCAAACAATAATAAATGAGCAGTAGTAAAAGGCTAACTCTACCGTGTCACTTTTCTAGATTCACTCCTGTAATAAAAAGTCTGTCAGAGTTAGGGCTTTTCTATTAAGGGTTGCTCTTCAACACACTGCATATGATACATTTTGCGGCCTCTTGTAAGACATCTTAGCAGTAAGTGTTAGCGAGAAGGAATGTGATCACACTTGCAGGTGAGAACAGAGGACAGGCCTTTCTCAGAACTAAGGGCCTTGAATTCAAAATAGTCTTGGTTGATAAATAAGTCAAAGTCCTCCTCTTTGTCTTTGGAGGCCTTGAGGAGCCAGTGCTTGAGTCTAAGTGAGAGTTCAGCTGGAATCATTAGTAAAATGAGGATTTAAGTTCAAGTTCTGGATTGAAGTACGGCAAAACTGAGTTCAGTGTAACAACTGGAACAACGGACACACATATTTTACGTATATTTGGATTAACATGACACAAACAAACAGAAATATGTAGTTAGTGAGTTTAATAGCTGCTGTTTGGCAGATTTTGTCACAATCAGGATTGAGCCTTTAAAGCCGTTCCCCTAATTTCAAGTCTTTGTGCTAAGCTAATCCAATCATCGACTGTGACTTTATTTACAAAAAACAATCACAAATGTTGGGCATGTTGTAAAAACAGGAAAGCAGGGGATTTCCCAAAATGTTGTAACTATTGCTTTTAACAATTTCAGTCCCCCTCTCTCAATCAAACACACACACACATAAGCACACACTATTCCAGTACAGAGTGCCCATCCATGTGCTGTCCATTAGCCTCCTCTTCCTCTTCCTCTTCCTCTTCCTGCTTTTGAAAGAATCTGTTCAGTTTCATTATTGCTACAAGTCTGTATGAGGTCTGTGCTTCTATCGAGTCATTATTGCTGAATACTCCACTGGACTCGGTTACATCTCAGTAATTACTCATCATTAAAATCAGAAAATAATGAGATGCTGGTTTGTGTTGGGTTTCTAAAGCTCACAGCTGTGACTAAACTCGAGAGGAGGAAATGAAACTTTCCATACAATCTGATCCAGTCATATAACACTATTATTTGCAACTCTTATGTTCTAAAACATTCATTTTCAATAACATATATGCACCAAAGAATGTAACAGTATGCACGGGCAGTCACTACTTTAGAAACTAAACATCCATTTCTCTTAATGGAAATCATTCAAAGAATGTTATTGCTGGTTTATTACAATATTTTTTATGAAAAATACTGCATATTTTGTTTTAAAATGGTGTTTTTTCCTCTCGCCGCAGGTTTGATAATGCAGATCACTGAACACATAAATACGCTCCTGGCAGTGGATACTGTGTGTTCCTTGTATGTTTGCCTGTGTGTTTATCTGCATTTGGTGATGACATATTTTGTCAACAGATGTGCGGCTGTGTCCTCATTGGTTTCTCTCACAGGTAAGTGGTAGCCTCCCTGTTCTCCCTCTCTCTGGCTTGAGCCACGGCCACGTTGATGCACTGCAGCCACTCCTCAGCATGTTTTTCATCCTGAGCTTTCAACACATATGTCTTACTGTCAGTGAAGATCTCAAAGGCTCGTGGAAGGCCTCTATCTCGACGCTTCTTGGCTACCACCTATTGAATAAAAAAATGACACAATAAGAATTTTTTTTTAAAAAGGTCAACAAAGTCAAATGTATATCTGACCACTTGGGAGAGATACTGCTGGGATTTTTCAGATTTATGGGATTTGGCTTGCAGCCCTATTCTGTATTTACTTACAGCTGGAATTCAGTCTGGTTCATATCATTAGAGGATTTGATTTGACCTCATGAATAACAATTTCTATGATTTGAAAAAGGAGATTGAAAGCTCAACTCCTCACCTTCACACTTTGCACCTTGCTCAGTTCTATAGGAATGTCATCCAGCTCGTCTTTCTGCAGGAGGAAAGGAAAACAGACAGAAAAGATTTCAGTCAAACCAGAAAGTAGATTAAAATTTCTGATGGATCGTCTATCTTTACTACAGCTTATATCATCTGGAGCTGAATAACATATGCTCGATGATTTAAAGCTGACTTAGTGATGAATGTGTAAAATAGTAAAAAAACCCTGCTGTGCATTTGCCCGTGATGGAACCTTTTTTTTTTCTTTTTGTAACAAAACTTCTCTTTCAAATGGAAATGTTCATCACATCACTGTCAAGTAACATTAGGCTTACTTAAACCAGCTGGGCTTCATCCTGCCTCTGACTATCGCAACAAAACTCCTGCTTGTTTGAACATCCTTAAATTTATAATTTCAACTCATAATAGCAGATTTTAAAGATCCCTTTTAACAAATAAAACATTCTTTTCCAGAAGCCCAATGCTGCCATTCCCATTTAAACCTTAGTATTTATATTGTTCCACTCATTATTAAATGTGGAAACAGCGTACATATTCATCTAAATCCAGGAATATGATCTATACTTTTATGGTTTGATAAAATTCTTCTTTATGCTGGGATAATGATATTATAAGTATGGATAATATCATGATACTTACAGGTACATATTTTATTTACTGCTGTAGCAACAAAATGTTTCTGTAAATGTTCATAAAAAATGTAACTTAAACAAAAACAATAATGAAATTTTTCCTCTTTTTACTGTCACTGATGCATAATAATCAATAATGCTGTATTTTTCTTTAATCTGCTTAACAATTAATGACTAAATCACTTAAAAAACTGAGGGTAGTTTACTTTGTGGTATTAAGTTGCATAAATAGTTCAGCAAAACTGTACCAAACTTTGAGTAAATATGCTTCGTGACACGCTATCACTGAGATTGAGCGTGTGAAAACATGTTAAGACTCATTCAGAGGAGACTTTGAGGACCATTGATAGAAAAACTTTGATTTGCAGTAAAATGTCTTGAACATTAATTCATCCACCAGCTTGACTAGTTTTTCTTTTTCTGGGTTGGGAATGCTCGTCAACCATTGGGCTAACATCTACTCGTGTACAAACAGTTTATTTATAAAGGGGCTTAGTATTTACAGAAAGTGTCCACCATGTTTGATTTTTAAAGACTGATATATGATTTGTTTAGAAAAAAAAGAAACACATCTTTGGCCATGTTAAAGGCATGCGATCAAGGTAAAGCATCACATTCTTGTTTCCAGTACATTCTGCCTCACCAGCAGCCCATTTACAGGATGAACAGTTACTCTTTATTGTTCTGCTGCTTCTCTGGCACAGGAAATGAAAACCCTTCAGCTCTTTTACATATCACATCCCACCCTGGGTGATTTTCACCGTGTGTATTTAGAGCAGTTGGGCTGTGTGGTCTTGTGCGAAGAACTGTGGTCAAAATGAGAATTATCTACAAGACTTATGGCAACTGTCCGCATCCTGTCTGCAGTGTGTGTTACAGTGGATTTGTGGAGGAGCATTCAATCATAGATCATGTTTCACTTTTTCACCCCCTGACTTTCTGTTCTGAGGATCAGCTTCATACAACGCAGCTGCTTCATGTTCTGTTTCAATGAGGCATCTGAGCAGTCTAGAATTCTTTGTTAACTGTAATGTAACAATTACAATATAATCATTTCATTTGACAGTTTAGGTTTCAGTAAAATAAACTCTTAAATATCCTTCAGACTGAAAAGTTTTACTCAAACCACACAGATTCGCCACAAAAAGTTACCTAATACAAGACGTTTGAAGGACTAAATTGTGAAATAATGGAAACTAATAGCTGCCTAGGAGGCTGGAAAACAACACTCAGAACTCCTGAAAAGCAAAAAACAATACACAAAAAAGAAACCTTCATTTATGTAATATAATACAAAACAACATGCATCTAGGAGAATTAAAGTGAAGGACAGCAAAAAGTAAACAAGGTGAGATGCAAACATGATAACACTGGTAAAAACAGTAATATTATAGCTACTGTGGTATGAGTGCAATTTCAACCAATAGAGAAGTTATTTGGTATCAGTCTTTGTCGTCTGACAACAAAGTTATAGCGTAAAGAAGATGATGCAGTATGTCAATAATATCCAACACACCTTATGTTTCATATGTGCCTCATAAAATAAATGGCATAACCTGAGAACCAGTAGAGGTACAAGGCGTAGCTTTGTGTGGATTTGGGGAATGTTTCCCACCTCTCACAGAGTCAAAGCTATTCTATCATTCAAAGCAAGAAACCACACATTCAAATGTCTTCTTAATCTCTCTCCCCATTTGGGAAAAGTTCTTTCACAACATACCAACCACCTCCAGAACATGCTGGCAGAGGCAAACTCAACATCGAGAACAAAGACACTCTACATTCCCAGTTTGTGGCTGGTGAGAAAGCAAGAAATCTATTACCATCTGGGTAGGAACACAAAGACTATTGTTTGAAGAGGAAAGAAACATCTCAGCTCTACTTCAACCTTGTTTCCAGATACTCTGCTTGTGATGTGCTTCATTTCAGTTTTTGGAAACTGTTTGCTCCATATGATACCTAATCTTTAGCTGGCAGTGAAGATTGCTATACTCAATAATAGCTGCACTACACTTAAGTATAAGCACATCTGAATTTCCCATGAAATGTAGATCTTATTTTCTATCATCACCTGACCTCAACACATCTATGAGCTCCCTCTTTCTGTTTCTGGTAAAGCAGACTCTCCCTGTGCCCAGTTATTCTCTGCTTTCCTTTAACCTTACAGTATGTTATCACTTCATATAGTTAACTTTATAGCTGGGGCATAAATACAGGGTGTTGCAACCACTGGGGAACTCTTTTCAACCCTGGGCTCTGTCTTGTCTTCACTAACACACTCTTAAAGACAGTGCCTCCTTTTGTGTGTTTGCTACTTGTGCGTAACGCTATCTGCTTTGAGTTAGAGTGGGTGAGAATGACTCATGTGGTTGCGGCATCACGCTCTGGCCTTTGGGGTCCCAGAGGTGTCCTCACCGGGGCCAACGTTTGTTACGGATACATCAAGGCCATCCTCCAGGGGAATCGTTGCGCTTATCACAAGATGAGATTTCCACTGTTTCATACGCTTGCATCATGATTTACATGACATGGAACAAGGAGTATTAATAGAGAATTTCTCAGGGAGAGGCAGGGGACAGCGTGACTGTGTTAGTGTACTCGTCTTCATCAGATACGTACTGATTTGCCTCTTCGGAAGAGTAGTTGGTTTCCTGCCAGGGTGAAGTAACGGGTTTTCCAGCGCTTGATGAACTTCCAGCGGACCTGCTTCTCTTTCAGCTTCCCCTCGATCAGAGGCTGTCCCTCCTGGTTCACGACTGCAGGAGGGACAATAGATTGATAAATAGAAAGGAAGGGAGAAAATCATTGGTGAACAAATGAAGCCTAAAAACTTAAAATGTTATCAAAACTTTTATAATTATTTGTAAGAAGATTTTGCCAAGGCACTACATGTCAAAAGAGAAAATCAATTTCAGGGGATGGATGGTGCTGGACAGGATTACCACTTTTGAACAATTAATATGAAGAATTAATAAAAACATTAAGCTGTCTATATAGGGTAAGTATTTGTCAATGACTGGAAAACATGATATTTGATACTCAGTTGCTCTGTTGTCTCATGTACAACATTATTATGAGATGCAAGTTTGTGACATGGAAAGAAGTGATAAACAATACTAAGTAGAAATGGAATGCTTTTTTGTTTGCCTTTTGTTCTTTTTATCTTATTCTAACTTTTATTCTATTATTATTATTCTTGGTCAGGTCAATTTTCTAGTTTTCTGTTTTTTATTTGTTTTGTATAAGTTGTACAAGTTGCTGTATAATTATAATTAACTTTTTAAAGTATAACAAAAACTTAGCCACTCAAATCCTTTTATCTTGTGTGAAAAAAATGAAATTTCCTCAAAGGTCACACGATTCATACTCAAACCAATGTTGAACTAACAGTCCTGTTTCTTTCAGGTTTCTAAAAAGATGTCCCCATTACTTTCTGTACTTGGAGTTGAGAAGAATATTGCAGATACACAGGAGCCAGCATTCGGATGTGAACACTTCTAGTCTTAGATTTGATTAACTACTAAGTAAATTCCTTTCTAATGCATGAGATTTATGTCTAATTTATGTCTTTCCCATTTTATTTATAGTATCTAACACATCTACTGTTTGTTGTTAGCTGCCACCTGGCCAATAGCAATATGAGTATTTTACTGTTTTGTTAGCAATTGTCTTAGCAGAGCAAACAGGTTAACACATATGATTCTAATTAATTCATCACTCACAAAAGATAAAGTGCTACT
This sequence comes from Thalassoma bifasciatum, assembly GCA_008086565.1. Lineage (NCBI taxonomy): Eukaryota > Metazoa > Chordata > Actinopteri > Labriformes > Labridae > Thalassoma > Thalassoma bifasciatum. Next base: position 790,230 of record RPOG01000049.1, on the reverse strand, counting down.
CTCAGTTTATGTCTCGGTCATTGTCTCTGTCCTTGCATGGGTTGTGAGTGTTGTAACTAGGGAATAAAGTACATGTTTTTTATTTTTCATTGTTTTATATGGACTGACACAAAAAATTCCATGTACTCACAGATGAATTTTCAATCTTTGATTGTGAAATAAGTGTGACTGTGTACTTGGAGAAACTGTGATCCCCAGACTGCTGATTCAGGGTTGGTGCCAACTAACCAGAACTTCAGAAGCTGACCGTAAAACAGAGCCACTCTTTGTAACTGTGACGATGAGTAAAGCAGTCCAGAGATTGCTGCAATCTGATCGGAGTGTGTAAATGTGTGGGCATGCTGCAAGTATGATTCACACAAGTCAGGAACACCAAACAGGACAAATCTTTAAAGACCATTCAGGTCTCACATATGGAGAGCAGGCAGAAAAGCAGCTTCTCTGATTAAGGACAATACAGCCCGTAAAAGTTCTTGTGAGTGTAGGGTTTCGTGCAACTATAATTTATGTATAATCTTCCTTTTTCCGTTTGACTTTTACCTTCTTTTATTCAACCATGCAGCCTAACTGACCTTGCCAGATTTAAAGATAACCATATCTAACCTTATTGGAATGAAACTGAATGGAAATTCATGTGCATTGTTGACATCATGTCTGTGCTTCCACATTCATTACATCCACAATCAACCACTTTGTATGGGTTTCTTCAGTTAAAAGTACATTCATTTAATGAGTCATACATGTATTTTTTGATAGAAATGAAGAAAAAATCTGTTCACCTCAACTCTTGGAGCAGATCAAAATTCTTCATTTAAGCAAAAAGTAAAACACAACTAAAGACTGGTAGAGGATGATCACACTTTGCATTTTCTACACTGATCTTGTGATGCACCTAGTTATGAAGCAGACTTTCAAAGTCATTGCTGTATGGGACAATATGTGTCACCCCTCAAGACAGACACACTACAAATATGCAGCTGGACACACTCAAGGGTTCAGTCTGACGTCAACTAAGACATATTTCTCTTATTGTTGCCGAAAAAAACTTGTCCAGAGCATAACTCATGATACCACAGACACTCTTTGCTGTGACGCAGACACGTGGAAAGTGATACCTGAGTGAGTTAGTTGTCAGCCCCAGGCAATGGTTCATGACACATTGTCTGAGAGACAAAAAGTTAAGGAAAGAATTCAGACAAAGCCATTGTTATCCAGTTAAGTTTTAAGGTACTGATATATCGCCAGACTTTATTGCTACTACTTTATTGCTACAATTGCTACTTTTATATTTGTCTTATTCTTATACAGCACTTAGGAATAAATGTGTCCTCTTTGGTGTCTGAGGTCTTTGGCATCTGTGGGAAACAATAAAAAGTACCCTCAAAGAATAGTATGGCTTAAAACCACTGTGACGATACACTTACTCACTCTGGTAAACAATGATCGTGACAATGTGGCAGTAAACAAGTTGCACAACTCTTCTTCCATGTAGCATGTAAGTTTCTTTTTATAGTGTAAGAATTTCATAAGAGGGAAAAATGCCAAGTTGTGACTCAGAGAAAAACATTTCATGCCTTTTGCTTTTTAAAGTTAATTAGTTGCCATAGTGACTTTTACTTAATCATGTTTTCTATAGATTGTATGATACATGGACATAGTGTTCGAAACTCCACCCGTTTGTTTTGATACAGTTTTGAAGCCTATTGACAATAGGGGCCATAATTGAAATGCTGGACTCAAACTAGCTTTGCTTGAGCTTGGATGAGGCAGAGAGGCAGGTCTTTAATCTTTTTGCAGACTTCTACAGGGCCTGTCAGTCAAGACAGCCAAAATTCACCTCCTGTCTTGACCTGGGTCATTATGGAAGTCAACTTGACTCTTCTCTCACATTAGATAGAGGTATAAAAGATCTAAAAGATGGAAAGTTTTATAGTAAATTAGCTCCAAAAAGTGAACCCCATGTGTGCCTTGTAATATAAACAGACTATGTCACAGCACCACGGGGAACTTCTGCGTTTTATGACTCCAGAAATTTCTCCAACTCTCCAAACTCCATCTGTGGTAACAGCACTTTTAGCCAGGGAATCTTCTGAATTTGCAACATAATACCTGGAAGTGAAAGTTTCTCTCCAGAAAGTCTTCTCTGATTGATGGTTATATGACCAGTCTAACTTGGGGGTTTTCCATCTTTTAGCAAACTGAGGATCAGTCTTCCGGTAAAGAGTGAATGTGTTCAAATCAACACGTAAGGGCTTGAGATATGAAGGGTATGTAAGCGTGTTTTGAGAGTGTGTATTTATGAGTGTCAAAAGTCAAGTGAAGGTGATAACAACCCCCTAGTTTATTATTACTGACGACACTGTGGGGAAACTTTACTCAGAATTTATTCTAGTAAAAGTGAAAAACAAACATCTGAAAGTCAGGAAGAGAGTTGAACCTATGCATTTTTTCTGACATGTCTATACACACACATACACACTCACAAAAAACAAAAACAAAAACACCTAGCTCATTATTGGCGACTTCAAAAGCATTCCAGTAGTTAAAGTCAGCAGTATATCATAACACTTCATGGAGTTGCAGTAACCACCAGTTCCACTTTGGCCTCCATGATGGAAATACTTCACCTTTTTCTGTTTTCTTTCTTTTCTTTTTGTTTTTCTTACCATAGAAAACACCACACCAGCTCCTTGCTTGTGTGTGAGAGTGTGTGACCTCTGAAGTAATCATAGTGCAGCACTCCAGCCAAGTCAGCAAGTTTTTATTATGGTAACGCAATATAACGCATTAACAAGAGAAAAAGCTGGCAGGTTGTTGCTGGTAATGTGAACAGCATGGGTACATAGAGAGAATAGCAGAACTTTTTGTGACGCATTCACAATGAAGATAAAAAAAAGTGGGTCACCTGGAAGTGAAAAGCTCTGGATCTGGATCCCAGCTGTTTCATAAGTTTCAATGAGATGAAGTAGATCATCAAACATCACTAACTATAACTTGACTTTATCTACTGGAGGGCTTTCAGCTGGACAGCTCAGTTTCCAGGAGGACAATTTGGTTTGTTTCCTGGCTTTGACTTTCTATTGTTGGCTTCTTTGTGGACATTTTCAGTTGGGTGAAAGAAATTTCCATCCTTCATTACGCAATTTGAATTCATGATCCATTTCATGTAAGCAAGTCATTTGGCTTAACAAAGAATTTGTGTCCAAAATTCGATGGCATCGATACAAAACCTGTGGCCTGTTTTACTTCCCCTAATTGAGAACAAGTGTCATGTGCGGCTATTCAGGTTGCATAAGAGTTCCTTCTTTTTGGACTTGTGAGTTTGTACACTACATGATACAAAATCTATTTGCACTTTTGCTGCACACTAGCGCAGTGTTTTTATTATGTGTGCCTCAGAAGAAGTCTCAGTAAGTATGTTTACATAAACTCAAGGAAATCCTGTGGTCTTGTGAGTGGGAATCACATTTCAATTTCAAAAACTGAGGTAAACCCATACCTTGGTTTTGAGGCACCTGGTTTTGATACCTGAAGAGCTTTGAGAGAAAAAAAGAAAACTGTGGTACAAATTACTTGAGGGATGGAGAAAAAAAAAAACCCAGAGCTTTTTGTAGGGTCATGAAAGAATTAAATAGAACTGGAAGCTTGGATATGAGAATGCATTACAATATTAACCTAGTCATGTCTGTGGTGGGCAGTCTACTGGTCAGGTCTTGCAACACACACATGTAGGTATTGATGTTACATTATTTTCCCTTAATACGAAGATAAAAATGCGAATTATGTTTTGACAACCTCATGTTTTTCTGACTTTTCCCACTAAAATGGGAAAAAAATTAAAACAAACTACATCTAGGTTTTGTAGAAGCCCATTTCCACCAGTTTGAAAAATAAAAATAAAAAAAAAACTGGCTTCAATTAGAATTTTTAAGCCCATGTTAAGTCAAAATTTTGAGAAAAGGTTAAAATTTCAACTTTTTCTCACCAAATTTTGGCTATTTACGATTTTTTTTCCAAGTTGCTTCTACAAATTTTGCCCTCAATTATCTAAAAATTGTGACTTTTTATGACATAACATTTCAACTTTTCATCTCATAATTTTTGTCTTTGAATTCAAAATTTTGACTCAATTTGTGCAAAAAATGCTTAACAAAGCTCTGTCTTTATTTTGATTTTTTTTTAATTAGCAGAAATGGGCTTCCATAATGTTTTACCAGATTATAAAGTCTAAATTTGCAGTAAATCAGTCTGTATTACTAACAGGACTCAAAATTTATTTCTTAACACCGGCAGTGGACAAGTGAGAAATGAGCATGAAGAACCCTCTAATTTGTGAGCTGCTTTAGTTTTCATCCTCCATGATATTTGAGCTCTGCCAAGCACATTGCACAGGCACACTTCTGTTACTGATCACTGACTAGCATAGAACTGAGTTGAATAGATCTGTTCTTGATCTTGTCTGTGTGCAAGTAAACTTCATATCTAAATTATGATCAAATCGAGGATAAGACCATGTAAACTTATCCACTGTTGTGGACTAGATTTGTGCAACTCCCTGTATGCTCCTTATATTTAAAAGAAAAAAAAAAAAAAGTTATAAAAAATGTAGACTCAATCAACTTTTAATGTGCCATATGAAGGTTTCCCATGCTTGTTGCAAAGCTTTCTTCTCTTTGAGTTATCCAGCTGATTGTTGACAGCTGAGTTATCATCACCTGCAGACAGAGTAAGTTCACTCAGTTCATGCGGCTGACTCCAGCATGGCAGGTCTAAGGTGGGAAAGGTCAAAGAAGGGTCACTTCTCTAACACTGTTGACTATTTGTATACAAGGCAGGAGAGATAAATAACCATAATGGGAGAACTTTGTAGGCAGTGATGTCGTTCTTTTGTGTAACTCCTGACAAGGTGTCTCTTTTCTATGCCTTTAAACTTTATTTCTTGTGATATAAAAAGTTTGCACACCGACATGTACTAGTTTAAAAAAAAAAAAAAAGGTTACTACCCTGAAAACAGAGTAATTTTGTTACTAGCAGCATCCTGTTTGAAAATAACCTTAAAACATTGATGTAAAATAATAGTTCTCGTTTGTTTTGATTGTATCACGACATTCAGATTCACAACAACTTGTTTGTTGTTTGAAAGTAGTGCCAGTACAAACTGTTCACAACAGGATAATTTGTTTCAAGACAGAGAAGTGTCAGTTAAACTCTCCAAACGTGATTTATCATCAACACTCAACACAAAAACGTTTCCAGCCACTGTCACTGCACTATGAGGAAAAAACTCAGATTAATCTAAAATACTGCGAAGCAATAAGGCCACCCAAGGCCTCAATGAAATGCACATCTTAGAAGACACATGTATCCATAGTCACGTCACGCAAACACAGGAGAGTTCGACTAATCCAGTGTGAAATCTTCTTGCACTGTCAAAGACTGGCATGAATCTGAAATGTAATCATGCGCTCCCTGCACTCATTCAGCTTGCGATTATTGGTTTGTTCTGAGCAGCAGAGCTGGAAGAGCGGCTTCATTTGCTTTTTGTACTGTTTGGATCAGACAACCAAACGTGCGTATGTGTGTGTGTGTGTTTACTCCTGTGCATGTGTTTGTGTTTTTGATGAGATGGGTGATGACAAGACAATGACATGGAAGAATTTGAAAAAGAAAAGCTGTGAACCCAGCTTAATGACAGCTCGGCACATGAGCAAAAAATATTTATTACGCTCCAATGAATGACGATCATTAAATCAGAGATACGTGTGATGCTAGTCTGAGCCAATGCAGGGTAATGTTGCTCATAAGACGGTTACTGTCATTAGATAATAACTACTTCCATCTCTGCATACGTTTATGTCACCAAATATACAAACACCTAAAATACCCTCACCTCCCTGTGGATGCTGGAAATATTGCTCGGATGGCATGAAAGACTGGGGCTGTGTCTCAAATCTCATACTTTCAGAAGTACACTTACATGAAATGAGTGCATACACTCTGCACTCACAAAAACAGTGCACAAAATCTTACAGGGTGGTGTTGTCCCAAATCAAACACTGCAGCTTAGCCCTTACCAGGAATTCTGATTGCATTTCAGAACTGTTCACAGATATACTACTATTATTCATTAAATGCAACAATCATTTGACCTGTTCCTGCCCCTTCTTCTACACAGCCAATATGGCAACCATTGGATGTGAAAAGTGTCTTTGGAACTTTGTTACTTTTGGGACCTGTTACCCTTCATTAGTCAAAGCTGACGTCAGCATCAAATCATTTCAGATAAAAACAGTTTTAGCTTTCAAATCAAATCACCTTACTTTCCTCAAACTATTCCTGGACATTGGTTTAATTCTCAGTTTGAGGGGCATTAGCAATGTCTACCAAGTTTCCAGAGCATGTGAGCAGGGCAGACTTTGAAAAGAGCATAGAGCAGGGCTACAGTTTGGCTCTGTCACTGCTCATATCACAAGTCTCAAGCATCCAAACCTAGTCCTGAATCAGCCTCAGTCGTACCAGAGCAGTTTCTCTTACTCTGGCATAGTGTCTTGTGTTATCGCTTGGCAATTATATATAGGGATCTGGTGAAAAGTTGGGGGATGCATTGACAGAAGGCAGAGGGGAAGGAGATGAATAAGGTATCGTAGCACACAAACATGAATGTAAAAAAAGTGCAGTACTAATGTGGGCAGAGGGGTTTGAAGACAAAGTCTCGCCACATCTGTTAGACATCAAAAGGGTCACCATGTATTTAGGGGAGAAACTGTACCTACTTTGGTAGAACCAGATTTAGTATTTCAATCAGAATTCTTTGTTGTACATTTTTAGATTTATTTAAATGCTTTTTCATCTGGAGGTTGCTATTCCAGCACAGCATTAAAATGCATCCTGATCACAAACTGTGTTTTATAGTAATAAAACACACTTTTTGGCCTTAAGATTTTTTTTAAAATGTTTGGCAAAGTCTAAATAGGTCCTTATAGCGCTCACTCTTAATGTGAACTTTTCTCCCTCCAGAGCACATAAAGGTAAATAAACACACTCACACGTGAACACACTAAACTTTAACTGCCTCTTCTCGACCTATTTCCTTTACCCAGCAACAACTTCCTTACTTTCACTTTGGAAAATACCAACTCGCTTTTTAAGTGCGGCAATCAAACAGTGGAGCCTGAAACACCTCTGAGCTGTGTGCAACAGAGGTTTACAGCTGCTGATTCGTGACACAACACTCCTAAGGTTTCAAGTTCACTGTCTGAGGAGCCCTTCTCTCACGTTTTTACCTTTTCGCCCTCCATAACTCTTCTTTTAAGCACCACATCTGCCACAAGCTGCCCTCTCCTTACTGCACTTATATAACTAATAACTGCTTCCATGTGAGACTGACAAAAAGATAAACGCTGATTTAGAGCCTGTTGTTTCCCAAACCTGTATTGCATTTGCTCTCCTGTGTGCTGTCCTGGGGCTAAAGTGTCATCCGTTGATTTCAAGACCTTTGAAATCTACGCCATCATCACTCACCCGCACACACACACACACACACACACACACACATCAAGCCTGTGCAGGGGAGTTAAAAGACTGAAGACTCTTAGAGTAAAACTATGAATGATCAATGCGTTTTACATTAACTTGTGTTTATTAGTTTCATTTAGTTTAGTGTTAAGCTCCTCTGTGCTCATGAGATGGATAGAAAACATAACCACACACACACACACCCAATGATGTAATCTACAGGATTTGGTCCAAATTTCAAGTCTCACCAAATCAGACAGAGCACTCACTGAAGGGGGGTCTAACATAGACAGATCAGGTCTGACGGCAGCCACTGACTGATTTCAATGACCCATCGACAGCACACTAAAACCAGACTGGCAGCTTTTAAATCAGCTACTCTTTGCTCACTGTTACTTCACTGCTCTGGGAAAGATTACTCCCCTTGAAGGCATTCTGAGTGAAAACATGACAGGGAGCTTTGCGTTGGTTGTACCATCAGACCCCAGGGAACCACAAACTGTGCCAAAAACAAGCTGTTGAAACAACTGAAAATAAGGAAAACATCTTTAAAACGCCACTTTTGTTATTCAGGCTCTTTCAGGAAGAAAACAAGGACAAAAGGAATTCAAAACAGGAGCCTGTTAGGCTACATGGTAATTATGATGCTTGAAAATGTGCATTGTCTTCTATTTGTCTCTATTCTACACTTTTTTTTTCTACACGTAAAAAGTCATCATGTTAGCTGCTCATGAATCAATCAACTTCTCTATGCATACATATCTTTTATGTTCTTATCATTTATAACTATACTTTGGCTTTTATGGATGAGTGATTAAAAAAAGCTGAAGTGTGTATGTGGTGTGTGTGTGTGTGTGTGTGTGTGTGTGTGTGTGTGTGTGTGTGTGTGTGTGTGTGTGTGTGTGTGTTTACCTGTGGCCTTCTCTGGATTGTTACACATGAAGCACAGCCAGCTTTCTTCCTCCTCACTGTAGCCAAACAGGTCAAAGAAACGAACTTCTTCCAGCTGAATCTGGAGACTGTCCAGGTCCTGCAGACATGAAAAGAGGAAAAAGAAAACAAGTCAGTTATCACATGGTCCTGAAACTTTCACGTTGTATTTTCTTTTCTTTGATAACACCATCTGTCCAGCTTTTTCACCTACAGCATTGTCTGAGATTAGAGAAAAAACGGGTGAGGATTTATTGTCAACAGCAAAATTCCTTGTAGCTTCCTCAGCTTCAGTGTCTTGCTAAAACTCATTTTAGCTCAGTGTCAGAATGTCATAGCTCACTGGGATACTTAATAGAACTAAACACTTAAGTGAATGAGAGCTATTAGGAAATAAATCATAGAATGTACACAATATGGACATAAGATCTTTGACATGTTTAATTTGTTTCTGGTATAGATTTTTCACCCATTCACACCAAATTCATAAACCACAAAAAAATAAAATTGGTCACTCAACTTGCAGCACTGTGTCGCACCTACTAAAGTTTTCTCTTTCAGTCTTGATTGTTGCTTGTGTTGCACATCACTTCGGACAAAAGCGTCTGCTAAATGAAATCGTAGAACTGTAAATAGAAATGTTAACTGCACTGACAGTTTACTCCCTTGTGTGTGTTTGGTGTTTTTGTTTATTTATGTGTGTGTGTGTGTGTGTGTGTAAGAGAGCGAGAGATGGAGACCTGTGTGTTTTCATGCTGTATTTTCCCAGTCAAACCAAATCTCTCTAAAATGAATTACCACTTTAAACATCCTGACCACCGACTGAGCAGAATACTGTGCTTCATCATTTCCCTGACCTCTGACCCTCCCTTCACATTTTCTGATGATACATTTAAGAACTAGAGGCACATTTCTCACTGAGTTAGACCTTCAGGAAACACCCAGAGGGGAAGGATTTGATAAGGTGAAGGAAAAACAGGTAGCCGTAACCACTGATCTGCTTGCGGCAGCGATATTAAAACACCCAGTCTCAACCTCAAAGGACGAGGGAGGACAGAAATGTGTTCGCGTGTCTGTTGTTGTTTAAAACTGAAACGCTTAGACCACAACACACTGATTCACACAGGCATAGTTGTTTCCACAGCACCATACATCAGAGCCTTGCTAGTGTTGTTACAACTGAAATAATTGAGGTCTGGGGTTTTGGCTACAGATACTGGAAAATCAGGACCATGTGTGGCCGAGAAAAGGTGCACCATCTGTGGGATTGCATGGGTATTAATGATCTGATACAATTCAGGGAGCTACATTTTTTTCAGGAGAGATGTTGTAGCAATGAGACAGTCACGTAGCAATGAATGCAGAGAAACCTGCAGCTTCAGTGCCAATGCTTGGCTCAAAAATTAGAGGACAAAAGATGAGATAATTTCACCACTCAACTATTATTCTAAGAGAGGTAAAAACTTAAATCAGGATAAATGTTTTGTTTTTTTTAAATTTGAAATTCTACCAAACCATTGAGTTTACCATCCCCGACTAATTCCATGAAAGGTATGTCCAAATCATTTCACTCTCAAATTAAGAAGTAAGAAACAGACATCAGCAAAGGATGAATGCAGAATGTAAGTCTGACTCAAAGTCACAATTGAGCAATAATACAGGAGAGAGAAAAAATCAGGGAACATGGGGCCATTTTTTTTCTTTTTTTCTTTATATTTAAGTCCTCTGCCAGGAATCCTCAAACTTTTTATTTATTTGTTTATTCAATTTATTTCATTTTTCTGTGCCAGGCTCCTCACCCTGTAGCACGCAGGCCAAAATGCACAAACTCACTGATTTCTATATGGTTTCACTAAGCTTTGGGAGTGTGTTGTGGCAAATTAGCAGCCAGGCAACAGAATGACGTGGGAAAATATGATCCTGTATTTGATCATTTAGGACAAGAGGTGGATTCAGTACGAAGATGAAGAAAGAATTACTAAACTATGTAAGCTATGATCAAGCTGTCCTCCTTTAACCCTGTCAATGTCCGCTCTGTCTTTCTTCACCCCGGCCTCCCTCTCTCTGTCTCTGTCTGTACATCACTGTTATGATATGATCAAGATGGAAGAATGAAACAACACATTGACATTGTTGGGACCATGTTCAATACAGTTAAAACTCGTTATTCTGTCGTTCACCTTTGACCTTGCCAAAATTGTGAACAACGAATTCAGATAAGGTCACATTGTTTCCTGTGTGTTACCACCATGTATCCTTTGTGTCAAAGATCTTTGGATATGAAAGAATGAAGTTGTTAAGAAATGTGATTGGGAAAGAACGGTAAAGCAAACAGGGGAGGTCTGATAGATGAAGACTTAAATTTGGTCTCTGTTGACATCACATACTGTAGAGAGGCAACTATTGTTATTTTTGTTTCTTTTTCCCCCTACTCACTTTTAGCCCTTTTCTTTATTACCTAATCTAATCAAAGTCTCAGATTGAATCTGTCTTTTAATATTCAGTTCTCCCTTTTTACTTCCACTTCAACAAACTCTGCTCTATCAGACTTATATCAACAGTCTTCTTCTGAATTCTGACTTTTTTCCATTTTATCCATGCTTTAACCCTATTAACCTTTTATTGTGACCACTTAATCTCTCCCAACCTTTTACTGTAGAAAATTACACAAAGTCTGAAGTTCTGACATCCTTCAATACCCTACATATTCTCTCACGCCAGTTTTGCATTATCTCCTTGCCATTAAACTACAAAACGGAGCTGTCAGAAGCTGAACATAAATCCTTTTTACAACCTTTAAGCCTAAAAAAGGCTTTAAGTCTTCCTTTAAATTTCCATGTCAGTACAACAAAAATTATGAATAGTCTTTATTTTCTCATATCTGTCCACGCTTTGCCCCATTTGGCATCTCTTACTTTCCACTACATGTGTTTCTGATTGGCTGACAGGGACAGGAGTGAAGCTGTAGGTCTAATGAGGAGGGGAGGAAAGCAAATAGGAAATGCAGAGCATATGGTTGGAGAGTGAGGCTGTGACCTTCTTCCTCCCACTCCTGTTAAACTTTTTTGGGGTCCTTTTAGTGCTCACTTCACTTTTGGAGTTTAGGATCTGTTGTCAACTTGTATTAAAGCTATTTTTTAACACGTATCCAGACTTTATGCTAAGCCAGAGTGGAGATGTGTCAAATCCAACCTGGGCGGACCAGATGCTCACGAAGGCAACACGAATATGCTTTGCATGCATTATGCACTTTCATCAGGGTAGGGGTCGACTATTTCAGTTATTTATACACTTTTCAATGCCATCAATGAGATAAGTTGGGATTATCACTGCAGAGTGTTTATGAAAGAATAATGGCAAACAGGTAGTCCTCATGTTTGGTCTGACAGCCAAAAGCACAATGTTGTTAAAAGGGTCATAAAACAACCCCAAGCATCAAAGCCTGTTGTAAATGTCTGTACGCCCAGAGATGGAGTATAAAAAAATCACTATTACTTTTTATTACATCCGAAACCTTGACAATGTGTAGGCAGTTGCTGGGAAGTAGGATATGCGTGTGAAGCAATCTGGCTTCTTGTTGGACAAAGAGGGGAAAAAAAAGTATTTTAAACGTCAAACTATTCCTGCAATCAGGTGGAGAGCAGCAGGATGTTTTATTAGCGACCAGGCAGGTAAATCAAAGATTTTATAGGTGACTGATGCAGTGAAGACTTCAAGTTTACAACCATTTTGGAGCAGCTCAGTCACACAGCATGAGTGTTTCTGCTCTGGGTGAATCACGTGTGTCTGTGTGTGTTTTGGGTATATCCAGGCTTCATATGGAAATCACAGTTGGTCAATCTTTTGGCCGCCATAACACACATTTAGAGAAAGACAAATACCAGCTGTATTTTCTTTCTGAGTCTAATTGTTTCCCTGTGACCACTTTGCTTGTCATATTATGAGGGGGCTGCATTAGGAGCATCGACCACATCCACGCACTGAAACAATCACACTTATTCACACAACCGCTCACACAAACACATGTAAACACACACACACAATGAAGATGAGGAGTCAGAGTGAGCAGAGGGGATGTATACAGAAGCGTCCATTTAGTGCATTCCAAACTCAAACAAAGTGGATGTTAAACTCTGACACTTTCCTAAACTTCACCTTTTATTTTTTTGACCCCTACCAATGACATCATTCCTTCATGTTGGAGACAGATAGCTTTCAGCAGGAAACACACACACACAAACACACACACACTGTGGTCCACTACCTTCCTGTGTGGGGTTGTTTGCTGCGTCATAGCCATGGGGAAGCTGTGAGCTCCTTTAAGCTGCGTCTTCTCCCAAAGAGAAACAAGTCTCTGGACACAGTCATCCCGGGTGCACAGAGGGACGCTGGACTTACTCTGGTCAAAGGAGAGAAAAACACTCTGAGCTTTAAATTAAAGTTTATTTTTGAAGAGGTACAGGCAAAAAGAGGAATGGAGGGTTGGAGAATACTCATATTTTAACCTTTTTGTTTTCACAAACGTAGTTCAACTGTAAAGCCCTTTACAGATCCCCAAATACACTGCCTGGCCAAAAAAAAGAGTCACCACCTGGATTTAACCAAGCTAATAGATACAAGACTCCTATTGGGTAATTACAGCTTCAGCAATTATCTTTCAGCTGGCAATATGTTATTTAACCCCAGCTGTTGCAATGAGTAACTTCTCATTTCTTAAACAACCATGGCAAACACACATCCTATGGTCATGGAAACGATGTTAGTCTGTTTAAGAAGGGTCAGATCATTTGCACGCATCAAGTAGAGAAAACATCTAAGGGGATTGCAGGAACTACTACAATAGGATTAAGAACTGTCCAATATATTATTAAAAATGGGAAGGATGGGGGGGAACCATTGTCTTCCAGGAAGAAATGTGGTCGGAAAAAATCCTGAATGACCGCGATTGGCAATCACTTAAACGTTTGGCCAAATCAGATCGAAGAAAACCAACAGTAGAACTCAGGGGATGTTTAATCGTGAAAGTAGGAGCATATCTATACGCACAGTGCGGAGTAAACTCAAGGGATTGCGACTGAACAGCTGTGTAACCTTAAGAAAACCACAAATCAGTGAGGCTAACCAGAAAAAAAGGCTTCGGTTCACTAGGGTGAATAAAGATTGGACTTTGGAGGGATGGAAGAAGGTCATGTGGTCTGATGAGTCCAGATTTACCCTGCTCCAAAGTGATGGGTGCATCAGGGTAAGTAGAGAGGCATGCACCCATCATGCCTTGTGACTACTGTACAAGCCTGTGGGGGCAGTGCTGTGATCTGGGGTTGCTTATCTAAGCTTATCTAAATAATGCCACAGTGAATGCGTGCTGTAATCAAAGCTAAAGGTGGTCTAACAAAATATTAGAGCGTGTGACCTTTCTTTTGGTGGCAACTTTTTTTAACTAGCCAGTGTATAAATAGGATACTAGACTCCATGATGTATTTGCTCACTTGATGGTTTTATTTCCTAATGACAAGAGCTATGTTTTCAGAATACAAGGCCAACTCAACATAAAAAAGATTAAAAAAAAGAATCCTGTCCTAGTTGGCAGAGGACCATCACCTGTAGATGTAGCAGCATGATGTGTATCCACAGATAAGGCTGTCGACTGGTCAGGTTGAAACAGGATTTGGTGTACAGACAGTAGTGGCCTTTGAGAGGACAGGAGAATGACAGCTTTGCCACGCATCCTCGATTTGAATCTGTAACGCAAACAAGGACACAAAAGCATGTAACAATGACAAAACCAATAATATCTAGCAGATGCTCAAAATTTGCACATCATACAATAAAATTCACAATAGAGATGAGTCAGTTGACTCATTTTCTGTCTCTCTCTCTTTGTCTTTGCACAGATGGGCTTGAGCAACCTTGGGAACATATTTACAGAATGATTCACAGCACGCAAGGACACTGAATGTTTGATTATAAGAACATGGCTTCTCCTCCCACTAACACCTCCCACTAACCACCCCCTGCTTTGGTCAATAAGAAGAAACCAGGAAGGGGCCTGCAGCTTCTGTACCTCCCAGTGTAGCCATCTGTGAGCTGTCAAATAGGTGATTAAGATGCAGTGGTGGGCCGTCAGGGCCACCAGGGCCTTCTCTGCTGGCACTGTCAGAATTTGAACTTTCTTTCCATGAGTGTCTGAGTTTGTCTGAATTGAATTTTTTTTCAGTTATTAGGGGTGAATGTTAGGGGTGAGCACTTGAGTTGCTTAAGCACTTGTTGAAGATCATTGCAGCTGTATTTGTTGTGTCGGCACCTCTGTGACAGCTGTGTGTGAGTTTGTGTGTGTTGTGTGTGTGTGTGTGTGTGTTTTGGGTTTAGTGCTGAAGGCCCTTATGAAACCCCATGTTATGCCACCATTAAGATGGAAAAAAGAAAATGTTTTTTACAAACATTTCTCTATTTCAAAGTTAAAAGTCTAAATTTATTTATTTATTCCACGTGAACCAACCAAAATAATAGCAAAAATCTGTTTTTTTACATCTTCTTTCAAACATCACTGTTTATTTCAGAACCGCAGTTTTTGAACAGATTTACCAAATTCTTTAAAGGGGTCTTGTTTGGAAATGTATAGCTAATTTAGCTGCTGCCTGGTGTTTCACATCTTTTCACTAAGGTAAGATAAACTATGTAAACTGGACAGACACGAGACTGGTTCACATACAGAACGGAACAAAATAATTCATAATAAAAGGAACAAAACTATTCACTTAAACTTCAACGTTTTCCCCTAGATATGTTTAAAAGATCTACCAACTATAACGGATGACTTCAGTTTGACTATCGTGGTGAATCTACTTTTGTTTGATGTGACTAATGTGGTTAAAGTGGTTAAAGTTAGTGTTATAATGACTGAGTCCATGACTCACACTGAAGTTCATCTGGATATCTAATTTTCAAACTTAACTGAAGACTCAGACTTGTACTTAGACTCTAGCATTAATTCAAAACTCTGTTCTTTCTTTGAATTGAGGTGAGGTGAAGTTTTCAATACACAGGCAGTATTTTTCATGATACTGTCATCAAGAGCTAAAATTGAAAGGTAGAGATTAACAAATTTTAACTACAAATGTGATAGTGTAATGACCATAAATGCTCAAAAGTAAGCACTTCTCTGGTATTCATTACTTCATTCAACCTCTACTGCGGGTGACTGGAGCCTTTCCCAGCTGTCTCAGGGTGAGAGGTGGGGTATGGCCCTGGAGTCAATCACAGGGGCTGACACACAGAGAGACAGACAACCTTTCACGTCCACTCTCATAACTACAGGCAATTTAGAACCACCAAGTATCCTGATGAGCATAATTTTGAACTGTCAGAGGAAACCGGAGTACCTGAAGGGAACATGCAAACTGCACACAGAAAGGCCCACCATGTCCGAACCTGGATTTAAACCAATGTTCTTCGGTAATAAGTAACTGAAAACCCAAAATCAAGAAGTGCCAGAATCTTATTTTGAGACCTTTGTCTATGTTCCAGGATCATCTAGGTCAAATATGATAAGTGAAGAACTAAAGATGTCGTATTTACACATTATTTTTTTAATTCACATTGTCATGCCGAAGCATTTTTCAAACAAGGGGATTTTGGTCCAGATGACTATATGGACCTGAGTTTGAGAGTGCTTGCCACCATCATCAGGTGGCCCAAAGGTAGGAAAAATGGCTGAACCTGGCCCCCAGCCTTTAATATTTAGTTAAGTGTAAGCCTAAGAGAAAGCCTGTTAGAAACATAACCCCCACCCCTGTCTTGTTCATGTGCTCCCAAACTGCAGGAGCCCAGGATCAAATAGTTAGATCGGTAAATGACACGCTCTCTTCCACTGAGCCACAGCCACACCACTACACTGCTACATGTGCATACGCTCTGCACTGCACTGTGTAATCCTCATCATCCCCAGAGATGAAGCGTCAGCAGCAGATGTGAGGGCAAGCCAAGACACGATGACATCATTCAGCTGAGACAACCTGTGACATCATATCCTAAATGCCTTGGGGTTGATTCTCATTTAGAGACCTAACACTGTGTGAGACGATGCAAAGCGCCAATTATAGAAAGAGAGATGAGTCTTGAACGTGTGTGTATTTACATTCTTTTTTAGATTTAATCAATGAACCAGAGGCCAAAGGAGCAGTTTGTTATTCTTCGGGTGTGTGTACCCTGTGACTCCTGGCTGGCTCTTAGTTAAAATGACAGCAAGGCCAAAGGAGGAGCAATAACATCCTCCCCTGTCCATCAAAATATCATCACCTCTGGTGTCATGTGTAAGCATGTGTAAGCCTGTGTATGTGTGTGTGTGTTGTTCGCCTGCTCTTACTTTGTTCAAATAATGAATTTGTGTCCCCAATGGTGCAGGTCACTGCTGCAGATGGCTCTAAACAGAAGAATAATGTTATCCTACTGCATATTTATGTTCATAGGTATGTGTGTGTTGAAAAGTGTGAAATTATGCGTTAGGTTTGTGCACGCGACCGTCTGCATATATGCAGCAGGCATGTAATGTCTCAGATTTCTTGTTGCGGTATTCAATATATATTTTTAGCTTTAAGTTCATACCTAAGCAGCAGTTTTTCACATGTATTCCGTGAAATTTTAAGTTTTTGTTTGTTCACTTGGGACTCCCCTGAGGAACTCTTCGTCCAAGTTGATTTCAGCTTCCCTGTTGACAAAGTAGAGCCTCTTTCCATCTTTGCTGATTCTAACAAGAAACTCATTCAATTTTCTTCTAACAGTCTCTCTAGTTACCATCAGTCTTCATATCTAGCAAAGTTTCCTCACAGAGGCTCTGGGCTGTATAATTTGTGCAGTTTTAGGGCTAAAATTGCTTAAATCTGTCTAACCAGAGAGAGGTTTTGACAGACTATGCTCTCCTACAGAAACAAATTCACGCTTCAAATGAAGCAAATCCAATCGATAAGTGAAAAATTAAAAAGAATCAGAAGAGATTAATATATTTTATATAAATATTAAATCCCTCAACGTGAATGAAACTAAAATTTTGAAGTAATGATTTCTAAAGTTTTAGAAAACAGATTAGATCAGTTCTAAAGAATAAAGTTTCAAATATCACTGTATTTCTCGCATGAACTTCTTGACCCCTTAGTTTGTGATTCATACACACTGCTCTAATATAGATACACGTGTGCACAATAACACAACTGCCCAACATTATTGTAACTCATGTATTTACTTTAGGCATACTATGTATGTGCACACAACAGTCATCTGGATCTACTTAGACCTTAGCTTGTTGTATCAATATAATATAACATAATGGCCCTGCCCACCTCAAAACAATCCTCTTCCACCATACATTGATTAATTTTTACATTAAAACAAATTAGTTCTATAACATTCGCCCCACAGAGTTTGGCATAAGTGCGTTCCTTCTCTCTGGATCAGATCATGTACTTGTGTCAGCAGTTGTAGAGCTGTAGATCTGGTTATACTCAAAACCCCATCATAACCCTAATACAGCAATTGATCATGCTAAACGCATGTCATGTGGAGCAGAAACAAGGAGATTTGTTGGAAATACAACATCTCTCATCTAATATTAGACAGAAGTAGACTCAGTGTTTTCCATCTGGCAGGAACAACAGATACTCCATCTTGAAACTACTGCGGTCGCTGACACTAACTTTCATTCCAAACATCAGGCACCAAGCAAAATGTACAAATGCACTATGACTGTTCTAAGCGTCACATACTGAAAAGCCACGAATGAAACCAGTTAATGATCTACAGAGGAGCAGTAATCGATCTCTCTTGGTTTAAAACAGACATTCCTTAACTTTCACTCATCCAGGATGAGAAAGACAAATTGATACTCTTGTGCCCTCTAAATGTGATTAAAGTCCCTGATTAGTGCATGGAATATCGAAATTAACTTCTCTTAGAGACATTTATCTCCGTCAGATCAGGGATGAAGGGACACTCATCAACCTGTTGTGTATTTGTATGCATGTGTGTGCATGAGATTGAAAATGAAACTTAGGAGGGAGTGAGGAAGCACACCGATACCACATCATCAATCACCCTCTGCCATGGCAGTAGACCTTCTTTCTTTGTGTATCTCCTTTGAATAATACTTTCATTATGGTATAAACTGAATAAATCCCAGCTGTTTTCAGTGTTTACATTACCTTCTATCGCACAGTGCTCTGGTATAGGGATCTGCTGCACCAAATCTTTACAGAACTCCTTAATGGTCTCCATATTGTCTCTTAAGTGGATGAACAGTCTGTCACTTTCTTCCTGCTCCTCCTTCTCAATGTCCTTTTCCTTGCTCTGACCTCTCTCTGTCTCTCTGACCCCTCCGTCCAGGAGAGCTGTAAAAGACGATGAACCGTCAACTGTTGGTTTCCTCTCAGTGGGCAAAGCTTCCAGTTTTTCAGAGTGACAGTTTGGCACTGTGTTGGAGAAGATGATGTCTGGGTTTTGATCGAAGCCGTCCCCATCATCCCCTGTATCTGAGTTATTGGAGCGTGAGCGCACAGCATGGAGAGCGAGACTCTTTGACCTGAGGGAGATGTTGGTTCAGTTACTCATTATTTAGTTTAATAATTTATTTTGCCATGCAGTCTGAGTTCAGATACTCACCTGTTGAATCTCATCTCGCGTCTCTCCTCCCTGACAGCTTGGCTCAGGCTGTAGCGTCTCTGGGGAGGCACGGGGTCTTCTTCCACCTTCTCCTCTCCTGTCTCCTCTTCCCCCAT
The DNA here is from genome assembly GCA_008086565.1 of Thalassoma bifasciatum. Taxonomy (NCBI): domain Eukaryota; kingdom Metazoa; phylum Chordata; class Actinopteri; order Labriformes; family Labridae; genus Thalassoma; species Thalassoma bifasciatum. The sequence goes on along the minus strand of RPOG01000049.1, from coordinate 771,022 downwards.
TTTGTCCTCCAAAGCCTGGATCTTCACCTGCAGACGCTGCTCTGACCTCCCTACTCCTCCTCCCTCTGGAAGAGATGCACAGGCTGACAGCTGGCACACCTCGTCCATCCTGTAGTACATAAACACAGACAATCACACAAAGTGATTCATGCAGACAAATATCATCCAGTCATCCTCACTTTTTCACCATCACTTGCCCTGTTCCTCTCAGCCTTGTGTACTTTCTTTAACTTATTTTGTTTGCCACAATCACTTCCTCCCCTCTCTCCTCTGCTTTGTTATTTCCTGTCTCTTACTTCTGTCCCCATCTCTTCTTTTTTATCTTTAACTCTAACTAATTATTCTCTCTTGCACCCTCCCACATCTCTCTATTTCTTTTGTACAAGCAGCTTTCATAACTTCATTACACAGTCCACTCATCTACTTAAAAAATGACTTTTGGCCTGGCTGATTTCTCTTCTTCCTCTTTCTTCACTCGCTTGTTCTTTGACCAGTGAACCACCCTGACTCTCTAGAACAATCTTTCCTTCAATCTTTCTTCCAGAAGACCCCAAGCAAAGCATTTGGAAGCCTCTGATGCTGCACACAATGTTCTCATTTAGAAGGGAGCAGTGTGTCATTCCCACACTGCAGCCAGATGTCAACTAATGGATATTAACATAAAAATAAAACCCACCAAACTTTTCAAAAGTAGAGCATACTTCACTTTCCGTGACTTTCTTTTAATATAAAATTAGAACATCACAAAGAGGACACATTTTTGTGGTCTGTTTAGCTGTTTTTTTTTGTACCTCCAAATTAGATAAACATGTGGGTTCAGACTCTTGGCTTCATGTTAGAAAACGCAAAAGTTTTAAAACTCTTGACTACCCTGTGACACAGAAAGAGGTCTGCATATCTCCAGGGCTGACAGCTAGTGTTTGTACATTGAATTAAATTGAAACTGATACTTCATTAGCACTTTTAAGTGCACAACATTTAGGAAATCACTTCATCACAACTGTGGCTTCATCCTATCAGATTGGAAGAAGCTTTTAAGGATGAGCTTTTGACCCCAAAGCTGTTAAAACAGTTGAGTCATTTTAATTGAAGACCATGAGAAATTAGTGAAGAAAATATTTAAGTAAGAAAAACAGACATTAAAAAAAACCTGTCATTAAAGCCATTCTCAAAAAAAAAAACATGCTCATTGTTACAAGTATCAGTTCACGAGACTCAAATCTTGCCTTCAAAATATTAAGATGTGCTTGATAAACAGTTTTTTATTATTCAACCCTCTGAGTCCCACCCTACTGGGGAGTGGGACAATGGGAGTTCATTGTTTTTGGTCTGCCCCTAGTTTCTGTCCCCTGTCTTATTTCAAGCTTTGTAACAAGTAGAGACAGATGCTCCAGGTGCCCCTTCATTAAACCACAGTTTCCCTGACAACAATGCAATGTGCACCAGTACAAAACTGTCAAAATTCAGTTTAGATCTCCTGTATGACAAGTTTCTCGAAAAAAAACTTTTCATGCGATTTGGTGCAATAACTAGTATTGATTTAAATGGCTGATGATTAAACATGGTGTCTTTGAATGAAAGACAATGGAAAAAAATGATAAACAGTATGAAGATTTTATGACTTTTGATTTTTGTTTGTTGATCCCAGGAGAGCTTGACATCTTAAAAACAAGCCCCTACTTAACAAGAGCTGGAAAGCAAAAAAGCAGGTATTCATCCTCGGAAATGTGTCTCCTCTAACCTGCAGTGAGTGTCTGTGCTTTCCTCCAGTCTCCTCCCCAGCAGTCGGGCTATAGCAGTGAAGGAGTTGCTCATCCTGTACAGGTCTTTGCTGCAGCCTCCCAGTGCAGATGGGTAACGGTCGGCAAGGGCGCGGATTTCCAGCAGCAGAGTGTGGTGAAAGCTGTGCTCCATGCTGCCCAGAAGGGACACAAGGTAGACCAGCACAGTGTGAGCATGAGCCTGAACAAAAGAAACCATGGAAAGAGAGAGAGAGGGAGAGACAGAGTTATAAAGTTTATGTGACTCATGATGGCCTAGTCATAAAACTACTCAAGAGAAACAAGAGTTTTTAAACTTACGAACACATTAACTCTTGTGTTTTCATTTATAAAGTTGTTGCTGTTCCTCTGTGTATATAGACCCATGTTGAGCAGAAGAATACCATGGAAGTGCTGTTTCTCTTCACTGCATGTGTTCTTGTGAATGATGATTAACCTTTATTTTACTGAACACACATTAGTTTTATACTTCAAAGAAGTTTGTGGGGGGTTATTGTAACTTCTATTGTTTCTTGGAGAGAAAAACAAAAGTAAACACTAACACATGCAGTTCAGTCTTCATAAAAGTAAAAACTACAAACCTGGACTTTACTTTCCCTTTGGGTTTTATGACACAAATAATTCATCCCTATAATTCTTAGCCTGCTTTTTGGAAGACTAAATCAAGATTAAACTCAACCTAAATGACTTAAAAATTACTTTAAGGCAGTATTTACTTTTGAGAAGTGTTGACTTGCAACAGTGCTAAAAATACAAAGAGTTGGTATTGTCCAACTCCAGTTTTCAGTAGCTTGTAGTCTGCGATTGCGCTGTAGTATCCATTTGAGCTATTATACCACAACAAAGAAAAAAAAAAGACTGTTTTGTGGCTCTTTTTGTGACATTAGCAGTGTTTTAGTGGGCATGTCTTCTGGTGGCAATGACACTGTCTAATCCTTGGGTTGATGCTTACTATAGAGACTAAGTCCCTGCTGCTGGTGAAAATACAAACACATGAACATAACATCAGGGGTATACACACATATGTACAGTTTGTGTAGAGTCTAAAATTAATTACTCTTCTTCAAATAGGAGGTGATTCTTTCAAATGTCTCTCTGGTACCCCTATACCAGCTTTGCATTATTCAAAGCTCAAAAAATCCCCAATTTTCCACATTGGTTGGTTTCAGATAAACCCTGCTTTGGCATCTACCTCAGATGCTTCAATTTAGCTACTGTCTCTTTAAGGATCCTTACTTTACAAACCCTCTCCCTCTGATTGGCCAACCCTTTCGAGGCCTTTTGGAGACCATGAGCAGACAAGTCATGAGCCAGTTAGCGGATCCTTATGTGAACTAATGTCAGCCTTGTGATAGTCATTTGAAGCACTCAATATCTGACATTTGTACAACAATTTGATAAATGGGGGCTTAAAAATTCACTCACATTTAGCATGGACATCCAGCATTGTTGCAAAATATCCATGTTGAAAATGTGAAAAAAAAGTATAATACCCCCTTTGACAATTGCAAGTACAGTTTGCAACAACCAGCTAGCAAGTTTTCAACTACTACACAACATCAAGGAAAAATGATAATTCAGCAAAAACAAGATGAAGTTGAACTTTAGATCAAGAGCCAGACATTATGTTACAGGGTCAGTTACCGTTAGACCATTTAATTTTTTGTTGCTTATGTACATGTGTAGTTTTGGTCAGCTGATCATAGCGACAACATAAGTTATTTACATGCATCTTTGGCAGAGAGACACTTAAGAGAAGTTTTTCTTAAGAAGTATCCATCAAATGCCGTTTTGGCTGTCAAAGACAAATGCAAGCACATAAAACAACTTGTTTTCTAAAGAAAATCTTTGAAGCTCAAGAATCCAGTTATTCATCTTCCTATTTCATAGGACAATGGAATAAATTTAAGAGGACCAAATGGTTCAACTGTGTGGCTTAAAGAGTTAGTTTTTTAAAATGTCCTGTTTTCAAAATTTAAGTTATTTCTCATCATTTATGATTCTTACATAAGATTCAACAAGTAGACATATTTATGTGTTGTTAACTACTAAAACACACAGTAGCATGATTTAGTACAGCTCTCAGCTGTGTTTAAGGGCCGTCAAAGCCAATGAAACCCTCATCTGAGAAGAAGAATAAGAACAGGACTTAAAAAAAAAACTCCAGGCTTGTAAAACCTTACACTTCTTGGACTGAAAGAAGACCAAAAAACCTCCCCTGACTCTGAAAGAATGTGGCTGATTGATGGGAGGACAGGGAAGACAGATGAAGCCAGCCTGTGCTTCCAACATTTCAGCACACCTTGTAACCAGGACAAAGGAATGTAGTTACTGCAGTTTGGGCATGTTTCACAGGTTAATTTGCTTGTGTATTTGGTGAATCATATATCATTGCTGAAACTACCGAAAAAGGTAGGACTTGACTTTATGAAGAAAACGCATTCGAGGCAGGTATTCGGGAGCTTCTGAGGTCTAACACAGAAACAGAAGTCAAGTTAACCTTTGGCGCAGCCAGGCAGGCACAATTACCTCACAAGGATGAGTACAAGGAGTTGAACAATATTGTTTTTCAGAGCTAATACCAATTATTTTTTGTCTATCAAAACAAAAACTGACATTTTGAACCAATATACATTCACAGAAAAAAAATCCCTTTCAGTCAGAATGATGAATTTTGAACACCAGGCTGTGTTTAAGCCTTTGTAGCAAATGTCAAAGCCTACCAAGTCATAAAAACCAAAGTTTGTGTTTAATTGTGCAGAGAAAGAAACATTCAGTTTTGAAATGGGGCCATGAATAGATCTCTGGTGTGCAGCCCTTAAAAGTAGGACAATAAGCAGGATCACTGAAAATAGAAAGTTGATGGAAGACAGAAGTTGGTTTTGTTTTTACTTACATTTTCAATGAACTCAAAAAAAATAGCAGAATAACTGCAAAAGCTCCAAAAGGCAGATTTGGCAATAAAAGACATAACTTGGCTCAGTTATTTCCTCCATTCGTTTGTCATAATAATTAAAACTTTGGGAGTCAGTCTCCTCCGGCAGGACCACATTTGTGTTTGAGAGATATCTGTTGAAAACTTTAATTTGAAATTGAATGACTCAGTTCCAAGTAAGAGAAATGAAAGAGGAAACACTTCATCACTTCAGTAACAGGCCAGATCTTTCCACTGTTCACTAACCTGTTGGGTATTTTTTTCCTCTTTTCTTTCAATGTTTGCACGATCTCTTAGTTTCCCCTGATTGCAGATCAGATTTCTCTCTGCTTCCCTTGGAGCTGTCATCTGGCAAACTGTTCTCTCCCTAACAAGCCTCACGTAGAAATGGCTGTGTTTGTTAATGTGAGAGTGCTCTTGCTCAGGATATATTAATTGTTTGTGACAACAAGTATATACAGCCGTACACATACTGCGAGGGAGATTTCCAGTCTGATATCTTAACTGATGTAATGTGCGCCGTATAATATCTCAGAGTACCTCCAGCTCTCTCATCAAAACTTGATGTTTGGAGTTAACTGGATGATTGGATTTTCTGTTCCATCTCACTGAATTTTGTTTTTTCTTAAATCTAGCTGTTGTAAAACTTCATCTTTTTTACCCTACCAAGAAGTATATACATTTTAACTCCATCTTAGTGATGAAAATATAGTGTTCCTGGAGTTACGATGCATGTATTTATGTTAGGGTATCGTGTTCTGCGTCTTCCGCCAGCTACTCCCAACCTAGTTATGCTCTGAAACAAAGAAAAGTTAACTTTGGACCCTTTTTCTAACTTTCAATAGTTTTATGAGATTTGAGTTATTCTCAAGTTGTTAGTTTGACATTTTTGTAGCCCTTAGAAAAGCAAAAACTGTCCAATATTTTGTGAAATAATAATCTAGACCTATCTTATAACCCTTTGAGGGGTAACCAAGCCTGGTTTGAGAAGCTGTGCTTTGAATGTAGTTCAAAATGTCACATATTATTACTGTTTTTCCTCTAAATGGATCCTTTCTAATTACTTTAACTACTTTCCAGTAATACAAGTTGATAGTTTGTTTACTGAAACTACTACAGAGCTGATTTTGATGAACATTTTGAGGATGAACGATAATGAACTGAGAGACTTGGTATGGTTTATCTGAAGTATTTTCCTCCTTCTAATCAACACGGCAATACAAAAAACTGGTTAAGGCTAACCAAAATAGAGCAAAGCAAGACCACAAGTAAACTTTACATGGCGAGAGAGCTTCATCAGCGCGTTTCTGAAACAGCAGTAACACCAAATAAAACATATCTTTGCTCAAAGCTTGAATTTATTACAGAACTGGTGGATTAAGCTGCATTACAGCACATTGCTCTGGGGTTTGTTCCTCTTGATGCACTTTGATAAAAGATGTGATATAAAGTGATCCATCAGGCTTTAAGTCCAGAAACACAATATGGAATAATTCCCTTCAGGGGGTAAAGGAGCCAGAGTGAGAGTTTTGCAATCCTGCTACAATCAAGCACAAATGGATTCAAGTTTTTTTGTGTGTGTGTGTGTGTGTGTGTGTGTGTGTGTGTGTGTGTGTATGTGTGTGTTTGTGAGTAGGGTACAAGCATGAAACCCACAGGAGGTACTCTCCACTGCCATCACCAGGAGGCCTCTGTGGAGGCATTTCCCAGAAAAACATGGGTTATTTTCCAAATAGTTCCAATGTGAAGAAAGACAGGACACTGAGGTCTGAAGAGCTCTGTGTGTGTGCGCGCGCACGTGTGTGTGTATTTGCATCTTCTCTGGAGCTGGGTTGGCAGGTTCTTTTACATAAAGATCGAGGCTTTTGGAAGAGAGGTCGCCCTGAAGCAGTTAAATAGCTTTATTATTGTTTCCAGGACCATCATCTTGTGTTTGTCTATGTGTGTGTTAATCTCTGCATGTGTATGAGTAGCGAAGGGGCATGCGGCATTTAAAGACAGTCATGTAATATTTCCTTCTTTCCTAATTCCACTAAATTGTGGTTAAACCCCCTTAAATGGACCCAGAGGAGAGGCGAGAGTGGGCGCTCACCCTGTCCAACTGTCACCTTCATCACTCTGCACACATACATAATAAACTGTAATGTGTGACTTCATCATTACTCAGTGATGTGTGGGCGATCCCCTATTGCCAAACAATTTGATAAAATTATCTCATGCCAAATCCTCATTTGTCTGGCCAGCTTTACATGTGACCCTGGCACCTTGTATTCTTAGCGCTGGCTGCTGCCTGGCACAAATGTTAAAAAAATTTACCTTATTTTGACACGCCCTTCAATAATCGGCACCTTAGTTTGACGAAGAAGTGTTAAGTGTTTCCCCCATATGGCAGCTTATTTTCAAAAGATGAAGATCACTGTTTAAATCCAGTATGTGACCTGCAAAACCTGTTTCTACAGATTCAGTCTGAAAATATTTCCCATGTTCATACATAAAACAGAGTTTCATAAAAGTTAGTGGAGTGCTTAACACATAGGCTAGCCAAAAAAAGTTGTGTTTGAATTCAGCCTTCCACAAACTCATATCAGTAAAGCCAGCAGTGCTCCATGAATAGACAACAACTCAGCATTGAACTGTTACAACACCAGATTTCAGATATTTAGGTATTCATAAAATGGAGAGCACAATATTTTTGTTCTTAAAAGAATATATACTTGCATGATCCGTGGATCTTAGTATTTAAGCCTGCAGTGCTGTTGGATGTAAATGTGTTTATAGATCTGGCCATCAGGCCACAAAGTCACATAACGTGCAAACTTTTCATCTAAATTTAGTTCTTACAGGGTTAGACTAGAAGCTCTCTTGCACAAGTGACGATCACATGAGTATTTATTCTTCTAAATCACATCAGGGATGTCAAAATGATCTTTTTAAACTGTATTTTCTTTACATCATTTGCTTGAGGCAAACAAAGCTACCTTTCAGCTTCACTATATGGCATCAGGTTTAAAAGGATAGCAATTTGTGTTTGCCCTATTTTTGTGGGAAGACAGAACTCTCTGATAAGTGTTTGTTTAGGACAGACACTCTGATTAAACACTGATGTAAGTGTGTGACAACAGCAAAAAGCTTGGATCGATCTGTTCTGTCCGGTACTTAAGTGTGTGTTTAAAACTTGGCAGGAAAACAGAGAACAAGTCATGTGGCAGTAAAGTGGATTCCTTTCCTCATTAAAATAATCACTCCTTCCTGTTTCAGTGTGTGTGACTTTTGTAAAGACATGAGAGAGAGCACTCACTACGAGGAAGACTCCAGATCCGATTACAGTTTTATTTCCACGATATTGTAACTCAAATGGCAGATGTCAGTGGATGTCTGTATTTTCCACTATGTGCCAGTCGTAAAAATATGTACAGCACACACTGTACAAGATGTTAGAAAAAAGCAGATTTTATAATCTGACTTTGAATTATCTATTTGAAAATGCATTTTTCTTCTAAATGGAGGTAAGTTTATTCGTGAAAACATATCCCATTGCTGACTTTTAATGTTATCATGCTGTCTTTTCTCTCTCTCAATGGAATAATAATAACACAATAAATACCTTCAGAAAGGGGGAATACTTCCCCTCTACTACCTCCCTATTTTTTTCACACTGGTGTTTTAGAAAACCCAGCTTTTGTCTGAAGTGCTTTGATTTAGTTACTGTTTCATAAAGGCTTCCTGCTCCACAAAACCTTAACCTCTGATTGGCCAGCCACCTAAATGTCTATCACAGGGCAGTGCGATGGGCTGACCTTGGTGTTTGAGGCCCACCCCTCTGACATGTCACGGACTAGATCTTAATGGGAAGATCTCATCATTTCGGCAAGTCATGTGAACATCTTGCACAGTTCCAATGCTGTTTTTGAAACAGTACATTTCAAGCAGTTTACAGAAAGATTCTGCTTAAAGTATGGAAAAGCATTATAACCCCTCTTTAAATCATGATGAAATGTACGCTTCCATTTTCCGCATCGACTCCAAAGAACAGATGGATCCCTTTTTTTACCTAAGTGTGTGTGTATTTGTGCTTGTATGTGCCCTTGTACCTCACTTATGATACCCACGGCACCATGGATTTTAGCCACGTGACCCAGCAGAGCAGGACATTGCTGTCCAACAATCCTCAGAGTTGGCAAAAAGCTGACCAGTGAGGAAGGGCTGGCCTGTGACACATCCACCAGTGCACCCAGCAGGGCCTCAGTCAGGGATTGGTCTCCTAGGTGGCCGATTAATGTAGGCACTTGAGGGCTCAACATCTGTAGGAGTAGGAGGAAACACAGATAGAGAGCATTGTTCATTATTTTGGATTAAAGTAGAAACCCTGTCAGCACTAGGTAACAACCACCCGCAGAGTGAGGCTTGATGTGTCTTAAATGAAGTGCTGGAGGGGAGAGAAGTGACCTTGGACTGGGATGAAGGGACTGGTGACTAATAACACACAAAAGCTTAACAGTAGGACTGTGTGGACAAGCTGAGTGACTGAACACTTCCTCCTCATTATCCAGGCTGCACGAGACTGGATCTGACTAACAATGCCAAATATTTCCATCACTTGTGTTGCCACTTAATGAGTCTGAATAATTACAATCATTTAAAGTTATGAAATAACAAATGCTCATGTTTTCACCATTTGTGATCTTTTTCTTCAACACTGAGTCACTTCCAGTAAGATTTGTGAAAACGTTTTTTTTTGGTAACTGTTATGAGTGTGCACAATCACAATAGAACTATTTTATGCATCTATGCAGGGGGTGGAGATCAGAATGACTCCAGATGGCTGCTTTCTTCTCCCCAGTGCTTCACATGTGAGTGAGTCGACCCATGTTTAGCCCCATGTGCTCTGTTTTAAACATCAGGAGCTCTGCTCCAGAGGCATATGACGGATTAAGGGAATTCCAACTGAGTAATGTTTACTCCACATTCCCTGCTCCATTTCCTCACTTTTAACTAGGGATGCACCGAAATGGAAATCCATGACTGAAACCGAAAACCAAAGTGAAAACACCAAGGCCGCAAACCAAAACACTGAAAGGAATTACTATGCCGATCATCAGATTAGAACCATTCCATGGTTTACAGGGACGCAGTGTTTCCCGTACCTTTACGGTGCCAGATCACAGTATAAAACTGATTGAAATATGAAACAATCATAGATACAGACGGAATTTTCTTTCACAGGTTCCAGCAAACAACACACACACACACACACACAGACCAGTACGCACTGTATATCAGAGAGTGAAACATTGATGTAAACACTCACAAGTGGATGCTGCTCAGCAACCATCTGAATGAGTCTTATCAGGTGTTGTTGCTCAGGGGACTCCAGCTGTGACATCATACCAGTAAGGTTGCCCAGGTGACTGTGGATAGTATCTGGCTGTCTGGGGTAAACTGAGGGCAGCACTCGTAACAGCATGTGATTACCTGTGGGAGACAGAGAGAGAGAGAGAAAGACAGAGAGGTCTTTGAAGGCGCTTTACTTAAACTCAGAAGTTAGCAAAGACAAGTTTTTCACTGCACACAACTTGAAATACATTATACGGCCAATTCAGAGACTAAAAGAACACAAAGAAAAAAAGGCATAAGACACTCAATTCATCCAGTTAATAGAAACATTGACTACCTATGTGCACATTTAGCTGTTTCCTGAAATAATCTGCCTTCACTGATATATAACTTTATTCACTCTATCACCTCAGGGGTCTCGGGGCCATGAAATGTGGAAAACAGATCAAACATTTTCTGTTTTCATAGATTTGGATAAAGCTTAACCCAAAATTTTTGTTCCCTTATTTACAATCATGATTAAAATATGCAAACGTCGATAGTCCTTAATTTTGGACAGTATTTTGCAACCCCCACTCTGGGAAACATTGCCTGACAGTCAATCAGGAGCATAAGTTTGGTAAAGCATATCTCCTCTCTGTATAATACTAACCACAACAGCACAACAATTTAAAACCAAGAAAAATCTTTTTTTTTTTCTGTTGGAAGACTGGAAGGGTTATTTGATATAGTAGGGAAGACCTAGGTATTTCAAACATGTATATACAGTCAGACCACATTGTTGTCTTGCTGTGGTTTTCTTATTGCTAAAGCGCCAACAGATTCAAAGTTGAACAAATACAAAGTTTAAAGACCATCTTTTTCTTTCTGATAAATGTGGAAACCACCAAGACATAAAAAAGCATGACTTTAAGAGGGGAAATCCAGAGTAGGAATGGATGGTGCTGCGAAAACAAACTCTTGCAAATCTAACTAAGATGGAACAACTATTTGTTGGTGCCAGAATAAGAAAAAAAAAGACCCAAGCTGTGTTGAAAATTTACTCTCTTGAAGCTATATGTGTAACTCTACATACATAGCATCCATATTTGGTTTTATTTACCCCCAAATCACACACACCCACCCCCAATAATACAACACCTGTTGGTAAAATCAATTTCTCCATTTGGTGTCAACATCCCTACACTTGTGTTGAAACATGTACAAAGGAAGTCAAAGGGGCATCTGTGAATCAGCATCCAACAAAACTCTCAATCTTACACAACAGCCTCAGACCTGCGTGTGAAGCATCTTTTGGTGATTCACATTTCTGAACGATGACTCTTGTTCTCAAATGTTAGGCTGATAATTGCTGACCTTTTAAGAAGCAAAACAATGGTTTAGTTCTTTGACAAACCAAACACAAAAAACCCACATGGTAATTTATGTATCCAAAGAACCCACACACCCAGTAGTGATTGATGCAGGGTCAACACAAAAAACAGAAATAAAAAGACACAAAAAACAGAAATAAAAAGAAAAAAAAGAAAAAGCTAATCAGAAAGTAACAAAGCTACTCGCTGCACAGCTCCCTCTGCTTTCAAGGTGTGTGAAGAAAAGTAGACATGACAGGTCAAAAATAACAATTTCAGCTGCTGCAATTAACAAGAAAACATTTCTTAGTGACAGAACTTTATGCAAAGATGTAGATAATGTGATCCCCTGCTCATTCAGACCAATACACCTCAGTTTGAAGTCAAATTTTCAATCCTCATTAAGTATTTTTCCAAAAGTCCACCATTAAAGAAATACCCCAGGCGTTTGATTAGGTGACAAACACTATTTTCATTTCAACCTCTACTTCAGTTCATGTAAATTTCCAACACCGGAAGTTGGCGCTTGATCAATTTTAAGCATTTTAAATCCTGTTAATCCTAACCCTTTAATCTATTTATTCATAAAGCAAAGCTTAGAGAAAATAAATGAACTCTGTAGATATTCAGTCATAACTCAAAGTACTTGATAAATCAAATTACCAAAAGTAAAGATGAGGAACTTGAGATCAGAGTTGGGCATTTAGGCCATATAAAGCAGGTTCAGGCATAAGCAAAGGGATCAGCAAAGTTGTGGATAAGAATTCCATGTTATAAGTGCAAATACTGTACAATCAGTCTGGACCAAGGTGGTTGACAATCAGTTGTCAGCATCATTATTTAATTTAAAATATCACATCAATACATTAGAGCATTTCTAATCCCACCAATATGTTGTACTTCTGCAAACAGCAATAGCCAAAATCGAATGATATTTCAATATATTTTTCTGTTCAAAATGCATATACTGGTACATATACTTGAACTCAACAATGGAAAGAACTGACTGTCCTGTACACTCTGTGCAAAGAAGAGGGCAAGAAAAGGGTCATCAGCTGTCCCCTCTTCCCTCAAATCATAGCATATACTATATAACATCACAGAGGTACGCCCATCTCTACACTGAACCACACAAATCATCATGAGATAAGTCAGATAGTCCACGCACAGACGACAAGAGCAAATACCCTTAATAAAGCTGAGGTTTTAGTTTTTGAGCTCTACTCAAAACAAGGCAAGGTAAGTTTATTGCTGATGTACTGCTTTATACTCAGATTACTTTTGTACTGATGGTTTATTTTGTGTGTGTGTGTGTGTGTGTGTAGGTGTGCAGTGACCTAAATGACCTAAATGCCTTCATTCCAGCAAACGCCCAACTTGTCCTGATAATAAAATCTTGGTGTGGTATCCTTTAACAAACTCTGTTGTTTTCACACACAAAGGGGACATTTTCAAAGGTTTCGCTCATCTGTTTTTCCAAACTGACCCATCAAACCTATTGTTACTTTCTGTGAAGAGGCAGGCTGCAGAGAACAGGGAGGTAAATCACATTTACAAAAGGAACAATAATGTTGTTTGGCCGTTGTCGCTATTATAGAAATCTATCATATCAATATCCATCAATTACACCTTTTCCTGTTTTGGGTTGCAGGGGGATGGATCTTATCCCAACTATCATTGGGCACAAGTTGGGGTACTTCCTGGACGGGTCACCAGTTAAATGTTAAAAATAAAAAAATAAAACAAATATGTATGCTATTGACACGATGTAGGTAAGGTTATGTTGGTCATCACATAACTAACAAGAATACGGAATGAAAACAGACTCTGGATAAAAAAATCATGTGAGCACACGTTTTGTCTGAACTAACCTTCAGACCAACTAACACTGGTGAGTAGCGTAGCTGAACATTACACAGCTTGCCAGTTTTGCTCATGTATTTGCAGAAAAAATCAACTAACGAATGATTCATTTTTCGCCTTTTACATGAACTAACATATGAATATGTCAACGATTATTGACTGCAGCTCTGACTTGGACAAAGACAGGAACATTCCATCCATATGTATGATGTGCATGACATGCCAAAATAAACTCTTAAATACAGAACTCTTATGCAAGGGGGGTTGTTGTACGGGACAAAAATGCAGAGCTCAGCACAAGCGGTATCCAGAGGGATGCTGCATAGCTTTACGACTTAACCGTGTTCTTCTGCAGCTTACAGCTATCATTTTGTATATTTGCAGTGCTCCTCGGAAGCCATACATTGTACAGCAACAATAACCTCAGGTAGATGAGGGCGGGGAGAAGCTGTCAGAACCAAAAGTAGAAAGCTCAACTACCAGAGAGCCTATTTTGCCCAAATTCTAGGCTTTGTTGCATCAGCTGTTCCTCCTAATGCATTATAAATAATTTCAAGTATTTAGGACCATATGGAGTCTGACTGCCTGGCTCCCTGGAAGTGCAAAGACAGAATGTAACTGTTTTCATCACTTGCACACAAGACTCAAAGTGTTTCATGCGTAAAAAACATTTCATACCTAAATCATAAAGCGTATACACCATAACAGCTGGCCAGATGTGCACCAGTGGAATTTATAGCTCTGACTCCATTTACACATGTACCGTCTCTCCTGCAGAGTCTAAACTTAAAGACCGGTCTGTCCTTTCACCCAAATAACTTCATCCACTCACACTAGCTGCATTTGCAAAACGTGACGACCACTCTGTCCTATACTTTCTTTTTTGTGTTGAATCCAATTTTCCACATCATAATGGGATTTAAACAGACAGTCCACTGCTAAGAATTGACAGGCTACATCTGCATTTTTCATATCATGTGGCACTGCCTTTGTGTAAAGTCAACTCAATAACCTAAACCCAAAAGAAAGAGTTCTCCTTACTGAAATCAAACTAGTCTTATAAAGCAAGCTATCTTTGATGGATTGTTTCAGCAGGGGTCTTATCCTCTGCATAAGTGCTTCACTTATGTTTTGCTGTGCCATTCTGCATTGCCTATATCTCTTTTTTTAAAGTGACTAAGGAGAATCTGTTTGAAGTGGATTGCAACAACTCCCTTTGACCAGAAGACCAGCAAAAAGTCTTGTGATTTACTTGTTTTGAAAGTGAAAGTGAATTTTTTCTTTTCTCGTTCAAGTAACTTTTTACCAGACGTACCATAGTTTAGTAGTCAGCAACTTTTAGCACAGGTCACAGCCCTGTGCTGCGACATATTGGTACCATGTAATATAAATGCATCCTGGTTATGTCCTACCAGTGCTCATCTGCCAACTCACTCTTCATTTTGTGGATACACTCTCAGGTTTGAACTGACCACTGCAGTAAAACTGCTACACATGGGTTGGAATGAAAATTTCAACAGACAGCTTTTCTTGTGTTTTAGCCTCTAGTATTGTGCTCTATCACTCTCGTGTCTAGCTATCTTCTACTCTTCTGTCTTTTTTCTGTCCGACAGTCTACCCTATACCATTGCAACTAAATAAATCACTGAAATTGTTTTCAGTGGGCCATAACTCATGATCTCGTTGTAAATCGGTATTTATGATCAGGCAATATCTAGATGTGGGACTTTTTTAAGGTCCCTTTAAATGCTGTCATTTTCCAGAAGACAACAGTTTGCCTCTTACAATTTTGCTTTTCAGCTTATTGTACAGATATAAGCTTCTTGATATCATAATGAAAACTTTGGAAACTGTGTCTCTGGACTTAATCTGTGCCACTAGCCATCAATCAGTTTCCTCTTTGTGTGAGCATTTTTCTTTCCCCCCTGTCCTTTTTTGACTTTGTGTTGCAATGTGAAGTTCCTCCTGCAGAGCTGATAAAACAACTCACAGTGCTCAGCTTGAAGTAAAAACATCTGATGTATTGTTCTCTGTTCATAAAACTAGCCGAATGTCTGCGATGACTAATAAGAAGTGTGAAGTTTGAAGTCTTTCAGGGTAACTATACATTTGATCATCCCCCAAACAAATCTGCATTCACATTAGCCACATACAAACATGAGATACAGACATGCAGACAGACTGGAGTGATTTATTTTCCTCTCCATGAAGCAAACACGCATGGTGTGATTCCAGCTGGCTGAACTCCAACCTCAGGTGAGAGAAAATGTGGAAACATTTACTCTGCAAGCATGCAAACAGAAACTGTGCACCTTCCCATGTGCATATGAGAAGTGTAAGTACAGCTCTCCACACAACTCTGTTCAAATACATTTTCAAGACTAATGAATGGCATTTACTTAACTGGTCATAATGTCCTGTCCCTATTTAACCATAACAATGCATTGAACGTAAACAAAATTGTACTAAAGCTGTAAGTTGGAAGTCAGTATGTTACTCACATCATTTATGTATTCAGGAAAAGTTGTTTTCCTAAGATATTAGTCACACACTTTGTGCCAAATTCCAGGAACATGAGGCCAGTCTTTTCTGATCATAAATGTGGAATCAATAGAAAGATTAAGGTCAAAGCTTTCATCAAGCTTTCACTGCTTTTTACTGTGTTTCCAGTTACAAGACACGCGGGTGTCCTTCGATGCCCTACATCTACTGTTTTCTGAGCTTAAAAAAGTCCTAAGAAGATCACAGCTGAATGTTGCTGTATTGTTCTTTAATATAAATCTGATTGATACCAGAGTTGGACAGGCACGCATTGATAATATAAACTTGCACTTGCATGAGATGAAACGGTGGGAACAGTTTTCTTTCCTTTTCTTTTCTCTTAACGCAAACTACAGCATATGTAGCCATTGTTCTCTCAATTCTTGTCTGATTCTTGTTTTTACCCCTTCATGATTTATACTTTACTTAGTTGTCACTTTGACTGCTGCTTTTCTGTCCATGAAGTACTTTGATGTATGATGATCTCTATGCCCTAACAAAAACTGTTAGCCTGAAAGTTGTATCCTCATTTTTTCTACTTAATGTATAATTTCACCTGTAATTTTCCCCCCTTGGATGAACCCCTAGAAACTCTGAGGTTAAAGTTAAGGCTAGGCATTAAATCCCGCATAAGATTAAATCATGACATGAATATTCTAATTTCACACAGTGCAATGTTTCTCTGACTTGAAATGTGTTAGAATATCAGACACATTGTCTCTTTTGTTTCAAATTTTCAGCCACTTAATGCACTACACCAGTGTTACTCAACCCAGCTCAACGAAGGAGCCAAATTGCTAAAGGGGGAAACATCTAAGTGGTGAAAAGTGGTGAAAAGTGGTGAAAACAGCAAGAAGTAGCAATAAAAGTAAGTTTAAGGTGGTAAAAATTGGCAAGAAAATTGGAAGAAAACTTAGGAAATAATTAGATAGGACCAAAAAAGGTCCATAAGTGGCAAAACAGAATGAAATTTGACTAAAATGGGCAAAACGTGGTCACAAGTAGTAAAAAAAAAGTTCATGGGTTGTTGCCATGCTGTAATTAATGTCACTGAGAATGTGTCCTTTCAACAACACATAAGACAAAGAAGCTAAAATAACCACACAATAAATCATAGTCGCACTACCGGGAGAAATAATCACAGTTAGATTATTTTTGTTAATCATTCTGCTCTAGTTGAAGTCAGAAGTCCGAAAGTAAAACAGGAAGGAACACATTTTTAAAAAGGTAACAGTCAGTTGATGATTCTACAGGCTTTTTTTTATTACTCCAAACAAATAGTAGCAGCTTTTGGACCAGACAAACACCTCTTCCTAACTCTTTGAAACATTTCTCTGAGACAAAGCCCACACAGAACAGCTTCAACTGGACAACCTGCCACTCCTCTGTCTCTCACTAAATCAATCTGGATAAAAAAGGGGTTTCTCCTGAGACAGCAAATGGACAAGTGTTTATTTTAGTCAGGAAAACATACGAAACAATGAGAACGAGACAGGAGCGGGCAGAAAGATGGAGGGAGGGGAATGCAATGAAAGTGGGAGAGAGGGGAAATCCTGAAATCTCATGAGGAAGCGATTATTTCCACACACTCCAAAACACTTACACAAACACACACACCAGAATGTATACAAAGCATACATAAAAAGCTGAGGCAGATTATAAACAAAATACACACAAACATACACACACACACACACACACACACACAGTGAAGTTGGCAAAAAAAAATAAATAAACAAACAAACAGAGCAAAGAGGGAGAACAATAAACCATTCAGAAACGCCTCATGTCTGGGTTCCATTCAAACTTCCCCCAACGCACACATACACACACACACACACACACACACACACACACACACACACACACACACACACACACACACATACACACTCACTCTGTCTCTGTATGGGGGCAAAAATCAGAAAAGTTTATGTACCCTGCTTCCTCCTCCTACTCCCCTTTTCCAATACCCCTCCCCCTTTTCTCTCTCTTTCCTTCTCTATGTGAGTCGCAGGAGCTGCAGTTATATCTGATTACGACATGCAAGCTACCTCCAACGACGCATTACTCACCACCTCGCTCACACACACGCTGCTTCTACATCTCTGGTCTTATGAGAGCCGCATGTTTCACAAGGATGAAAATTTTACAAAAATTTTTTTGTTGCATATGTACACTTTTCCCCACACTATTTCCCATGTGGCTTAATCTTTAACTTAAGTGTAGTAAGAAGGTGAAAGTTAAGGGTTCAAAAGGGGCATATGTTTCCTGTTGGTGTTTGTACAAGGATTAGTATTGAGTATTCAGGATTATTCCAATTTATAACATAGCTCCATGTCGTGCAGAGCGATGTCTTATGGGGATAATATTGTACAAAGCATAATAAATATTAAGATCTGGAGCTCAAGCAGTTTCTCATCTTCTAACAGGATGGATTGGAGTTTGATAAGTAAAACTAATTCAACACAAAGATTCTCTCCTTTCACATATTACATCCTTCATCTCACAAACTTGATTCACTAAGCAGCTGGGAATTGAAAACAAGGGAGTGAAAGCTGTTACATGATAAGATGAGAGGGGAAAGTAATATGATACAATCACTTGACAAACTATTTCATGGCTCACCTTGTGAGTTATCACCATGGTGTTATTTAACATTTTGGGGTGTGCACACATTAATAAAGTGCCGTGTCTTTCTGCACTTGTAGCTTGTTGACAATAAGTCTGATTTATGTTTCTTACTTCAGCTGACTTTGCTGTTTCCCACAGTTAAGCTTTATAGGAATAACCTACAAAACTATGGAATAAAATTTAAGCTGTAATAAAGCAGATTTATCCTATAGGAAATAGTACACAGGCTGAGATCTACAAGTTCATGTGTGCAAACAGTAAATCAGTGCTAAGTTCTGTAAGGCAATTGAATTGTAGTTTGTGCGTATGTATATATATATATATATATATATATATATATATATATATATATATGTGTGTGTGCGTGTGTGTGTGTCCAAAGCAGCCCCTCTCTCTGGTTTGAATACTCTACACTGCTGGGCTTCCTGCCAAAGGATTGCTCAGCATTTAACGAGAAGGAAAGAGAGAGAGAGGGAGAGAAAGAGGGAGGGAGAGTGAAAAAAAAGTGAGAGGGGTTGGTAGTCATTAGGGAGGAGGGACAATACTGTATGAGAGAGTGAAGGCTTGAAAAAGAGAGTGGTGGCCCTGCAGCCCTGTAGAAGGATAGACAGACAGCAGCAGAGACAGACCAAACACACACACAAACACACAGACACACGGACAAACTAGATTGACCGTTCCCATCTCTTACAAGACACACAGAAACACACACACAGACAACCAGATAGGTAGAGAAGCTGAAGACCTAAAGCTTACCACACACATACACACACACACTCATTAGTCCTTACACGTTCACCCACACACTCAGCAGCATGTTTCGGTGGAGGCTCCCTCAGGCAGTGTGCGTGCTGTCGGCGTGTGTGTGTCTGCTGCTCGCCTACGAGGATAATATTGAGGTCAGCTACTCTGACCCCTTCTACAATGAAATCACAGAAGGAGATACGCCAGAACGTGAGTATTAAAATTGTGCATGTAGATGTGTGTGTGTGTGTGTGTGTGTGTGTGCTGGAACGAATGATGTATCTGATTAAGATTCTCAGATTTAATTCAATCCTTGAGTATGAAATTGATTTCTCATAGGATTTTTTGCTGAAGGTTTTAAGAGGGGTGAGCTCAGGACGTTTGATTCAATGTCCTGAAATTATCATTTTGCAAAGAAAATATTAGCATCAGAGGGTGAAAAACCTTTAAAACTGCAAAAAGTAAGGATCACTAAGAAGTCATGACCATTTGTGACAATGCATGTTAAGATATTATCCTTTTTTTAAATTTGGCAGTTTTATTTAATGAGGTGAAATGACCCTCTAAAACTGAGAAACACAGTTGGAGTTACAGTATACAGACCGTTGGCAGTCATAGAGTTAGTGCAGGAGACAAGCAGCATCAAAGAATATGCTGAGCCAGAAAATTAGAGGACTTTCTCATCCGCCGACCAGTACCAACACATCTTTCAGCATGAATGACTGGCCACTGATCACTCCATAACATTCCGGTGCATCATTAAAGTCTTTGTCAGCTGTTTTGGAAAGCACAACTGTTTCAGTGTGCGCGCAAAAAGAGAAAGTGTGTGCACATGTGGTTGCATTTTGCATTTGTTTGTTGTTTCAAGCTGGCAGGAGGCTTTGTAGCACTAACAGGTTTGCTCTGGGCACAGAGTGCAATATAATTAAAGCTCACTGAAGGCAAAACCAAGAGTGCCCTGAACTAATAACTGAGTGTAGTAAAAAGAACAGCACATTATTGCCACAGTTAAGGGGGAGAGCACTGTTTCTTTCTGCCAAAGAGGGAAAAGGTGACTTTCTGGACAAGTCATAAACTATCCACAAGTTAAGCACAGGTTAGAAGCAGGTGTGTGAGGAAAGAGAAACTTAGAAGGCAAAGGAGATGCTTGGGTGAGACAGTGATTTTTTTTAACAGATAAAGCCCAAACAGGCCAATATCTCTTAAAAGAAGTGTTCAGCAATTCATACAACCAGTTTAAAGTCACAGAACTACTGTAACAAGCTTTCAATTCAGAATGCAACGTCGACAAAGGGTCAAGAATCTGAGCTTAAGTTGTTTGAAGGTCATTTTACACCCTCCTTACAGCCACATCCATCAAAATCCCCCTGGCAGACATGTGCCTTAGCAGTGGAAATCAGAGGGAGCAGAGTGCATGAACCCTCTGCCTAACTGACTTCAGGGGAGGCAGCCAAAACATATCCTGCAGTCCTGTGATAATGCTCCTCTAGTAGAAACAAGCAGGTATAAACAGAGCTTGAAAGGCTTAAACCTTAATCAGAACAGCATGTCTGACACATTTTCTCACTCCTGGGCTGCCCATTCCACTATGTTTCACTCCACCATTGTTTCTCTCTTTCTCTCAGCAGGTCCTTCCTTTCTTTTCTTTTGGGCTAAAAGAAAATTTCCTGTTCCTTGTTTCTGTCTCCTTATGTAGCCAGAAACAAAGATAATCTGACAGGAAAAGCAAAGCGGTTTACCAGTTTCATTCTTATACTCTTATCTCTACCCTCACCACTTTGCTCCCTCTTCCTGCAGCATCCTATAGATTCCTCCTCAGCAGACAACATATATTTTACATTTTCTGTTTTCCTCTTTACAACAGATGCCTTTTGGTTTCTTAAATCATAGGATGTCCAGCTCTGCACTTTTTTGTTTGCCCTCTGGGGCCACATGTGCTCTACCATATGGTAAATGATTATACTACAAAGGTTCACTTTTTTCTGTTCTTCTGAAGAGTTGAACATGAAATCTCATAAAATGATGACAGTCGATAACTTTTAGAGTTTATATCCTGAACCTTCCTGAAAGAAGGACATTTTATCCTTGACTCATGTCATATAGAGTCAGATGATTCAATGTAATATCAGAGCGATAAAAGAGTGTTGACCAATATATTGAGTCATAGTATAGTTCTGCGACATCTTTTAACAATTTAACATCTATAAGAGGGCAAAAATGCACCAAAACATTTCTTTATTTATAAATATCATTAATTAAGGCAGTAAGAGGTTAAGTTGCAATTCTAGATGTATCCTTTGGTGAATTAAAAATAAATAGCCATTTAAAAACTAGCCATAATGTTCTATAAAGTTCAAAGCTAGTGATAGGTAATAAGAAATACCTGACTCTCCGAACGTCTGACACCCAGTAACATTAATGGAATTTATATCCAAAAGATTAAAGTAAGTTGATCAGTTGACTTTTTCTTAAATCGAATCAAGATAAGGACAACGAGAGCCAATAAAAAGCCAAAAACCCTCAAATTAATATTGGATATTCAATGTTTTCTTGAATTTACAGTTAACAGTTGTGAGAGGCTGGAAAGCATGTTTAAACTTCATTGACATGCCTCAGTTTCGTTTGAAGAAGGTTACTCACGGTCATTTTACACCGTAGATACACTCGTGCTTCAAGACTGTGACATATATTCTAATATTTTTTTGCTTCCCTCCATTATCTCTATCTTCTCCTCCAGCCACACCAACCGTACCACCTGCCCCCTGTGGCTCTAAAGACCTGTCCAAATGGGACAAACTGTTCTCCATGCTGGAGAACAGTCAAATGAGGGAGAACATGATGCTCCAATACGCGGATGACCTCATCAAGGTGGAGATGGGATCGCTGCGAGCGGAGATGCTCAGGTTAGTTGGGGTAAAATACTAGAATTTCCAAATTTCCAAATCGTACATGTGGTGACATGAATTCCTGATAACAAGACACTAATCATCAATAAGTGAGAAAAGGGAACTGGAAGTCAGCATCTGAGTCAATCCCATGTGTGTTTATCAGCTGTTGTATTATGCAATAGGGCTTTGAGTCCAGGTGTAACTCTTCTGCTTCCTGGTTACTCAATCTAGATCCATAGGTGATCATGTTTTTCTTCATCACAGATTTGTAGCCCAGTATGGTGGCTCCTGTGGTCCTGCAGGAAGAAGGATGGCGTTGCAAATGGAAGGCCGACTAAGAGACACCTTGGAGAACTTCGGACTCAATGGCCACACTTCTTCTGCTTCTCCTGTAGGAAATTCTGTTGAGAATTCAAATAGCCTAGAAGGAGTGCTACAACAGCTCCTCGCTGCATCAAGAAACCAAGCTGCCCGACTCGCCAAGATGGAGACCAGCTGCTTCAGTCCAGGCGGTGGAGTAGGGATGAGTTCAAAGATTGGATCCCTGTTTCAACAACGCAGGGGAACAGGGAATCAAGATCAAGACAAAGCATTACAAGACCCGACTTTAAATGGGGTACTGTCTGAGCTACAGCAGACTAAGATGGAGCAGGAGGAGGTGATGAGGTCATCAAAGCAAAGATTCTTACCCGGAGGTAAGATATCCGTATCTCCACCAGCAATCTGTGCGTCTGTCTTTACCTGTTGGTGTCTGTATTTGTCTTCACCTCTCTCCACAGAGCCGCTCAACCAATCTTGCACCTTCACTTTGTTTTTGCGTTGACACATTTAGGTCACGCTTCAAGTGAAGGAATGAGAGCCTCTTCTGTCAGGCTTCTGGGCGACTAATTGTGAAGCTTATGTTCACTCTGGATACATTTTTTCACTCACTTAGTCTCAAGGCACATAGTCCTCTTCAAGTAGCAACCTAACCTCTTCTCTTTCTTTACTGACACTACTCTCAGTCCAGACAGACACATCAAACATAGAGAGAAAAGGGCAGGAGGGCAGGTATTATGTTAGCAAGACGTAGTAAGACAATACAGAACTGAACAGAAGTTATGCTGAACTGCCTATGAGTACGAGTCTTCTCAGTTTTAAGAGACAATAGCATGTGGCGTAAGTTAACAAGTGTGGTTTACCCTCAAATGAAGCAGTGACTAATGACAATGAAACTTCAGAGACCAAGTGACGAAGAGTGAGTAATAAAACATGAGAGCTCAACTCCACACAGTGCCCCATGTTTCAGCCAGACAAATTCATTTCCTGGTATTATTCCCATAAAAATAGCAAACACAGGAGGTTGTATTCGTCATGTAATACGCACGCACCTTTACAGTCCAGCAATGTAAAGTGGCCTACATACAGAGCAGAGGGAGGTTTAATCAGGAGCAGGTCACCACAAAAACCACACCAAAGCACCCTGGGAAAGCAAAACCAGATGGAAACCATCATGAACAAACACACACATACACACACACTCAGCATGTCCACAGCGCTTTTTTCCACCATTATTTTTTGAGTGGCAGAAACCTGAGGAAAATGTAGCAACAACATTTGGGATTTCTGATCTAAGATGAGATGGAGTGAGTCTGGCCACAGGGGTCAGGGAGAGGGAGGTAACCGAGTCTGAGAAAAAGAAAAAGGAAGCAGGTCTGGGTGATGAAGACATCGTTCTTGAACTAACGTAACCACACACAAACTAAAGTATCCCTGTTCTGAAAACTTCCAGCAAAGCTCAGTGTTAAAAAAGTTCAATAAAGAGGATTTGAAAAGTTGCTGGAGGACAAGTAAGTATATTTCATTGCTCAAAAGAGGGAATATAATCAAATAGAGCAGAACAATCCAACAAACCATTCAACCTCAATGGGTGGGTTTGTGTTTTTGCATTGGTGAGGTGGGAAAAAACAACCTGAAATTCATGATCTCATCACCTGACCCTCAACTGAACCGTGACTGTTTTATTTCAACTAGACCTCCATTACTAATGTGCCATCCAAATGTGGCTTTTCAAACAGTACTCACAGTCTGGACAAAGCACTGCATGACTTAATAAGTGTATCCAATCTAATTTCACTAAAATTGTTGCTCTATATTATTAAGAAAAATAATGTGCACTTAACTATGGAGCAGTTCCAAATCCTCATGCATGTAAGACTAACTGCAACATGATAACTGGAGACAGATTAAACAAGGTTTAACAAGACAAAGCTCTATGTTTTACTGTGTTGTTATAGCGTAGGAAATTTAAGCAATCTGTGCTGAAAATTATACCTTAGTCTCTTTGAAAAACCAGAATGCCAGTCTTTTTTTTTTTTACCGGTAACATAGCCACTAGCCACTGTTGCAAGTAATAGCTCCAGTTGATGATATTTACTGTCTCCATTTACATGTAAACAAGCACAAATGGCTGACTGAATTTGTCATTTGCATGATGCTATTTGGCAAATTTCAACAAAGGAAATGGAAATAAAGTTGTAGAGCTTAAGGCTGAGCAGCTAGCTTTGCCAACATTAGCCACACAACCAATCTATTATCTAATTTACCTGCAGACTCTAAGGTGTTTGTTAAGCCATCTTAAATAACTGTAGCTTTTTTTTAACTGCTTTTCAAACTACTTGGCTATTTATAAATTTCCATTCTCACAACAAGTAGATTAGTTGTCTTGGAGGATTCCCTATATCATAAACTGAACTAGTTATACGCAACATATTACTCGATATTATTAATATTTTCTCAAGAGGTGCTCAACCAGTTTCTATCACTTAATTGTTTACTTTTGAAGATAATCTGTACTATTAAGAAACCCTTGGCATGCCTGGTTGATCTGGGTTTTTTCCTCTCCATATTCAATTTAAGTTACTTTCAAAGTTTGCTGAAAATGAATGCATATCTTCTATTATCAAATCCTTCCCTTTTACATGCATTTTCATGATGGAAATTCTTGTATTCACAATGACACAAATCACAACATGAAATTGATACTGAATGCATTCTCATTCTTCAGGTTGTGAGATGGCCCTCCTCTTTCCAATGCGCTCCCGTCGAATCTACACCTCAGTCTTGCCAGAGGTCCCACTCTCTGTTTCCTCATTTACTGTCTGTATGTGGGTGAAGCCAGCCGCAACCTCCAACAAAACTGTGCTCTTCTCTTATGGGAACCGACGTAACCCATATGAGATCCAGCTGCTGCTTTCTCACACATCTGCACTCTTCACCATTGGAGGAGAGGCTCACCTGGTGGAGGCAAAAGGTGTGGTGAACCCCAGCCATCCATCAGAGTGGATCCACTTGTGTGGCACTTGGTCTTCCAAACAGGGTCTGGCATCCTTGTGGGCTGGTGGAAAAAAGGTGGCGTCCACTCCTGGAGTGGCTGAAGGACATGTCCTACCTGACGGAGGTTCCCTGCAGCTGGGTCAGGAAAGGAATGGCTGCTGCCCCATGTCTACAGGCGTCGGGAGTGGGATGCCAGGGTTTGAAGGAGGATTCGATCACAAAATAGCATTTGCAGGAAAGATGACAGGAGTGAACATGTGGGACAGGGTGCTGTCAGAGGATGAAATCTCCCATCTGTCTTCACAGAATGGCCAGGGCTGTGAGCAAAGAGGGAATGTGGTGGCATGGGGAGTGACGGAGATGGTGCCTCATGGAGGTGCACAGTTTGTCAACTGAGGTTTCTCAACAGCATCATCATAATCATCATCTTCATATCAGCATTGTTGTGATAAGCTTTCATGCTAACGCTGAAAAGCTGCTTTTATCATCATTCTCATTGTCATTATAGACATTTTCAGACACCATAATGCTTATATTAACTCATCTCCATCGTCTATTTAACCATAAACAAAAATGCTGCATTGAACTCTACTGTTCAGATGAGAGAAAGTCAGTCCTGGTGAAACGGGAGTTTTATTTTTGTAACTTGACCTTTTGAACCGAGGCCATACAACATGCACACACACACACACAAACTCTCTCAAACACTGATGTGCCTTCAAATGAAAAAAACTTGTATTGTAGCAGGAGAAGTGCTGCATGCAGCACTCACCAAAGATTAAATTAGACTGCAAGGAAGACAAAGAGTTTAATGTTAGAGTAAGCGGGTTCTGAGCCAGTAATCACCAGACAGTCAGGCAGGAAAGCAAAATCAGAGGTCACAAACTGAACTGATATGAGAGTATATTCACACTGAGGATTAGTGGCCTTTTTGAAGTAATACTGCATTCCTTTCTATTTCCAATAAATGAAGATTTATTGCAGTACTATGATACTGCGTCATATTTTTCAGTTTTGCAGTCTTGCAGGTAAAACTAGAAGGTGACTTACTAGTGTGTTCATTATTTCAGTACATCACAGTCAGCATATCTTATCCCTCTGCTATCTTACATTTCACACATGGTTAGCAAGCACCTACAGTGAAAGATTTTTTTTTGTTTTGCTGTTATTTTATAATTCCCGTGAATTGATTTCAGATCTTTTGAAATTCATAGTCATCAAAGTGTTTACATACTTTCATCACATAATTCCTGCTCTGTTCTCATAGTTCCTGTTGGTAGGTCTTTACAGGTAGGATATTGATTCTTCCTCCTTTTTTTTTTTTTTTTTGGTACTGCATAGAGTGATAAGAATTTAACTGTTGTATTTGTAACGTGAGATTTGCATTTTTTATGTGACAAATGAAACTGAGGACAATGTTTACATATTCTAATCTTTGATGAGCTAAGCTGTCTTGTATCATACTGTAAATTCTTTTATTCTTGTTCTTGTGAAATGGTGAAACTGAATGTATTTTGTATTTAAACATATTTTGTTTAATATGGATGAGTTACATGGAGAGTGAAGTATGAATAAACATTTCAAGTTACAGAACATCCCTTTGCTCGATATGCAGCCTCAGTTCCTTTTTTCTTTTTTTTTTTTAAGTTCTCATAAAGACTGTATTGTATTTTTCCGTCTGTTTATGCCAGACAGATGGGTGTATACAGCCAAATACAGTGCTTTCAATTATCCATCATACATGCAGAGCTTGAGGAAAAGCTAGCTTGCAGAATGCAGGCCTCCACATCTGGAATCTGAATGTGAGTCCAATAATTTCCATATTTAAGAGTCAAGGTTTAATGTAGTTGAAGCTGTTGATTAATGAAGGAAATACATGTGAGGCTGGTTTTTAAACTCATAAATATGAACTCAATTTCCCTCCAACTATGGTATGTGGAGGACAAAGATTGCTTGACATATTGTGCTGGGCCAAATTGTGCAGACCTCTATGACCTATACTGCTTCCGGACAGTAGGAGGTGCTCCAAGTACTTTGACTCTACAGGCTAGAAACATTTGAGAAGTCCTTTTTGATATGCATTGTGCGTCTACTACAGATTAGAAAACCAAAGATAATCAATCATGCCATTTAATAATTCTTCCACAGCACTTTATGCAGAACATCCACACTCAATTTTACAACAACGCCCCCAGAGCACACTACATTTGCAGCACAGTAGTTCTATTGCACAGGACACTGACTACAAGACAGAGAAGCAGTGTGGGCATCAATAAAATCCCGGCTAATTTTCTTTATTCTTTAAGTAATTTTGACATTGACTGAATTATTTTTGGGTCTTTGTCTTTGTAAGATGCCCCACCCCGATCCCAATACCAAAGGGTACCTACTGGCGCTGCAGAATACTATGGAAGCATTTTTGATCTGGGTTCCTTCTCACTCTGTACAGGTCACAGACCTTGGATCAAGCAAGAAAGCCTCACAACGATACACTTCAACCTTCATGTTCAAAGTTGATGTCACACACTTATCAGATGGCTTATACCCCCCAGTGGTCCATACACCTTCCTCCAGTCTTCAGTAATCCATTGGTGGAGTTTCATTGCCCAGGCAAGAATATGCCTCAACAGCATTTTTGCTGCTGCTTGACCTTTCAAAACTACATCTCAAAGTCTTTACACAGTTGGAATGGCTACTTATCTCCTGATTCTGTTGAAGCTATGGGTCTGCGAGACCTATTTCTGCCAGTTTCCCTGAGTTTCTGAGCATCTATTGATGGTAAAGGAAACTATACTCACTGACACCTCCACTTTCTTTTGAATTTCTCTGCAAGAAAGACTTCCATCTTCAAGTGTAATATTGGTTTCTCTCCCTTTTCTTCATCCTTTTTTATTTTTTATTTTTTATCAAATCACTACTTTCCAAAGCACAGTCTTGTTCAAATAATGCTCATGAGGGTTTGGTACCACAGTATATTCAAGCACTGCTTTTATGCACACAGTGGAGGTTGTAAATTATCCAGGAAACTTTGGACACTTGTAGGATTTGGTAGCACCACCTTTCAAGACTTGATCGTCTCCATTCTCCATTTCTTCACTTTACCCCCTGCAGTTCATCTCATATCTTTCTTCCATTTCAAGTTATTCATTGAACTTAAGCTACTAGAATTTCAGTAGGAAAATGGAAAAATTTGCATTTTCTAAAGCCTCTTTGACTTCAGATGGGATGAAGAAGGGGGCCTTCAGCTTCTTTGCTACAGGGTGCCCACCTGTCAGTCAATTCAGCCATGACCATACAAATGCTAAAATAATGAGTAATAAGCTATTAAACCCAAGACTATTTTTGAACCGATAAACATGTTTAGTTTTTGCTAAAAAAATCTTTGTCGCTGGTTGCTGCTTAAAAAAATAGTCGAATGCAACTCTTGGAGTCAAAAGTACATCTTGTCTGATGTGTTTTGTTTGATAGCGTAAATAAACTTGAAACTGTTCCTGAACACTGCAGGTTTTTGCTTTTTCTAACATGTGTTTTCAGTTTTACCAAAGCACACTCTGATCCAGGCCCATTAGTGAAATAAAACAGATTTCTCCTGCAGCTACAACCACTGCACAATGTCGAAATGGAAACACCACATTTGACACTCACTCCGATTCAACCCACCTGCCCAGAGCCTCACTCAACATTACAAACAACCGTACAGTAACTACATGTGTCTCATAGCAGGGGAGCCAGGAGAGACATAAAACTCTGACAGATGACACATTCTTAAATCTAGTGTTAACTTAGTATCAGGTTATACTTGGAGAAGAGGGAACTTTAGCTCTCAAATCTCTATGGGGCCAAAGCAGTGCCATATGTTTCTGCGTGCTGGGACTGTGTGCTTGTGTGCGTATGTAAGGGAGTGCGAGAGATAATGACTGATTCCTCTAGCTTCAAACTGTAGCAGGCAATAAAACCTTCACTTTGTATCCTGCTGCAGGCTTCCTGTACCTTGTAAACACACACTCACTCACCCTAATAAAGCTAAGCATAACTTGAACTATCGGGGACAACAACAAATACATTAAATAAGATCAGATAATTTAAGAAAATTGGTACAAATTAAGACCTGCCCATGGAAGTAAAGACCAAAGTCAAAAACACACACATACCCACCGAAAAGTCCATCCAACCCAAAAGCTTGTGGAAGTAACACATCACATCCCCACTGTCAACAACCCCCAAACCCCATTACATCACCTCACTTCCTGTGCTGCTGCAAAAAAGGGGGATGATCTGTTATTGCAAGCCACACACATGTGTGTTTGTGCACAGTTTGGCGTGCTCTCATGTGTTTGTAGTCCCGTGTTTATGTTGTGCTGTGTTTATGTTGAGTTTTCCGAGGGGATGAGAGAAGTGAAGGCTCGTTAAAAAGGCAGCATAAGGTTCAAATGTTCAGAGCGCAAAAGGCGAGCCCTCAGTGGTGGGTTGCAGCAGGGGGTAAAAATGCGAAAACTGCAGAGGCTGCATATATAAATGCCAGCAGAAACATAAATCTGAGGTTGCTAAAATCAAGTCCTCAAGCAAACTGTGTTGACTTCCATCTACTCTTCACTATCATATACATATGTGTGTGTATTGCAGCTTTAATAAGGCTCTCCATCAGTTTTCTAACCCCCTGTCAAGCTGGATCGCAGCCACTGGAAACTTGAGTCAGTTATTAGCATAAAACTTTCTCTCCCTCCCATCTTTTCCGCCACTTCCCCCTTCTTTCACACTTGACTGTACAGCACTGGGTCTCATCGCTTCGTTTATCGAGTGTCCCAAGAGTCATGTTATGCTTTGACTTTGGGGTGTCATTGAACTTGCGGAAAGATATTTCAGGATTTTTCTTTTGGAAAGAAAAGTAAGGCTATTTTTTTCTCCATGTGATGTGAGTGTGTGGCCCACAAAGTGTAACAGTTGAAATAACACTCATTAAAATTATAAAACCAGAGTGGGACCTCTCTGACTACATCTCTGGTATATCACACCCTTGACTTTGGCATGAAAACGGTTGCATGTAGAGTATAGGGGCTAGTTAGGATACCAATGTATGAACCAATCAGAAGACAAACACTGAAAGTATAAACACAGTAAGTGAGCTGCTTTGCATCTTGTTTGTAACATCCCAACATCTCCTACAAGGCAAACTACAGAAATCTGTACAAGTTTCTTGGTGTTGGAAGTCTAAAGCACATGGTTTGAAGCACATTCCTCAAGTAAATTGGGAACTGTCTCAATACATGGTTCTAGTTATAGCAAACTCAGGTGCAAAAAGGTTGGATTTAGTCCCTTGACTGTGATTGTGAGGACTCTGTTTGGAGTGGATTGCAGCGGCACCTTCAACCAAAATCTGCAGTTTTTTTTTCCAGGACTGAGCCTTCCATGAGCACTTGCACACACACTGTCTTGATGACGTGGCTCTTACCAAGGCGTGCTTTTTTGCTGTGACTTTTTCGGTCTAGCTCCAGTGTCCACTAGGCTATAGTGTTGATTCAATGAGGAAGTGGAGAACAGGCTCGGGACACAATCTTTCTCTGCAACCACAGGAAGCAATGTGCCACCTTTGCAACTGACCATACCTCATTTTCAGGCCCAAACACCCATACATCATTTTGTAAGTGGAAATTCATTTATCATTTCCACCACACAGGAGTTGAGTTAGGCTAGCTTTGTGTTGTTGTTGTTGTCTTGCTGTGCCCACAAACACACATCAACAAAAAACAGGAGTCAGATTTTAAGCCAAGATTCTTTTTCTTGAAAAAAGAAGTGAAAACGATTATGGGCTCCCCTTTGAATACACGTCGATCTCAAACACTGAGCTGTTGCGCCTAACAAGAAAAGCTAGAGGCAAAATATAAAAATTTGTTTTGTCAGCAATGTAAAGCTGCTGTATTTGCTCATAAACATCTGATTTTGGTTTTACACCATCTATTTACCATTATCCTCATGGCATCTCTATTTCCATTCATTTAATGAACCAGAGGTGTAAAATGTCTTTAACTGTTTGACACAGCACGCGAGAAACTTGGCTGAACTCCACTTGTAAAACATCCAGACAGAGCTAAGCTGTTTCATGTGCTGAGCAGAAAATGTGCTCAGTGGGTGCATCACTGTGGTGGGTACCTCACTGTGGTGCTGCACAAGGTGATTAGCACAACAGTAGTTGGCATGTATGTGAGAATGTGTTAGTACATGCATTCATTTTTAGGATGCTAGCTTAGTAAGTTATCAAAAGCATTAGAGGATTCACATTGAAATACACACCTGCTCATGCAAGTACATATAATTGGCAAATAAAAAAGTTTAAAAACATGTTTATCCAACCTGATACAAAAAATTCTGATAATAAATTTAAGTATTATGTTGAGTCTGACAAAGGAAAGAGGGAGAGAGAAAAGGGCGGAGCAAGAAAGAGAGAGAGCCTGAGGGATAAACAGATATCTGTCGGACAGCTGTAGCTTACTCTGACACCTCAGACTCCGACATCCCTCTCATGAGTTAAAAAGTGTCTGTGTTGAACAAAGGTCAAAAGGACAGATAAATGTTTGAGAAAAAGCTGTCTTGAACTGCTGACCAGAGGTCAGCTTTGTCCCCTGTTTGACGATAGCAGTTAAGATAGGAAGTTGTTGAAAGTACTGATCAGATTAAGGACAGTTCAACCTCCCCCCTCCTAGAGGATTCCTCGAGCGCATTACTTCTACTTTCAGAGGTTATGAACGCTTCCTCACACTCTGTAGATAGACTCATATTCTGAGTTCCTTGGGAAAACAATTTCAGCACAGTTCCTTGTGGGGCTGAATGAGCAAATGATCTGTAGGCTGAGTGAATTGCAAAATCCTCATGTGATGCCCAGTGAAGTTGCATAAGCTTAAGAATAGCATAACGTGCGGACAAGATGGGACAAGATGGGACAAAGATCTGAAGAGTCACATAACACTTAAAGGGACCGTGAGGACTTTTTAAGTGATCTTGAAGAGTCTCATATCTAGGTATATGCCTGATCATAACCCGCAACATAAAATGAGGCACTAAATTGGGTTATTTCTGAAAGCTGATTCCTGGCTTCATGATCGGAACTGGGTGGGTTGGACTGGACTGGAGTAACTTACGGCGTCAGAGTCTCTTCGACAACACAACACGCTGGCTGACAAAGATTAGCGATGAGAAGAGAGATCAGTGTTTTTTCTCTCCTGAAAATGATTTCAGTGATTCATTTAGTAGTAATAGTGGAAACAGGAGCTGTACTGTCTGACAGAGAAAATAACAGAAGAGCAGAACAAAGCTAACAGTAATTAAGCACGGGCTATAAGCTAAAAAAACAAGCTTAAGGCTAAAACACAAGCTAAGCTTTTTGTGGTAGTGATCATTCCAACCCACATGCTCCAGTTCTACTACCGTGACCTGTTGAATCCTGCGAGTCTTCAATAAAATGAAGAGTGACAAAATGTTTGCTCTGCTCTGTAGGTGAGCACAGGTTGGACATACCCAGGATTCACCAACATTGGTACCAGTACAGAGCACTGGGTTGTGAGTGCCGCTAAACATAGCTGGCTACTAAACTATGGTGCAAACTGACAATGTTTACTTGTTGTCACGTTTCAAACAACAGCGCTTGAATCTGTTGATGAATGTAGACTGCGTCACATTGTAGACGGTGAAAAGTTGTCTTGAACAAAAAACAGTAGTGTTAAAAAAAAGACCCAATCAACTTTCATTTTCATTTTCAATTTCCAAAAAACAGCAGTATATTTTTCTCTATGGCAAAACCACCCGTTGCAGGTCTACTGGCAGTGATGTCCACACGAAAACAACAGTTGTAGTTATGGGTCTGTAGGAGAACCAGCTCAATGCAAATTTAGGGAAAGATTCTCTGCACAGACATACACATTTCCCCAGGCTTGTAAGATCTGTATATTTCCAGTAAATGGGAGAGCAGAAACAAATGGAAACATGGATGCTGCATTGCTTGGAGCTTGGCTTGAATGCAATCATTTAAATTTCATATTCCATGAACTTTATGTTCACCTTTATAAAAGAAACATCAAGTGAACACATTCACACAGAAACATTGGAGAGCATGAGTATCAATATGTGCATCCAAAGTATAGAAAAGGCATGAATATGTGTATATTCCTACCTTCCAGTACACTGTGTGTTATGGCCTCCGTGTGCTCAGCCAGCAGGTCGGCCTTCGCTATCGCAGCCAGAGAGAGATAACTGGACATGTTCCTGCTCAGCTCTCTGTTACCCCTCTGCAGGAACCGGACTGCTACCGGGACAGCCAGCACCATGACTGACGGACAGCTGTAGTTCTACAGGAACAAGAACAAGAGTTGAAATGTATTTTATATATTCAATTTGACAAAACAGAGACAGTCTATTCATATCCAGACTAAATTGCAATACATGGCATTACCAGGATTCAGTTCTAGAAATGAATATGGATATAATGAATGTGCTGCAAGTAAATTTGAGTGTTACTCCCTCAGTTAAATCCCAACAAGAGCTACTTAAGAGAAAAAGGCATGTGTGTAAAATGTAGACCATTTTATCAGCATATGGTATCAGTGTTGTAAAGTGGTATGAGAAAATTAATGTATCAAACACTAATACATTACTGAGTATACCATATTATTATTTTCTTCACAAGAGCATCAGCTAAAATGTTAAATGCAGAGGCTAAGATAAGGCTTTTCTAGCATACCAGTGAGGGAAAAAATAAGGACAGGGTGAAAATATAAAGCTTAAAGAAAACGCAGTACACACTCTTTAATCAACTTGTTCAGACAGAAGCAGGAATGAGTTTAACAGAGATCTAGCCCTTGTGTGTCACTTTACAATGACCAAAAAAGGATCTCCCTCCCCCCACAGAGTAAATCTTCATTTCCAATATCTACAATATCCACAACAGCCAAGGAGAACAGGTGCCTGACCTTTGTTTGTCTGGAGTCCCACGAGAGCTGAGTTGTGTGATTAAAGTTATGAGACTTGGAAAGCAATGACAGTCAGTAACAGGCATTACAACCTTGAAGAACCGTTAGTAAACACTGTGTGTGCAGTTGGAGACAGTCAGACCTTTGTTGTGTCATTGTGAATTTAAAGGGAAGGGGATTTGAAAGGCACTAGCACCCTCAACAGGACAGACTCGGACCAAGACTGTTTGAACTTGAGCATGTGCTTGTGTGTGAGTGCGGATGTGTGTGTGTGTTAGAGAAAGCTAGGCAACAGGAGTCTAAAGAGTTTGCTGCTGAGCCAGCATCACCCAGGGCACTTTCATTTCAAAGAAGCCAGTCATTTTGTTTTTCAACCTTTTTGGTTTTTACTGCACCAGCAAACCTCTGCAGCTTCACAAAAGAAAAAATACACTCTATAACCTAAATGACTGTGGTTGCATGAAGTAGATTTGATTCAATACACTTTCTTTTAAAGGGGGCATCCATCTATAGGTATTGTAAGATTTGTCATTTTAAATAAAAAATCTATTATCTTTGCATCACATTAACAACAGAGTCATGATCTACCAA
The DNA here is from genome assembly GCA_008086565.1 of Thalassoma bifasciatum. Classification (NCBI taxonomy): domain Eukaryota; kingdom Metazoa; phylum Chordata; class Actinopteri; order Labriformes; family Labridae; genus Thalassoma; species Thalassoma bifasciatum. Next base: position 736,087 of record RPOG01000049.1, on the reverse strand, counting down.
CTCTTATCCCAACCCTCCTGGTAAACATCTTCTTTAGAGCACAAGAGATGCTTTTTCTTTAGTCATCTATTTTCAGAAAGCTATTAAGTCTTGTCATGTTTTGGTCTGTCACACCTCCAGTTGACCACATGATGGCAGTGCAGACAATCTATTCACAAAAACTGAATCATCCACTAATCAAGGTGATCTAAACTCTTTTTATTAATTTGCCAGAGCAGGTGTTAATCAAAGCAGATTTTTACTTACAACCAGACAAAATGATTAATGATTTATTTCATCCTATAAGAGGAGCCACAGTACAAACTAATCATTCCATCTTAAAAGCAGTGAGAATGCAATTATAAACAAGAATTCTAAAGACACAGGTGCGTCAGTGTGAGAATAATAAGCCTCCCTACAGTCTGTTGCTAACTTCTCCCTTCACAGTGGGAGTTTTAGTGGAAGGCTATGAGAGAGTCTGTGCACCCATAGATTCCAAATGACAGGAAGACAAAGAGAGTAGAAGAGATCAGAGGAGAGATAAAGATAGTTGGAGGGTAAGACAAGGTAAGACAGAACATTTGAGACAGGGGAAGATGGGTAGAAAGAAATCAGGGAAGAAACAGATCAGAGACAGAAACAGTGACAGAGCGAAGAGAGAGAGAGAAGTGCTGCTGAAGTCAGGACATCAGAGCCTGGAGCCGCCGTCAGAACTGACGGGACTTCACCTCTATGTGTGTGTGTGCTGGCCTTTCATCAAGAATCAGTCTCATTACCCTGCCTGGTATTAGGCACATTCCAGTTCCCAAAGGAAATGGAAAGAGAGTTAGAGGGAGAGGGTCCTTCTGCTTTTAAGCCTTTAGAGTCTGGAGGTCTGATGGGAAGAGGAGGCAAGATTTAAATTTACATTTAAAAGACCTCTAGCGCTGATTATATAACTATATTTGCTCTTAAAAACATAAACCCACCTTTGGATATACTCCATGATGGATGTTATGATTTATGCTTGTGTACCCACTTTTCCTCAACCCCCCTCATGTTATTCTACTTTGAAACACCCAGAATGCCTTTCAAGCTGATGTTTGCTGTCTTAAATAGACAATTTGAAGCTTAGGATTTGCATTTCCTCTGCAGCATTGGTAACTGAAAAAAAGCACTCTGCGTAGCTGAACAAATTGCCTCTAAAGTTTTTATTTTTGAAAGTGTTGGTTTAGAGAATTGGTTTCCAGAGTGGGGCTCAATACCCTCATAGGGAATATACAACAAAACTAAGATCTAACACTGAGATGTTTCATTAAACCGAAAATGAATATGTGTTGCTACTTAAGTGTAGATTATCAATTTACTTGATTAGATGTATCATTAAATCAAATATTTCAGATGATAAAGTATTGGCAAAACAGCTCAGAACAAACAGACATATTGAACTTGAGAGGGGATTTGTGCTTTCTCCACAACAAGCTTTGGTAATCCACATGAACCAATGGGAGGGCAGGGAGCTACCAGAACCAGTCATTCTACCACGTGCAACTTATAACATGCAAAAAAATAATCATTCTGACAAGTGCTAAGTAAACTACAACACGGTTGCATCAGGTTTTTCATTGCCATAATTAACATCCTTGAAGTGACTGTGAAATATGTCCAACTAGCACCAATGGGACAAACAGCATTCTTATGCTACTCCCTGACAAATGAACCAGTGATAATAATGACACATGCAAATAGGCAACCTTGAAAAAGCACTTACTGAAAAGTTGACTTCTCATGCTTTAGAGTAACATTTGTTTTGTTTATATTTTGTACTCCTGTGTTTCATATTTGCTGGCTGGGAGTGTTGTAGGTATATTTAGCAGTTTCATAGCCTTTGTACTCAACATCACAGGTTCAATGAGAGGCAGTGCTTCAGGTGCCTGCAGCTTTGCTCAGTAAAATGTGCACTGATTCACATTTATCTGCAGTAGCTACTTTTTTAAGGAGTGAAACAACAGAAAATTCCAGATATTTGCAGTCTAGAGTTTGTTTTTATTATTCATTAGTGTTTTAATGATTGTGTCCAATGTAGGGTCCATCTCTTTGTCAAATGCACTGGTAATCTTTACACCATATTGAGAACAGAGAATTTCAAGTGACCATAAGCATGTGAAATAGTATGTACTGTATGTGAAGTTTGTGCTTCAGGAAAATCTAAATAACTTTCTCCTGGACTGAAACCGTACCAAACAATGTCTGGCATGTGTAAGCTTGGATGTACCTGCAGGATACAGCTGGTGATGTCGGACGCTATCTTAGCATGTGGCGTGTCCTCTGTGTTTTCACCTTGTGGGGTGAGGTTATGCTCCAGACAGGACTCCCACAGTCCCACCAGCGCCCTGCTGTGCTGCTTGATGGAGCCCGTCTCTCTTATGGCTGTGGTGATCCGCGTTATGCAGATTTCCACCACAGCCTGGTCGTTGTCATTGGTCAGATAGTCCTGTCAGCCAGTGGGTGGTAAGAAGATGCAGTTATGTACACAATGATAAATGAAGGACAAAACAATGAATAATGGATAAGAACATGAGTAACTGATTAAAATCAAAGGTGCCCCCAACATTTGATGAATAACATCATTGTGAGTTTATTGTACTTTTTTTACTGACCGGTGAGCAAGAGATTGCCTTAATCTGGTCCAGAGCCTGGGACAAACAGTCTTTGATCTCTGTGTCCTCCAGAGAAAATAGATCCCCTGCTCTGGACAGATCCCTCTGCCCCAGAACTCGGCTGAAGAGTTGGTGCATCCTTGTGATCAGGGCTCTTTTCAGACCAGTACTACCACTGGTACTACCACTTTAAGACCCCTTAACTGAGAGTGAATACATCCCTCACATGATGGTCCATGGAAACCTCTAAAAAGAGTTTTCCTTTTAGTTTGAGGGGATCACAGGAACAACATTCAGAGTCCTCTGCATTACAGGTGCGGAAATGGACAGTATGCTCTTAAAATGACATCAATTAGTGATTTCAGGCACTATTTGAAGCATCCCAGATTATTTAGAAGCCAAAACTATGAAAAGAAGTCATGAATTTGAAGAAACAGAAATTGCTTTAATTTTGGTTCATATCCTCTTCCAGTATCAGGTTCGTTGGATGAAGTTTGGCCCGGTGCTTTTCTGGGACTGCCAGTGGCCTGTTACCATGGAGACAAGGCATATTCTGGAGAAGTCTCCCTACATTGGAGTCCTGAAGGAGAGGGCATAAAGGGAGAGTTAGAAAAACAAAAGAGAAGCACCTGGCATACACAAAATTATATTGTTGGATGAAAAAAAAACACTGCAATTAAAAATCCATTATGAGCAGTAAAAGAAGCTGTTGAAGTTCAAACAAGACCAGATTGTTTAACTTACACAATCTGACTTTAACAATTCAATCCTCATGTTTGTTTCTTTTTGAGGAGAAATATGACTCTGTGTAAAAACTTTGTGCACAATAAAACCTGTAGTAATCAAATCCAGTGCATGTTGCTATATTGTTTATATTTGGTGATACTCAGTTTTGAGTTCAAGCAACAGCCCCTTGTGTTTCCTGCTCTGTCCACTGTCCTATCCTCTTCAAATAAAATTCATACAAAGCAAGAAAATATAACTTTGATTAAAGAAAGTGCACATCTCAACCTTAAACATGCAGGTTGAGGAATCTTTTGAACCAAGTTTCCCTCTTTTTAGGGAGCTGCACTACAAAGAGTAAGCCTGGTTCTGTCCAACGGTTACATCATTCCTCTACCTTGACCTTGGTCTCGTGTGTTGGACTAAATTTGAGTAGATTTGTAATGGGCAAGAAGTGAGGATTTCAGCAAAACTTGGCAAGTAAATCTGGTTGCACAACATCATTCACTAGGTTGGAACTTTTGAACTTATCGATGAGCTTCAGGCAAACTTTGTTATCCTCATGGAAAGTCAGGCAAAGAGTATCATTCCTGTTGTGCTGCTAAAGCTGAGTTTGGCTAAATGGCTACTAGAGGTAGCTTTATATGTAAGGCAAACAGTGGATGGCTAGTATTTTAGCTAAGTAATTACAAATACACTGTATATACAGCATGGATAAGTACAATATAAAGCTGAAAACATTTAGGTGTGCATAAAGTACAAACTCTAAAGTGCAACAATAAAAAAAAGAATCACATCTATATTGGCCATCAGGAGTATGTAATTAAACACTAGGGATGGGTATTGATAAGATTTTATTGATACCAATGCCCTCATTGATTCTGCTAATCAATCTGACTCTTTATCAATGTCCTTATCAATTTATCCTGTAAATTTTCTGTGTACAAAAAGTTGGCTTTAAAGGTTTTCTGTGTCAATTACATTTTATTTAGTGAATAGATATGAAATTAGTCAATGTATTTAGATACCTCTAAATGTAAATAAATCAAATCGGACATCAGGTGACATTGATGTATTGTTTATTGGATGTTATTGGCTGGTATAGGCCACCAAGTAATGCTTTGAGTTTTTTGGAACCTTGAGCTTGCCGTAATTATGCCGACGCCAGCTATGAGTCTGCACTTCCTGTTTGGAAAACATAACCTGTTATTATTTTTATATTTTTGAGTTTTACGTATTGTTCATATAAGTTAGTGATATTGTTTCTGTAATGAAAGTTGAAATTCTGCTTTTAGAACAAAGTTATATCAATTCACGGCACGCTAACTGTTTCCATATCAATGCACTTTTTTTGTATAAGTGGGCATCAAACTAGCGCTACGTTTTCTATATGGTTTTCGGTTCATTAGGAGATGTACAGTGTTGAATGTGCAGAATAGGAATCTCTTGTGAGAGCATAATGTACATTTATTTATGAAACTAAACATTTCAAGGATCCCTAAAACATAGTAAAATTGTTTCCCCTTTCTACAGGTACATTAAGAGTTAATATGTGATGTTGTCAACTGAATGACTCCTTGGTAATGTGTGACACATCTGCTATCAGCTTACAAAGACCCACAAAAAATGCACACACAAACACACATTCTCTCTCTCTCTCTCTCTCTCTCTCTCACACACACACACACAGACTCACAGACACAGACACACACACACACACGTGCATAGGAATGTGTATCTAGTTCACAGAGTTGTTTGCTTAAGCTGTAGAGCCTCAGTGACATTTTGGAAGACAGTCTTTGGGGTGAGTTTTATCACTTTCCCAGTGTAGTCTTCATTTCGGTGGATAAAGAGGAAACTCATGACATTTTCCATTACATTATTGATCTGATCGTTCTTGTCATTTATGCAACAAATCCAAAAGAAATGTACTTTATCTCCACTTGCTTTTTAGTATTGACAACACTGTAAAAGAATAATGAATGGCCTAAGTAAATTTGCTGTGCAGTGAGAATGACAGTGAGTGTTATGAATGGAGTCTGAGTTGTAGGAGCTCAAATTCAGTGTGTTAATCATTATCACTGTTTCTGTGAACCTCAATTAAACATTAAAGCATTAACACAAGAAGGAGTAGGAGGAGTTTCACACACTATGTATACACACATACATGCTGTCTATGCATACATGTTTCTAAAAGGTTGCGCCCCCTCCAGCCCCAATCAATGACACCCGTCTGCTGCATCAAAATCAGCCACACACAAGGTCCTTTGCTAGAGATAGTTAGCAACTGACACACATAAACACAGATAAATGCACACACACATGCACGGTTCCTAAAGCCACATCTCCCTTTGTCTGCTGTCTCTTTTTAGAGGATAAACAGCTAAGCATATGTATCTGTGTCATTGTCTGCTCCCTGCGCCTCTTTTCTCTCTACCATCAGACGTCAACTTGTCCTCACAACATTCCTCTGAAGTCACACTGGAGCTGGCCCGAGCTAGACCAAAGGATGGCACAAAGCAGTGCACTTGGGAGACCGTTATCTGTCCTGCCAAGCTGGTGACTGCCATGGAAACCCGCCCATTGCCAGGATACCACATCAGGAATTCTTATTGGTCAGAGCCAGGCTGCTGGGACCAAAAAAAGCAACCATAAACATGCTACAAGGCCATTTATCAGTCACACACACACATATACACACTTTGTTGTAACAATCAGTTATGTGCAAGTGCATAGCTGGAGGGTACCATCACAGTATACTGCATGCAGAGCAAGTTTTGATGTTTTAATTTTAGTAGAAATGTCAAGCCACATTCAGCTGACAAGTCAAGAAAAAAACACCTTATTTGAATATATTACATAACATCTCCTGATTTGCTCATAAACTCTAAAAAAATTCTACATAGAAGCAACATGACAAGTACTTTTTTTTAACTCTATTGACAGATTTCTTTACAAACAATTAAGATTTTTTTTTCTTTTCATTATCTTTAATGAGATTTTTCTGCACTTGTCGTAGGGCTGGACAATTAATCATAATGTGATTAAATCACAATACGGCCTGCTGCAATATTCTAATCACAAACAGTACAATATTTCTATAACCTGAAAAATGTGAGAATGCCAGATACATTGTTTTGCAGTAGATGTTTTACACGCAACACCAGTGTTACTCAACCTTGCCCAACGAAAGAGTCAAACTGTTGAAAACTACCCTTGTAAGAGCAATAATCTTAGTGGTGAAAAGAGGCAAAAACAGCAAGAAGTACTGGCAATAAATAAGTTTAAGGTAGCAAAAATTGTAAGAGTAAGGTAAAGTAAGAAACATTGGCAAGAACATTGGGGGAAAACTTGGAAAATAGTCAGAAAGTGACAAAAGAGTTATTAGTGACTACATTTGGCAAAAAGTAGTCATGAGTAGCTAAAGAAAATGTCATGGGTTGTTGTAATGCTTTGAATAATTTCAATTTTCATTTCAAACCACAAAATAAACTATAATTGCAATGTAGGGGAAAATAATTGCAATCAGATGATTTTATAAATAGTTCAGGCCAAACTTGTCAGGTCAATGAGGTACATGTAAAGTCTAACAAGATTTCTTTTTTAAATAAGACACAGTACCTGCTTGGATCTCAGTGTTTGTCAGTGTGCATATTCTTTGGTTCACTAGTGCTAACTAATACAGCTGCTCTTTAAGCTTAACTCCTAAATGAAAAAGACCAAGTTCAGTCAATGACAAGGTTTGACAAGAAGTGGAACAAGTATTTGGTAAAGAGATTGAAATGATAAATATAAAATTTAGGGGAGCACAAAGAAATGCCAGGGGGGTTAAAAGAATGATCAGAGGAGAAGGAATGACAGTTGGACACATTCATACTCTGAAAGAAAAAGAGACAGAGAGGGACAGAGGAGCTGACAGACAGAGAGAAAGCCAGAGGTGGATAATGTTTCGCTGTCCTGAATTCCCTGTGAAACCTGCAGACAAGTCACATACTGAGCTCCTTTTATTCTACCTGACTGCTTTGAAAACACTCACACACACACACTCGTGTACCTGCACAAGAAGTGAAATATACTTCTCACATACCAACTTTTCTTGCCTTACAGATTAACTGTTGTTCATTTGCTGTATCGGTCTTTCCTTCGATCACAGTCTTCTTGAGTGGCAAGGCGCCTGTGTGTGTGTGTGTGTGTGTGCATGTGTGTAAAAGCAGAGGGAAAAAACGGGCCTGAGGAATTCCACTTCTTAAACAATCAGCTAGTTACTATTAATCACCCAGCTACGGCTCCTACGGCTCAGCAAGCATAGGAATGTGGTCTTTAAAAACACACACACACACACTTGAGGTCAGTCACACTGACATATTTGCTCAACCTTTTGATTTAAAGTTGACTGAATGGCAATTATGTTATCATTTCTGTGATGTCTCTTTTAATACTCCAAACATTTTGACAATATTTTTGGGTCACAATCGGCTGCAGGCACCTACATGTCGCAAGAACTGTGTGAGTGGGCCACTGGGTGAGGGGTGACAGGGGTGTGCAGGGTGTTCAACAGGGGGGGCCCTCATGGGGGAGCTTTAGGGGGGCTATTTGAGGACAATGTGACGAAAGGGCCTCTCTCTCTCTCTCTCTCTCTCTCTCTCTCTCTCTCTCTCTCCTTTACCAGGGCTATGACTGTCTTCAGTCTGAGCTCTGAGAGAGGGAGAGAGGAAACACTGGTTCTTTTGTATGACCTATAAGACAGACCACCCTTTCCTCCCTCCCTCTCTTTCCCTCTCTTTCTCTAATCAGTGGGCCCTATCCTTCTGTGTAATGTGCACCTGCTAAGTCCTCAAGACAGCACATACTCACACAACTTTAGCAAAGAACCACAGGAGGAAAGACGTCTGAATTTCGTCTGCATTACTCCTTCATATCAGAGAATGAATCAAAAACAGATTGTGAATGAAACATTTCTCTCCTTTTGCTGCCCTCTCTCACTCTCTGTCACATTAAACAGAAGTTCCCACTCCATTTATTTCTTTCTTCCATTCTTTATTTATGCACATAATGATAATGCGGATTTGGGAGAGGGGGAATAATAAAAGGAAATGGGAGGGGGGAGGTTTGGAGAAGCAGTCTCACCCTTTTTTGAGAGCTGCTTTTCAAAAAAACGTTTGAAGTTTCTCATTTCACACCATTAGGACAGAAATAAATATCCCATGGCCACTGGTTTGCTGGGATTAGAGGGTTTGGGACTGGATTGATAAAAATGTTATCACAGTCACAAGAAGTTTTCTTTTACACATATCACAAATTGAAATGGCAATAGAGTAACCTTTTCTTAATATAAAATAATAACTATCTGTTTTGGTTCATAGATTTTTGCAGAGAATTTTCAAGCATGTGCTGGGGAAGTTAGAGGGTTGTCCTTAGATATTTGGCCAACTAAAAATCCTAACATTGGCTCAATAAAAGCTTATGTTTCATTTCCTGAGACAACTCACATTGCTGTATGAAAAAAAACTTAAAAACTGCTCATAACAATGAAAACAAAGAAGACACATTAAAACATCAGCATATCAAATCATAGCTTCCAAATCTACAACTATATACTATTGCATAACTCAACCTTTACTGTAAAAATATGATTAAGGGCCTGAATATACGAGAAATCCATGCCAGAATAAAAAAGGATTAATCTGTTTTTTTGTTGTTTTTTTTACATTACTTTGTTGCCATAAGACCCCCAAGCTTTCTAAGTAAAGACGATGACAGTATAACTGGTGGAAAATTAACTAAGGTAACACCAAAGTGTTTGATGGTTTTTTTTTTGCTTTTGTTCATTTTTCTGTTTTAGATTGTCCCATAAGTTTATTCCCATGACAGAGTCTGTAGAAATGTGCTAAACGTGGTTATAATAATAGCTGAAGTGAGGTACACAAACCTTCAGGTAACCCTGAACAATAACGTTTGCATATGTTTGTTGTGGTTGACTTATCAGAAAAAGTCTTCATTAAACCTATCTACCATCATTTTCTAAATCATAAGTTTGACAAACCACACCATAGCACAAGATCCCTTTCGTCAACTGTTATTGTTTACACACAGTGAGTACAGTAACACCCCTGAATCCATGAGATATCAGCTCCAGTGACACAAGTTTTCCCCTTTTCAGCCAAAAGACTTTAACAGAACAAACAGTCAAAATACAACTCACTGTTATCCGAGGACAGGCGTCTATCTCATCCTGAGCAGGTGTCTATTGTCTATACCATGCTTTAATAATAATAATAACAAAAAAACTGTTAATGGTATTTCTTTAACTGGGCCACTTGGTTATGTAACTGATGTCATGAGTTTCATGAATATGTAAGAAGAAAGTCACAAAGAAGAGGTTCCCTGCAGACTGTAGAAATAGGTCCATGCTGCTGCAGCGAGCTGAGTTAAGAGTCTTGAAAGATGGGCCCCCCAAGGTTTAGCTTATCAACATACTGTAGGAGTGAACTTAGTACTATATGTTTGTGTGTGGGGAAAGGGTAAGTTTTCATTATTTATACCCTGCAGTACGGCAGCTGTGCGGCACAGATTGGGAATTACAGTAAGACAGAAGGCAGAGAAGGAGGTACTGTAAAAGAAAACAAAGCCACAGATGACATGTGAGGTACAAGTGGGGAAAGAGGAAGAAAACATGGCTTAGCTTTTTCATCTCTCTATGAGCGACAGAAACAAAAACGACGCTGTGATGTTATAGATACACAGTGCCTATTGCAGATCCTACAAAAATACCCCACAATGTAGAAAAATAAATTTCAATTAGGCACAGGAACTGACTTGCGTTGTGGTCCTTCATCATGTATATGAAAAGTAACTGATTTAAAATTTAAGAGTGAAAAAACAAGATTTACAGTGATGAAATGGATGTCCTACTCTATGGATGTCCTGCTCCTCTTTCTTTGGTTTTCCTTCAACCAGACTGCTGCTATATACAACTAGGACTCTCATCTTAAGTCCAGACCAGTCACATGAAAACATTCTCCTCAGCCCCGTGTGCCGGATTGGTAGGTGAAACTAACTCAAGTTCCAGACAGGATAAAGAAAAATTCATATCACGGAGTGAAAATCCCCCTCAAGTGTAGCGTCTCTAAGGTCGTACTTCTTATGGGTCTGTGTTCACACGAGTGGATATAAGTATGTGTATATGTCTCTGCAGGCATAACTGTGTCAAATGGCAGTGAATCTGACCCTGAGTGAAGAAGTTTGGCTTTTCTGAGCTATGAGACTCCTAACCGCTGAGAGGATTTCCACAGCAGAGAAGAGAAGTGCTGGTTGAAAGAGTGCATTACGGCCACACTTCACCAACTAACATTCACGCACGTTTTCTACACCATTCATTATTCATCACTCCCTGCTGCCTTCCGCAGCCCAAACTCAGACCCTTTCCTTGAGAGCAGCTGAACGGAAGTACATTTGGTTTCAGTTCAAACAGATCTGACCCAGGAGTCAGGATTAAAGCTCAGAACTCAGTGCATTAGATGTTCTTAATGAGCCGCTTTTAGATATCTTCAATAGATGCTTGATATATGTCTAGTCATCTTTGCACAGCTTACATAATATTGTGTTGATGAGTACGTAAATGCGTTAAACAGGTAAAAAGACTGCTTCCCTTTGATATAATTTTTTTTCTTTCTATTTTATCCCAATGTAAACAGGAACACACCAGACCTCTTTTGCGTTGGTTGTAGAAAATTCCCCTTATGCAGATGCAAAACGTGCTACGTAGTGGTGAGTGGATTGATCTAAAATATCCATATATTGATACCAATGTTGGTATCAGCATTGATCAATATGATGAGATTGATACTTAAAATTATTAGTACAGAGCTGATTTCCTAAACATGATTCTGTTAATCTTTCAGTATGTAGCTGTTTGATCAAAGTGATACATCTAATGCTGGGATAAAATAATTGTTGATATTCATGAATAGTCAAATTTACTGTTCTACAACAAAGCAGAAGACAAACAAAGCCCATGATAATTTTCTGGTTTAAAGAGGAGTTATTTACTTTCCTTCATTAACATAAACATTAGATTTAGTGGTTATGTGATTTGACCCACTTCTTTTCTATGGAAAAGTATTGATCCTGATATTGATGACAGCAGTACTGACCCCATAACTGCTTGGTATCAGATGCTAAATTTGCAGTTTCCCTTTATTTCTCCCCCTATCTTATCAGGATGTAAACAAAAGAAAAACACTACATTTCTTTTGCATTTGTTGGAGAAAATCCCCCAGATGCATAAAATGCCTAAAAGGCAGTCTAAAAACAACAGAATTTAGCAACTCTTATGAGAAACAGTTCCATTTTCTTACAAATATAGGTCACACCTACTGGCCTGCATCCAAAAATAGTAGATAATAAAGCTATGAAAATAAGAGTATTATGATGGTTGATGAAATATAAAGCGTGGGAAGCATCAAAGATGGTAAGTAAACACATAGTAGGATGCTTTCCAATAAAAGAGGCCCACATAGCAGCTGAGAACAGAATGTTCCTCTCGGGCTACAGGTGAATTGACATTTTTATAGCTTTTTTATAATAATTGCTCAGGTTAAGTCCAATCCAGACTATATCATCCCTTCCTGGGACATCAGCATCTGTCTGTCTGTGACCTTGAGGAGTGTCACCCCCCCACACCTCCCCCTAGCCCCTCCCTCTCTGTGTTCACAAACACAAACACACACACATACACACTGTAAGAGAAGCAACAGTAGATTTCGTCTTGGTCCCAGGATTAAAAGAAGAAATGCATAAACTAAAGGTGTGTAATGCCACTGAACTTGCCTTTCAAGCTCTGAGAGCACATTCCACTGTATTTACACTGAAACACTGAGGGGGAGGAGAGAGGGGGTGCTTGAAGTAAAGCAGGTGTGAGTAGATTTGGATTTGCCTCTCTAAAGGTTTCATAACTTAGACTAATGAAAATGTGTAAGGTGTGTTTGCATCATGTAATCGTGCCCACTTTCACCTTAAACTAGTTTTTTATTTAAAAGCCATTCCCAAAGATTACCAAGTAGATTCCCTTCTCCAGTGCACCTGCACGTTCTCCTTTGTAATTTTGTTAACGTTACGCAAGGTTTACAGCTTTGCAGCATGGTTAGAAAATGCAAAAGCACATCATTGCTCCGATCAAAGCTTACACCTCAACTTTCTCGACATCACGGAATGTAGGAGGCATGCATGCACCGAGCCTGACAACGCGCTCCCGTCTGTAACATCGGAATACCATGCAACAAGGAAAAATTAAATGTACATAATTTCCTACCTGCACCTACAGCGTCGAACAGCTCACCCGCTCCATGCAGGACGAGGGCGCACGAACATCAAATATGGAGCTACGTTTAGGACCTTCAAACACCGGTCCAGTACCGACACGGAGACACAAATTACCCCTTTACGGCTCCAAGTTCCCCCTAACAGAGCAAAGCGTCTCATTGCTCCAGCGCCACAGTTGGAACGCGCGCCATCGTGCGGCCATTGACAGCGAAAACGCAACAGGTGCAGAAGGAGAAAGGGACAAACTGCTGGAGTGATGCGCTCAATGAGGATACTTAAGTACAATTATGACCATTTGTGACTTAAGGGGGCAGCTAAAACTGGTTCCTCCACTGTTGCAAGGGGGCCTAATATTGTCCAACTGTGCGTTTTTTAACTGCACTAAATAAGGGACACTCCTTTCCCTTTATTATAGCTCCTCTGGTTTAGACACTTTTTTTTCTGGAAGTATGCCTCCAACTCTCAGAGCTCTACACACAAATCCAACACTCACAAACAATCCCTACATTCACTTTCAAAATGAAACTTGACATTCAACACAATGTTCTTTCTTCTCAAAATGTTGTTTACAGATGACACACACACAAACCACCATATAGACATGTAAAAGAACCAGTTGAACACTGATATGCTCAATGTAAAACACTATGATGATGAATGGAAAACCTCCTCTCAATTCATCATAATGGCTTAGGCCTTTTTTGTCTCATTTTATACTTACACATTACATCTGCGAGTGTGTTGTAAACTATTTTAGAATATTGCTCAGAACACAAAAATACACAGAAACGAATGTTTTTCATTTTCCCCATAAACAATGTATAGTTCCACAACACAAAGAGTACAATACTGTAAATACATGTGGGAATACAAAGTAGGAATATATTTCTCAAATAAACTTTATTTTTACAGTCCCATAGAACAATCCGCAGGCAAGGAGTGCTGTTCTGATATCTAATGCTTATTTATTTCTTACCTGTTTTTATTTCAGAAAGTCTGGATGATACCTGTTCAAATTTGGCTGTGCCCTTTGCCCCGCCTCCCTTGGACCATAGTTGACCACATTGTCTACCAAAGTGGCTCGGACCTCATCAGAGGTTACTGTCCTTGGCTTTTGCAGTCCTTGTCCTCCTCCTCCTCTTACTGTCACTCCTCTGGATTTGTCTCTGCCTCAGTTTCCAGTGTTTGCATCCATTGCTCCAAAACAGAAAAGCCCACCTGTTGCCCTTATATGCCAAAGCTACGATTGCTAATTATAAAACTGTGACAGCAGGTGTTTGCCCATGTGATAAGTCAGCGTGCATAGCTCCAAAATTTTGGATTACAGTGTGTTCCCTGGGAAAACAAAAGATTTTCCTCATGAATATTGTGCCAAATGCAGAGAATTGTGTGTAGCATTTCCAAAATTAAAAAGGTGTGTTTTAGAACTGCAATTTAAGTGTGAGGCAGGAATTGTGCTTGTGTTTAAGCAGAATTGGTTCAAGCACCAGTTCTTGTGTGTAAACAATTGAGAAAAACTGTAAAATGAATTCAGCCAGACATCAAAAGTTTTCACTTTCATCTGCAAAAGTCTACATTCACTAACTTCCAATTACACTCAAACTACTGCTGAGAAGTTTCCCTACCTCCTCTGACTGTCATACTTTAAGTCATAATCCTATCACCAGGATAGTTTACATGGAGACCACCAAGGCAGGCAGCATGGTACCACAGAGGGATTAGGAGAGAAATAGGGGATGATAAAGACTTGTGACTTCATGGCCGCTCTCCAAACCAACTCATGACTAATCTCTTCTTCCTGCTCTTGTTGTCTGAAGTTTGCTTTGGTGCCATAATGAGTCTAATGCAAGTAGATGTTTCTTAGAGGGTTAAATAAAAGTGTCTGTGACATTTTAAAGGTATTTGCATTACAATTGTTCATATTATTATTAGAAACAATCGTAACTGTTAGATGTTCCAATCAAAGGCAGATACAAAAATAACAGTATAACAATGAAATCCGTAAATTTGTTACGTAAAGTCATTTGTTAGACGTTCCTAAAAAAAAAAGCACACCTGATAACTGCTGAATGAGACCAGTAGGTGGTGTCATTTCTCCAGGAGTCATTCAGATCCATAGATCTGCGTCAGTATGTGCAATTTCCGGAAATGATCCAGCAAAATAAATCATGGATGATAAACTTTTGCCTTCAAAATAAAAGCATGTGATTGTATCCACATGATTAGTTCGTGACATGGCTTGCTGCAATCTCAGTTGTGCAATGTTTCTTTAACCTTGAATGTGTCAGGATACCAGATTTTTTTTTTTTCTGCAGTATATGTTTATATTTCAGGCGCCACACCAGTGTAACTCAGCTACAGTCAATCAAAGCCACAAATTGTTGAAAACTATCTAAGGAAGAGGAATAATCGTACGTTGGTAAAAATTGTCAAAAGAGCGAGAAATAGCAAAAAAAAAAAAAAAAAAAAAAAAAAAAAAAAAAAAAAAAAAAAAAAAAAAAAAAAAAAAAAAAAAAAAAAAAAAAAAAAAAAAAAAAAAAAAAAAAAAAAAAAAAAAGAAAGAAAGAAAGAAAGAAAAAGGAAAAAAAAAATTAGGTGGCAAAAATTGTCAAAAAGCAACAAAAATGGGCAAGTAGCAGGGAGTGGTAAAACTTTTCACAGGCCTGACATTTCTGTGTAAAATATCCTTCTCTACTTATCATATGTAGTATTCTTGGTAAATGAGACCATGAATTTCGGGTTTTCAGTAACTGCAAGCCATAATCATCAATATTTTAAGAAAAAAAAGCTTGAAATAATTTACTCTATGCATTATGAGTAAATACAATATCTGTGTTTTACTCCCTGAAACGAGTGACTAAAAACATATAACTTTTCTCAATATCCTAGTTTGTGAACAAAAAGTTGTTGTTTTTTTCTGTTCTAACAACAATCCTACTTTCCCCTTCCCCTATTCCAATTTAAAACAAGAATTATTTAAAAAAAAAAAAAAAAAAGCATCCCCATTCAATTTTGGCATTCACAACAAATAAGATGGAGAACTAAAAATGATGACATAATAAATTACAAATGCAATAAAGGAAAGAACAATCACAATAAAATGACTTTTGCAAATCATTCAGCCTCAATTGGAAATATCAAGGATTAAGTCTGGACTAGGATTAACACTTGAAATAGTCACAATGCACATCTAAAGTTGGCCTCTGTTGTTGTCTGAAACAATAAGAAATAAGAATAAGTACATTTCAAACATATGTATAAAGCAATGATTTATTGGCATGATGACATTTCTGAAGGATATGATCACACTTATCTATTTCTATATTGTCTTACACTGAAAATTTACCCGAATTTTTCTATCACCAATAAGTAGACGATTTTACTGGTAATTTCTGCAACTTTTATTTTGAAAAGTACCGGATGTTGTGTTCTTACTCGAGATGTCTTGACAAAGGGACCACTGACTACGGATGATGATATTGAGATAAAGCTAATAATGAACGATCTTTGAATGAAAATACACATAGAAATGAGTGAGGATGGCGGAGGAGAACCACAAAAACACACCGGGATCCTTTCTGAGTCTGTTGTATCCGGTGAGTGTTACTAAAAGCGTCTTTTAGCCATTTCTACTAGCATCTCATCCTCACAACTGATGCAGATTTGCACTAGTAACGTCATAACTGTTTGGGAATCTAATGGGGAAAAAAAGGTTAAATTATCCCGAAGACATTTTAAACAATTGTCATAATGTGGAAAAGAAACTCATCATTATTATGTAACTGCATCAGCTGTATCCTTTGCACAGACATTGTTCATTTTTCACGTGACTGTTTGACATCTGTATTTTGTCCTGCAGACTCTTTGAATGACAGTACCAGTCCTCACACGTGAGTCTTAAAAGGTAGGTAGGTGTGTCAGACCTGTTTTTATCAGATTTAGATCTTATTACCATAACAAACACACATCTACTTACACTTGGAGGCAGTGTTAACAGCATCAGGTCAGCTGTGGTACCTCACCATGGCCACAGCTCACTTCCCCAGGCAGAGTGTGGATGTGTCTGCCATCAACTTAACACTTCCAAGTATGGGGAGACCTGTGTGTGTCAATGGGACACCGTGGATCCTCTACCTGCTGGAGGAGTGTGTGGATAATATATGGGAGTACTGCAGCGTGGTGATTGGACTGGTATCCATGTTCTGTTTTCTACTGTCCACTTTACCGTAAGTAGTGATGAAAGTGTTAAAAAGCTTCCGAAGATCTCATTGCTTAGCTGCATTTTGTGGTTTGTGATTGTAATAATATTCTGATCAAACCCATCCCCATTTGTTTTTCTAGGCAGGTATATGAGGCCTACAGAAATGGCAAAGTGGAAGAAGCCATGTCTTTTGGCTTTCTTATCTTCCTCTTCAGTGGAGACCTTACAAGTTTTGCAGGTTGCTATCTTACCAGCCAGCTTCCTATCCAGGTAAACAAACATGCATCAAATTGTTCAGAAAAACTATATAGTAGATTGTCAGGATTGTGAATTTGGTTGAAGTGTTGTTTGTCCTTCACAGGTCTCAGTTGTTGTATTTCTAATTGAGGCAAAAATATTTGTCCTGTCTTGTACCAAATTTGGTGAGTTTTAGTGTCAAGGAAACAAGATCTCTTTATGCTCTATGTTATTTGACCAGTGTTTTACTGCCCACCATGAACAACATGTCAGTAGCACTATATTGTATTTTGATCTAATGGTGAAATCCTCTTCTTTATATTCCTCTGTCAGGTTGTCACAGTGGTGTTCTACATCTTCACAGACCTGATTCTCATCTCCCAATTCCTCTACTATAAAATAAAGAACAGCTCCAGCAGAAGTAAGCCCTGATATTATCACAGCTGAGTTAGAATGAAACTGATGAGAAATGATGACTGTGTGAGTCAACCATTCCTCAAGCTTCATAAAAACATGACGAGGGGGTGCGTATTTCCTGTTGCTGATGTATTAACTGTGTAATTTGAGTTGAATGACTCAAAGAAATGAAAGGTCCGTGTTTGGTGCTGCAAAGCTCTTTGAGTTTGGTCTCTCTTGGTTTTTAGAATACAAGTAAACATCAAATGGCCTCTGTTGCACTTTTTAGATATGTAAAAACAATAAATGAGACTGTGGGTTGACTGTCATGATCCCTCTGACTTTTTGGGTTTTAAGCAAGAAGTGACAAGAAGTGTCAGAAAAGTTACCACCCTATAAATCAAGCTCATGCAAATAGTTGGATTATATTTTTGCATGCATTCACTCGTTGTTCTTTGTGTTTGTTTCTATGTGGCTGTGCCTAGAGAGCCCAATGTTAAAGTGGTTATGCTTCACGTGGTGTGGCGCTGCTACTATAATTCTCCTAGTTTTACCCAAACTCATCATGGACAACAGTGCAAGTGTAGACACTCAGGTAGGTGGAAAGTGTTCTGTGTGTAATGTCAATATGTATCCATGTGTTGTTATCACAGAAATAAAGTATGTATATTTTTTGATGTGTATGAAAAGAAACAACTTAGTTACTAGAATTTAAATTTCATCAAATGTCATTGCAAAAAGTGAATTTACTTGCAAGTTCACTGCATGAATACAGGTACTTTCTCGACAAAAAAGCACAAAAACAAAGCTTGATTGGTCAAAACTGAGCTCACAACTGATTGATCATTTTCCATCTTGTGGGGGGCAGTGTGTGGTATCTTCGGTGAATATCGGAAATATATTTATTCATTTTGTTGATAGTAGCTGTTCAGTGTATTTGGTTGTTCAGACATTTTGACCATAAAACTTCTCTCTTCTCTGCCAGAGTCCTTCTACCTCTGGATCAGTGGAAATGACTGGCTATATATGTGGATATCTGGCATCTGTCTTCTATCTCTGCTCCCGCTTCCCCCAGCTTTATAAAAATGTGAGTCAGATGTAGGATCTGTTTCCTTTTCTTTCTTAAATCTTTCTGATTGATTGTATTTTGATAAGGGGCACTGTTAATAGAACTGATCCTAGGAGATCTGGGGAAACTGAAGCCAATACAAATCCATTAGTCACACAAAAAGGCAGCTTTTCTGTTTGTTTGCTGCGGGATATTTGTGTTTGTTCATAGTATGCCTATAAATGAGAAGCAGACATTGAGGACAGTGGTGCTGTTGTACTGGAAACATACGTGACTGCAGCTATTAATCATTCGAGAGGATCATTTCAGTGCATGCCACCTAAACTCCTTAAAAACTTACACACACACACACAAACACACACACACACACACACACACACACACACACACACACACACTTATTAGCCACTGTAAAATTTCGAAGTCAGATTTAGCCTGTTGAAATTCCTACAGGTTTGAATAAGCTTTCCTTTTGGCAAAATGCCAACTGCAGAAGTTACTCATCAGCCTACTATCACTATTATTATGTGTAATGATCAACCTCAGTCTTATGATAACAAAAACATTGTCTACTTTTGTTTGGGTTAACCCAATACCAATTTATAGAATTGCTGTTGTGTCACCAGGTATCTTATCATATAGTATCAAAAACAGTGGAGGATATGTGCACAAGTCCTGTCTGTCTCTTGTGGTAGTCTGTTTTTGTTTTGGTTAAAGTGACAGAAGCAAAGCCAATTGCAATGAAAAGAACTGAAACCTTTTTTGTGGTTAACCTGGCTTTACCCTGACTGTGGCTTTTACATATCACTCATTGGAAAAAGTTTAACCCACACACAAGACAAATAATTCTTACAAATCCAGTGTGTGTGCTTCTTCTGTTTCTTACATGCTCTATTCAATCTAGTTCCAGCGACAGTCCACGGAGGGCACCTCTTACCTGCTGTTTGCCCTGGCCATGATGGGTAACGGGACATACGGGTTGAGTGTTGTTGTGGTCCTTCCTGCACTGAAGGGCTCGAAACAGTCCTTTATCATCAAACACTTGGCATGGCTCATTGGCAGCCTGGGAGTCCTCATACTCGACTTCTTTGTATCCTTTAAATCGTAATTTAACTCATATCTGTTGCAAGATAAGAAAAATATGATGGCAAACTTTGCTAGTTTATTTTACAAATGAGGTGTTATATTTTCGTAGTGGATCTTTAAAGGTGCTAATTATTGCATTGCAAGATCTGATTCTAGCCTCTTTGCAGTTTTACCAACGTTGCATTTCATGAAAGTGCATGACTTATGTCTCAATGTGTTTCTGTGAGCCTTAACCTAACTGTTCTCAGGTAACGCTCCAGTTTGTTATTTACAGGAAGAACAACTCTGCTAAAAGCATAAAACTGCTCAGCATCCCAGAGGTTGAGCCTCTTCTCTGTGAAGAGGTGGAACTGTCAGTGTTGTAGAGCACATCAACATGGACCACTTATCAAGCCTGGACTGCCAAGTTCGTATTTTCTTTCGAACCAAACTGCGAGAGCTAGCCTGTTTGTAATTAACTCTACGCAAGTTTGGAGAAACAATCGATGTATTGTGTCAAGCATGAGCTGGAAACCGTAGTGAACTATTGTTTCTGATTGTCTACTGTGAAACAGGCAGGACAATGGTTGGAATTTCTCTGCTTGAATTTGGTAACAAAGCAGAATTGAAAACATGTCCCAAGTTAAATTATGTACCGCAAAATAATCTCAGTACTTCTCTCAAGGCAAGACAATTTTCTGCAAATATTTAGTGGTTATTGAGGTCATTTTGAATATTCTCCCTGGAATTGTTTTTCTTTTCTTTAGTTTTTTCATGATTTTTTATTTTTATTTTGGCCATTTAAAGTAACCACACTGAGAAGAGACATAGTAAAGCCAAATGGTTTTCTACAAATCTAAGTGTCTAAGAACTAAGTGCCTATTAGATTTCTAGTAAATGCTTATAAAAGTATGCATTTTGAGGAATACTTTTTTCTAACCTGATTTGTTGTTTGTGTGACAAACATCAGTGCTTATAGGGGAGTCCTCCTGAGCATGAAGGACTCAAGGATGTTCATTTGACTTCAGGCACATTAGGGCCTGTTTCAAAGGGATGTTGCATTTCTTTGCTGTTCTTGGTCTTTACTCGCTGCTCTTTGAAAAAAATAAATTAAAAAAAAAAAAAAAAAAAAAGTTGTCTGTGCCTTTTAGAACCAAACAGTGTGGCAGAAATGCACTCAAAATCTGTGTAACTGCTAAATCCTGTTTAGAGTTCAGTTACTTTTCAGTTTCCCAACTTTTGAGAAGTTTCTTTAAGATTTGTTTATGTCGTCTTGTTTTTTTTTTCTTCTCGTAATCGCAGTTTTGTGTCACCTTCATGACACTTAAAGACATCAGCATGGCTGATAATCTCTAAATCTGGTAATGGGAGCATGTCCATTTCCAGGAGTAGAAACATGTTAGAATTTTAACTAATTTTAACCTCAAAAACTTTATCACAAGCTTTTAGCAGAAGGTCTTCATATTGTGTGATTAAAAAATCAAATTAGCTTTATTTAGACAGTCAACAAATGGCAACGGAAGAGGGTGGAAACCAAACAGAACAAATCTTAACGATGAGCAGCATAAGCAAACAGGCTGATATTTATGTGTATTATAAGTGAAAATAACTGCATTTCAACTTTGTGCCAAATGTTACGCAGTGTGTTTATGGTGCTGCCATTGCTCAAACCAAGCATAAGCTTGAACTACGTACTTATCTGCAGATCTCTCTACCTCAGTATTCTGTAGATGTCATTTATTTATCCCAGTGTTTGAAAAGTGATTTCTGTGAAGCAGTAAAAGAGGTTAATGTAGATATTAGATGGTCTTCTTTTCAGATGTATACAATTGATCGAGATGTTTTTTACTAGTTCAAGTTTTTGCTAAATATTTTTGTATTTATTTATTGATCTCCTTTATTTTCTTATCAACTTTTTGCAAGTAAAATTGATACCTAATAATAGAAGCACTAAATTAAGTAATTGTATTGTCTATATATTTCAAAACTACTGTTATTGTATAATATTTTTAGCGTCCCTTGCTTCAGTGGTTACACTATATTTTTTAGAGATCCTTACTTTCATGCATTTATAAGGAACATAGTCAGTTATTTTGTGGGTGTTGAACCTATGTCGGGGTATGTTTACTGGAAATGTCTTACAAGATGAACTGTATGTAAAACTTGTGTTTCTAGAATAACCCTGTAAACTTGTTGATGAAAGTATGAATAAACATTGCTTTTCATTGGACAATACATTTTATAATTATACAAACATTTAAAAAGGTGGAAACATAAATCTTGATATAAATTTGGAGAAAAGTAATTTTTTGGAATAAATCTAAGAGTGACATTGTGGGTAGTGTTTCTGCTCTGTCATAACTTAAAATGCAAGTGTCACAAAGGGCATAAGTTTGGTTTTGACATTGGTGGGTAACTAGCTAATAACTGGCTCATTACTGCAGACTATATTAAAAAGTTGCCTTATTTAAGTATTAGAGCATAAGATTTCAGTGTATTACAANAAGGTACAACTCAAGTCCATTCAAATCAGGTTCTTCCAATAAAACACGGTCAAAAACATTTTTGTGTAGGCCTCATGTCACACCATCCACCCCAGAACAAAGGAACAGATGATAACAAAAACCCACACCTGTGCTGGCTGACCTAATCGACTAAACTCCACCCAAAACCGATTTCTCAAATCTATAAATTAAAAATAAGCTTGGAGCTACTTCAAATCAAAATAAATTTACATATATTTAATGCTAAAAAGAATTTCATTTGTCTCATGAATAAGTTTTAAGTTGCCTCTACAAATCCGGCCCCTAATTATGAGGCAGGAGGCCTTATAATTAAATAAAATTCTGCGCAAGAAATGAATAACTGCCCCCATCACCAAATCAAACACATTTTCACTTTTCCTATTCATAGCAGTCAACTCAAACACAAACAGAAGCCTCCTGAGGCTTCCTCTGCATGACGAGGCCCCCTTGTGGTGCAGCAATCCTCCTAGGGATTTTGATCCTTGTTTTCACAGATAAGGCAGAGCTTATGAACGGGTCTTTCCAGAGTGCTGGATTTCGTCCTTACCAGCACCTGTCGAACAAGACNGGAGCTACTTCAAATCAAAATAAATTTACATATATTTAATGCTAAAAAGAATTTCATTTGTCCCATGAATAAGTTTTAAGTTGCCTCTACAAATCCGGCCCCTAATTATGAGGCAGGAGGCCTTATAATTAAATAAAATTCTGCGCAAGAAATGAATAACTGCCCCCATCACCAAATCAAACACATTTTCAGAAAAGGATAAGTATCGTCAGTTGAGTTTGTGTTTGTCTTCGGAGGACTCCGAAGGAGACGTACTGCTCCGGGGGAACACCACGTCGTTAGGAGGATCCCTAAAACTAGGAACAAAAGTGTCTATTCCGTCTCGAATACTTGCCCAGAAAGGTCTCACGACCTAAAGCAGGAATGGTCGTGGACAGCTTGTTCTGGAAATGCATCCATCTTTGTTTGCATAACTCTTCCAAGTAGCCAAGAATTCCTTGGGGCACTATCATCCAAAATTAACACAATGTCTCCAGGCTGCAGATTCTGCTTGACTTTGATCCACTTCTGGCGTTCCTGCAGGTTTGGTAGATACTCTTTTACCCACCTCTTCCAAAACAAATCTGCCAAATATTGGGCTTGTTTCCACCTCCGTCTTGAGTAGCAGTCCTCCTTACTGAACAGACCAGGCCCCTCGTTACCGACGAAGAAGTCATTGTCGTTCACCAAACCTCAATTTCGAAGGTGTAGCGACCCCAGTAAACTACTACGTCAATAACCGGATAGTAAATACTACCGAAGGTGAAGTGTTTTATGACAAACGTCCGTGAGTAGTAGATAACAAACAAGTACTTCGTGTCTAAAATCCTAGGAGAAGTGGTCGGAATGAAGCCTTTCCCAAATACCTCCGAAGTGAGGTCCAGCAGGGGGATTGAAAATCCACTGTATTCCTCTCTGAGTGAGAATATTTTGAATCTTGGTTTGATCCATTTCCTGTATGGCTGTTCTTAGTTCTCTTTCGGCTCCGACCAAGTTTGTTCCGTTATCCGATCTGATGAGAGCCACTTGTCCTCTTCTACACATGAAGCGTCGAATTGCATTTATGCATGAGTCAGTGTCCAGAGTGTGGGAGACTTCAATGTGCAGAGCACGTGTTGTTAAACAGGTAAACAACACTCCATACCTCTTAACAATGGTGCGACCTTTCTTGACCTCTATGGGTCCGAAATAATCCATCCCTACATTTGTGAAAGGAGGTTTGTCTGGGAGCAGTCGATCCATCGGCAGGTCCGCCATTTTTTGCTCTTGAGCTTTTGCATGGGTTTTCTTGCAAGTGACACATTGGAACAGAATTTTTCTCACTGCTGCATTAGCTGAGGGAATCCAATACTGCTGACGAAGTCGGGAGAGCATGAAGTTTCTGCCTGAGTGCCCAGTTTTTTCATGTATGTCCTGAAGCAACAGGTTTGTAGCATGAAGATCTTTTGGCAGTATAATGGGATGTTTTGAAGTTTCTGGCATAGCAGCTTTATGCAATCGCCCGCCGACTCTGAGCACGCCATTTTGAAGGTATGGATCTAACCTGTAGATTGGACTTTTCCTTTTTAGAACCTGCTCTCCTCTTCTCAAAGCTGAGATCTCAGACTGGAAGCTGCACTGCTGACAATACTGAACAATCTCCATTTCCGCTCTATTCAGCTCTTCCACTGTCAGAGGCCCTTGGTGCAGGGAAAGTTTGCAGGTAGCAACTGTTTCCTTTCTCTTGCAACTTCTCAGGATCAGAATGTCCTTTGCTCTTAATATCCAGGCTATGGCTCTTTTCAACTTCATCCAGCTGGAGTAATGACTTACCAGTTTTCCTATTGCACAAGGATCTTTTGCTACAGCTGAGAGCACAAGCATGGTCTTTCTCACTTCCAAGTCATCCTCTGAAAGTTTCATGCAGTCATGTCCTTCTGTCTTTTTCCTGCTTGCATTCTTTAAGAACAACGGCCCCTGACTCCAGGTATGATTGGCCAGAAACTTCTCCACAGTGAGTCCTCGCGATGCACAATCAGCTGGATTTTCAGAGGTATCCACATGATTCCACTGTTCCACATTTGTGCTCTCCTTGATGACTGCAATTCTGTTTGCAACAAAAGTCTTCAGCCTTAGTGCCTCATTTGCAATGTATTTCAGCACAGCTGTGCTGTCTGTCCAAAATGCTGAGTCCTGAAGTTCAATCTCAAGCTCTTTTCGCATCACCTTATCAATGTTTACAGCCATCACCGCTGCAGTAAGCTCCATGCGTGGAATTGTTGTTTGCTTCAATGGAGCTACTCTGGCTTTTCCCATCATGAAGGCACAGTGAACAAGGCCCTTTTCATTTGTCAGCTTAAGAAAAGACACTACTCCATATCCACTTTCACTGGCGTCTGAAAAATGATTAAGCTGAGCTGTTACAATCGTCCCAAAGTCTCTTGGTTTGATGCATCTTGCTATCTGGAAGCTGGATATTTGAGGCAGTTGGTTCAGCCAGGTAGACCAGTCGTGTAAAAGATGCTGAGGAATTTCTTGATCCCAGGACATCTTTTCTTTGCACAGCTTTTGAAGAATTATTTTGGCTGGCAGCACAACAGGAGCAATAAATCCAAGCGGATCGTATATGGAACTCACCACTGAAAGGACTCCTCTCCTTGTCAGTGGTTTCTCCTTCATGTTGACTCTGAATTTGAAGGAGTCTGAATTTTCACACCATAGCACCCCTAGTGCTCTTTCAATAGGAAGTGCATCCTCTGCAAGATCCAGATCTTTTACCTCTTTCGCTCTTTCAATTTCAGGTATGGATTGTAGAAGCAAGCGGCTATTGCTGGTCCACTTTGAGAGTTTGAAACCCCCAGATGCACACAGAGCTGTGAGGTTTTTCTTGAGCTCAACAGCTTCCTTCTCACTGTTAACTGCTTTCAAGCAATCATCCACATAAAAATTATTCAGCACAGTTTTCACAACTTCAGGTGAGGCCTTGGGTATGTTGTCCTGAGCAGTTTTGCGCAACGCAAAATTTGCACAGCTGGCGGATGAGGTAGCTCCAAACAGATGAACAACCATTTTGAACTCAGCCATCTCTCTAGTTAGGTCACCTTCTGGCCACCATAGAAAACGCAGCAGGTCTGTGTCTTCTTCTGGAACTCTCACCTGATGATACATGGCTTCAATGTCAGCCATCACAGCCAATTTATCCTGTCTGAAACGGGTCAGAACTCCAATGAGTGTGTTTGTTAGATCCGGGCCCTGAAGCAGCTTTTGATTTAGAGACACTCCCTGATAACTTGCGGCACAGTCAAAGACAACACGCAGTTTTTTCTTTTGTGGGTGGTAAACTCCATGATGTGGAATATACCACACCTTTCCATCTTGTCTGTTCAACTGTGTCTCTGGAACTTTGACCGCATATCCCTTTTCCAACATGTCTGTGATGCAGTCAGAATACTCTTTGTGGAAATCCTGGTTTCTGCTGAGCTTCTTCTTAAGAGTCAGTGCACGCTGTACTGCTGCATCTCTGTTATTAGGCATCCTTAATTCAGATTCTTTTGTTGGCAAATTAATGTAATAATGTCCTTCCTTAAGCTTCACAGAATTTGACACCTTTTCCATAAATTTTTTATCCTCAACAGACATTTCCACCTTCTCAATGCGCTCAGGAAAATCCGCATTGTACTGCTGCATAAGCATTTTCTCAATGGTGTGGACTGATATTCGATTCACAGTGAAGTTTTGCTGCTGATCATCATCCTGTCTCCTGATAGGTCCGTTCACAGTCCACCCTAGGATTGTTTTGACTGCATATGGTCCATTGTTTTGACTGTTAATTACCTCCCAAGGCTCAAAAACATTTGGAACATCATTACCAATGAGCAGTCCTACATCTGCATCAATGTGTGGCAGCTTCACTTCTCTGAGGTAAGGCCATTTATCAACCTCTTCCTGAAGAGGGATATTCTTTTTTCCCACAGGAATGCTTCTTTGAGTGAAAACCCTAGGAAGTGTGACATATTTCCCTTCATTTATTCCACTGACCTCCAAATCTCTCATGAGACATCCTTTTACTTGTTTAGTAGCATTCATGGTGCTTAAAACAATCTCAGTTCCCTTTCCATGGAGGTTTAGCTGTTTTGCTAATGCATCTGTACAAAAGGTTCCTGTGCTCCCAGGATCCATAAACGCATAAGTTTCCACAACTTTTGTTCCTTTCTTTGACTTGACATGAACTGGAAGAACACACAAGATGCAGTCGTCTCCGGCCCCAGTAGGGGAAATTGCCGCATGATTTAGGCTCACCAATGCACTTGAGACCTCTTGTTGACGTCCAGTGTTATCTGTTTGACATCCTGTGTTTGTTTGTTTGGAAACATATTCATTTTTATGGATGTGCAAAAGGCTGGGATGCTTCTGCGAGCACACTTGACAGGTTAATCTCCTCTTGCAGTCTTTGCTTAAATGACCTTTCATCAAGCATCCAAAACATATACCACTCCTCCTTAAAATTTCCAATTTTTCTTTGTGTGGTTTTTCTGCAAGTCGGTTGCACTCTGCCATGCTGTGGCCCTTTTTGCAATAAAGACATGGCCTGGAAAAGGCACTGTTGTTGCACATAGTTGATGCTTTGCTCTGTACATGTTCATCCTTCTTATCTTCATCACACAATGATACATTTGTAGCAAAACTACTTCCTCTCGGATTAACTTTCTTTGTCATTTTTACCATAACTGGTGTTTTTCTTTCATTTGCTGCACCCAGCAGATCTCCAAACAGAGGGTCGTTCAACATTTTTGCCTCTTTATCCACATAAGCAACAAGATCCACAAATCTTATTCGCGTCCTCTTCTTCTCTTTAATGTCAAAGGCTAAAGACCTCCATTTTTCTTTCATTTTATATGGCAGTTTTGAGACAACAACCCTCATGTTGGCCGGGTTGTCCAACTCATCCATATAATCCACATCTTCCAAAGCATTGGAACAATTTACAAGAAAAAGTGAGAAGCTATGAAGGCCTTTTGCATCTTCAGATTTAATTTGTGGCCATTTAAACAGTTTGTCCATCAAAGATGTTGCAATTTTAAGAGGGTCTCCATAGTGGTCTTCCAGAAGACGCACTGCCTCCCTGTAGCCACGCCCAGGGTGCATGTGCTGGCAACTTTTCACCAGCTCATGAGGCTCTCCCCTTGTGTATTGCTCCAAAAAGAACAGCTTGTCCACATCATTGTCAGTCTTAGAGTCCACAACATGTTCAAAGGCCTTCATAAAGGATCTAAATTCAAGAGGGTCACCATGAAACACAGGTACATCACGTTGTGGTAAACGGGCTGATTGCTGATTTTTAACAAGCATTTCAGTGATATTGGTTTGGCGTTTCATGACATCATAGAGCTCATTTCTTTGATCTAAAGATTGCTGAGGTGCAGAATGAGTGGTGACAGGCTCATGTTGTCTTTGAACCTTAGACCTGGCTCCTGGTAGTGGGAGAGAGGGCTTAGTGGAAATCATGTCAGCAAGACTTGGTTCCTTCTGTATATTTGCACTCTTTTGCTTGTGTGTTGTGGCTGCAGCATCATCATAATAATCATTCATTCCATCACACTCAGACATTTCATGATTCTCATAAACCTTTATTTTTGCATTTGACACTGCAAGAGCTGTTTGGATTTGCAACTCCTCCTTTTCAGCCATTAACTGAGCCTCTTTGAATGCCAGGGCTTGTTTTTGTCTCAGAGCAGCGGCCTGCGCTTCCAGTGCTGCCCTTTTTGCTTCCTCTTTCAGGCGCGCGGACGTTGCTGATGACGCACCAGAGCGCGCGCTGTGAACAGTTTGTTTTGACATATTTGATGCACTGTCGAGATGGGTGATTTCATCAACCTCTGAAGTTTTTTCCATTCGTTTTTCAACATCTTTACACCACACATCAACCTTTTGCATAAAGTCTTGAAACTTTTTTAATCTGGGTTGAAACCACTGTTCTTGATCCGCGCTTTGCTCCTCTTTACTTAAATGCTGCAGGACAGACTGATTGAGCTCCTTGAACGCCTCCAAAAGTGCATTGAGTTCCTTCATTCTCATCTTGACTTCCTGAATGTTTGAGTCTTTTCCCAACAAATCCTCCATTTGATTTGATTTCAGGGTGAGCTGCCGTAACTTTACTCTCCTTGCGGTGATATCCCGCTGCAGCTTATCATCTTCGCTCGCGCCTGTGAGCGCGTCCACTGCGCTGTCCTCCGTCATATTTGTATACTTTTCGGAGGATCACACATCAAACAATAATACTTGGAGAGTAATCGTGTGAATTCTTTATCAAACACAGCTTCAATCCTTAATTCCACTTTTCACAATGCTCCTTTCCATTCATTCATCCACGGCTGCAATCAGCTGATGCGGTCCGGCTGTCATCCATTACGCATGACTCCTTTTTCCTTTCAACAGTTTCCCACGATGTTTTTGACTTAATTGTAGTGGCAGATTCCCATAAAAAACACATTCAAAGCCACTTGTGTGACACAGGCTCTTGGTGATGACGCGTGTCCACTTTCATTAACAAAAATTGACGTTACTCACTGATAAGATGTAAGTCCATTTATTTGGGGGAAGCAGTTTCCACAATTCATCCAAAGTAAATCCAAAAAAGGTACAACTCAAGTCCATTCAAATCAGGTTCTTCCAATAAAACACGGTCAAAAACATTTTTGTGTAGGCCTCATGTCACACCATCCACC